>CM075806.1:66159826-66848540 GCA_037975025.1 Excoecaria agallocha | reverse complement strand
TTAAAGGAGAAATGATGTGTTCAGAAAAAAAAAAACATCCGTACAATACTTTCTGATGCAAAAATGTATTTCTAATCCTGAAATATCATATAAAAAATTAATAATAAAAAACAGTTAGCAAAATAGTACCTTAGATAGTGAGTTATGGTTATTTTTCGAATTTATTAAGATGATTATATCACATTTATGCTTAAATATCATCATAATAAAAGTCAGCATAGGCTCATTTACACCAAAAAATACTTGATTTACACAGCTGAGATGAAGACTAAAGATTGATACAACAATCACTAAAATAAGTCTACTGCTTTCAACTTCCCTTTTGAAATTTTCAATCAAGAATTTACTATTGATGTCTCTATTATTCAACAGTTAAGTCTATTGTTTGCTCTATAGTTAAGTCTCTACTAGTTGGATTAAATTAATTTTTCTATTGTTTTGTAATAGTTTGTGATATTGTCTGCTTTTTATTAGATTATTGCATTCAACTGAAAACTATTCACAATAGTAAACTCTACATCTCTTTTAAGACTTTTGATTTAGGTGTTACAATTCTAGAGTCATCATAAATCAAGATTAAATGTTTCCACTTCTCGTAGATTTTTCAGCGAATCATTTTTGTTTATTTTGATTGAAATAATCTCGATTGGTAAAATTTTTGCTAAAAGATCATTGTTCGTTTAATTTCTGCTTTTAATCAAGGGTGGTGTTTATATTGTTTAGTTCAAATATTTGTTTTATATGAGTATTGTGTCTCTGAATGACAATGCCACTGAGTTTTAATTCATTTCTTATTTCTCTTAGTAACATGAAATGATTGAGTATGTTGTCTTTGACAGTGGAGGAGACTGAGAATCAAATTTTTTGTTTCATATATTTTTACAATATTTGGTATATTGAAAATTTGTTGAATAATAGAGACATCAATATTTAAATTATTTGAAATTTAATTACTAAAAATTATAGAGACGAATTTGGTAGTCACATACCTATCAGGATGAAATTTTCACGTTTTTCCTCATTTTGGTCCATTGGTATGCTCGTCGGAGGCTCATCGGAGCTTCGCCGGTGATGCTTTGACGCTGCTGTGAGCCTGCGATGGAGGCCAAAATCTCATAATACTATTTTCGGTGACCACGCACCCAACCACCTTGCCGTTTGGTCGGGATCTTACATTAAAACTGCCGACTTCCTTTCCTTTCGATCTAGGCAAGGGACGGCAGCCACTGAAACAATTACCTAGCCTATAGAGACTCGTCGGTGCTACGCGGGCTGTCGTCAACCGTCATGGTTCGTCGGAGAAAGGAAGAAATCCTCGATTTAAAAGGGAAAGGGAAACAGCGAAGGGGAATTCGCCACACCCTTGATGACGGCGATGAAGGGACGTCGTTGCTGTGCTGGCGGTAGCACGAAGTGGCGGCAAGGGGCCCACCGGTGGTCAGCCTCCTTCCCCTTTCCTCTTTTTCTCCCTCCTCCCTTCCCTACTCGTTTTTCCCCTTTTTTCCTTTCCTTAACTGTTATTTTATATATATATATATATATATATATATATATATATATATATATATATATATATATATATATATATATATATATATATATATATATATATATATATATATATATATATATATATATTGTTTTTTACCATTAGGAAAAAAATTTCCTCTTAAATTTTATTAAATTTTTTATTTCCTCCAAAATTTCAAAATAAAAAAAATTTCCTTCTTAAAAAATTTTAAATTTGATTTTTAATTTTAAATTCAAGTTTTTACCATTAAAAATAATTTATATTTACCTTTATTTATAAAAATGAGAGTAAATATAAAGTAATTTTTAAATAACTATTAAATTAATATTATTAATTAAATAATTTATAAAATGAAGAAATCTGTATGTTTTTGTTTATATATATTTCTTAATATTTAAGTTTTTTATGAAATATTTTAAATTGATAATCTAATCATTCTATTGGCACAGTTGAATTATTAATGTAATTATATATTCATATAATTAAATTAATTGATAAAATTTTATTGATATAATAATTGTATACAATTATATTATTAATTTTAATATTTAATAAATTATATAAATATTATGCAAAAATAAATAAATATTAGTTGATATTAAAATAAAATGAAATTAGTTGTTAAGTTGATTATATACATATATAATTAGATTAATTGCTAAATTAATTGCTAAATTTCATTAATAAAGTAATTGTATACAATTATATTATTAATTTAAATACCCAATTATTCATATAGGTATTGTGAAAAATAGATAAATATTAGTTGAGTGATACTAAAAAAAATAAAATTAATTGCTCACGTGATTATATACTCATATAATTAAATTAATTGATACAATTTTATTAATATAATAATTGAATACAATTACATTATTAATTTAAATACTTAATTATTTATATAGGTATTGTGCAAAAATAGATGAATGTTAGTTGAGTGATGCTGAAGGAAATGAAATTAATAGCTAATGTGATTATATACTCATATAATTACGTTAATTGATAATGTGATTATGTACATATATAATTACACTAATTGGTAAAAAAATTCATTAATATAATAATTGTATATTATTATATTGTTAATTTGCATACTAAATTACTCATAGAGATATTATACAAAAAATAAATCAATATTAGTTGAGTGATACTAAAAAAAATTAAATTAATTGTTACGGTGATTATATACATATACAATTACACTAATTGGTAAAATTTCATTAATATAATAATTGTATATAATTATATTTTTAATTTAAATACTCAATTACTCATCTAGGTATTGTGTAAAAATAAATGAATATTAATTAAGTGATACTGAGAGTATATGTACTCATATAAGTACATTCAATTATTCATGATATAAAAGTAAATAAAGTTAATTGATAAAATAATTACATATTCATATAATCATATAATTATATTAATAGATAAAATTTATTATATATAATAACTATATATAATCACATTATTGATTTATAACTCCATTATTAATATAGGTATTGTACGAAAATATATACATACTAGTTGAATGGCACTAAAAATAAATCAAATCAATTGATAAAATAATTATACACTCATATATAAAATACATTAATTGGTAATATTTCATTATATATAATAAATATATTTAATTACATTAAGAATTTAGATATTCGTATAGGTATTGCTCTAAAATAGACGAGTATTAGTTAATTGATGCTCAAAGTAAATGGAATTAATTGATAAATTATTTATGTGATAAATTGCTTAACTTACATATCTATATAGATATTTAATAAATATTATTTATAAAGAAAATAAAATAGTTATTGAGTGATATTAAAGATATATTAAATTAAATGCAAATTATTTTAATTATATATTCATATTCATATATATAGAATAATTATTATAATAATTAAATTTCTGTTTTCAATAATTAAAATATTTAGTTTAATTTATTAACTAATTATTATCTTAATTTTGTGTATTAAAATATATAATATAAATAATTATGATATTAAATTTAATTTTACACAAATTGGTAAAATTTTATTAATATAGTAATTGTATATAATTTTATTGTTAATTTAAATACTCAATTACTCATATAGGTATTGTGAAAAAATTAATGAATGTTAGTTAAGTGATACTGAAAGTATATGTACTCATATAAGTACATTTAATCATTCATGATATAAAGATAAATAAAGTTAATTGATAAAATAATTAAATACTCAAATAATTATATTAATTGATAAAATTTTTATATACAATAACTATATATAATCACATAATTGATTTACAACTTCATTATTAATATAGGTATTGTATGAAAATATATACATACTAGTTGA
This sequence comes from Excoecaria agallocha, assembly GCA_037975025.1. Taxonomy (NCBI): domain Eukaryota; kingdom Viridiplantae; phylum Streptophyta; class Magnoliopsida; order Malpighiales; family Euphorbiaceae; genus Excoecaria; species Excoecaria agallocha. The sequence continues at coordinate 66,844,670 of CM075806.1, read as the reverse complement.
ATGACACTAAAAATAAATAAAATTAATTGATAAAATAATTATACACTTATATAATACAATAATTGATAATATTTTATTATATATAATAAATATATTTAATTACATTATTAATTTAGATATTCATAAAGGTATTGTCCTAAAAATATATGAGTATTAGTTAATTGATATTCACAGTAAATGAAATTAATTGATAAAGTACTTATATAATAAATTGATTAACTTAAATATTTATATAAAAATTTATAAAAAAATAAAATAGTAGTTGGATGATATTAAAGATAGATTAAATTATATACAAATTATTTTAATTATATTTCATATATATAGAATGATTATTATAATAATTAAATTTTTTTCTTAATAATTAAAATATTTAGTTTAATTTATTAACTAGTTATTATCTTAATTTTGTGTATTAAAATATATAACTTAAATAATTATGAACTTAAATTTATGCAGTACATATAGAATAACAATTATAAGTAATATTTATATATAAATTACTAGTATTATACATAATAATTAATAAATATCGATTCTTTCGGTACAAAATAATTTAGTACAATTTAATACGGTTATCGGTCTGGTTCTCGGTTAAATATTCAGATCCGTTCCAAATAAAGTCAACGGTACAGTTCAATTCTGGATCTTTTTATTCGGTTATTCGATTCAGAAAGATCAAGACTCGTGTACACCGCTACTTTTAACTATCCAAGCTTTTCTTCTTTCTTCTTGTTTGTTTTTTTTTTATCTTTTTTTATAGAAGGAAAAAAAATAAAATTCCTCATTCGCTCATAATATTTTAGACGCATTCACTAGTAAATTAATTTCTTATAATATCCGAATTACGAATTTAATCGGCTTTGGCTAATATGATTTATTTATTTGATGTTTATATTAAATGAACTCCCTAGCGTTGTGTTTATATATAATGTATACACAATATATTTATGCAGAATTGAATTTGTACGATATATGTTTTTTAAAAATTTTTGAACTAAAATGCATAATTTAAAGAAAAATGTATATTATTTTACACAATTCAGGGATAAATTTGGCTTTTTTACCTAAAATCAATAATAAAAGATGATTTTTGTCTTTATAGCTAATTACCATAAATAATTAAAATAAATCATAGTAATGAACTACCTATAAGAATTTGATTCTCTCATGGTTTTCATTTTATTATAAACTTGATAATTTTTAATGTAAGCGAAGAAAATTGAAATTGACGAACAATTTTACATCCTATAAATAATAGGAATAAGTTCAATAAAATACAGTTTGATAAGTCTCAAATTATCGTAGAGGTGGGTGTCTCTGCCTTATAATAAGTGGAAGATGAATTTGAGAAATAAGGGATCGGTCCCGATCGGATCCTTTAAATGAAAAACCTGCAATGATGCCTAGCCCGTTGGACCCGAGTTTCAGCACTCCGACGTTCAAGTTAACTATCAAGACAAGTGAGGATAAAAAAAGAGATAATTTACTAAGAGAGAGAGCTAGAAGGGTTGTCCTTCTTAGAGAGGAACCTGTTATTTATAGTTCTAGAAGAGCTTGGAGCAATGTGCATAACAGTGTCCCTATTTTGCAATAGGCATGACCTATTTCTGTAGGCAATGGTGATTTGACAGTAGCGTGTATCAAACTTTGTCAGTGAGACGTCTAATTCGATTGGACAGCCTCGATTATTGGATTTTTGCTCTCAGTTGGGGGGATCTCTAATGGGCTTTTTCTTAGGCCTCTTTTATGCGATATTGGGCTATTGGCTTTATTTTTTCGGGTGTTATCACATATCCCCCGCCAACACAATTCGATGAGAGATCGAAGTAGCGGTTATACGGCCAAATTACCGGCGGGATTTCGTTGTCGACGGTATTCCTAACATTTTATCTTCAGACGTTGAATGAGCCAATCAAAGTGGTTTGTTGATTATAAGAAGCCGCATTTTCTCTTAGAATTAGTGAGGTGCGAGCCATGGTGATCTAAGTATTAAAGAGACATCTGTCTTGGGACGACGAAATTAATCAGTCTTGGGAGGCATATTTAAAACATCGATTGGGATGGTTCATCGATCGAAATTAGAGAGACGTCAGCCTTGGGCTAAAATTGGTTAGCCTTGAGAGGTATTTTTGAAACATCGATCTGGATGGTTTGTCAATTGAAATTAAAGAGTCATCAACCTTGGGCTGGAATTGATTAGCCTTGAGAGGTGCTTTTGAAATATCGATTAAGATGGTTCATCAATCGGGATTAGAGAGACATCAACCTTGGGCTGGAATCGATTAGCCTTAAGAGGCATTTTTAAAATATTAATCGAGATTAGAGAGACATCAACCTTGGACTGGAATCGTTTAGCCTTGAGAGGTATTTTTAAAATATTGATCGGGATTAGAGAGACATGTTATGCCCTGAGGGGCTTAGAAAATTTATTTGCTTGCAGAAGGGTAGGCTAAAATACAGTCGTTACTATGCCAAATTTTTTGGACAACTAGTGAAATTAAGAAATTATCAGTTAAGTAATAAGCAATTAATTTACATGAGAATTGGGTTAGCAAAGACATGAGTAGGAATTAAATCAATAATATAGTCGGACACTAGCCTATTATGTACGTATAGTCGAACGGAATAAGGGTATTACAAGACATTAGCCTTGGGCTGAAATTGATTAGCCTTGAAAGGCACTTTTGAAACATCGATTGGGATGGTTTATCAATCAGTATTAGAGAGACACCAGCCTTGGGCTGGAATCGATTAGCCTTGAGAGGCACTTTTGAAACATCGATCGAAATTAAAGAGACATCAGTCTTGGGATGGAATCGATTAGCCTTGAAAGGCATTTTTGAAACATCGATCGGGATTTTTCATCGATCGGTATTAGAGAGATATTAGCCTTAAGTTGAAATTGATTAGTCTTGAAAGGTAGTTTTGAAACATTGATCGAAATTGTTCATCGATCGGTATTAGAGAGACATTATCCTTGGGCTGAAATTGATTAGCCTTGAGAGATATTTTTGAAACATCGATCGGGATAGCACATATTTTCGTCAATCTTTTAATCAGGATAGCACATGTTTTCGTCGATCTTTCGATCGGGATAACACATGTTTTCGTCGATCTTTAGTGCGATTCTGTTGTTTTTGTATTCTTTTCTTAGAAAGGAGATGTGCTTTTAGAGCCTTCTTTGCCTTAATCGTTTTTCATGTACGACTTATTTGGGTCTTATTTTATCCTTTATCGAATCGTTAGGAGGGGAGATGTGCTCCTTCACATCTTTTTCTCCTTTTCTTAGCCGGCTCTCCTCCAGTTGTCTTCGTCTACAGGGCATGATGTCGACATTGCTTTTCCTTCAGGATCTCTCTTCTCCAATCCGATTTTCTCTTCTCAGTACCTTTTGTACTGGGTGGACTTATGGAAGGAAGGGCGTTCCCAATGCATTCTTTTGGCTCTAGTGTCGGACTCGCCTGATTCTCTTGGAGATATAGAAGGGGGGCGATCGCTTTCCTTTCTCCAAAATATTTTTCAGTATGCTAGTTCAGAGAGTCCCGCATCCCTTTTGCGCTTTAGATCGAATGAGGGATGTTTCGCCTCCTTTTAGCCTTAGCACTTGATTTTTCGCCTTCTTTTAGTCTTAAAACTCCATTCTTACTTATTCAAGTATTTGCGCGCTCTATGAGACCTTCATAGAGTTTGCGCATCTTCTTCTTTTCTTTGTGTCATTTTATAATTGCCATTTAACGATCTCTCATGTAGTCTCGAGAACTTTTATGAAAATCTTACATCCTTGTGGTGTGATTGTGAGTTTGTATGTTACTTACGAGTCGCAAAGCTTGGGCCTTTTTGCTCAGCTGTTGACTCTCAATGAAAATATCAAATGATAAGTCTCAAATTATCGTAGAGGTGGGTGTCTCTGCCTTATAATGGGTAAAAGACAAGTTTGAGAAATAAGGGGTCGGCCCCGATCGGATCCTTTGAATGGAAAATCTGCAATGATGCCCAGCTCGGTGGACCCGAACTTCAGCACTTCGACGCTTAAGTTAGCTATCGAGACAAGAGAAGATAAAAAAGAAATTAATTTACTAACAGAGAGCTAGAAGGGGTTGTCCTTTTTAGAGATAAAACTGTTATTTATAATTTCGTGAGAGCTTGGAGCAGCGTGCACAATAATGTTCCTATTATACGACATGTATGACTTATTTTTGTAGACAGCGGTGATTGGACAGTGACGTATATTAAACTATGTCAGTGAGACGTTCAATTCGATCGGACTGCCTCGATTATTGAAATTTTCCTCTCAGTCGGGAAATCTCTAATGGGATTTTTCTTGTATCTCTCTTTGTAATATTGAACTGTTGATTTTATTTTTTCGGATGTTATTACAGTTGAAACTTAAATAGTAAATTCATTAACTTTATTATATAACTTAATTAATCTGCCATTGAGATTCATTTATTCTCCTAAAAATTTATGATAAATGTAAAAGGAAAAAGAAAGAATCATGATAGAATTCTTGAACAACACACAAAGTATATTTTCACGTAGGAATCAGAATATCAAGGTTTCACTTTCCAAGTATTATATGACGTTGCTAAGTGGCGACGTCGTTGTTTTTGCTTTCACACCTGCAAGTCTAGAAGCACTCCTATTCAAATTTACTGTTTTCACCCCTAATTCCACTATATCCACCCCTATTATTCTTCTTTCTATGCAATCTCCCAAAAAAAACAACACTGACGTGTCTGCACCAGCTAGCGAGTTTTGTTGATTTGCATACTCGAGTGTGTATGCGCTGACTTTTTCTTTCCTATCAACGGCCCAAGGGCGGTAAAGAGTGGGTCAGTAGTTTAAAAGATTTTCTAGAGATCAGATATATATTAGAGCGTGAGTTTTCATAGAAATAGCGCGTGACGGTGAACGAAAGATAAAAGTAAGGTGGCATTTGACAACTGGCAGATTTTATTGGTCCCACGTCTTCTTTGTATGTGAAGGGGCAAAAAAAGGTTTATGGCCGTTAGTAGGCAACGCCGTGCCTCGTGATTCTATTATTTACCCCTTTAGTTGCGAATCCTAGGACACGAGGGTCGGACGGTAAGGAATTTTCGTAGACCTGATCATAGGAGAACTTGAGAACTTCAACGGTTTAAGATGCACTGAGACAGTTATTGGGAATTAAAGAAAAGCACGGAAGCACGTCGCATAAAATGCAGAGCCATAGACGTGGATGGCACGAGGCATTAAATTGCCAGCGTGTGGGGTCTTGATTTATTTATTCATTTATTTTAAAAATTCATTAATTAATGAATAGATCTGATAAATTAATTTTGTGGGCAGAGGAACGACGTTAAAATGTTAATCAATTAAAGAAGGGCAAAATTTGTTTCTAAATATTAAAAATGGAACATATTTATTTATTTAAAATATATTTAAATTAAATCTATGCTTAAATATTTAAAAATAGCACATACTTACTTTTAAATATATTTTCGAGTCAAAATTGCTTTGATACTATGCACACGGCTTAAATACACTACTGAAAATAATATAATTTCAGACAAACAAATAAAAAAAATTTGTAGTAGGTAATAAAATTTTATAAATTTGTTATATGTACATTATGTATTGATATTCATATTTAACTCTCGAAAAAAGATTAAAATTTATGATATTAAATTTGCCAAAATAACCGGAATTTAGATAAACAAATATAAAGCATCTGATAATAAGAAATATTATTATGTTTTTAGAGTTAAAATGGATATTAATTTACAATATACATATATTCAATCAATTTAAGACTTGTGTATTTATTTGTTTACCTATAATTTTATTAGCTTTAATGACAAATTTAAGCAAATTATATAATAACAATGACAATCTTAGCACGAACACGTATTTAAGGAGTAAAAAAGTATTATTTTCAATATTTTAAAAATGAATTTGGTTCAAAAAAATTGATAATAAAAATAAATTTCAATAATCGATAATAAGTAATAAATTTCAACATGTGAACATGTAATAAGTAATTTATAAATAAATTGATAATAAAAATATTAGTTTTTAATTTAACGATTTGTAGAGATATACTTACTAATTATGCATTTATATTAAGCACAGTTAAAAATATATTTTGGAGACAATATATAATTTTTTAAACTATTATTATATAACAAATTACTAATCTAAACGAATCGAATGTTAAATTATTTTTTCAATTTATTAAAAATATCATACAATTTTTTTACTGGGATGCATGATATTTTATGAAGGGTGTGTGAAAACAACACATTTTTGGAGCATTAACGGTGATAGAAAATAACCTGATAATTTTTTAACAAGTTCAGAGGGTAATATAATCAAATGTTATTTATATTTTAAATAAATTTAAAAATTAATATTATATTTAATTAGTTTAAGGGACATTTGGTTCAAATGTAATGGCTGTAGAGAGTAAATTATATTATTTCTTTTTAACGAAAAAAAACACAGCATGTGAACTTCCTTTTTGATTGACTTGTTACCGACATTTTAAGAGATTCTGCAGCTGAGCCTTACCCATATCCCCACCACAATCAATTGTGAGGTAATTAAATCTTTCACCTTTTCCCCTTTTTTGGGTTTAATTTACCGATATATGAATGCTTCTTTTCCCCTTTAAAATCATTTGAACACTTTGTTAATTAGAAGATTCGTTTTGCTTATTTATTTATTGTTAGGAATTCATCTATCTCCCGTAAAAAGTTTAATTTTTCAATCAAAAATTTATATGATTTTTTTATTGTTCGGACATTTTTTTAATTGTGATTTTTATATTTAAATTTGGTTTACAGTGCTTTTTGATTATCTAAAAATATAAAATAATCAATAGATTTAAAATATAAATATTTCGACAATCAAATAAGAGAATAAGTAATTTTAAAATTAAGTTTGAAAGTAGCAAAATAATACTAAAGTTTATTGTTAATAATACTAAATTTTAGTAGCAAAATAATAAGAGAAATTAATAGTTTGAGCTACTTTCGTGGCAGTAAACTAACGAAACTATCAGTTTAATTAATGGTTGAGATTCTATTGTTTTTTAAAAAAAATATAAATTTAGTATATGTTATTGAAATGATTATTTTTTAATTATGGATCCGAAAATGTCAGATTTAAAAAAAAAAATTCATATAAAAAAATACAAATCTACTCATTAAATCGGCCTACAGTCAACTGATGTTGGCCCAGCAAGCACAATTGATTTTCAGCCTAACCTCCAATGTCAGGCCTGCCCTTCCCCTGCATTATATAAGAAAATTTTCAGTTTTGATAATGGCTGAAAATTCATTATTTTATTTAGATCCATATGCATGTTAATGGTGATTTATAGATTTTGTTTTTATTTTTTTCAAAAAATAGAAAGAGAAGAAAATGAAAATGCATAATTAAAAAATGAATTTATTTCTTTGATAGTGAATTGATTAGGAATTGTGAAATAGTAAAGAGAAAAGAGAATGAGGGGCATGAATTCCACAAGTAGTGATAAAGATGAAGGGAAAATGCATTTCCAGATTGGTCCACCACCACCACTACCTATCTTCTTTTTTTATTTTTTCTAAATTCCTATATTATTTATTTATTTATTTTCTCTTTACACTTTTCCAACTAAATATATTGACTTTAATTAGTAAAAAAAAAAAAAAACTCTATATATTGATTGAGGGTTATTCAGCACTTAATAGGTGGAGAATTGGGTCTATTAAATTTGGTTTGCTAGAGATATACGTTAATACTTTTATATCCAATCTCCCGGAGTTTGCTTCCTATAACTTTTCTTTTCAAAGAAAAGATATGTATTTGTTCTTGTGGTATAATAACATTCAAAGATTTGTATGATAATGTAGATTAAGATTTAAGACGTATCTTTGCTGATATTAGCATACAGGTGCTTAAATATTAAAAATTAATAAAAACAAATAAAATCTTGAATTCCAATACATGTATTATATTGAACTCTAAATATATTTGGTTTAATTTCATCGTCAAATTTAACATCATGCGCAGCCTAATCTTGCTAAAAATCTTGAGTTTTATATATATATAAAATAGCCAATAGGTCATAACTCATAACTTTACACATAGGGTAGGGCTGCCATTTGGTTGGTCAAACATTTGCGCACAAGAATGTCCCTTTAAATCTTGAATTCTAATTCTATCTATCTATCTAGTTGGAATTAGGATTGGATTTTTAATTAACTTTGGAGGAATAGATAGGCAAGGAATGGCCATATGGATGGCAAGCAATCAAATTGCCCCACAAGCACAATGTAGTGGTGATTGTGGGGCCATCAATATCTTAGATAATTTGTGTTTTTTTTTTTACTTTTATTTTTGAGAATTATGATATAATGGGTTTGGCAATGGACACAAGGACATTCCATTGATACATACCTTACCTTTGCTAACAAAGAAGATAAACCACCCATAAGCACCCCAACCTCCCACTCAATTTTCTCTCACCTCTTTTACATATTCAGCAGTTCATCTGGACAACATTTACTCATATGGGATCAATCAATAAACTTATATAATCTAATTTGAATGAATGTTTATCACATATACCAAATCAGTATTTTTGTTTTCTTGCAAAGAAATCAGTACTATTTTATGTGCTTTCTAATTCATCAGAACAATATTTTATTTTTATTTATTTATTTATTATGTTAATGAATCAAGGGACTTTTATATAAAAAAGCAAATAAAAAAATTATATATAAATCTGGTGTGTTTTTAGGACTATTTATGGGGGAGGGGTTGATGCAATCCCGTAGAAGGACACTACGGGATCAGTAAAGTGGGGCCCACCATTCTATGAGTTCTTTTTCATTGAACCCGTAGGTCTTTTCTATGGGATTGCTAAGTGGATCCCGCCGGCGGTGAAAATTCGAGTGATGAATCCCGTAGGTGCGGTGAAATGAAATAGGTGGGTTCTACAGAATATTAGAAATTATTGTTACGTAATTATAGGCCTGAAATCGTAGATAATTAAAACGGATTCAGGCTCTGAACCTATAATTTTACACTAATATATTCAATAATTATTTTCAATTAATATTACAAAATAAATATACAATTTTACAACATATACAAATATTATTTCCAATTATTCTTTCAAATTTCTTACAACAATAATAATTACGGTAACATAACTTATCAATTAAATAAATAAATTATTTCAATAATGCATATATATAATTTTTTTTCGTACCTTAATTTATTAATGAATTAATTTATTTTTTGATAAGTTATTTATTTTAATTGTTGTTGTAAGAAATTTAAAATAATAATTGGAATTAATATATGTATATATTGTTGTAAAATTGTAGGTATATTTTGTGAAATTTATTCTAAAACTTGTAGTTGAAAGAATTTATCAATTAAGGTAAGAAAAATTTATATATATGTATTATTGAAATAATTTATTTATTTAATTGATAAGTTATGTTACTGTAATTATTATTGTTGTAAGAAATTTGAAAGAATAATTGGAAATAATATTTGTATATGTTGTAAAATTGGGGACTTTTATATAAATAATGTGTTTTGGAAAAATATTTATAAAAATGGGGTGGTTTTTGGAGTATTTATGGGAGGGGGGTTTTGCATAGATCCCGTAGGAAGTACCTACGGGATTGGTTAGGTGGGACCCGCTTTTGGGGAAAAGAATCCCCACTGAAACCGCAGGTGGCAGCTACGGGATCAGTAGCTGTCCTCTTCCCCTCGTCTGCCGCGCCACCGTTTGACCCGGATGAAGACTTCGCCTGGGGTAATGTGCATCCGACTGTTCCCGTAGCTGAGGATTACGGGATTGAATATCCCCAACCCCACTCCCATAAATACTCCAAAAACCACCCCATTTTTATAAATATTTTTTCAAAACACATTTTTTATATAAAAGTCCCTTCTAAAATTTTACTTTTCTATTTTTTTTAATTTTAAATCAAATTAAGAAAATAAAATACTCTATTTTTATAGTTTTCAACTAAAATAAAATTAGTTTTGCACAAAAATGATATAGATTTCAACATATTACAAATTGAATTTGCTGTAATATCTTAAACTTAATACATTTTTAAATGAAATAAATGCCATAATAATTTAAACATATATTCTAAAAAATTATTTTTAATCGTATCATTTTTCAAACAGTTAACAAAGTGTTTTTAAATTTATAAATTATTTTAAATTTTATTTATCAAGCATTTACTTAGTTTTTGAAATATAAATTTTATTAATTGAAAAAATTATCTTCATAAATTTTATCAAACTGATCATAAATATTAAAAAAAAAAGAATTTTAGCTTTTTCATTTTATATGGGATTAATCTAGTTTGAGTTTCCAGCATTTTCAGATATTTAGAATAGAAAATTATATTTTTTTAATCGTGGGAATGTAAAATTGAATGGATGGAAAGTGATTAAATGGTTATATTTTTATATATAACCATAATTAATTATAAAGAATAGAAGAAATATTAAGTTTTCTTAAATTGGACAGTCAAAAAAAGTGATAGAAAGAAGAAGAAATGTCTTGTAAGAACAGCAGCAACCACAGCAACAAACCAATAAAACAACAAAAATCAAAGAAATGAAAGATTAGAGATCCATTATTCTAATATTATTAATTAATTAATTGATTTTACAGTTGAAAGAATGAGGAATTATATAAATAAAAATGTGATTTAAAATGCTAAAATAACAGTTCATGAGTTCTTGTGGGGTGGCTTTTGTTGGGACTTTTATATAAAAAATGTGTTTTGAAAAAATATTTATAAAAATGGGGTGGTTTTTGGAGTATTTATGGGAGTGGGGTTGGGGATATTCAATCCCGTAATCCTCAGCTACGGGAACAGTCGGATGCACATTACCCCAGGCGAAGTCTTCATCCGGGTCAAACGGTGGCGCGGCAGACGAGGGGAAGAGGACAGCTACTGATCCCGTAGCTGCCACCTGCGGTTTCAGTGGGGATTCTTTTCCCCAAAAGCGGGTCCCACCTAACCAATCCCGTAGGTACTTCCTACGGGATCTATGCAAAACCCCCCTCCCATAAATACTCCAAAAACCACCCCATTTTTATAAATATTTTTCCAAAACACATTATTTATATAAAAGTCCCGTAAAATTGTATATTTATTTTGTAATATTACTTGAAAATAATTATTGAATATATTAGTGTAAAATTATAGGTTCAGAGCCTGAATCCGTTTTAATTATCTACGGTTTCAGGCCTATAATTACGTAACAATAATTTCTAATATTCTGTAGAACCCACCTATTTCCGTTCACCGCACCTACGGGATCATCACTCGAATTTTCACCGCCGGCGGGATCCACTTAGCAATCCCATAGAAAAGACCTACGGGTTCAATGAAGAAGAACTCATAGAATGGTGGGCCCCACTTTACTGATCCCGTAGTGTCCTTCTACGGGATTGCATCAACCCCTCCCCCATAAATAGTCCTAAAAACACACCAGATTTATATATAATTTTTTTATTTGCTTTTTTATATAAAAGTCCCATGAATCGATTGGGGGAGAAAAATCTCACTATCGGGGGAAAAATGTGCCACACTAGTAAATAATAAGCCAAACCTACCAAAATCAAGAGTGAGAATTGTCTACACGTTATTAAAATATACCGGTTCGATTAATTTGAATTCGTTCTGAATATATCAATAAAAAAATATTTTCTGTCTTACTTTAAAAGGTCAGTTTTTTTGTCTTATTTTAAATATTATTTTTTTATTACTCCTATTTATTATACATCTTATTAAATATTTTTTTATCTCTTTTTATTTTTAACTAAAAAAAATTTAAAAATACAAAAAGTCACTTTTTTTATCTATGGCCATATTTTTTTTTCATAAAATTGAGATATTTTAATTATTTTATTAATTTTCATAAAAAGAAAGTTACTTTTTAAAGTTAGATAGGGAGTATTTATTTAAATTATTAAGGTGTTTCACGCCAAAACAAATTCAAAAATTCTGATTAAAAAAAAAAAGGAAATTGTTACGCACTAAAGGAATCAGTATGTTTACCTTTTATTTGTAAATGTGTGATTCATGCATGGCCAAAACTGATAGCTGGAATTTGAAGCTTCATTTATGGTGGTTCTTTGATTAAAGGTTGCAGTGGCCAATTCTTTCCTCAAAGTCCTTAAACAATATCACAATTGCTTGAACTGAAAATGTATAAGATTGTTGAAAGTTACCTTTTTGTTGCAACTTTCAGAATGGGAACTTGTACCCTATAATTACTAACTTCTATCTATCCCTATTAATTATTGATGGCTGATGGGGTAATTTGCTCAAAATAAAGGGAGAGAAAACAGATTGAAAAAAATAGAAAAATAATCCCCGCCGTTGATTAATTTGACTCTTTATTCTTAAACATCAAATTTCTTTCTTCTCGGGATTTTATTTTCTCAATTATCATAAGGTGGAAAGTGTGATCGAGTTATGCTGGGCAGAGCACAATGAGTACCGATTTTAGAAGATTCATATGCATATATACCATCGGATCGAGTGTACAGAGTCATTCAATGCTCAAGCATATATACCATCGGATCAAGTGCAACGGCATGCATGTGCCCCGGAGATCCGAAAATAATATTCTCTTTGGTTGTTGATGTGCACAGTCACACCAAATCATTACCCATCAACTTTTGCATCTCAGCTCCACAAATTGAAATCATTAACTTTCCTTTCCACTATTTTCCCCTGCATTTCTCCAGCAACATTCTAGTTAACGAAATACCGACCGCTCGATTCCAAGTGCTGTCAACTCGGATCAAAGGAACTGTTCCTAGAATCACATTATAGAAACTAGAAACAGGAACAGCTTAATTTGGAAAAATATAAAAAATCAAGAAGACAAATTACTTTCTGACTAAATTAATATTTGAAATGCCCATCAATTTCCAAGTTTACATTAAACATTTGAATTAGGCTTCACTCAATTCATCAAAATCACACCTAAACATTCATCATTAATCCCTAAGTGTATCATTTACAAAGATACAGCAGACAACAGATTTTTTCCTGAAATTACCAAATCAAAACTGCACGAGCTAACATATAAAAATGAAGAGAAAATACAACTATTGCATGGCCATCAATAACTTCAAACATATACAATAAACAATGAAAAAGATATTTATAAAGAAAGGTCAGAGAACTTCCGTCTAACTGATTTCCTGTCTAAAATCACCTCCATGGTACTGGATACGCTTGACAAGCTCTCCAACATGGTCTGGTAGCAAACAAAACGAGCAACAGTTCCCACCCGGATGCAAAATATCCATTTTGGTGTAAGGAATCCAAAGAATAAGGGATGTTACATTACACAGGTCAGCAGGGCATTTCTTTATCAACTAGAGCTTAACCAGAAGGAGTTGAGCATTGATGCAAGTTTTGCGCTCTTGTAATCTTCCCTAAGTTGAATAAACCTGAGTTGGCAGACAAAATATGATTGGTCATCAGAGAGATGCAGTTTTGATAGAGTAAAAGCACAGAAGGAAAATAGATATGAAATGGGAGAGTGATGGGATGGGATAGGTTATAGAAACACCAATTCTGGAAGAAGGCCCTTCATAGCTGCGTCAAGAGACAACCAGCATTTTGATGCCTGAAGAACATATCTCAAGATGTTCTAAAACCACCTTACTGAATGGGAAATGATTGATAATGCATGCAACATATAGCGGGGTTTGTTTTTTTTTTTTTTTTTTTGCACTCTTCCCTGAACAGTAGAGGTAATAGCTCACTGCATTTGATGCAGTCTGTAATAATGTGCTTCGATGGAAAAATTTTGGCCAATGACTGCAGTCAAGTTCCAAGCATTTCTATAAAGAGTTTAGAGGGCATAAAATGGGAAATGCGCATTCACTTCACCAAGCCCTATTAATGTTGGAATGAAAAGGTAAATGTTATGCACTAAAAATATAGTAACTAACTGTAATGTGCCCTGTATGCAGTTTTACACTAACAAAAAAGATCATCACTGATGATACCTTTGTGCATCTTTACGGATGCTGGGGGTACCCTCAAACAAAGTGGCAAGGCTTTCAGGAGCCACGATAAATACATTGGCCATTCTGGAGACAGGAGAATTGAGTCAGTAAACCCAGGTTGCAAAAGATATAAATCAGAAATAGTTTATACGTCCTGTAACTTACATGCCCAACAACTCAAATTTCTCATCAACAGCAGGAGCATTGAAACTCCGAACAAATTCTCCATACTCAGTTATGTCACGTTTCAGCCGCAGACCTCCACTGCAAGAAACATGCAATGAAAGACAAACAAAAATGGAGAGCAATCTCTCGAGCCTAAAAGGAAATTTCTTTTAAGAAATAAAAGGATAGCAAAAGCGAGAAAGAGACTGCTCCCTTTTTTCAACTTTTGGATAGATTTGACCCACAACTATATGTTTAAGATCAAACTATCCAAGTGTTTAACTTTCTCAAAACTTAGGTCCTCAAATTTTCCTTTCATCATTAAAAAGAAAAAAAAAATTGAAATGCCTTTAACTACTTCTGGAGTCATATATGAGTACTAATAGAAAAATTTCTGGACTTTAAATTTAGGTTTCCTGAACGAATAATTGCAAGTTGAATCAGCCCAAAGCCAAATATAGGCGATTTGATCATCAGAAAAAAGTTCAACAGGCTAATGGCTTTAGAGAGAGGTAATTACCTGGGATTAAAAGTGAACTTCTGCCAATGATTAAGTAGCCCCTTATGTAAGCGATTTCCCTAAAATAATCTATTGTCAGTTTCGTACGATACATGCAAATATTGCTGTAACTACAAGAAAAGCAAACTAGTCTAACTGCAGACAAGCAATCAAGAGTCACAAGCATCAGCCACAGTTGGGCCCTAATTGTTCAAGCAACTGGCACACGAGAATCAAAAAGGAGTCTTAGAAGATAAACTATCATACCAATTCAGTCAGGAACGCTTGCTTGTTAAGACCTTCTAAAGCAGTGAATGCAGACTCAAGCACACGAGACAGGTATGCCACAACTCTAACCAAAATAAAATAAAATGTTATTTTGCATAAAAAATGGCTGAAAAGACATATCTCCCTCTGACAAAAGATAACATTACTTCTAACAGCATTTAATAGAAAACAGATAAACTGCTTTTCCAAACTAATATCTAAAAGATTAGGGTTGATAAGAAAACAAAGCATTAAAGTACTAGGATAACACAGAGAAGTTGTCAATTGATCCACATATATACATATCTAGGAACCCACTCCATTAGTTCAAAACACAAGTTCAAAGTCCGTCAGGTTGGATGTACCTTGTGCAAGCAGTTGTTGGACGATGATCAGGAGCAATTCCATCATCAGGTGATCGATAATCTGTTGCCTTCTGTTCAGCTGATAGCAATCGGTCTACCTACACAGGTGTTTCATGAAGAAAAAGTATGACCAAAAATTGAAAATTAAATGCCACTAAGTACCATGCAAAATACGGAACGGAAAGGCAAGAAAAATTAGGGGAGATATAAATATCAACTCATTAAATGCTACCAGAATACAATCACAAACAACAAAAACTCATTATCATCCAGAATCTAGATCATAATAGTAAGCAAGGATCAAACCTCAGCCATAACAGTTTCAATGCATTGTTGAAGCCCTTTGTAAGCAGCAGCCTCAGCACTGGACATAGCTGTTGCCATTTCTTCACATGAAGCAGCATGAGCACCGTCAACAGGTAGTAAGAGGCGGGATATAGAATTTGCAAAATACTGCATACAAAATGCAAACCAAACTCAGTTCTCAATTATATCATTCGGCTTCATCATGTCGATGCAAGTCAACTCACTTGCTGAACAATAGCTACGCTACTGCCACAACGTTGTACAGCAACCATGAAAGATCTGAAACTGCTCTCACCAGCAGCAGCAGCAGCTTCTGCCTACATATCAACATAAAGCTCTTCACATCGACTACTCTGGGATAAATAATAATTCAATTACACAAAAACATGCCACAGACTTGTATCTGGTTATTAATATGCAAAGATAGACAAGTGGTTAGGTAATTACAGCAGAAGCAGCTGCAGCAGCCACCCTTCTACTTATATTCGTGCCCAGAACAAACCTTTCTCTCAACGCTGAAGCTTCAGTCAGGCTGTCTCTTGCCCGTTCAAGACCATCTGTTGTATATTGACCTACCTGAAAAATGGGAAAAGCTGAGTACCTATAACATAAATTAGCATATAGTACATTTAGTGAAACAACTTACTTGGTCCAGCAAGCAATTGAACACTGCTTTTACATTGGCAGCAAGAGTTGTCGGCTGTAGAAAAATGCATTTGAACAATAGAAAACAACTGAAGAGATAAGACAGCTTCTGCTAGATACATACTATAATAAATCTAGCCTCTGCTAGACACATACTATAATAAATCTTACTCCATTTTTCTTAGCCAATATTTATCTTTCCATAGCATTCTTTTGTAACACACATACACGGTACATATAATCCATCAGTAGCAAGTAAAAGAACTTGCTCAATAAGGGAACCTAGCTACCATTATATAAATAAAAACAACTAAGAGAAATCATAAGTAAAGGTGGTAAAAGGATTCTGCTAAGACTGGAACCAACAAGCAAAAAAGACACTATTTCAAATACCATTTACAGTAAAGAAGCTTTTCAATGAAGGGCAGCTGAAAAAAAGAACTTATACAAAGGACTATATGCCCAATACGAAACATGTTGCTAACAAATAAGATATCTCCATATAGAAGTATCATATGGATTGCAGGAGAAAAATTTACTTGAGATGAAAACAGAGTGCATCTTGATATAGCTTCCTCATTCCAACGCACAAATTCTGTCACAACTGTAACAGATATCTGTTGGTGGGAAGTTACTACAGCAGCTCCCTTGGATCGCCCAATTGTACCAGTCGACTCCGAGAGCTGCTGGCTCTCAGCACACAATTCTTCCATCTGCATGACATCATACAGACAGACTATTGCCTTCGGAACAAAAAGGAACTTTTGTTTCGAATTCAAACAACAATAATGTAATCATTGCCAACCTTTGCTTGATATAGCTGTTTAAGAGAGGCCTGTTCATGTTCAGGATATTCATCCTTGTGAGAAGAAAACAGAGATTCTGTGAGGCCTGCATCAACAGAGGAAGTGGCCTTTAACCAAACAGAAAATAAAGTGTTGTGAACTAAAATCAGTTTACTGCACAGACATATGTATCAGATATTACTGTAGCCACAGTCATTCAAGAATTAACACTGTTGTCCAGTGATAGTTTACTATCTAATAACATAAAGATCTAACACAGAGAGACCATTGCCATCTTATGACAAATAGCCATTAGCTCAACAGAACAATAGACGGCAATGTGAGTTCAAGATAGAAAAAGAGAATATGCCCGATGTCAGTTCAAGACAGAAAAAAAGATTGACATAACACATTAGGCATTATAGACATTGCCGCCTTTTCTCTGTTTCATGCCACATTCTCTGAATCAGACATACTGTAGAAGGGGGTAGGGGGATTACCCTGCACCTTAGTGTTAGCAGACCCAAAGGCCTCCATCATCACATGAGCAAGTATTACAGCAATCGAACAAAAAAAATACATATGGCTACAAGATAGAAATGGACAGCTTCTGTTCTCCCATAAAATAGTATGCAGTATACTACTCTATTTCTCCAAAACTGAAGGGGAGTAAAGTCCAAAATTATGCAACTTAACCACAAGACCAGAAGAGTTTATTACCTTCAACATCCAGGTCACCGCAACCTACAGCTCGTAGGTCTCTAGCAAGTTCTTGAGTCTTTTCATATGAGACCGCTAATATTCTAAGATACTGAAGCCTCAAGTCAAATGTAATCAAGTCAGGATCCAGTAGTCACTTCAAATTGGCATCAACACAAGACGAAATAATTCTACTCACTAATAAAAGTCCGCCTTCTTCCATAGGAGGTAAATTCATAAGAGATGGTTTCACCAAGAGCTTATCCAAAAGTGCTGTAACTCGCTGCTCCAACACTCGCTGCATAAATGGGTACACTAATCATTATAATGGAACCACAAATTTAGTGCTGGAGTTCCATTACAAATTTAAATTCAGCAACATATAACATATCACAACACAAACTTTAAGCCAGAGTACCTGCACTAAAATTGACATAACATCATTAGGAGAAGGAAATACTGCTGTAATTGTGGCTGCCTCTTTTCGAACAGTATCTGTACAACATTAAAGGAAGAGGTTCAGGAAAAAAGTTAAAGAAGTCCAAAGATTCAGTCCATTGCATTAGTATGAAATACCATCTGCTCGTCCAACCTGTAATTTCTTTGTATAATGAAGAAAGCCCACGAGCAACATTGCTGGGACTAGCTTGAGAAACCTGATCACCAAGAACCAATCTGGTGTCTGCATTCATGACTTCCACATCAATGAACATTGGACGTGTTGCCACATAATGTTGCATAGCACTCGTGCCCCTGTTAAACTGTAATGCAAGAGAAACCAATGAAATAAATGGGAAAAAGATCTTCCTATTGATTTAGAGAATCCACATTCATTTATGGCAGATTAACTCATGATCTCAAAAAAGAGAATGAAGGAAGCATATAACACAGAAATTTTAATGCACAGCAAAAGAAAAAATCAGTGTACAGCTTGAATAATTCCTTTCCATTTTTTACTCACACACCAAGGAAAGGTCATTTGCATGGGCATGCTAGCATCATTTCTAACTCTGGTAGAGTTTTCAGCTTCAAGTTGAGTAACTAACATCAGGAAACACGGGCTTATTTAAAATACTAAATATTTAACTACTATACATCTTTCATAAATTATTATTTATCGCAAAAAGAGATAAGTTGGTTTGGTTTTAATTTCAAACAGATGTATAATCAAACAGGGAAAGAAATACCTGAGATAAAATTTTAGCACATTCTGCCATGGTAGACAATTCTCTTCTCTGAGACGCTGAATCAAATCTAGCCAGCAATCTATTCTCCAGTTCTACACAAATAAAGAAATAAATAAATAATCATCAATTCAACATTAAAACTGAACGGAAACTCTAGCAATCTGAGAAAATCTTTTCAAATGCAACTTTGAATTCTGTTTGGCTACCTGAATTAGGTGTTAGTGAACTAGCATGAAGAAGAAGTTTTTAAGACTTTATTATTTATGGTAGGCATGGAACCTTTATAAACTAAAAATATGGCAGGAGAAGCAAAAGAAAGAGAGAGAGATCAGAGAAGTTCAAAAAGAATTTCAAACAAAGTGCAGACGCGCTGTACCGTTGCAGTAATCCTGAAGATTAGCAACTGCCACTTCTAATCCTCTGCTAGCAGTTGCATTCCCCATAACTGATGGCACAGATATGCCCTGTCTTCCTATATCTTCCTCAGCAAAGGAACCTAAGAAAAATCCAATAAAATAGCAGGATAATTCATATCAATTTGAAATTCATGTAAATAGTAGCACTCAAAACATCTTTCTGCCCTATGCGTTTAGAATCTTCTTATCTACTATGATCGGAAAAGAAACTAAAATTTAATTTTTCCTGCATTTGTGGGAAATTCAAATCTTCAGTTGTAATTTCCTTATTCCATTAGATGGGATACCCCAGAATTCCTAGCATAGAATAAATTCAAAGAATATTAGCAACAAACTATGTGTTCTAGATATTTAGCAAGTAATATAAGGAAAAATTACAAAACTATAGTTACAAGTGGCACAATGCCTTTAGATTTTTTTGTTATACAAGATTGATGACAGAACTAAAAGGTATCATGAAATGAATATAGATATATAATTAAAAATATTGAAAATAAAGGTGCTATCTCAACAAGAGAATAAAAAAGAGAGCAATAGAATGCATGACCAGCATGCAAAATCAGTAAGTTCAGCACAAACAATCATCCACTCAATGCAGTTTAGCAATTTCAGAGATTTCACTATAGGTACTGTTTTCTTACGTAATTTCTGTGCAATTGAAGCAGCCTCAGCAACACGGCTATCATCTGAAAACAAAGGTGAAAGTTCCATTAAATCGCCTGGGCTGCCATTAAACTCCATCAGGTACTGAAAATTGAATTAACAAGGTGTTAGTGCATTCCAAACTCAGGAAACCATGGCAAACAAATTCATCAAGGGTACCTTTATGAGCTCTATTGTTTGGCTAGCCGTTTCCCTTTGAGCATCGGCACTCTGACAATAGCAAAATAGAACCAGTAATACACGACTATGGAACTGGAGATTAATGAACTGTTCACAAAATTTACCTGCAAATGGTCTCCTATTTTTGCAGCAGTCTGTCCAACACTAGAAATACGTGAATCCAACCTTGCAAAGCTATCAAACAGTCCATCTACACCTTTTTCCAACTGAGATGACATGAAATATTTAGATTCACAAGTTTCAGGCATATAATAGGAAACAAAAAGTAGATCTCAGATTCCAAATTCTTGCTCTATGATTCTAGTTAAGTTGAGGACCCATAAAATTGCTTAATTAGCAAATTCTTCCTTCCCTCCTCTTTTCCCTCCAAACCTTACAACCCAAGAATATATATAGTGAGAGCAGCCTTTCGAGAGTTCCACAAAAAAAAAAAATAAAATAAAATAAAATAAAACGCTTTAATGAATTGAATAATTCAGCAAAATTTTACTACCATTTGTTCATTTTAGCATCTAAATTACTCAAGCTTCAAAAACAAAGCCCATCTACCAACCTCAGCAAGTGTCTTGCGGTGCTTCGAATCCTGGACAGAAACATCCTTCCTCAGATTGGCAAGCTTTCCATCAATCTTCAAACCAGAACAAAAATCCCTTTACAAACAAATTTAGAAAAAATACATCCGAGCGCATCAGAATTTCTATAGTCAAACTTTTAGAGTTACCTGTTTTCGAAGATCAATTAGCTCTTTGCAAGAATCCCTGAACAGGGAAAAGAGAGCATCTACTTCCGGAAATAATGGGGAAACCCCTTGCGCAAATTTTGCTACATCAGATGGAGTTCTTGCATGCCCATTTGCTAAGGCATCGCTTCCACCAATATTTCCATGCCCTTCTATTGAATCTGCATCCTCTTCTTGGAAAGATGGGAGCAGTTGGTTGACCAAGTTCCCAAATATCGCATCAAATGAAAACTCACCCTAAGAACCAATGAAATAACAAAAACTCCATTTAAATCATAACTCGAAATCAATCTAGGCACTACAATTTCCCTCTAAAACATCATGAATAGTTCAGTCTCAAGTGCTTTACCTTAAAGTCATCTATATCCAAAATCAGGGGAAGGGAACCAACTGAAGGAGATTTTGATGCTCTATTACTTGCAACTCCATCTCTGCTACCTCTCATCTGAATCACAAGAGTAGCGTTATTAAAATATATCCGATGAAATCATTCTCTTAATACAAACATCTTTTAGGAGATTTACAATAGCATTAATAGCCATACCCATTTTTTAAGAAAAGATGAAAAAGCCGAAAACTAATTTTCAGAGGTAGAGGCATAATGTGAATCTAAATGAAGATAGGCTTCTCAAGTCATAGTTTCGCGGCTCTATAAACCCAGACAACAGGAAACGTAAAATCAAATTTACCTATATTTTTCTCAGCAGCCAAACAATAAAAACAATCGAGCTCTTCTATAACCCTCACATTTAATTTCAGCTCAAACACTAACAAAATCAATCAATCGAAGCATCTGAAATTACTAAATTCCCTGTCGGTTAAACACAATTCAACTACATATAACTTCAAGCAAGAAAAAAGAACGAATCAGCGAATTTAAATTGAATAAGCAAAAACATGTCATATTAGATCAAGCAGCTACAATGGGAAAGGATAAATGTTACCTCTGTGGAGGTCGGGATAAGCAGGAAATAATGAGGAAGACGATAGCCAAGGAGGTCGTCTCTTTCTTCTTCGCTGTGGTTGGGTAGATCGAGCTTAGGTGTGAGAGAGAGAGACAGAGAGAACAGACTGTTCCTCAACGAAAACTCCAATGAAAATAATCCTTGTACATAGCGGATTTACGATTTTGGCCTCTTGGTACCTGAATAAATGCACGGTGTCAGATGAGGTAATTTTGGAATTTAAAAATGTCTAATCAAATTATGCTGAACATTCTTTCATCCTTGTTTTTGCTGTGTATGGTTTGCTGCAACGTTATTAAAATTAGATCAAATAAATAATCGATAAGACTGAAAATTTATGATTTAACGACGTTAATCGAAATTTTTTTAAATATTATAATTATTATAATTTTTTAAATATTATTATATAAAAATTAAAAAAAATATTTATCAAATATTAAATATATATTACAAATATTTTAATAATAAATTATAAAATATAATTTTAATTTTATTATTATAAATAATTAATTATAAATTTTTAAATACCATATATTAAAAATATAAAAATACAATCATATCATGAAAATAATTTCATGTTTAGATTAAGTACTAATAAAGTAAATACAAAAAATATTAAACTTGCATATGTGAGTATAATTATATTTAATTATAATAAATTCAAATAGATAATAAGTATATTAAATTATTAAGTGATATTTTTAAAATTTAAAATTTTAATTTTTCAAATAAATAAATAATAATAATTTAATATATATATATATGTATATTTTAAACTTTTATTATTTATTTATTTGAAAAAAATTAGTATTTTTAATTTTAAAAATATTACTTAATAATTTAATATACTATTACAAAGATTTAAATAGATAATAAGTATATTAAATTATTAAATAACATATTTAGAATTTAAAATACTAATTTTTTTAAATATATATATATATATATGGGTAAAAATATACAAAAAATGATTTTTTACACTTTTTTAGCAAAAAATTTGATTTTGTCCAATTTTTCGGTTTTTTTGTTCAATTCGATTTTTTCGGTTCAATTCAATTTTTTATCAATCTGATTTTCAGTAATTGAATCAATCAATTAATTTGTCGTTTTGTAATTAAACTGATTCAATCAACTAATTCGATCCTATTTTAATAACTATAGTTTATTGATGCTATCGAACGTCCGGCGAATGAAGGAAAATAGAACTCGAAAGGAACAATTTTGTGACCAATTTCATTGGAATTGTAATCTTCTTTTTAGTGGAATTATAATTCAAATCCCACATTTGACTTTCACATCAACGTAAAAGAGATAAATGAAACTTTTACTTTTTAAAATAACATTTAGCTTTATATAATTACGTTATTAAAATTGAAATGTATAAATCGTTAATTACTTTACTATAATATAGTTAAAAAATAATTAACTCATACTGCTAATAAAAATGTAAATTTAAGTCAATTTAAAATATTTTTTGTTTTTTTTATCTTAGTATCTACCACTAGAGGTGATAAAATGAATCAAAATCCAAAATTCAATTCAAATCCGTAAAAAAAAAATTAAACCAAACTTAATATAAACAAATAACCACCTGATCAATTCAAAATTTATCAATTTTATTTTTTAATTTAATTCAATCCAATTCAAAATTTATTCAATCAATCAAAAATTGACAACTCAATTCTTACAATCAAATCGATTATAATCTAAATTATCTACTTCGTTTTTATGCATCCCATGTAGAGTACAAAGTTATAATATGCGAGTTAGATTAAGGACAGTCTATTAGAAGGCATGAGGATTCATCATCATATTCTTGTGGGAATTACTAACCTGACTCTGTTGGGTAATTGTGGGTAAACTTGTGCTAATATTCTTTTTATTAATATTTAAAGATTCTGGGATGATTACATAGTGATTAATGTAGCTGGTTTCTGCTTCATGCACGCATTCTAATAAGCAATCATTGATGGTCTATGGTCTATATTGCTCGGTACACTTCTTTGTTTATTTTTCTTTATATATTAACTTATTATTTATAATTTTATATTATATTTTTTAATTAAATATTATTATTAAATCTATTAATTAATTAATAAAAAAATTAAAATAATTTACATTAAACTCATTGGTTGATCCAAATTCGTGCAATTTATTTGGATATTAACTGATTCCTAACTCATATTTTTTTATCCATTATAATTCAATTCAAATCCATTTATTTGTCACCTCTACCTACTAGTTTAAAAAATAAAGATTTTATTTTCTTCTCAGTATAATTTAGTTTTTTTAGTGTTATTTGTATAAAACATTTTTTATGTTAAATATTGCATTAATATTATAAAATATACACGATAAGAATGACAAGTTCAATTATTGAAAAATAATTTATTAATTTTAATTTTACCATCATTTAAACAATAATTTTATCATTTATTATAATTTAATCATTGTTTAAAATTTTTTTATGTCAGTATTTTGAAAATTATTATAAATATTATAATATGAAATATATTAATATTTGTATTTTAATCGATTTTATTTTTGCCCTGTTCAGTCTCAATTATACCATGATTAGTTTTCTAATACGTAAAATTTTATTTCCATTGGTTACTTGTTGGATACAGTTTTAAAAACCATGATATCAACATAAAAACATTTGGTTTCATCTGATATTTATATTATCATTATTATTATTTTGATGGATTGGAGTTTGGAGGTCTGCATTAAGAATGACGCAGTTGCGATAGACCATTTCCCAGTAACTCATTCAAACAAAATGGGCTGGGCCGACATAATTTATGAAGGAGCTTTTTCTGGCCCAGTATAACTTCGAATCAGCGGGCGAAAAGAAAAGCAGTACTTCTTACTATTTTGCAGTATAGTAGCGATATTATTAATTATTATGCTTGTACGCTCGAACAAATTTTCTTTTAAATAAAAAATAAAAGGGAAAGGAGCAATCCATCACCGTTTGCCCCATGACAACGGCGACGCAACACGCCGCTGAATCTGTTGACCACCAAATGAGGCGTCTGAGATATTATCAACATCGAAATAATCAGCGGCATTGCATTTGCAGGTCGGAATTTAGAGATTGAAGATGTGGCGGATGAAATGGGGCTACAGAAGACCGCGCCACTTCCGACACGGTGGTTTTGGAGAATTGGAGCTCCCCGGTAAGGCCAGGGTAGCGGTTCCATGATTTAAGACGGCGTTTCTGTATTCACTGACGCAAGAGAATTTTCAAGAAAAACGAAGAAATTGAATTTATATGCGTACATCTCACGTGACCCGCACGCGGGTATTAACACGTGGCTTAACCAAGTAATTTAAAATAGATTCCCACTTTTTCCCTCATTTTCCCGCTCTATGGATTTTTACGCTTTCAAATTGCGCTCCATTTTTATTCCATGGGAAAGGACGGAGAAAGGAGGGGCCAAAACGACGGCGAAGAATCACAAACAGCGAGGGACAGGGAAGCATGTTAACTAATGCTAACTCCTTTGCCAAGACCATATGCTCTATCTGCTACGAAGATCTTAAACCCATCGTCGAAGATCTCCAAGCCATCTCCATCTGCGGCCATGTCTTCCACGAGCTCTGGTACTTAAGCATATAGTCTCGCATTTTATTTTATCAGATTACATGTTAATATTGTTGGTATGATTTGTGATTAAAAGTTTGAAACCCTAGCTTGCAGCAATGGTTCGAGTACTGTTCCAATTCAAAGAAGTGCAGTTGTCCCGTTTGCAAGCAGAATTGTTCGGGAAGCAGTGTTGCTCGGCTTTATTTTCAATCACTGGGGGATCATAATGAATCGTTCGTGTCTCAGAAAGTGATAGAATACGATGAGAATCCCGAGCTGTTGCGTGGCGAAGTGAGAAGATTGGAGGTGAAGGTGTCAGGTCTTACTTCAAATTTGGAGCTTCAGGCGAAGGAAATCACAAAGCTTAATGAGGAGGTAAATTTAGAGTTAATGTAGATTGATACTGAAGCACCGGAAACGAATTGCATTTTAAATTGACATTAGACTATTTGACGATTTGTTATATGGGAAGATGTAACTTTTTCGATGCATTGGGAATTGTGAATGATAAGTTTCTCGCTAAGTTTTTATTTCTTTCTTTATTTATTGAACTTTTTGTGTCGTAGTCATCTATTTGCTTTCTGAAGATTATAGAAGAAAACCAACTGGAACAATTATTGATTTATGCTTGCTTTGTCTAACTATTAATGAAACTGTCGACCAAATAGTTAGTTATTCACTTGACTATTATAATGTATGCGGAATTGGCACCTGCAATGCTTTTCATTACTCAGCAGCCATATATAACCAAGCATAACGCTCTAGCCTTTTATCTTCTTTCATTTCCTTTAAAATTGAATGTGAACACAGTTTGTTGTGCTGAGAAAGGAATGCGAATAATCTAATATATTCATCTTTGTCAATGTTATACTTTCAGCTCTATATAACAGAAGTGAATAGGGCTTCAGTTTGTGGCGGACTCTTTTTATAATTGAAATGAAATCTTGGACCACCTTTTGCCCGGAGGAGAATTAGATGCATGTTTGACTTTAAAACAGAGAAAACAACATCAGATGTTTTGGTTGTAATTAATTGTAGTGCAATATGCAAACGATATGAATGAAAATATAGTACTAGAAAGGATAACTGTACTTTCACCTTCTTAATCCATATATTTAGCTAGCTAAAATAATATTAAAGATAAGGATGGATTTGCAAATTCTCATTTCCTATGCTCATACACATATTTTAGATCTGTAATATTTTTTCCATGGAAATTGACATTTTTTTTTCTTTTATAGTTGCATTTCTGCAAGGACCAGTTGAAAAAGGAAACCATATTGAAGAATGATGTGATTGGACAAAAAGCCTCCGTTCAGCAGCTGCTGCATTCCAAATCTGAGGTGTACTATTGTCTTAGTTTTGGTTATTCCATTTTCATTCGTTAAAGGAATTTCTTGATTCAAAGAAACTTGTCATGAAAGCTGGTCAACTGAATTCTAGGAGCTTGATTCTCTTAAATTGGAATGCTTGAGGCTGAAAGATAGAAATATGGCCTTGGCCAAAGAGCTTGCAGCATTGAAACTGTAAGTGAACTTGCATTTGCTCACTCAAATTCATATTTCAAACTCTGGTTACTAATGCGGTCCATGTGGTTCACAATTCAGGGTCTCTGATCTAAACCTGGAGGAAGATGAGGTTTTAAAGCTTGCATCTTTTGGTAACGATGCCAATAATAGAGATACAATAGATATTCTAAAGAAGTCCTTGGTTATTCGTAATAAGTAAGTTGCTTATTTGTCACCTTAGAGTTGTATCCATGGTAAGAGGAAATTGTCTTGGCCTTCAAATATTTTATCAGTTATTTGCCGAATAATCGAATCTTACGTTTACTTATTCTGAACGAGAGCATGAACTTCATTTTACAGTATATGTTGCAAAATAAATGGTGTGTATTGCTTCCTCCACATAACAGTTCACTACAATTTTGCAAATTTCCTATCTGATTCTTTGACAGATATATTTGTTGGATTTTCCCTTGTTTAATTGTATTTTGATTTTCATATCATTCATAATTTTGCAATTCATTTAATAGGAGTTACAAAGAATTGATGGCCAAGTGCAATCAACTTGGAAGGGGAGAGGCACGCTCATGTGAAGAGCTTGAGAAGGCAAAGGGGAAGATAACTAAATTGAAGGTAAATAAACAAGGGCTTTGATAAGAATCTCCTAGAAATTATCATTCTTAGACTGATTTGTTTCCTCTATACGGAAGACAATTAATTAATGTGACTTAAGTGGTTTTCTGTTTTTTTGGTCATAACTAGACAAGGGTTCAAGAACTTGAGATGATTGTTGAAGTAAAAGATAATGAAGCATTGAGGAATTTAAAATCCTCAAAGAAGATTTGTAAAGAGTTTACTATAAACAGTGCTAATGTCAATGCAAATGCCCCTTCCACCAGTGATTTTCCCTCAGAAGTTCTCAAGGGAAAAGATGCTAAATCGGCAACTAAATTGGATCAAAATGGTAGCTTGAATATTGAGCAAGGAACTTTCAATATCATTAAGACGGGTACCAGTTCTGCCACAAGTTTTTTGGCTTCTGATAAGGAGAGAAATTCCTTTTTAATGATAGATGCTGCTGCTTCAGAGCTTTCTACAGTTCATTTGCTTTCAGTTTCCAGTCCGAAACATCCAAATGGAGAAGAGGTGAAGTCTACTGTTGCAAAGTTGGAAACCACTCATAAGATTGACAGCAGAATGAAAGATTATCGCGGAAGGAATTTTGATATGGAAAATCACAAGAAAGGCACTGTTTTAGCTGCTTCTGATGAGGAAGGTACTGTGATTGGCAATGACTTAAAACATGTTAAACCTATACTCAATATCAGAAAAGAATCCCCATGCTCAGTTCCACTTACCAGACCAGGTATTTTACTGTTTGCGCAGTTGGGTCTTTCTAGTTTTTGAAAAAGGGGTTAAATCATCCTCTTTAAATTAGTTTTTATTTGATTATGGAGTCAATTATTTTTATCTCATGCACTTCTTTGAGGAATACTTAGTTTCTAACATCATTCTATGAATTGTAATTTCAATATCTGCAGGGGATATATGTTTTTCTAGCAGTTTGCTGGGCCCTGATGGAACTAACAGATACTTGGGGAAATGGTGCAAGCGCAGCCAAAGCAAGGAGTCAGTGGCCTCGCGAGGTACAAAGGCAAGTAGTGGTGATTTAATTGCAATTGGATCTGACGGAAGAGGTGGTAGAGTTAAAGTTCTTAGGTCCCGAGGTGGTAGAGTTAAAGTTCTCAGGTCCCTGAACCAATCCTCATTGGTGGGTGTACACAACCAACACATTTGGTCTAAAGGTTTTTCTTTTGCTAGTTGTAAACTTGTAACCCTTTCTGTTCTTGATGGATTAATTGATATTCTTCTTTCCTGGTTTTTACCTTATCGCTTGGCATATTTTATATTGAATTGTTTGTAGAGCATTGCGGAGTGACCATTATGTTGTTGTTGTTGTTGTTGTGTGTGTGTGTGTGTGTGTATAACTTTGATGTGTGGTTCTCTTGCTTGCACTCTTGTTTGCTCTGGGCTCACTGTGCGTCCTACTTGGATCTTTTCAGCAGGATAGCAAGGAAAATTATGCAGCTGCAAAGAGATGCAAGCATGCAGACAAACCAAGCAATTTGCAGTCTCAAGGTTGTTTGCAGATAACACTTCTTCAGTAGGACCACCAATTAATCGAGGAGTAAATGCAGTGGTGGTATCTTGCTGCTGGGTAGAAAATGAAGTTAAGTTATTTCTGTACATTTAGAAGAAAATCAATTGAATGTAGAGAGCATTCTTTTTTTGTTTCTCATAGTTCTGCCTCCCAGCGTTCCATATGTTAAAAAATGGCCTAATAGCTGGTGCTTTCATCATCTTTTGTGGTGTACAATGGATATATCTTAATTTTTGACAAATGGTAGATAGCACATTGTTAAATTAACTATTTCAATCTTTATATGCTTAAGGTGGCATTTTGTACTAAGTGCTGAAAGCTGCTTTGATGTATAAAGTGTAATCATTTTTTTGTTTTTGTAATATAACTTTCTTACAGGAACTTGCTGGAAGAAAACAGAGGAAAACATCTATCATAGGTAACTGATATTTTCAAACCTGTATGGAGTGATCACATGAATAATTGAATACTAACAGCCGTTAAAAGATATGATTATTAATGCTTCATGCCTTTTGCGAAGTGGTATTTTTGCTATGGTTCCATTTGTTTATATTTGCTATTTGTTCGTAATTTGCCTGGTCAGTCTGGGACAACTTACAAAATTTATCTATAGGAATTATTAAAAACAACTGCAAAAAGGGAACTCCAAGCTTTTTTTTTTTTTTTTGCTTGGTGCGGCAGTAGCTGGCCATTTATGGGATAAGGGAAAGCAAAATTTTGTGCCTGTGGCATGTCTTATCAAACAAAGATGAAGCTTATACATAATATTTATGTATCATTCTATCTTTAAATTTGGCTACGAGTATTAGTTCCAGTGCTAGTCATATACTCTTTTTGAACGTTACAATGAAGCAACTGAGTTTCCCAAGGTATTTTATGCTAACTGAAGGCGGTATGCATATACAGGCAGTGATTCTAGACAGGGCAGTTAATAGCAATTATTAAGTGATACGACAGAAAACCAAACACCATAGCATTCTTTTTCATTTCTTGGACAAATTTAATCACATGTTTGATTGCATTGAAAAATCAAGTCACGTGTTTGATTGTTCTGGTTTTTTGAAACTTCTTGATTGAGTAGTTGAGTTGAGCCTTTGTTGGTTTCAGCCAGCGGATTTGGCTGATTTCATGGTGACTGAATTTGCAAAAACTATTGGTCGGTAAAATTATTGAATTCCTGACTCTTATCAGGTAGCAGAAACAAGAAGATTTATACCAAATCTAGAACAAAACTTGTTCTTGTTCCTTACACACCTGCGAAAAAAAAATGGTTGCTTAGAAAAGTAAAACATTTTGCTTATGCAATGACCTATGCATCTGAACGCCAATCAGTTATTCTAGATGACAAAAACGAAAGAATCAGTAATGTCCTTGTTTAAAATCTTGGCTAGCAATTAGACTATTAGGTGTTGGACTGGAACATTAATGTGCCATTGACAGTAATAGGTTAATTAATATAATGTATTATTGAGTTGGATAAATTTATTACATGACATTGGTTTTATATTTATTTTGCTTCTCCCGGTCCAATTTGATGTCTGCAATTAGATTCTGTCCTTTTTTTTATTCACAAAACCACTTTGATTTCTATCTCGATCGATTTTAGAGAAAATTCACAAATAAAACCAATTTACTTTGTTATATATTCAAGTAATTATTTTTTCATACATGGCATCTGATAATGGATTTGGTTTCTAAATTTTTTCACCAACCTAGTTTAAGCTAGAATTTCCGTAGATTGTTGTAGGTTGGTTATGAAAATTTATAGTTTGGCGAATTTTTAATTCACTAGGTCGTTTTTTGAAAAGTTAATTTTATTTAACTATGAAAACTTTATGTTTGACTAGACGCAACAAAATTGACCCAAATCCGAAAAAAAAAGACATAAATTCAATTCAATTTAAATAAATATCTACCGACTCAATGAAAATTAATTCATTTTATTCTTCAATCCAATTCAATTCAATACTCGTTGGGTTAATTCAAAACTGATTCATTTTATTTTTCAATCATTAGATCTGTATCTAATGAATTTCTTACAACTCCATTCTTACAACCCAAATCGTGCGGGAAAACTAGAAAGGGGTTGTGGATTGCGGGATGACACGATGAGAAGGGGATATTACAAAGTAGGGGTATACTTACACAAGATGCTCATTAAAGGAGCTGAGTAGAAGAGTTGAAATTTTGTCTAGTGATAGATAGTTATGCATGTAAATTAGTTGTATAATACGTGTTTGATAGGAAACCAGACACAGAGCTCACATGGCTAGCTGGTAGTTCATGTTCGCTGACAGATTGAAATGATCAGCATTGCAAGAAACTAGGCATTTTAGGCTCAACATTTAACTTGTGGAAATGATGTTAAGCAACAGTATCATAGCCATTTTTTTAGGATCATTTAATCAGCGCTGAAGGCCCACAATATGATCTATTGTAGGAGTTTCTTTTCATCACATTTTTGAAGTTTTACATGTAAATGATATGATTCAAGTCTATTTTTGAACTGTTATATATACGTTGGCATAATATATCAACTTATTATTTATAATTTTATGTTATGTTTTCAATTAAATATTATTATTATTATTATTGAATTAATTAATTAATTAATTAAAATTTTTATAATAATTTACATTAAATTCATGGATCGATTCAAATTCGTTCAATTTATTTAGATATTAACTCATTTATGATTCATATTTTTTGACTCATTTATGATCCGTTCATTAATGACCTAATTCAAATTCGTCCAATCTGTCCATTTGTCACTTCTTATTTGACCTTGTTTTTTGCAGCTATTTGGTCTAGCATTGATAAAAATATAGTTTTTCTTTTAATGGTTTAAATAATTTTCATTTCATGAACTTGCTTTTTTTTTTTTTTGGTTGAAATTAAACTAAATTCTATTTTGTTTGACATGTTTCCATGTTGAAATTCTCTGTTTCTTCTATTACCATGTTTGCCTATTTTTAATGGAACCCATCATGGGGAAAAATGTTTTAGAGCACGTATTAGGTAAAAATAGAAAAAACGTTGGAGGTAACAGGACACCTAACATTCGGGGATTAATTTTGATTTGTTTGTTTCGCGTTTTCTTGCCCATGTTTAATGCATTGATCCATGCAATTTTCCCGGGGTTTGGTACATCCACGAATTACATGGTGGGGAGGTAGAACAGAAAAAGGAAAACTAAACCTAAAATGAGTTTTTGATTGTGAAGTATGACAATTTGTTTTAGAAAGTAATGAATAGATTATTGTTCAATAGTCAACGCACCAAATCAGTGGATTGAGAAGTTTGATTTACACTACAAAATTGTTATTAAATAATTAAAAACTGTTTTGATATATTTCTGTTTGAATGACTTTACATATTAATTATTTCTTTTATTATTTAATTTATTTTATATATTCACTTGTTTTCTGAATTTATTTATTTCCTATATAGATAAAGATTTATATCTATAAATACTCACATTGTTATTGCTTTAGACACACAATAATATAACAGAGAAATCATATTTTTCATTCTCTATATTTTATTCTAATTTTACTTTTATTTATAACACATTATCAGCACGATTGTTTCTATTAATTATTTAAAGTCGGTGATTTACGACAATCCAGCTCAAAGGAATCAAAAATTCTAATTTACAAGATTTAACAGTAAATTATCTCAAAATTATTTTTATATTGTTTTATAAATTTATAATGCCAATTGTTATATATTAAAAGGCTTATATATGTTTGAGATAATATATATTGTATGCCTTGATTTTAGTTGTTTATTTTTGTTTTTCAAAAGAGACAATAAGATTATTTTTATTAATTGCCAAATTGATCGTAAAATTAGACTTACAAATATGAAATCATATTGATTTATTTTATGGTTATTAATTTATTGATAATATGGTTATTGAATTAATCATATCATATTGATTTATTTTATTGAATTGCATATCTAATTGGAAAAAGGTTTTATATCCAATAAATGTCAAATGTCACCTTTGATATCCAATAAATTATTTTCATTTTTAATGCTTAATTTTTTTTAAGTATTTGCTTGATCTATATTATTTTATTTCTTAATTTTTGTTCTATATTTGCCATCAATTTTAATAAAAATAAGAATTATAAATGATTGGCCATAATTATGCCTATATCAAATCAATGATATATGTATAAAGTCATGTATGTTTAATTGACTATGTATGTGTGATTTAATTTTATCTATTTTTTTTTGACAACTTATTTATAGCCTAATTTTAATTTTTTTTAAGTGTAATGTATTTACAATGTTAAACCTTGCGAAACTTGATTTTATTGCCCTTAATATTTCTGGAATAAATTATCTTTCATGGGTACTTGATACTGAGATTCACCTCAATACTATGAATCTTGGAGATTCAATAAAAGAAAAAAATACCACATCCTTGCAGGATCGCGCTTTGACTAAGATTTTGACTAAGCAATTGGAGGCCTTAGAGACATCCGATTGAATTCAAATTTCATATACATATTATTCATAGTGTAGTGACACACGGAGAACTGAAAAAAATCAATTTTGAAAATTTTGAAAATTCGAATTTCGGATTAGCCGCACAAGCCGTTGAAGCTAAAAGTATATCCAAATGATATCGGAATGAGCTGAAATTTTTACCATATATTTGTGAATATATAGTGACACTCGAAAAAAATTTTTAGGACAATCCGACATCGGGATCAAAAATTCATATTTCGAAGCAAAAAATCGAAATCGGGTCATTAGGAGGGTCAAATCCGGGAATTTTACCATGAAATTTTATATGAGATGATATTTTAGTATAAGGATCATGTGTGTGTGAGCTCACGATGGAAGGATAGGTCTAAAGCCCTAGATAAGTGACAAGTGGCCAATTTTAATACCATTGGATTCAATAGTGAATGAATGAATCTTCTCCTCACATTTGGCACACTTAAAGCAGCATATATAAGGGACAAAAGGGCTGAAAATCTCAGGAAAAATCGACCACCTTCACCTCCTTTCTTCAGCCAAACCGAAATCTCCATTTTCTCTCTCTTTTCTATATTTTCATCCAACCAAGCCTCTTTCCTTTGAATCTCTAGCTGAAAAATTAACCCTAGACTCAGAATTTCTTCCTCTTTAACTCAGAAAAAGGCTTGTATCAAAAGGAGTTCAAGAATTCTAAGATAAAAGGCAAGAGAAAGTAAAGGAAAATTTTTAATTTTGTGAGATTTTGATGAGTTATGTGGAAGATATTGTACCAACATATGAAATAGGATTCGGGAATCATAGTAGTGACTTTATATTTCTTGAAATGATAAGCTAAAGTTGTGTTTTGTTTATTTGGAAATTCGGCCATAAAGAGGAAAATCAAGAAGAAAAGGAAAAGAAAGAAAGAGAGGAAAAGAGAAAGAAGAATAAGTGATAAGGAAGCCAAAATAAGGTTAGTGGATACAATTTACAATTAATTTCATTTATTTAGTGAATTTTTCCTTAATAATTACATTATGTAACTATGAAATTTAGAGTTAATGGGTGAAATAACTTTATATAACTTGATACCATAATGAATTAAGCCGGTATGAATTTAAATTAGTGAAGAAACTAATATAAAAGGGTAGATATAGTGATAGCCGAATGATGTACCTATAGTTAACCTAATGGAAATTTTTGTTTAATGACATGTAATTTGATAATTAGTTAATAAAAGGCATGAGAAGG
Source organism: Excoecaria agallocha (assembly GCA_037975025.1). Lineage (NCBI taxonomy): Eukaryota > Viridiplantae > Streptophyta > Magnoliopsida > Malpighiales > Euphorbiaceae > Excoecaria > Excoecaria agallocha. The sequence continues at coordinate 66,809,757 of CM075806.1, read as the reverse complement.
ATAATGGAAGTGATTAGAGTAAAATATAACATTTGTACACAAAAATGCATAGTAAACATAATGATGGAAGTGTATGAAATAAGAGAATTTTAATGTGACATAAATGTATTATGTGATAATGATGTGCATAAAAGATATGAAAGTATGTATGACATAAAAAGAAAGAAGAAATAATTGTATGAATCAAGATCCATAAGTGGCCGAATAGCCTAAGTGTGTATAATGGTATGATTCAGTTCTATTTTTATAATATTAATTATATATTTATGAAATATACAATTAATGGATGTCAATGAGTGAAAATTTAATCATAATGGTGTGAATGTAATGCAGTTAGTGTATACAAATATGTAAAGATAATGTAAATTAATAAATGATAAATGAAGTATGTGTGATGGGATAAAGAAAAATAAAATAACTGTTAAGTGAAAATTCTTTATTGGCCGAATGGCTTATTGATGTATAAGTGATTGAATTGGCCATATTTTGACAATATTTTGCATCTGTCTGAACAATCTACAGTTAATAAAAATTAAAAGAGTGAGAAATAGAATTCTGAATATGTGGACATAAGGCAATTAATATTTATAATGATAGAAAAATACTAAAAAATATGAAAATGAATAAAGTGTTATACCCTTAGTGTCAGTGGGTAACCCAGGATCCTAGGATAGTATGACTAGCCATAGGGGCCCTTACCCCGTAGTGTTCTGTTTTGCTCTATTATTCTCTGCTCTATTATTTGAAAAAATACTGATTATTCTGTTAGCCGGCATATTATTAATAGTTCGAGGAGTAGTCACATACTTTCAAGTAGTATGGATACTTCCGGTGATTGAATTTACTTATCCGCTTATCCGGTTCATGAATTTTTCTGCTGTCAATAACTAGGGACAAAATGATAATTTTGAATAAATCTGTGTAAAAAGGAAAATTTTAGCCTTATAAATATTGAAAATGTGAACAAAAATGATATAAGATGAAAAATGAAGTATATATGTTTAACAAGGGTAAAAGTGTAATTTTACATCTAATGGATGGCAAAATAATCAATTGCCGGTAAAATATAATTAGAAGAAATAAAATAGTCCATTTGAATAAAAAGGATAAAATTTACAAATAAGGAAGAGTATAGGGATCAAACAGTAAATTTACATTCAAGAAATATTTTCAGGGATTAAATTATAATTTACGAAATTAAAGTTAATTTGGTGTCGAAAGATATTTACTGAGACGAAATCAAAATTAAAATGAATAAATATGAAAAAAGTCAACTGAAGGTCAAAGTTGATCAACATAACATAAAAAATCAACTGTAGGGATAAAATTATAAATTTTTACTCTGACTAATAAATTATTGAAATTAAATAAAAAAAATTAAGACTATTTAATGAGTAATTGAGCATGAAATGAATAAATTATGAATTTATGAAGTTATAAGAGTATAATAAATAATAGTGATTAAATTGAATTAAATAAATAAATTAAGTTTGTTGAAATTCTTTATAAATTTATCCACCACTAAGCAATTAGATTTGCTTAGCGTATAATTTTGTGACTGCACGCAAAAACAGGTGTCAAAAGAGGAGAATTGAAGGAATGAATGACATGTCCATAAAAGACCATGATTTTGAACTTTTGTCTTATAGTTATATGTAAATTATTATGACAGAAATGAGAATTTTTGGTACATAATATTAACTTAACATATGAGTTGGTTGATTGCAAATGAATATAGTATGTATTAGTTGTGTGTGTATGTGTATGATAAATTGAGGTTATAGAAGTGCTGTGGGTTGTTGATTGAAGTCTGAGAGTAGGAGGAATATTATTGGGAGTGCAATTAGTCTTTTACAAGTTTGGACATTAAGGAAAATTAAGCCGTTATATTGCAAACTTTTCGTTAAAAATCTAAATAACTTATTATTTATAAGAATATTAATGAACAAGTCTTAAATTTAGTTAAAGAGGTGTTACGATACCACCAACACACCGCTACCCTTCACATCGACATACCACCCAATACACCATCTTACCATCCATCACACAATCAAAATTTCATTCCTATGACCGGCCAACTATATCGTACTTAGGGTCAGTTTGACAAAACTTATGAAAATAACTTTTTCAATTGATAAAAGTCATATTCAAAAAAGTCATATATCAAAAAGTAGATAACTGTTTGGTAAATAAAAGACAAAATAACTTATAAATTGAAAAGCAGTTTACTAACTGTTTGGTTAATAATACGATTAGAAATAACTTTTCAGAATAAAAAACACGAAAAAAAACATATATAATTTTAATATATTATATTTAATATCTCAATAAAAAATAATAATTATTTCCACTTATTTGCATTTTTTTTACTACACTAAACTATTAAAAAATACAACTTAATTGCTTCTTTTCCTCCACTTACTTTAGCAAATGTTTTGCATATGTTCTGTTCCTTTTTTTTTTGTTATTTTTTTTGGGATTGTTCTCATTTGAAAATTATGTGTTGTGTTGTATTACTGCTTCAATAACACTATACAGAGCACCTAATATTTTAAAATTCATCTTTTAGCAGGTACAGCTTTGTCCTCCGCATTGTCCTTCTGCTTATTGTGGCTTGGATGACTGCTCATCGTCAATTCTTCCTTGATTGTTGTGCCTATATCACTTGGGCGTGCCCTGTTCAATACCATTCCACTTCTCCCAATAACTCATGGCATCAAGTGCAATGGTATGTGCGGTTAATTGAATCCTTCAGTTTCTCCTGATGTCAAGGTAGTGAATGACAATGATTTTTTTTTTGCTTTAAGTTTTTCCTTAGATCTTTATGCTTTCATTATTGGAAGCTATGCCATTTGGACTGCTTTAGCTGGAGCTAGATATTCTATTGAGCAATTTAAAACAAATAGAATGACTGTTTTGCTCAACCAAGTCTGGAAGTGGTGTGGCATTGTCTTGAAGAGTTCAGCACTGTTGTCAATATGGGTATGCGGCTATCATTTCACTTGTCTTGCCTTTATCTTATCAATATGGTTGCCATTTCTTCCAATGGGAACTTCTTAAATTTTGACCTGTAATATTGCTATTCTGGTGTAGATATTTGTGATTCCAATATTGATTGGGCTGCTCTTTGAGCTTTTGGTGATTGTGCCGATGTGAGTGCCTATGGACGAAATTAAATAACTGAAAACCATGAGAAGAGAAAAAAAAAAAAAAGACATACTTGTTCTTTGTATCTGCTGAATCGAAACCTATTATGTTGTTAATTCCCCTCAAAGCATTTCTCCAATCCATGATAAGAGAGTGACGATTTTTAGTGGTAGGAGAAAAAAAAAAGAAAAAAACAGTTTTTTATATTAGATATGTTTGTTATTATAAAATAGAATAAGAGATATTTTTGTCCATAAAAAAATTTAAATTAACTTTCCTGAAAAGCTAAAATTTAACTTTCCTGAAAAGTTTTAATTTATAACTTTTTCAAATATGAAATTTTTTCACTTTTCATAAAATTAATTTTTCTAAAATTAACATTTACCAAACACCTATTTTTACCTAATAATCAGCTTTTTCTTCAATAATCAGCTTTTTTTTTTTTCAGAAGCAATGCCAAACACGCCCTTAGAAATTTCCATCATTTTCTAAGGGCAAAAAGATATTCTCTTCAATGTTGCAATTAATGTCTCATAAAAATGCATGAGAATCAACATATTTAAAATAAATTTCGTTTCCTAAAGAGTTGTATTTTTTTATTTTATTTTATTTTATTTTTAAATATCATTCCGATATCATCATACATAAAACTTGTATCTAAATACTTTTCTTATTTTATTTGTGTACTACCACATCCTATTTGCTTATGATAACATCTAATATCCCCACTTCATATTTATCTACATACATGTGCAGTAGTGCATTTAATTATCAACTAATTAAATTTATATTTCCAATAAAATTTACATATACATGTATTTTCACAACGTAGTTTCCACATCAACATGTTTATTTCCGTTTTAATAACACGTTTTCAATTATAATCACATAAAGAAAAATAGGCCACTCAATTTTGAAAATTTTCACATTGAAACACTTCATTAAGTTATATTCAAATTTTATATGTCTTAAATTAATTTCAACCAAACTTTATGATACTAACATTATTATATTAAACATAGAAGATAAAATTTATGAACAAAATTAAATTTAGCGATTGAAAATCTCAATTGGTGACAAAATAACTTCAATGGCTTTAAAAACTCCTTTTCAAGATCAAAATCAAGCTCCCACTTCCTTTCTCTTTCTTCCTCAAATCTTCTTCTTTTTTATAATCACATTCATTAATTCAAACCAAAAACTCAAATCAAAATGACATATATAATTTAGGAGAAAATTTAACTAATAGGCACGCAATTTAACTAAACTCAAGGTTAATTTCCCTAAAGAAATAATAAAAATAAAGAAAATTAAATTTAAATCCCTAAACCCCAAATCAGAAATTTTCTTATTTCTCCTCTTTTTTTTTTCCAGATCTCTAGATATCACTGCCTTACCTCCTAGGCGCCGTTCATGGAGGAAGAGCGACGACTGTGAGGAAGGGCAGCAAAATGGCATGAGGAGGGAAGAAGAAAGAGGAAGGCAAGGCTCTTGCTTGCTGCTGACCCGCTCGCTGAAAAGGGGAGGGAGAGGTGCCGGCAACCGGCAACTGTTGCTAGTAGGGAGATGGGGCAGTTGTTGGCTGCTGGTGGCTGAGGAGGGTGAAGAGATCGGGAAAATGGGGTAGATCCAGGAAAGAAAAGAAAAGAAAAGGGGAAAGACAAATATTTTAGGTGTTAAAATTCCTTATTGATCCCTTCTAAAAACCCCTTTAAATCCCTCTCTATTACCTTCTAAATCCCTCCTCAAGTTATAAACACTAAAATCTCCCACTGAAAATTTATTTCTTCTTTTTTATACACTATACCCATTTGCTTAAATTCTTATTTAATTTACATTATATTTTTCCGCACACACATATATAATCTCGTCTATTTATTATCAATCCAAATTTTTAGTATTGTTACTTAAATATTCCTAAATTGAGCTAAATTAATAATCTAAATTTCATTAACAATTAGTTTCGGATCATAATACTTGGGTGTTACAATCAATATTACTCAATCAGTGAATAAATCATTAGTAGGATCACGTTCTAACTTCCAAATATCCCCAAAGGGCAAAAGCAATAGGAAAAGAATATAAAACATGAAGAAAAGATTCATTTTTAAAGTAAAATGGTCGGAAAAAAGTTTGCATTGGGCTAGTTGGGATCATTTATGTGCAAGAAAAGAATATGGTGGTATGACCTTCCGAAACCTTCATTTTTTCAATCTTGCTATGCTTGCAAAGCAAGGTTGGAGGCTACTTTCTAGGCCGGATTCTCTTCTTTGAAGAGCTCTCAAAACTAAACATTTCCCTAATGGGGATTTCATATCTGCTAAGGTGGTACACAATTCTAGCTTTACATGTCGAAGTATCATTATGAAAAAAAAGTTGTTCGTCAAGGTATTGCCAATGGTCATTCTATTAATATTCGAGCTGACCCGTGATTATCAAATACTGAAAATATTTTTGTTTCTACCACTATTGTATCAGTTTTTGAGTAGTTGAAAGTAGCAGATCTTTTACTTGGTAATGGTTTACAATGAATAAACACCCGGTGCATGATCTTTTTACTCTTCAAGAGGCTAATTTAATTTATCCTATTCTTCTTAGCAAGTTCACTAGCGATGATAGATAGGCCCGGCTCCATTCAAGGAATGGAATTTTTTTAGTCAAATCGGCATATTTTATTTTTAATGAAAATACGAGAATTCTTATATCCAGTTGTAAGGTTTGAACTGAAATCTTATATGGAAATTAAAAATTTTGCCAAACGTTAGAAATTTTTGGTGACTTTCATTGAATGGCTTTACCCCCTCTCAAATCGGGTATGGAGATAAAGGGATTTATATTCATAAAAATTGCTCTAGATGCTGTGAAAGTAGCATATCCATTTTATTTCTTTTCTTTTCTTTTTTAATGGAATCATAATAAAATTGATATATATTGGATATATGAATGAATTCCTTCAATAAATTATTTATTTTTATTTGTATCAGGATTTAATTTAACACCCAATACGTGTCTAACAAATAATGAATGAGTTTGAAAGGAAAGATTTGGTTGATAGCAAAACGTGCAAATGGAAGACAGCCGAACAGGCGGGTCCAAAAGAAATTTTATTCGCGTGACCAAAAAAGTCAACAGCCATCAATAAAATTGACACATGTTATAGTTACCCCAATTCAATTTCAAACAAACTATATTCTTCTATTTCTTAATTTCTCAATTAAATTCATACTTGATTTGGTTGAATAATCAATATTTATGTCGTCTGCCACATATTTGGGCTGCTATAAAATTAAATTCTCTGTTACTATTATTATTGTTTCCTAATCTTTCATATTGTTAATTGCTAGCTACAGTCGCTATATTAGGAAAGCAATATTGACAATAAGAATGTTCATGGAAAGAGTTAAATTCAATTGTGGCTTCCACTCTTTAATAAGAAAAAAAAATCCATAAAATGTACTTAAGTAGTTAATTCTTTCTATTTCTATTGTATACTGGTCCAAAATATAAATTTTTATTATTTGAAAGAGGAAATGAAATTTTGAACAATTCAAATGATTCAAAATTTGAACCAATCAAATGATTTAATCGTTTAAATTATAGATAATTTATTATATGATTATATAATATATTATTATTATTATTATTAATTTTATTCTATTTTTTATACATTAATCAATAAACAATTAGAGTACCAAAAATTACACGTATACTTTTTGAGATACTTAATCTAAGAATATATATATATATATAAAGCACGTACACGTTGATAGTATATGTAGTAAAAATTAGACGTTTCATATACCATAAGTAGTGAGTACACATATGGATTTGGTTAAATATTTAGCATATGTTCAACGCCTATAGATTTTATTGGGTAATTTTTTTTTTCTGAGATGCTTAATATTATAAAAAGCTTGTAAAATTTTTTTCTCATAGTTAGCTTTTAGGTGAGATTAAATTAAAATTATTTTCTTTGATTTGGTATTAAAGTATGGATTTTATGTCTTAAAATTTTAAAGTGTCTGCTCTTGACCCCACATCCATTGATTATCAATGAACATGTTTAACAGCTATGACGAGTCAACTAGTAGAGTGTACATATACATTATGTAGTACTCTTTTCGTATTTTTTTTATTAATTATTTTTATTAAAATTAAAAAATAATAAATAATAAATAATTTTAAATTTAATATTAAATTATGTGATCAATACTAAATTATTAAATATGATTGATTTTAATTTTATTGAAAAAAAATAAATTGAAAAAATAAATTAAATTATATTAAAAATTTAAAAGTGACATATAAATAGAATATAAATTTTATTAAAAAATAATAAATAAATAAAAATGAAGAAAGTATATACCATGTATTTGGTCGCCTACCAGATATTAATACATTAAAAAACAAAATGAAATGTACGTAGAAGTATATAATTAAATAGCTTACATAAACTGTCTTAATTACATCAGTAAACCATCTGGAGAAGTCAGGACATCCTTAATCTGTGGTCAAGCTAATATTTTGATTTTAGTAAATAATTTTTGCCTAATTTTTCTAAATGACATAAGAAAAAAAATATTTTTTTTCTAATTTTTCTAATTTTTAGTAATTTTTCTAAAAAAAATATTTAGTAATTTTTCTAATTTTTCTAAACGATTGGATTTTCTTTACTTTTGACTGGAATAATTAATAAAATATAGGGGACAACTGGAAACTATCTGCCCAGGTTTTATTGACTTCCATTCCATTCCATCTTAAATGGATAAGCTCAAAATTTTAATTTATTGGGAATTCGAATTATTTTTTGTGGAATATGCTGTAGCTTAACGACCAATAAAATTCAAGATTTCTCACCGACACTTTTTCAATTCCTATTTTCTAGTAATTGAGATTACAGTGTAAACTTAATTATTAGCTTGACTTTCTTTAAAACAATTAGGTACTTAATATTGTTACCTGCCACCAAATTGTCACTTATTACACAAATTATTAATATAGTAATAATAATTAATTTTACTAATTTTAATGTATTAAATAGATTAAAATATCCCCTCTCAGTTTAGATTACCATAATAAAGTGTATAAAAAGATAAATTTTAATTAAGGTATTAAATATTTTTTTGAGGGTAAAATTGAAAATGCAATATAAAATTTAAATATCATCTTAAAGTTCAAATATCATCTTAAAATTTAAATATAATTTTTTTTCGAAAAGTAATAATTTAGCAGGAATAAAAAAATATTTCATCTTTTTTACTCAAATTTGACAGCTTTTAATTTTATAAAATAATTAATCAATATCAATTTTATAAAATTTTCATTATGATTTATTAAAATATTATTTTATTAATTCTGTACAATTATATATTTTCATTTTAATAATTATCTGCTTTTTAGTATACAGGGATAAAATAGAAAAATATACAATTAATATTCATTGAAATTTGAATATTATCACTTTCGGTGAAAAAAAAAAACTCTTAAAAATTGTAAGTTAAATAAAACGAAACGAGTAAGTAGCAAAATTAGACACTTCACTTGTAAATCAAAACATAAACGAGATTTGTGGGTGTTAATTATTTCAAAAGCCAAACACAATCAATTGTTATTATTTTGGTAAACGCATGTTCGTTGACGTCTGATTCTGATATCTTTCCGCAAGTAATAGTTTCTCCGAAATGATATATTTATGGATTAACATCGTCGTGTTAGAAGGTCTTGTCGTGGTGAAGGGGATGGACACATAATTCAAATGGTTTTCAGGCTTCAGAATTCAAATAAGAGGACCTATGTTCATACTACGTCCATTAAAATAAAATAATCCACGTATTAAAAAGACAAGATGATTAATACAAATAGATTTATTTTATATTAAGATGAACACAGACAAACAAAGCCTTAGTTTAATTGTATATAATCAAGGAAGATCTAAAGTTTTATTTTGGTTGCAGAAAAATATTGGATTTGATCCTAATTTCAAAAGCTATTAGTAAAAAAATTGTATAAGTCAAATTGTTATATTTTTATAATTAGCCGTTATAAAATATTTAATATATATTTTTTACATTTAAAATCGAAACGCAAAATTTGAAATATAAAACTTACATAACTTAATATTTATGCGTAGTCTAACATTATAAAATTGTTGACTCTAACATAATTGTTCAAACTATACTATTTTGTGTATGAATTGTTTGCTTGTGTGACATTATTCATCGTGTTGAAATTTTTTCCATTTTAATCACATTTATTTCTAACACAGTATTATATAATTAACTATGAATATGAATAAAATTGCATGAACCGAACAAATCAGATATTTGCAATACACATATAATATTTTTGCTCGACATAAATTCCATTTATTTCCTTGAAGTATAGTATTTCTTTGATACATTAATTAATATACAGAAAAATTTTTATTTGTTGGTAAGCACTAAACAAAGAAAATGGACATTCATAAACCTGATATTGGCAAAGTAGCAACGTGATAAAATCATCCACATGGAGTTTCACAAACGAATAAGAAAAAAAGAAACGAAAAATTCCAAACATATGGTTTGTTCATAAGAGGCAAAAATAAATAAATAAATATGATTCACGTTGCAGAATCAAAAGTTTCAATCAAAAACATTTTATTTTATAGCTTCAAAAATAGAAAAAAAAATAAAAATCTTTGCAAGAAAAACACCTATCACGTTTCCCATGTATAGCTCTTAGAAAGTAGAAAACGAAGAGTGTTGAGCACATCAAACGTTTTTCCAATTAAGATGTTAATTAAGCACAAAAAATTTAATTTATATATTTATAGGAAAATTAACTTATCTTGAAACAAGACATGATTAGTTAAAACACATTCTGCATACAATTGATATAATTCTTACCGAATTAACTTGCCAATTGTCTGAACAAGTAACCGAATATAAGGTATTTCCATAGTAAGATGGAAACGAATTCAATAAGTTTCTAAACTTTCTGTTTATAAAATCTTTTGAAAATAATAATAATAATAATAATAAATAAATCCATAAGTTTCTTAAAAAGTGGGATATATATTTATTGCCATAAATATGACCAATAATAACGATAGAAAACTATTACAAAATATTGTAATTATTCTATAACAATAAATTTATAGACATTATATCCAAATTTATTGCTTTAAATTATTGCAATAGTTTGAATATACTGATGCAACTTTTATATATATATATATATTGCCTTATAGATAAAAAGCAATAATTTCATATTCACTGCTAAAATTGTGTTGAAATAAATGCATTAGTTGATAGTATATAACTTTGAAGTATGTAAAAATAATTATTATTTTGCATGTACGTTAATTTATTATTGTTTGATTTTTTTATATAATTATATTTTTAGGGTGGGATGAAAATGAAACCACGATTAATTGAAAAATTTGTTAAATTTTTAACCATCTAAACTACATATGATACCTAAATCAATAAATTTTATTTCAATTAAACAAGAAATATACCATCAAGAACTATATCATTAAGTTTTTTGAATTTTCGTATTGTTTTCTTTAAAAAAAAACACTTGTATTGTTTTCTTTTTTTAACATCATGCATTAAAAATCGACAATCTAATACACTAAAACTATTTTTTACTGTTAGAATATCAAAAACTACATTATCGAACTTTCAAAAGTTTTGAACCTTTATATTTTCAATAAAAAATACAATAATATCTAATACAATAAACAAAAATATTTTACTTAAATTATCTTTTGAGTTAAAAGAGAGAGAGAGAGATTTCAGTTAAATATACAAAATTGGATGGCAAAATTAAACTCATAAGGATGGGGACCAGAGAATGAAATTGTCATCCCAAAAGTAAACAGACAAAAATGATGATCGGTTCCTCAAGAAATAAACAAGAATTTAAAGGGCAATAACCGTCACTAAATTCCAAACGGCACTTTATGGGTTTGTTTACTTACAGAAAACTGCTTCAGTTTTTCAGAAAATTTTTCCACAGAAAATAGAGATCATGTTTATTTTTGTCAGTTTTCTAAAATAGAAAACAGAAAATGAATTTTCTAGTTTTCCAAAATAAAGAAGAAATTAAAAAACTAATAAAAAATGTTTTTCAAATTTTCTAAATAATATTAATACACACACACACACACACACATATATATATATATATGTACATACATACATATACATATACATGCATATGTAAATTTTTGTATGTGCATACATACATAAGCATATGCATATGCATGTGCATGTATATGTAGTACATGCATATATACGTACATATGGATATGTATATATATGTATATACATACATACACATACATATGCATATGTATATGTATACATACATATGTATATGTATGTATATATATGTGCATATATACACATACATATACATATACAAATATACATATATACATACATGCATGCATGCATATATGTATCTATATACATACATATACATATAAATATGTATTTATGCATATACATATACATATACATATGCACATACACACACATACATGTTCATATACATATATCTATGTGTGCTTATATGTGCATACATGCATGCATGTATGTATCTATATACATACATATACGTATAAATATGTATGTACATACATATATATACATATGGATATGTATATATATATATACACATACATGTACATATGTATGTATTCATAAATACATGTGTATGTATGTGCATATATTCACATACATACATATATATATATATACATACACACATACATACATACATATATAAATATACGTATGTATGTATGTACGCATACATATATATGTAATATCTGTATGTATGTATGTATATATATATACGTGTGTATACACACACATAAATAAACACTCCAGTTTTTTATTTGTTGATAAATAAACGCGTTTTCTAAATTTTTTACGAAAAATAAATACTTCAATTTTTTAAGAAAACAGAAAACTATTTTTTGTAAGTAAACGCACCCTATAAGTCTACAGGTAGATTATTCAGTCCAAGAACCGCCCGGCAACTTCCAGTTGCACCTCTCTAATTCCTTTCGAACCGTGTTGGATTTTTATTTTCCTTTTCTAATTTTCTTCTTGGTATTTTCTATGAAAGTTCTGCAAACAATTTCTTACCACGTGATTTAAAGAAAAAATAATAAAAAAAGCATCACAGTTTCTAATTGATCATATCACTGTTAACTTGATCCTAATAATAAAAATATATTAATTAGCACTTGTTAAAAAAATATATAAAATTCTGTCACTTTTAATTCCCACGTTTTGACTTTTATGAATGGGCTTATAACTTATCTTTTATGGGAAAAAATATCATAATTATTAAAAAATTGGAATGAATTAGAATTTATTATACAAAATTGGAACGTAGATTTTAATGCGTGTGTTAGTAGTAATATTGAGGGAATAATGGTGATATAATAACAAATATTCTTATGCATAGTAGCTAGTTATAAAGATTAATTAAAGAATCCCACCAGAAATGCTCCTCTTTTCTTATTTTTTCTTCTCCACGTGCCTCTGCATGATATCAATATAATCACGCAAGCCGTTACACTTGACTGACATAGTTTCCAAATTTAAGTATTTTACTTAAATTCTGTTCTATACTCCAATTAATTTAATTCCAAACATTTGAAGTAGTTTACTTTTCTCCTTTACTAATTGATCTTTTATGTCTCGCTAGCTCTATAAATACCCTTCCTTTCTGTCTCAGAATCATTCACAAGTTTCCTAACTCGGAATCCTTTGAAGTAACATTAACCCTACTAAACAGTGGGCCTTGCTTCTTTCTACTTAATTTACAGTCTTTAGTTTACACATAAAAATCAAGAAAATGGTGAGTGGGCAACTTCTGTCCAGAATTGCAACCAGTGAGGGACATGGAGAAAATTCTCCTTATTTTGATGGATGGAAAGCATACGATAGGAACCCTTTTCACCTTGTTCGTAATCCTGAAGGTGTTATTCAAATGGGTCTTTCAGAAAATCAGGTTTTCTTCAAATTCTTAATTCATCTCAGGTTTCTTTCAAAATGCCTTCTTTTTTGCTATTTTTTTTAAACTTTTTTTCCCTTTTTTTGGTTTTTTTTTTTTTTTGGCAGCTTTGCTCCGATATCATCGGAGATTGGATTAAGCAAAATCCTGAAGCGTCCATTTGCACCCCTGAAGGAGTCGATAGTGTCAAGGATATCGCCAACTTTCAGGATTATCATGGCTTGCCAAAGTTCACACGGGTACAACACACGTCAATTTATCATTGGAATGATTAGAAAAAAAAATAGCATTATTTTTATGGGAAATCTACATAACATTTTTATTTTCCAGGGTATTGCCAAATTCATGGGTATGGCTAGAGGAAATAGGGTTAAATTCGATCCGAAACGAGTGGTGATGGGTGGCGGAGCTACTGGTGCCAACGAAATCATAATGTTTTGCTTGGCTGATCCAGGCGATGCTTTTCTCGTTCCTTCACCTTACTATCCTGCGTAAGTACTTACGTTCTTTTTATATGTTCGAAATTAGCAATATCTATCAGAATCGAATTAAAATTATATAACTGTTTAGTTTATAAATCACTTTGAGTTTCCCCCCTATCTGAGATTTTTCCGTACGTGAAACAAATATTGATATTAAAATAAACGGGTGATGTACAGATTTTTATTGACTAGAATAAGGAAAAGTAGTTCGAGAGAATTGTAAGAAAGGAATAAAATGGCATGCGTTGCTGATCCCATACAACGACTTTAGGTTTTGACTTTTGAAAACAATAGACAAATACTAAATTAAAAACTTAAAAAGGGATTTTCGTTGCACAATTAGTCAACTCTTCCCCTACCGACATTGACGGGAGAGGAGAGAGTAGACTAATTAAGTTGCTAATAAAGTAATTTTCAGTCATATTATTGGTCAGAAACAAATTCAAACTACGATTTGACTGTCTTAATTAATTAATTAATTGGTCAAATACATACTTTAACTATTTTTTAATTTTTCATACTTATTACTGCTTCTTTAGCAAGCCGAATTATCTTGCAGAAGCGCAAAAGCTTGTTTTCTTTTACTTAAATTAAACCTAATTTATTTAAGCAATAAATATCCAACTAGACCATTCAAATACAAAGACTTAGCACAAATATGTTCATGGATTCCTGCTGGAAAATTGATTAAAATTTTTCCAAGCATAGACAAATCAAGTTTCCAAATACACCTTGTCTGATCAAATTAAAAGACATATTGATTCACATAATTTGATATTTACTCTTCTTGTTGTATATTAGACTAGATTGGATTTGTTCAAACTAGATTAATAGAATTTTGAAATAATAAAATCTTGTAAACTTTCGAACAATATCCTTAAAATTTAGGATCACCATATAAGTTAATATGAAAAAACATTATAGCTATGCCTGATTGAATTTTAAAATGGATTATTGCAGATTCGATCGTGACCTGACATGGAGAACAGGTGTACAGATAATCCCAGTTGATTGCTACAGCTCCAACAATTTCCTGGTAACCAAGCAAGCTCTAGAAGCAGTTTATCGCAGAGCCGAAGAGTCAGGGATCAATGTCAAAGGCTTAATCATTGCCAACCCATCAAATCCACTTGGCACAACGTTAGACAAGAACACGCTAAAAGAAATCATCGCCTTCATAAACGATAAGAACATTCACATTGTCGTAGATGAAATATACGCAGCCACAATTTTCAACTCTCCAAGTTTTGTAAGCGTTTCCGAAGTTATCCAAGAAGTTGACTGCAATACCGATCTTATCCACATTATTTATAGCTTGTCTAAGGATATGGGGCTGCCTGGATTCAGAGTCGGCATTGTTTATTCTTACAATGACACAGTTGTGAGCTGTGCTCGGAAAATGTCGAGCTTTGGTTTGGTTTCTTCACAGACTCAGCATTTGCTTGCTTCTATGCTTTCTGATGAGAAGTTTGTGAGCAATTTTCTCAGTGAGAGCTCCAAACGATTGAAGAAAAGACACAGTAGATTTACTGAAGGATTAAAAGAAGTAAATATTAGTTGCTTAAAAAGCAATGCTGGGCTTTTTGTGTGGATGGATCTGCGACATCTTCTTCAAGAATCGAGCTTTGAAGGAGAAATGGCTCTGTGGAGATTGATTGTTTATGAAGTGAAGCTTAATGTTTCGCCGGGATTTTCTTTCCACTGCAAGGAGCCTGGTTGGTTTAGAGTTTGCTTTGCTAATATGGATGATGAAACCGTGGAGATTGCATTGAAAAGGATAAGAGAATTTGTGGGTAAGAGATCAGAGAAAGAAGATAAAGAAATGCCGATCGAGAAGAAACAAAAATGGCAAAAGAATCTTCGTCTTAGCTTCTCTGGCCGCAGAATTGAAGAAAGTGTGATGTCTCCCCACATTATGTCTCCTCACTCTCCGATTCCTCACTCACCACTTGTTCGAGCAAAGTAAGAATCATGATTTTTCTTACTTGAACCGAGTTCGTGAATTTATTAAAGAATTCAAGAATCCGGTTTTTGTAAGTATAATCAAATAAAAGATTCACACAGGATTTTTAGATTTCAACTGGAATTCAAATTCTATGCACAGCTTTTGACAAGGCATAGCGTAATTTGTTAGGATTGTTTGCTTTAGATAACCGTCATTATTTTTTGTTCCCGTTATTATTGAAGCGGATAGCTTTTTGTGGGAATATTCATGTTTCTTTGTTTCAAGAAAATAATGTTGTTTTAGCCACTTTATCAGTATCGATCTAAGTACACTTAGTTAGACAGAGATCGATTCTTTGGATAAAGGTGCCTTTTTTTTTTTTTGTATCCAAAAAGAAATTGATGGTTTGTTCATGTATAACCGTTCCTGTTATTCTGATTTTTCATTTATCTGATCCCATGTTATGGTCGAATCCAAACAAAATTCAATTATAATTGAGAAAGCATGTCATTCTAGCATTCAATCAGAAGTTTGTGCGAATCCTTAATTTTTCTCATACATACGCTTGCATTGCATTGGATTCTGATTGAGTATAAGCAAAAAAAAGTTTAAATTGCGAGATAAATTGAATAAGAACATTGAGATAATAAGAGGAAAAGTTTAAAAAATTCAATGCAGTCAAAAATATATTTAACAAAATTAATAAATTGAAAATTAATTAAGATCAAACTCTCTGCTTTTAACGTCAGAATGTAGGCATGCATTGAGCAATTCTATTATTTAAAAAAAAAAATTGCATGCCATGATTCTAAAATAAAAGAAGCATGAAATCAATACATATAAATACGATCGCATTAATATACATTTTTTTATTAATTAGGTGCGCATTGGAAAAATAAGAAATAAGTGATTTATTATAATTGAATTAAAAGACAAACAAGTAATTTTTGTTTGAAGACAATAATTAAGCGGAGTTAGGTCAAATGTCGGACAGTGAAAGGAAGATACAGTCGGTGAGGGGACAAGACATCTGAACTAACCCAGATGGAATATATGTTTTGTCATTTGTGTCAATTTTTAATCGTCAGTTTGCCTACCCATGATTTGTCGATTGTCCGGTTCATCATGCTTGACCGACCACGTATGATGTTTAATTAATGCCTTTCTTTTTGCCATGCATGTCTTGAAATTGACTGCTGCCGGGGCATTAATTGCAGCCGGTGTAACTTAAGATGTGGCATTTGTTTGAGCTAACTGCGTTTTACATGCGGCATGTGCCAACAATTGCCACTCAACTCTGGTGAGTCAAAAACTATCTTACTTCTGTGGATCAATTAGGAGGATGAGTACACGTACCGCACGTCAATAGCTAAAGAGTCAGAAATACGTGTCGAAGAAAAGCACGCTTATCTGATGTAATATAATTATTTGGGGGCAAGGCAATGACTAAGTAGACATGTATTTAAAGTTAGTTATATGTATTTTTTTTTTTTTTTGATAGAAAGTTAATATATGTGAATGGTTACGTGTTAATAAGCTTTTCATGAAATGTAAGTATCGCAGGGGAAGTCTTACACAAGCAAGGGACAGTTGGATATTGACTCATCCATGACCTATTTTGATGTGATATTTCAGGAATTACATTTCTTGTGATCTCTGGCTTCTTCGCTCGTCATGAATAATACAAATATCCTTGCATGCTAACTTGTACAAGCTGACCACTACAATGATAATAATAAAATATTTATTTCGTTCTTTTTTATTAATTAAAAAATAAATTAAATTAATAAATTAAAAAATAAATTAATAACTTGATTTTAATTTTATTAAAAAAAATAAATTAAATTACATTAAAAATTTAAAAATAATAAATAAATAGAATTCAATATATATTTTTATTTATATAAATATTTGCTTTTATTTCTCCCATATTGGATTCTATAAAAGACTGGTAACATAAATAAAATTATAGATCAAATCAAGAGGAGTACAATAACAACTCTATATAGGGGTGAGAAAAAATAATCGCGTGTTCTATTAATTTAAAAATTGGTTTGAAATTCAATCTTTTTAAATTAATTAAACTAAAAAATTAACAATTGACTGTTAATTAATGGTTAATTATTTTATATATATTTTTTAATTTAATTTTTACACTTAAAAACTTAAATATGTTTGCATTCATATATATTATAATATATGACTCTAAAATATTGTCATAATATATATTTTTAGTAAATAAATATTAAAATTATTTTTTATTACAATTATTTGTTCATTACTTATGTATATATTCAATTTTTGTGAATTAATTATTAAAATTTTATTTTTATTCTGATTTTTTAAAGGATATTACATTTTATGTATTTTTCCATTTTTTAAAGCATTTTTAATCATTAAAAATAATCTCAAAGTTTGTATAATTTATTAAATTTATATGTTAAAATTTTTTAATGTTAACTAATAAACAAATTAGAAAAAAAATATTAAAAATCAAAATTGATATAACAGTTAATCAAAATTAATAAATTAATTAATAAAATTTTTAATGAAATAATTAACGGTTACATATTTATCCCTAACTCTTGGGACTTAAATTCCAAAATGGATTTGAAACTTTTGTGGAAATTTTATGGATGTTGCTTGCACGTATGATTTAAAAGATTTTTTCTAGAATTTTTTTTCTTCATTAACGACAATTTAATTGATAAGTTACACCATTATCTATTCGAAGTCAAGGTCTTCCAGATTAGTTTTTGAATTAACTGGAATTGATGAACGATATAAGCATGAAGTCATTGTCTTTTTCTATTTCTTCAATATATATATAGATATAGCTCTAAGCATGAAGCATTAGGTATAAATATGCATAATCATGGATATATAAAATTAAATTGGTGGATTTTATCCTTTCTTTCGTATGATGGGACACTAGGAATCAAACTTTTGAGAATTTAAAAGGTTGTAAATTAATCTTATAATTAAAATATTATACACAAAATAAAATAATTAAATAAAGAAATCCAAAGTCGCATAAGAAATGCCATTTTACGTCATGTGGTGTTTTACATGTCCTATTGTCAATGCAGATGAGTCAGCAGTGACGTGGATGGATTATTGCGATTAGAACTAACATTTGTCATCGATCTCTTAGCTTATATATATATATATATATATATATATATATATATATATATATATATATAAAGATATAAATGATTGAAAATGAGAGGCACTTCAAATGCTTTTTGAATATTAATTCTAGGCCCTTCTTTCTTGGTTTAATTTCTTTTCCATTTACCTTAGCCTTTAAGCCCACGTACGGTTACACATTAAAATTGAAAAATCAAGAACAAGATCTTGTATGGTAGAGAGGACCCAAAAAAAAGTACTGATTGCACTCATACCTCACGTGCTTCAACTTTGGATCTTATCTTAAAACTATATTAGCATATCAATTTATCATGATTTTAGATCGTAGTGCTCAAAAGATCAGGAGTAATTATAGTTTAAATTGGAATAAAAAATATTTCCTTTTTATAATTAAATTGCATAATTAATACTATATATATTCTTACACAATTTGAGCTATTTGAATGCTATTAACATTTAAAAATTAAATTATAATTAATAAATATTATGTTATTAATTATTGGCTATTACTAATCGTTATCTAACATTAATTATTTGATTCATTTTATCAAACGCTGTATGAAAACTCTCGATACCACTTGATATGTCCTTAAATCTTAACACTAAAAAAATCTTCTCTCACAATATATATATGACCGTTAGAATTTTCTTTTTTTTTTTTAGCTAAAAATTCATCGAATTGCTTTCTTCTCAAATAATCGAAATCTTACTAATAGCCATCGCACGTGATAATTTAAAGAAATTATAAGAGTTATGGGTTGATTTGTAATAATGAATTCTGTATGACTAACAAGCAATAGCGTTCTCTCGAGAAAAAAAACAAACAATAATGTGGATCAAAAGAAAAAAAGTTATCCTTCATTTAGCTTAATTAGATTGCTATATTATTCATGTATAATTCTATTCGCACATGTAGCCATCAAATGAGGAATTTTTTTTGAGAATGGCAACATGTATTTGTAATTTAATACATTGGAATTTACTTTATAAGAGGTCAGGCTAGCTCCATGTGAGCATAGAGAATGCCTTTTTTACAGAATTAATCTTTTTTCATCGTATAATATTATGATTTCAGAGACTAATTAAAACCCAACCCAGAAGCATGTCTCGTTAGGTTATATATAATTACAGTGAAATGCAAGTTGACAACAAGAATTCTGACACCAACCCTGACAATCAACTAAAGAAAACTACCTTTGCTCTACCAGCAGGGAATTGTATTATTATTTATCTGAAAAAAATAAACGACACCATTTGATTTGAAAGGTGAAAAAAAAACAAATTAATCTTGGAAAAATTCTTGACACAGAAAAATCCATAAACTAAACAGTGGCATAGGGAGGAGAGAGTGGCAAGATGATTAGATAATGCCACCGTCCAAGTCAGGTGGACCATCACTCTTTTCTTTAGCTGCAACTGAAAATCTGCAATTTATAAGGATGCAACAGAAATTATTGAGACCCACTCATATTTTCGAGATTATGTTATGTCTAGGAGTGAGCACCCGCTCAATTGAATGTGTTGAATCTGAAAATCCATCTAATTTAACAAATTAAAATCTGAAAATAATAGGTAAACAATCATTTCAACTTAGATGTAAAATGGCGAGAAAGAGTAACTATGCAAATATATAATTAATGAGACATAGCCGAAACTAATCAACAAAATTCAAAATTTGATTTATTCTCTCTACATTACTAAATATGTTCTGAAAAGAAGATTCATGAGGCATAACCATCTATCTATCTATATATATACACACACAAGGTTTGATCTGTTCTTAGGTATTTGCCTCATGAAGCTCGATCACACGAGTTGCATTAACTGATGTGACAATTAAAAACCTTCACCAGTAAATCAATTGGAAAAGCTATAATATATTCTTTCTATTTTAGCCAATCCAACTAATTCAAATTCAGCATATAACACAAGCATTTGGATTCTCCTCAATGCTTTGAACGTAGTAGTAAGTGGTGAGGTGAGGGTTATAAGCTTTGTAGGCTTTAACCATCTCCAAAACCGGGTCGGGTTGTGGTAGCGGAGATGGGTTCTCTTTCTTTTTCTCTTCTTCTTTCTTCTCTTCTTTTTTCTCTTCTTCTTTCTTGGGTTCTTCTGTCTTGGCTTCCTCTTTCTTGGGCTCTCCTTCTTTCTTGGGCTCCTCTTTCTTGGCTTCTTCTTCTTTCTTGGGCTCCTCTTTCTTTGCCTCTTCTTTCTTTTCTGGTTCTTTTGCCGGTCCTACGGAGACTATATCTGTTTGCCAATGCTTTCTTAGTTTGCTCACTACAGTTATGGGATCAACTGTTCCTATCACTGTCATTTTCTTTTCTTTCATGTCCATTGCTATGGAATCAATCCCTGTTCATAGAAACAAAAGTTTGGTAAACAATTTCAATCAATTCTAGAATAGAAGGCTGTTGGTATTTGTCTAATTCTAACATGCACAATTTCTTCCCTGCACGCTACTGAAAACCGCGTACAATAATACACATTCATAATTATTATCAATTTCATTTCCTTATACCTTTTTTTTTTAAATTATTTTTTGTTTCTGGACCTACCACTCCAATTCTATTAATTGATTAAAAATAAAAGAGTTTGGCAGCACATGAATTTCCTTAACAAGGCTCCAGATTCAAAATAGTAGTAGTAATAATTTGAGTGGAGACTCAAAGAATTACTAGCAGGAGAAAGATAATTGCGCATAATTAGTACTAGCAGACTAAAACATTTAGAATCCGATGATAATACTAATAATAACCTTTCCTTTTCACTCTTCAACCAACAAATGTTAAAAAAAAAAAAAAAAACTTTCATTCTCACAGAAGAAACCAAATAAAAAAAATAAAAAAAAGGAATTTCTAACTGATGTCTTAATTTAAGTGCTGAGATCAGATGAGTTAAGATTTAATTCTTAGAATATCAAAATTCTTCATTCTCTGATATTAAAAAAGACAATTAAAAGAAAAAAAAAAAACCTCTTTTCTTGCACGAAAGCAAGATCTATTCGTAATCCATTTTTTGGTATTTTGATTTCTTTTTTCTGGTAACTAGAGAATTTCAATCTAAAATCTGAAATCTTAATGACATGATCAAACTGAATTGTAGTACCTTAACGTACCTAAAAGAGTAGAAACTGTCCTAAGAGCCTTCTGCTTAGCTTTGTCATCATGTAAGTCCAACTTAAGTACAAACTTCTGCAACCAAATCAAACAGATCTATTTCAGCTTCAATGGAATTTTCTATTATTAGTCCATGCTAAAGACACCAACATCATCATTGAACTGAAATAAATTTCAATCATTGATAGAATTTAAATCAAAATATTAAAGGATTAAACTTGACTAAAGTAATAAATCTAAAGGAGGACAAAACAAAAGTATGCATTGATCTTTTTTAACACCAAACCCAGAAAGAGACCGTCTTTTAAACAAAAGTATACTCAAAGTACTGATTTTTTTTTAAACCAAACCCAGAAAGAGACTGTCTTTTAAAAAAAAGTATGCTCAAAGTGTTGATTTTTTAAAACCAAACCCAAGAACAAGAATGTGTTAGATAATGAATTTGCTGAAGATATTCAGAATCCAATAAAGAATAGTGAAAACAGATTCCAAGAAAGGTATCAAACCTTCATTTCTAGGATACCCTTTTCAGGGATATGCAGAGAACAAAACCAGAGAGAAATGAGAGAGAGGAAAAATGGGTTCTGAAGAGAGAGAGAGAGAGAGAGAGAGAGAGGCAGAGATGAAATTGAAACGGAATAATGGTAATGTTGAAAAGGATGGATGGCAATGCAGGGATTGAAAGTGTACCAAACAAAAAAAAAATCCGAACAAAACAAGAAATGCAGAATAGGAGAGAGAATGAAAAAGTTAGAGAGAGAAAGGAAGGAGGGAATCAATTCTGTGCACGATTGTTGAACAAGCTGCAAACTAGTGGTTCCATATACACAATGAAGAGGCGAACCTGGTTTTCCCGACTGCGGTCCACGCGAATGAAAGGAGCGTGAAAAGCACGCTGCACCACATATATTCTATCATTTTCTTTTAAGTGAATTATTATTATTATTATATGCAAGCAACTTTTTGTTGCAGGCAAGAGGCATGACAATGAACTCTTTTTTTAATTCATTCACAAACTTATTGGAGTAAAGAATTTCTTTGTTTCGGGTTTTGCCTTGATCACAAAAATTTGCAGTAGATTTTTATTCTATTATGATTTAGTAATGTGGAATAATTTGCAGATGATTTTTTTAATATTTATTCTCTCTTTTTCTTCTTGATGATATGCATTATCAATATCTTCATACCTCTAATTTAAATTTACCAATTAACAGTTTTAATATTTCAATGTGATGATTCTATTAAGTTGCATATTTAGTTTGAATTTTTAAATTGATCGTCTGCATACTCCAAGAGCATGTTTGACATTACTTTTAAAGGAGTAAAAAGCTAAATATTTGATAAAAAAAACTGATTATAAAATAAAAATATACGTTTGATAAATGTTAATTTTTGAACAATTAAATTTTAGAAAAAGTTAAAAATTTGAAGATTTTCATAAAATTTAAATTTTAGCTTTTTAGGGATAGCTGATTTAAAATTTATTTTAAACAAAAATATTCCTTACTTTATTTTATAATGACAATTATATCTAATATAAAAAAAAGAAAAAAATTCTTTTTACGTATTTTTCTTCTCTCAATTTTTCTTTTTCTTTATTTTTCTACATTTAAAATTTTATATTTTTAGTTTTTCTTTGGAGTTAGAAAATTTTAGATTATAAATAATTAAAAAGTAATTATAATAATTTATAAGTATTGTCGTATGATTTAATTAATAGAAGAAATATTCATTGTTAAGTCAAGACAAATAAAAAAATTTACAAAATAATAATTTAAATATTCATTGTAAAAAGATATTTTTAATTATATCATTTATCAAACAGTTAATAAATTACTTTTAAATTTACAAATTATTTTAAATTTTATTTATCAAATAATTATTTATTTTTTGAAATATAATTTTTTAGAATATAAATTTTATCAATTAAAAAAATTATTTTCATAAATTTTGCTAAACTAACTCTAAATCGAATTAATATTGTTCGAATGTATAATTAAGACACTATAATTCAATATCAAAAAATTGGCCATAATCCTCATATTTTAGGTACGTGGTGGCTACTTTTATTTTTACTTCTTATCATAGTCGTAAAAATATATATATATATATATATATATATATATATATATATATATATATATATATATATATATATATATATATATATATATATATATATATATATATAATAAAGCGGACATTGAAGACACAATTGATTTTGCGCTTGCGCGTGGACATTGAAGACGCAATTAATTTTACGCTTGCGCGTGTAGAAAACGCGCGGATCACAGCAGTAAAGCGTCACTAAATATATTAATTTTATTATGATAATTATAAAGGATATAGATCTTTTTACATGTTCTAATAAAATTTTACTATTTTTATATTATATTTATAAATATTTTATTATAATTATTTAATATATATAATCAATAAAAAAATTTTATAGTCATACTATATTTGTTTTTGCTTTAATTAATTTTATAATACATTATCAATATGATAGTTTCTATTGATTATTAAAAGTCGATGATTTACGACAACCCAACTAAAAGAAATTAAAAATTCTAATTTAAAAAATTTAACGATAAATTATTTTAAAATTATTTTTATATTATTTTATAAATACATACATTATAAATCTCTTAGTTCTTTTATTTTTCATTCATATTTCACGAGTGAAATATAAATTATAACACTAGCATTTTTTAATTTATATTGATCACAGTAAAAATATATATATGACTATTCTACTTTTCATGGCATAAACTTAATATCTATACTTTTTCTCTATTCTTCCTTTATTTTATTTATTTTGGTTAAACTGAGTGCTTACATATTATTTTTCCTTCAATTATGCGATGTTGGCTTGAGTAATGTACATTCGTTTAGTTCCATTCCACAAGTACATAAATACATAAAATATGACCTTACATAAAATATTCTTTTAAATTAAACGATCATTCTTTTATTATATTTTGATCCATACATATATAGTGGAAGTATATATTTTGATTTTTAATCTACTATATATATTATTTTGTTAATTTATTATTTTAATAAATAATACAAAATTATTCAAAGGCTCTAGAAGAGCGCGCTGCAAAGTCATTACCCAAATATAATTTATTATATACGGATGTTTGTCTATTATATTTAAAGAAACTTATTATTTATGGAGATATTCACTGAAATGAATATTATTTTGAGACTAAATAAGAAATACCGAAAATCCGTATATGAAAATTATTGTATAAAATAAGTAATGTATTTTTTAAAAATAATTTGACTTTATTTTGATACAAATATTAATAAATTCGAAATTTACTAATAAATATAAATATTAGTAACATGAAGTTTACTAATTATTGTACAAATATTAATAACATATTATTTATCAATTATATAAATATCAGTAAATATAAAGTTTATTTATTAATCAGTAAACTTGAAGTTTATTGATTATAGTGAGATTAAAAATTGAAATAAATACTAATAAATACGAAATTTATTAACTGTAACAAATATTAGTAAATATAAAATTTATTAAGTATTTGATATTAATATTAAAAAACTTGATGTTTGTCAATTAATAGTTATTTTAAATTAATAAGTTTATCAAAAAGTTAATAAATTACTTTTAAATTTACAAATCATTTTAAATTTTATTTATCAAATATTTATTTATTTTTTAAAATACAAATTTTATAAATTAAAAAAGTTATTTTTATAAATTTTGCTAAATTAACTCTAAATCGAATTGATGTTGTTCGAATGTATAATTAAGACACTATAATTCAATATCAAAAAATTGGCCATAATCCTCATATTTTAGGTACGTGGTGGCTACTTTTATTTTTACTTCTTATCATAGTCGTAAAAAATATATATATATATAAAAATAAAGCGGACATTGAAGACACAATTGATTTTGCGCTTGCGCGTGGACATCGAAGACACAATTGATTTTGCGCTTGCACGTGTAGAAAACGTGCGGATCACAGCAATAAAGCGTCACTAAATATATTAATTTTATTATGATAATTATAAAGCGTATGAATCTTTTTTCATGTTCTAATAAAATTTTGATACTTCTATATTGTAACTATAAATATTTTATTATGATTATTCAGTATATACAATTAATAAGAAAAAATTTTATAGTCATACTATATCTGTTTTTATTTTAATTAATTTTATAATACGTTATCAATACGATAGTCTCTATTGATTATTGAAAGTCGGTGATTTACGATAACGCGGCTCAAAAAAATCAAGAATTTTAATTTATAAAATTTAACGATAAATTATTTTAAAATTATTTTTATATTATTTTATAAATGCATACATTATAAATCTCTTGGTTCTTTTATTTTTGATTCATATTTCACAAGTGAAATATAAATTATAACACTAACATTTTTTAATTCATATTGATCACAGTAAAATATATATATATATATATATATATATATATATATATATATATATATATATATATATATATATATATATGTAATGGCCTCAACACCGGGTTAGCCGTGAATAGTACTTTCCGGCAGTGAATAGGGTTTTCCGGGCCCGAAAGGACACCCGAAATCCGAAAATATTTTATTTGATCATTGGAAAGTATTGGTCACGGTGACCTCGGGGTTGAAATTTGAAGTGAAATTGAGGTCATTTGGGCCTCGAAAAGTTAAAAATACGAAAAAGGTACCGGGTCGGTTTTGGTTTGACCGAACTTTGACCTTAATTTAAAAATAGTAAATGGACTTCAAAAATTGTTAAATTTTACAGTTATTCATGAAATTTCATGAAGAATATTTTGGTAAAAATAAATAAGTGTTTCGGTGATTTTGACAGTTTTTGAATCGGACCGATCGGTTTGAATCGGACTGGGCACGGACTCTGATTGAGCCGAAAATTTATGTATAAGCTATTTTTGATGAAATAAAGCTAATGGTACTATTTTCGGAGTGATTTGATGCCTGGAAGGGAGGAAACCGGTTTGGGCCATTTGCCTATATATATATAGGTTTGGGGCAAAAATGTAATAAAGGAAAAGAAAGAAAGAAGAAAAAAAAAAAAAAAAAAAGAGAGAGAGGAGCGGGTTCGGCAGCGGGAGGAGAAGAAGGAGAAAGGGGAAGGAAGAGGCGCCGCCGCCGGCCAGCGGCCTTGCGCCGGCGATCGGTGCGGCTGCCACCCCCTCCCCGTTCTCTTCTTCCCCTCCGGCGACCGCTGAAACGGCGTGAAAGAGGCGGTTTTCTTTCCGCCGGCCGGTACACTTTTCTTCATTTTCCGACGACTACAGGCGGCTGACGGCGACACGGTGACCACCGGGCGACTCCTCTCGGCGAGACGAAGCGACCGGTGGCAACCGATCGTCCCCAATCGCCGGCGTTGAGCAGATCGGAACCGGTGATTCCCGACGGTTCCCGTGGCTTTTCCGACCAAACCACGACGCCTTGGGGCGCGTGAAGGCCACCGGAAGGATGCTCGCGTCTCTGGCAACAGGTGGGCAGCTTCGGTGGAGCTCCGGTAAGTCTCCGGCGAGGCTCCGGCCACGCGCCGGCGAGGCTCCGGCGAGACTCCGGTGACCAGAAAAATGGAATTTTCGACACCGACGGGTATGTGACTATAAAATCCTTCAATTTCCCGTAATTTTACTGAATTGTCTTGAATTGTAATTAGAGAAAAATATTGAATTTAATATGAATTATTCGATTTAATGTGTTATTGTTTAATTATATGTTAATTAAGCTTAAATTTGACATGTAATTTAAGTTAAGAAATTATTGGTATTATTTGAATATTTGCGAAATATGTATTGTATGTTAATAATTAATAAAATTTAGGAATTTTATTAATTATGCCTTAAATTGATAATAAGTATATAAATTGAAATTGTCCATAATTTTGAAGTAAACTTATGGAAACTATTGGAAAATTATAAGTCAACTATTGAACTATGTGTTATAAGAAAATAATGAATTATTGTTAAATAATTCATAAGACATACATGATTAATTAATATAATTAATTGATGTAACAAGTGAAAAAGGCTAATAAAAGTAAAATAAATAATATGTTAAATTCAAGAGATTTAAATGAATAATAATAAGAATAATTCTGAAATAATTATTGAATTATTGACAAATAATTCAATAAATAAGCCCAAAATAGTAGAGTAAGATAAATTATTATGTTGCTTACAATAAAATGAAGGAAGATAAAAGGTCAAATGACGGACTAAGAAAGTAAAAAGTATAGTAAATGTAATGATTAAATGTTATTAAAATGTTCTTAAATTCAAATAAATGAGTGAATTATTACTAAATAATTCACAACCCGTATAAATATTACAAATTCCGAATAAAAGTTAAAAAGACTATAAATTAAAGGTTTGACTAATTTATCACATAAATTAGTCATAAAAAGGTTAATTACCGAATTATTGTAAATAATGCACAATAGATAACACAATAAGAAATTATGCACTGTAATACGATAATTTCTAAAACGTATGAAAAGAGTGAAAAGTTAAAGTATAAATGCGACTAATTTATCAAAATAAATTAGTCAATATAAAAGTACTAAAAGACTAGATTATTGTAAAATGGATCAGTATTAATGGCGTATCCGAATGACCCAGATTTCGGATAAAAGTAAAGTGAATGCAATTACATAAAAAGAACGAAAGAAATGTGACTTATAAATGGTTATAATTCATAAGTGTATAAAAGGGCTAAAAAAGTGACTTAAAAAGCATAATATGAAAAGGAAGTGAAACACTAAAAGAGAAAATCTTTAAGCGATCAAAAGCACTGAAAAGAGTATAATTGACCCAAAAATGTAAGAATTGATAAGAAAGAAAATAAAACGTTCTGAAAGGTTAAAAAGTACTAAAAAGATGTGAATATTTTTAATGTGTCGCAAAAGTGCACACATTACTTGAAAGGAATTTAAATGATGTTGTACAGAAATTAAAAGTGTAAAAAGAAAATGTTTAATAGTTTAATTGTAATGTTTTATGCCCTTAGCCAGTGTCTGGCAGTAAAACTTAATTCAGGATATAATTGGCTAGCCATAGGGATTTCTGTACCGCGGTGCAAGTCATGGCGACTTGCTTTACTATGGACGGATCGTTGATCTCCATAGTATATATATCATACGTACTGTCATATGTTCATATGTTGTGAGAGGTGACTTTTAGAGGTTATTTCTCATTTTATTGTGGCCCTGTGGGGTCCACGTCCCGCATATCCGGTCTGAAAGTTTTCTGCTGGATCTGTACTGTACTGGGGGCGTACTGGAAATGAATAAATTAATATCGTTTAAATGGAAGGAATATGAAAAGTCATAAATGCAAAAGACTTCTTTTAAAAGGAAGGCACTGTGTTAAAAAGAAAAGAAAATGTTTTATAAGAATTAAACCATAAATGATCATTAATTGTATAATTATAAAGAAA
Source organism: Excoecaria agallocha (assembly GCA_037975025.1). NCBI lineage: Eukaryota > Viridiplantae > Streptophyta > Magnoliopsida > Malpighiales > Euphorbiaceae > Excoecaria > Excoecaria agallocha. The sequence continues at coordinate 66,780,419 of CM075806.1, read as the reverse complement.
GTGACTTAATATGTATCCTTACATGAAAACAAAGTTAAAAGAATGAAAAGAAAGTTATAAGTCAAGATTAAAACTGAAAAAAGGACCTAAGTGAAAAGAATTAGAAGTTTAGGGGTAAAATTGTAATTTTACCAAAATTAAGATAAAAAGAGCAATTTGAATAAGGAAACGTATAACAAGAGTAAAATAGTAATTTAGTAACTTAAAGATTCTGAACCAAAACGTAATTTTACGCTAAAAGGTCAAAACAAGGTAAAATGAATAGTTTACAAGTATGTTGAACATGAGTAAGTATAAAAAGAATAATATGAAGATTTATATATAAAATATACATTTTAAAAGTAGTTGAATACGATTAATGTAAAAAGAATGAAATAAGATCCATAAGTAAAGACATTAGTACCAATATAACTTGTTAAATGAAAAGACAATGAAATCAACGTGAAAGTAAAAGTAAAGCAAAAAGATACTGTAAAAGTAAACGTTAAAGCAAGGAGAAACAGTAAGAGTAAAAGCTAAAGTAATTAAGAAACTGTAAAAGTACAAGTTAAGTCAGGTAAGAATCATAAGAATTAAAGTTAAAGTTAGAGTTAAAGTAAAGATAATTGTATAAATAAATGATAATATCAAGTTAATGAACTTAAAGAACTAATGTTAAGTCAAGTTAAATGAAATAAGAAAAGTATTATCTAAAAGACGAAATTATGCTTAATTGGGAAATTCTTGGATTTATAGTCACCACTGAGCATAGCTAGTGCTCAGCACGTAGTGTTTACTGCGTGCAGGTTACAAGGTGTTCTGGGAGCACAAAGCAGTGAAGCGTATTACACGAAGAATCAGGGCAAGAAGATGAAGTTATTGTATCTTTGTTTTTGTAAGCGTGGCATGTATATACTTAATTAGTGATAGTATAGAAGTGATATGTAATTAAGATAAGTTTTTAATATGTTAAAGACTGTTCATATGAGAATTGTCTGATGTGAGTTGTAAATGATGATTATGGATTGAATGGATTGTTCTATTGTTATATGATTATTGTTTTTATGAATTGTGGTGCCTCTGAGAGGCTGTGCTTGTTTGGATTTTTCAGGAGGCTTAGAAAGTACTAGCCGTTATGCTGCCGGAATTTCGAAAAATTTAATAATGGTATGAAATTGGATTCAGTATTAGGTTGTGATTGTAAGTTAAGCTTCAGTATTAGGTTGTGATTGTAAGTTAAGCAATAAAGTAATAAAAGAGGAAAAAAAAAATTTTCACTGTTACGGTTAAGTCAACATCGGAAAAGACTGTTCATAGAAGGGTGTGACATTTTGTGTATCAGAGCAATGGTTTAAGCGGTTCTAAGATCGGAGTGGGATAAGGTTAAGTGATAGGTTTGTCTGTATATACATGCCAATTATAAGTGGATAGGTGTCAACGAGATTGAAGTATACTTGCTCCCTTATAGGTTTAAAAGTGAAAAGTTGACATTTGACTGAGATTGTCAAGTGTGAAAGAATTGATTCTGCACAAGTAAAGATGGTAATAAGAGAATGAAAGAATTGTTGCTTGACATCTTTTGGAGATTAAAGCAGGAAAATAGAAGGTTGATTGAAACTGAGTTTATATGTGAGTATCTAAGCATCTATGTGAATGAGAATTAGTCCAAGGAAAGACAAAGTAAAGAATATGTCAGAAGTTAACATGGAATTTTATATTGAGATTTGACAACATGTCCAGGATACAGAGATATGTTAATTGGATTGTTATAATATAAGCATGTTAATGAGCAAGATGTTATAAGTCAAGGTTGTCTACGATGTTCTATATATACCTTGTCAAGTAAAAAATCAGGGTGATGGATTTCAATTGTCAGATTTGTGGGGATTTGATTGTACATTTCATAGTACTGGGATGGGTTTCTGATGTCTGCATTATATGGGAATACGTGACAGTATTTCCGTTTGCATACATGAAATCATACAGTCATTGCATAGCATCTTCACATTGTCTGATAGCATCTGAATTGCATTATATCATATGTTTAGGCCCCACTGATAGGAAAAACTGACAGGGGATATGATGAGCATAGGGACGACCTAAGAATGAGAAATAGTGTATTGAAGATTGTTTTCTGCATTTGATGCAGCCATTATGGGTTATTGGTCGTGATGTACAGAGTAGTCAATGTATGGCTCGCCTTTGTGAAAAGATAGAAAAAGGTTTTCCACTTTCTCTTAGATCAATGTTAGAGGATTATTGTAATAACCCTCTGATATGTTCTGAGATAATCAAAATAATATGGTCAATGTTTGAAATTGTTCTGTGGAAATTAAAAGAAAAGTGATTATCTGTTCAGTCTAATGAATGTGATATCTGGTTAAAAGTGGAATTCTTAAAATTTATCTGGATATGAAAGAAAAGTTAGTGAAGTGGCTGAAACCTACCGAAATAGTAATGCTTTGTATTCTGAAAGTCACCAGATGAACCAGGGTTAAAAGTTTAGTTCTGAGAATCAGATTGAAAGTGCAATGTGACAGATGAGATAAGCAATGGTTTGAATGTGTTAATGCATGAAAGATCGGTAAGGATAATTGGAAATGGTACAATGTGATTAGAGGATCTGCTATTGGACTGTTTGAATGTTAGAGAGAAAAGATGTAAAGTGAGAGATTGGCAATAATCTCAATACTGGTATAGTAATTCACCCTTGGGCTAATGACTAGTCCGAGTGAATAACTCAGAGTTTGAAAGATCAGATATGGTAAAATGTATCGGATTGTGATAATGATCGTAAAGAGAATGTGTTTATAATAGAATCTGATTCTTGCTAAGGCCTTGTTAGAAAGAAAATATTGAATCCTTTATAGTGGATTAAATGAAAATGTAACGAAGTTAGCAAATCTTGATTTGATTCAAGATATGAAAGGACTTGGCACAAGGATGTTGGGACCAAAGAAAAGAGCTACTGATAAAAGTTATTGATATTGAGAATTAGTCAGTTTAAAAGTAAACGGATTCCAATGACAAAGATGTTTTGGAATCATTAAATGTGAAAGAAATGATAAGATCACTGTTTTGTATCCTCTACTTTTAAATGTAAGTAAATTTCGAGGACGAAATTTTTATTAGTAGGGGAGAATTGTAATGGCCTCAACACCGGGTTAGCCGTGAATAGTACTTTCCGGCAGTGAATAGGGTTTTCCGGGCCCGAAAGGACACCCGAAATCCGAAAATATTTTATTTGATCATTGGAAAGTATTGGTCACGGTGACCTCGGGGTTGAAATTTGAAGTGAAATTGAGGTCATTTGGGCCTCGAAAAGTTAAAAATACGAAAAAGGTACCGGGTCGGTTTTGGTTTGACCGAACTTTGACCTTAATTTAAAAATAGTAAATGGACTTCAAAAATTGTTAAATTTTACAGTTATTCATGAAATTTCATGAAGAATATTTTGGTAAAAATAAATAAGTGTTTCGGTGATTTTGACAGTTTTTGAATCGGACCGATCGGTTTGAATCGGACTGGGCACGGACTCTGATTGAGCCGAAAATTTATGTATAAGCTATTTTTGATGAAATAAAGCTAATGGTACTATTTTCGGAGTGATTTGATGCCTGGAAGGGAGGAAACCGGTTTGGGCCATTTGCCTATATATATATAGGTTTGGGGCAAAAATGTAATAAAGGAAAAGAAAGAAAGAAGAAAAAAAAAAAAAGAGAGAGAGGAGCGGGTTCGGCAGCGGGAGGAGAAGAAGGAGAAAGGGGAAGGAAGAGGCGCCGCCGCCGGCCAGCGGCCTTGCGCCGGCGATCGGTGCGGCTGCCACCCCCTCCCCGTTCTCTTCTTCCCCTCCGGCGACCGCTGAAACGGCGTGAAAGAGGCGGTTTTCTTTCCGCCGGCCGGTACACTTTTCTTCATTTTCCGACGACTACAGGCGGCTGACGGCGACACGGTGACCACCGGGCGACTCCTCTCGGCGAGACGAAGCGACCGGTGGCAACCGATCGTCCCCAATCGCCGGCGTTGAGCAGATCGGAACCGGTGATTCCCGACGGTTCCCGTGGCTTTTCCGACCAAACCACGACGCCTTGGGGCGCGTGAAGGCCACCGGAAGGATGCTCGCGTCTCTGGCAACAGGTGGGCAGCTTCGGTGGAGCTCCGGTAAGTCTCCGGCGAGGCTCCGGCCACGCGCCGGCGAGGCTCCGGCGAGACTCCGGTGACCAGAAAAATGGAATTTTCGACACCGACGGGTATGTGACTATAAAATCCTTCAATTTCCCGTAATTTTACTGAATTGTCTTGAATTGTAATTAGAGAAAAATATTGAATTTAATATGAATTATTCGATTTAATGTGTTATTGTTTAATTATATGTTAATTAAGCTTAAATTTGACATGTAATTTAAGTTAAGAAATTATTGGTATTATTTGAATATTTGCGAAATATGTATTGTATGTTAATAATTAATAAAATTTAGGAATTTTATTAATTATGCCTTAAATTGATAATAAGTATATAAATTGAAATTGTCCATAATTTTGAAGTAAACTTATGGAAACTATTGGAAAATTATAAGTCAACTATTGAACTATGTGTTATAAGAAAATAATGAATTATTGTTAAATAATTCATAAGACATACATGATTAATTAATATAATTAATTGATGTAACAAGTGAAAAAGGCTAATAAAAGTAAAATAAATAATATGTTAAATTCAAGAGATTTAAATGAATAATAATAAGAATAATTCTGAAATAATTATTGAATTATTGACAAATAATTCAATAAATAAGCCCAAAATAGTAGAGTAAGATAAATTATTATGTTGCTTACAATAAAATGAAGGAAGATAAAAGGTCAAATGACGGACTAAGAAAGTAAAAAGTATAGTAAATGTAATGATTAAATGTTATTAAAATGTTCTTAAATTCAAATAAATGAGTGAATTATTACTAAATAATTCACAACCCGTATAAATATTACAAATTCCGAATAAAAGTTAAAAAGACTATAAATTAAAGGTTTGACTAATTTATCACATAAATTAGTCATAAAAAGGTTAATTACCGAATTATTGTAAATAATGCACAATAGATAACACAATAAGAAATTATGCACTGTAATACGATAATTTCTAAAACGTATGAAAAGAGTGAAAAGTTAAAGTATAAATGCGACTAATTTATCAAAATAAATTAGTCAATATAAAAGTACTAAAAGACTAGATTATTGTAAAATGGATCAGTATTAATGGCGTATCCGAATGACCCAGATTTCGGATAAAAGTAAAGTGAATGCAATTACATAAAAAGAACGAAAGAAATGTGACTTATAAATGGTTATAATTCATAAGTGTATAAAAGGGCTAAAAAAGTGACTTAAAAAGCATAATATGAAAAGGAAGTGAAACACTAAAAGAGAAAATCTTTAAGCGATCAAAAGCACTGAAAAGAGTATAATTGACCCAAAAATGTAAGAATTGATAAGAAAGAAAATAAAACGTTCTGAAAGGTTAAAAAGTACTAAAAAGATGTGAATATTTTTAATGTGTCGCAAAAGTGCACACATTACTTGAAAGGAATTTAAATGATGTTGTACAGAAATTAAAAGTGTAAAAAGAAAATGTTTAATAGTTTAATTGTAATGTTTTATGCCCTTAGCCAGTGTCTGGCAGTAAAACTTAATTCAGGATATAATTGGCTAGCCATAGGGATTTCTGTACCGCGGTGCAAGTCATGGCGACTTGCTTTACTATGGACGGATCGTTGATCTCCATAGTATATATATCATACGTACTGTCATATGTTCATATGTTGTGAGAGGTGACTTTTAGAGGTTATTTCTCATTTTATTGTGGCCCTGTGGGGTCCACGTCCCGCATATCCGGTCTGAAAGTTTTCTGCTGGATCTGTACTGTACTGGGGGCGTACTGGAAATGAATAAATTAATATCGTTTAAATGGAAGGAATATGAAAAGTCATAAATGCAAAAGACTTCTTTTAAAAGGAAGGCACTGTGTTAAAAAGAAAAGAAAATGTTTTATAAGAATTAAACCATAAATGATCATTAATTGTATAATTATAAAGAAGTGACTTAATATGTATCCTTACATGAAAACAAAGTTAAAAGAATGAAAAGAAAGTTATAAGTCAAGATTAAAACTGAAAAAAGGACCTAAGTGAAAAGAATTAGAAGTTTAGGGGTAAAATTGTAATTTTACCAAAATTAAGATAAAAAGAGCAATTTGAATAAGGAAACGTATAACAAGAGTAAAATAGTAATTTAGTAACTTAAAGATTCTGAAAATGACCTTTTTAGACAAAAGGACCAAAACGTAATTTTACGCTAAAAGGTCAAAACAAGGTAAAATGAATAGTTTACAAGTATGTTGAACATGAGTAAGTATAAAAAGAATAATATGAAGATTTATATATAAAATATACATTTTAAAAGTAGTTGAATACGATTAATGTAAAAAGAATGAAATAAGATCCATAAGTAAAGACATTAGTACCAATATAACTTGTTAAATGAAAAGACAATGAAATCAACGTGAAAGTAAAAGTAAAGCAAAAAGATACTGTAAAAGTAAACGTTAAAGCAAGGAGAAACAGTAAGAGTAAAAGCTAAAGTAATTAAGAAACTGTAAAAGTACAAGTTAAGTCAGGTAAGAATCATAAGAATTAAAGTTAAAGTTAGAGTTAAAGTAAAGATAATTGTATAAATAAATGATAATATCAAGTTAATGAACTTAAAGAACTAATGTTAAGTCAAGTTAAATGAAATAAGAAAAGTATTATCTTAAAAGACGAAATTATGCTTAATTGGGAAATTCTTGGATTTATAGTCACCACTGAGCATAGCTAGTGCTCAGCACGTAGTGTTTACTGCGTGCAGGTTACAAGGTGTTCTGGGAGCACAAAGCAGTGAAGCGTATTACACGAAGAATCAGGGCAAGAAGATGAAGTTATTGTATCTTTGTTTTTGTAAGCGTGGCATGTATATACTTAATTAGTGATAGTATAGAAGTGATATGTAATTAAGATAAGTTTTTAATATGTTAAAGACTGTTCATATGAGAATTGTCTGATGTGAGTTGTAAATGATGATTATGGATTGAATGGATTGTTCTATTGTTATATGATTATTGTTTTTATGAATTGTGGTGCCTCTGAGAGGCTGTGCTTGTTTGGATTTTTCAGGAGGCTAGAAAGTACTAGCCGTTATGCTGCCGGAATTTCGAAAAAATTTAATAATGGTATGAAATTGGATTCAGTATTAGGTTGTGATTGTAAGTTAAGCAATAAAGTAATAAAAGAGGAAAAAAAAAATTTTCACTGTTACGGTTAAGTCAACATCGGAAAAGACTGTTCATAGAAGGGTGTGACAATATATATATATATATATATATATATATATATATATGACTATTGTACTTTTCATGGCATAAACTTAATATCTATACTTTTTTTCTATTTTTCATTTATTTTATTTATTTCGGTTAAGCTGAGTGCTTACATATTATTTTTCCTTCAATTTCGCGATGTTAGCTTGAGTAATGTACATTCTTTTAGTTCCATTCCACAAGTATATAGCTACATAAAATATGAATTTACATAAAATATTATATTAAATTAAGCGATCATTCTTTTATTATATTTTGGTCCATATATATATATAGTGAAAATATAAATTTTGATTTTTAATCTACTAATATATTATTTTGTTAATTTATTATTTTAATGAGTAATACAAAATTATTCAAAGACTTCGAAAGAGCGCGCTGCAAAGTCATTACCCAAATGCAATTTATTATCTATGGATGTTTGTCTATTATGTCTAAAGAAACTTATTATTTATGGAGATATTCGCTGAAATGAATATCATTTTGAGACTAAATAAAAAATACCAAAAATCCGTATATGAGAATTATTGTATAAAATAAGTAATGTATTTTTTAAAAATGATTTGACTTTATTTTGATACAAATATTAATAAACTCGAAATTTACTAATAAATATAAATATTAGTAACATGAAGTTTACTAATTATTGTACAAATATTAATAACATATTATTTACCAATTATATAAATATCAGTAAACATGAAGTTTATTGATTAATCAGTAAATTTGAAGTTTATTGATTATAGTGAAATTAAAAATTAAAATAAATACTAATAAATATGAAATTTATTAACTGTAATAAATATTAGTAAATACGAAATTTACTAACTATTTGATATTAATATTAAGAAACTTGATGTTTATTAATTAATATAAATATTGATACAATAAAAATAGTAAACATGAAGTTTACTAATTAAAATTTGATTATTTGACATGACTGGTTTGATCAATCCGGATCAATTATAATACATAAATTATTTAGAATTCATATATACATATATTTATTAAAGAACCAGAAGTCTCTTTAATTAAATTTAAGAAATTCTCATAATTTATTTATTCTCAAGAAATATTACTAAAGTATCACTAGTTAATAAAGGGACCAAATTTCCTTCATTATAGAATGAATAAATATAATATATGTGGGCCCACTATCCATCACATGAACCATTCAAATGATTTATAATTTTTGAAAGATGCATCAATAAAATGGTTACATGTGTGTTTATTATCAACTCACAACATGTAGTTTGTGAGATTATTCAAATTAAGTGCACAATTTTCAGAATATGCAATCAAGATATTTTCTTTATGATACTAGTGGTTATATTTCACGGGTAAATGATTGTTATAAGCTCGTTGAATATATTCATACTCAAAGATTTAGCAAAAATATTTATTAAATGCCTCCGAATAATTGTTAGATATTTTTTTGAGAAAAATAGTGCTATTTTTATATGTGGATATGTAATATTATATGCATTAATAAAGATTATAAAATTTCTCAATTGTAATTTTAGTTGAAAATTGCATTTTGATTAATAACTTTCCTAATATGAGGGGAAGAAAGTAGCTAAAATAAATAAATACATTATGTATATTTTAGATCCTTATATCGTGAACTTGAAGTTCAAAAGATCAGTTAATTATGATGCTAATATATTTGTTAATGTGTAGAGATTTATTAAATCTCATTAGTATTAGTTGCAAATGCTCCAATTCAAAACAATGTCCCAGTAGAACAATTTGTCCTGTAAGGTAAATTATTCGGTTTCAAATAAGAATAAAACTTTTGAATGGCAAGGAGCAAATAAATTCATATAGTCATATTATGGAGGTGGGTACTTCTGAAAAGAACTATGACATAATTAGTTTTTTAAACCTCATAAGTGGTTCAGGCACCTGAAATTAAATAAGAGATCTCAATATGTCATTTGTCTTTAAAAAGGAACCGAAAAAGATAAAGTTGTCGATAATATTTCTGTATAAAAATATTGATGTTAATATTTTCAACACAGTGAGGATACTAAAATTAAATCTGTTGAAAAATACAAATATTAATTACATACAATATGAATTTTGGATCTGCAGTTAAAAATATTAAAAAATATGATGCAAAAAGAGTACAATTGATATTCATACAATAAACAATGAAGTCATAAAATATGATTTATTTTATGATATTTATTGCAATAGATTGACATCGATTGTAAAAATACATATTTTCTTATAGTGAATGCAATAAGTTTTTACTGTTTGTCAATTTGGCAATATATAAGTATGTAACTAATTGATACTATTTGCCTATTTGATAATAAAATTACATATAGTTCCTAAAAGATTTATCATGTCTGAAACATATATATATTTCTGAAAAATTTTATTTAATACAAATATATGCATTAAATTTTATGTGTATGATTTTAAAATGTTATAATTTACCTATTACCATGATTTATTTATGATTTTAATTACTAAAACTTTGAAAAGTTCAAAAATGCTTTAACGAATCATATTCATAGTGCATAGTTATCAAAGAAAAAGTATTGTGATAATTATGAAGTATATGGATGACTATCAAACTCATTTCTCTACATATTCTCGTATAATTTTATTATTTTTATATTATATTTATAAATATTCTATTATAATTATTTAGTATATATAATTAATAAAAAAAATTTGTATTCGTGATATATCTATTTTTATTTTAATTAATTTGCTAACAAATTTACCCGGAAAACACGTGAGCCAATTTTTACATTGTCGGCGGCGTAAGTTTTGAACGCAGCCATTTCATCGCTTACAACCTCACTTATCGACGATGGCTAAAAGATGCAGCCAGCCACTATTTCATGTCTCAGGCGCTACCCAAGCAAGAGTTCGACGCGTGGCTCTCCCCGTCGCTGTGACATTACACTTAGCAGCCCCTCCCGCGCGGTGTCTTACATTACATCCACCAAATCTCATAAAAAAGGGACAACAAGGGAAAAGGTACCCTTGTTTACCTCGGAATTTCCATTGTCTTTTTTTTGGTTACATTTGTCAAATAAAATAAGATAAAAGTTTTTTAATTTTCCACCGCAATCTTAATTTTCTCGAGACTTCCTTTTGTTGCTAAATAAAGAAAAGAAATTACTATGTCTTTGACCCGAAGAGTAGTTGAGTGTATTTCTAATAAATAAAACGTGTGGCTATTATATTCTTGAGTTTTTTTTTTTTAATTTTTTATGAAGCTCAGCTGTGATGAAATATTTCAGATCCACTGCATTTGAATGCGTTTCTTGGGTCAGAGTGGCACTGCCTGCTAATGCCATACAATGCTTTCTATTCTTTTAGCCGAGGACCGTTTTGTAGTGATTGGGCCTACGGAATTACATCCTTGGATTTATGGGCCGTAAATATTTTTCTCTCTCTTTTCTTGGATTTAATGGCCACAAACGTTCGGTGTTATTATTTGAAAACTGGAATTCCATTTTTGTAAGCAATCCGGAACCTGTCTGTCAGACTGTCGCTGTCAGTGGCTCAGTATCACCAAACGTCGATAACGTGCCGTTAGTACCAGACACAGCGCAACAGCGCCACGTGTTCGGCTGTGTGGCCTTCAAGTATTTTTCAAACATTTATTAATTGGTTTTCTTTTTGTGAAACAAAATCTATCCAAATAGGACACGGTAATTATTAAATTATTTCAGTATTGTCATTATTATGGTTCAATTTATTGAAATAATTTTCAAGGCCTTTATAATTACATCCTTCGATGTTCAAAAGATTGATTAAATACACTCCTGTCTATTAGTCCAGATGGACAAAATTTTGATTTTTTTTTAAAGATTTTATGTATATATTTATATAACTAAAGCAATATGAAATTGTTTTAACATATTCACCAGGGTATTTTTATTTATTGCTAACAAGAACGTAATAGATGCAAATATAATTTTTAATTTTTAGAAGAAAAAGGTTTTGGTTTAGTTATAAATATAGTTGGGATTAAGGACAATTTGTCCCTCTACTTTTCCTCCTAATTAGAAAATATTCTTAACTTTTTTTAAGTTTTTACTAGCTCTAAAAATATTAAAATGGTTAATATTCACTCTTAAAAATATTTAAGTAGTCAGTTTTTGCCACTAAAAATATTAAAATAGTTAATTTTTATTATTTTAGATGAAAATTTTAATTGATTAAAGAAATAGACGGCTTATATTATAAAAATTAATAAGTTAGTATTTACATAAATCAAACAAGGTACACATATCATATATTAATATTTGTATTAATTTATTATTTTTTACTAAATACTGTTTATACCGTTAGTCCGATTATAATTTTTATTTTTAAAAATTGTAAAAGGGACAATTTTAATATTTTCAACAGTTAACACTGACCATTTTAATAAATAAAAAAAAATTGATGATTTTAATATTTTTAAGAAAAAAAATTGTCAGAAGAGAGTATTTTCTTTTTCTGCTTGGAAGGAAAATTATAGGCTCTTAACCCATATAATTATATCACCGTTATTTAAGAAAATGCTATTTTTTCCTGTAAGGCTATAACTCATTTTGACGAGGTCCGTACCTTTGCATTCTTAAACTTGAACGAATATCTTCCATTTCCAAATCTTAAAACGAAGCCTCTCAAATTCCCAATCAAAACCCTAATTGTTCACATCGATCCTGAACCCTATCTATCTGTTTCCTACACAAATTCGGGGAAACTTCCACCTATTTTTGTAACAACCGATCATTCCTTTCAATCCCAAACTCCGATAGCCAGATGTTTCTGGGAATTCCATTTGCAAGTTTGTCAAACACTGCCCTTATCTTTTGATTCCGATCTCAATTCTCCTTTCTCGTTTTATCGATTGTAACTTTCGATGGATCATCAAGACCAGGAATCCAATTCGTATAATCTCATAGCCAACTCATCCTGGCTCGAAATTCGATTATTCTACGTCAGAATCACGCCTTGCTCGATCGATTCTGTCCCAGACCACCTAATTCTCCGCCATCTCCGCCGCCGGATCAGCACGCCCTTGGAAATCAATGGCTCTAGAGTTCCGGCTGCGGATTCCGTGTCAATGATCCTCCGTCGTGACCGGCTTAATAAGGAATCATTGGAGGTGACATATGTGAGCACTGACAGTGTGCGAGTCAGCGGTGCTATGGAATTTGAAGTTTTGGAGAGCAATGATTTGTTTTTGTGCGGGTCTTTGGAGAGAATGGAATCGGCTTGGGGCAATGGGAGCGTGGGAACTGAAAATGATTCGAAGACAGGGTGGATTATGGAGTGTTATTTGGCAGCATCCGTTGAGGAGGGAAGCTCTGCGTTTTTTCAGCCAAAGATGGGGATATCGGCGCCTGCCGTTGAGGTTTATATAGCTGGGTGTTGTGGAGGTGTGCCGGTGATATTGACTAAGACGATTTTGGTAAGTCCAAGGAGGAAGGCGTCGAGGCATGGAATGCTTGATGCGATTCCCGAGGATGAGGAGACGGACAAGGAGCAAAATGTCGGTTTTAATAATGGGTTGGTTCGCCTTCGTAAAATTCAGGTAACTATATCTATTTTATCTCCATCCTTGATTCAGCTGCAGTTCCTTAGCTTTTGTTGAATATATATATTGTTTAACATTTATTATTAAGAAAGCTAATAATAGTGTTCAATCTAGATTAATCGGAACCCAATTTATTTCGCCTTTATGATGTCGTTGAGCATTTAAATATTATGCTGAGAAAAAGAAAATTCAGGAATGTGATTAGGATTCTATCGTTGCTTTATGGTTGTCTAACTCGAATCTCTTGCGTAAATTGCGATATATTACTATCTACATCCTGTTTAATCCAAGTGATTTGGGTTCTGATGTTGATTGTATTATCTTATAGTGTCTCTATGATAGTATATATCAGATTTTGTGCAGCAAAATTCATGTGTCTGTTTGTTCTAATCAATACCTACAGTGTTTTGGGTGCCTCAAGCTAAGTATTTGAGGGCATCTATTCTCCAGCTGTCACCAATTAGAACGGAGTAGCAATGTAAATGCTTTAACTTTATGTTTTCGTCCTGTCAATAATTTAATCTTAGTTTGCAAATAATACGCCAGAAATCAGATGAAATAGTGCAGACTCTCTCCTACCTGATTGAAGACCATTGCTGTCTGGAAAGTTTTGCTGCCAAATATGATTGTGCTCTTTACTTGAAATATGGGGACTAGCAGCTGTGGCCTTTTAGTGCAATGTAACAAGTATGTCACAATGGGGAACCATTGTTTTACATTCTTTAACACAATAGCGTACTAACTTCTAAGTGCTTAATTTTTGCACGATGGGGAACCGTTGTGTTAACTTTTCACTCAATTGCGTACTAACTTCTAAGTGCTTAACAACCCTTGCTCTGTCTCATTTGTAAAGTGTTATGTTCTAAACTTCAGTGACACAGTAAAAGTGAATCACTCTTTCTCTTATTCTTGGAATTTATTTTTGTTCATTTGTGATTTATATGAATCTTGTGGAATGTAGATGCTTCTGCTCCTGTTGATATTAAACTCATATGTTTATTCAAATCTGTTTTGGAAGTTCAAAATTTTTTGTTGACACCTTACTTTGCCTGGAACAATATTCTTCACAAGAGGTTACTGTTATGCTGACTGGCTTGTCACCATTGGTTGCTTATGCAGATTTCTGAATCAGAAGGTGAAGATTGTGACTTGGATGAGAAGACGGGTAACAGATACTACTCAGAAGACTTGTATTATGGCGAGGATGGTCAGCTCTCATGGTTCAATGCGGGGGTCAGAGTTGGTGTTGGCATAGGCCTTGGGATGTGCCTAGGGATTGGGATTGGTGTCGGATTGCTTATGCGTTCATATCAAGCAACCACCAGGAATTTCAGGAGGAGGTTTTTCTGAACTGAGGAGTCTTGATCCAATAATATGTTATTATAGTTTCGCTAGAAAAACATTTGAAATCTTTCAGAATTTTAAAGGCGGCTGGAAGATCTCAATGTTGTGGTCAAGGAACTAAGGATCACATAATATGATAACTTTGTTATGTTAAACCTGGCATAAGTTTTGGATGGGTGGGCTGGAAATTGTACAGTTTTTCTCTTCTTTTCTTGTAAAATAGTGTCATCAAAGCCCGTATTCAACTAATGCGAGTTTCCTGAAAGCTTATGTTTGTTTGCTAGACCATGCATTTGATTTTGATGGGTGTTGGAATTGCTTCAATATTTGGTTACTAATGAGAGGTTGCTGAGAACTCATGTTTGGTTACTGGACTATGCGTTTGGTTCGGATGGGTATTGGACTTGCTTTTATAGAGCGTGGGCTTGAAGACATTTTGGTTATAAGAAGAGCCTGAACAAGAACTACTCAGATGTTCAGCAGGCAGCATGAGGTTGTCTGGGTTTGCTTCCTTGACGTGTATCATAAGAGTTTTGTAGAGTATGTGTTGACTTGCTCTTTTTTTTTTTTTTTTCGTTCCTCCTCCTCCAGCCTCTTGTGGCATATTTTTCCATTGTAATCAAGCATAGGCAGCCTTTTGTCGTGTTGAAATTCTATTAATTTGTTGGAGGCTGTATGCTGCACCCTGGAAATAAGAAACTGTCTTGTACTCTTTCATTCTGCGTTGTAGATTTGTAGTTTCTGCTAATCTTGCTGTGAAGCCCCTTGTCGAACACAAAAAGTGAAACCAAAAATGTTCTTCCAGGATAGGAGTTTTTCTGAACTGGGCTTGGTTTCGCTCAATAACGTGACCAGCAGAAAAGTACAATCATGAAACCCGTTCAAAATCCACTTTTTTGGATTCTGTAACTACGTAGGGGTTTATACTTCAGAATATTACCTATACATACGGCTGAAAAAGTTGGGGTATGAATGGAAATTTGAAAATTGACGAGGGAATGAGTAAAAGGGGAGACTAGGGTGGGATCCAAGGTTAGGCACTAGGCAGAGACCTTTCAACCTCTCCTGGAGCACCGGAACCATTAACTATTAGACTAAACAAACCGACGCATCATCAGATCATGTCGTGTCCCAAACCCCAACCCAAAACCTCTGTTTAGATGCGCTTTCTCTGACTAAAACCCCCCTTAGAAATGCCCAAATTTACATCATTAAACCCTAACCACCGCAACCACCATCCTCACCTCTGCACTAACTATACTCGGAGCAGAAGCAGAAGCAGAAGCAGAAGCTTATGAACATTCCTAATCTCAGATCTTCACCCACAATGCCCCGCCATCACACCCCTCCACAACCTCTTCCCTTGGTTGTCACTCTTAACTGCATCGAGGATTGCGCCATCGAGCAAGATTCTCTCTCCGGTGTCGCTTCCGTTGAGCACGTCCCTCTTAGCCGTCTAGCTGATGGCAAGATTGAATCAGCTGCTGCTGTGCTTCTCCACTCTCTTGCTTACCTCCCTCGTGCCGCCCAACGTCGCCTCCGCCCCTACCAGCTCATCCTATGCCTTGGCTCCGCTGACCGTGCTGTCGACTCCGCCCTCGCTGCCGACCTCGGTCTCCGCCTTGTTCATGTGGACACTTCTCGGGCTGAAGAGATCGCGGACACTGTGATGGCTTTGTTCCTCGGTTTGCTCCGCCGGACGCACTTGCTCTCCCGCCACGCGCTCTCCGCTTCGGGATGGCTTGGCTCTGTTCAACCGTTGTGTCGAGGAATGAGAAGGTGTAGAGGCCTGGTTTTGGGGATTGTTGGTAGATCTGCGTCGGCGAGGTCTTTGGCTACTCGGAGCTTGGCTTTCAAAATAAGCGTGCTGTATTTTGATGTTCACGAGGTATGAAGACTATGAGATACGTAATGCGGAGTAATTTATTTCTTTTAATGGTTGACTTAGTGAGTGATTGATGTTCTAAGAATGCCATTCTGTGGATGCTTTTTTCTTTTTGTTTTTCCTATTTGTATTTCAGTAGGCAAAAAAAAGTTAATTCTTTTCCAAAAACATGGAAGAAATTCTACGGAGATTTAGAATGTTTCCAATGTGCTACTGCATGGTGTAAAAACTACTCACTATTTGATTTTTCCAATACCTGTGAAGTTTTTGGTGCTCAAGTTATTTTTTTGGTAATACCTTGGGATGGCTTTTTGTCAGGCATGGTATACCAATAAGCTTCCGAGTATGTTCTGATTATACTGCTGGTTTTTATCATCCCAGTGCAATTCGACTAGTTCATAATTAATCAGATATTATGTGCATTCGTGCTTTCTCTCTTGAACTTGAGATGCGATTGTCATGTTGTGCCAGATGATTCATGGCCAGTCTTTTAGAAGTTGAATTGTGTAGATGGCATCTAGAAAATACTACAGTCCATTTCAATGCATTGAAATAGCTATTGACTTTCAAATTTTAAGTTTCTTTATATATGCATATTTATTTGTTCGTTATGCCTGTACTTGCTCTGGCCCAAACTATGTTCACACAGGGAAACGGAAAAGTAAGTAGGTCGTCCCCACGGTTTCCACCTGCAGCCCGAAGGATGGATACTCTTAATGATTTACTTGCTGCAAGTGACCTTA
Organism: Excoecaria agallocha; assembly: GCA_037975025.1. Taxonomy (NCBI): domain Eukaryota; kingdom Viridiplantae; phylum Streptophyta; class Magnoliopsida; order Malpighiales; family Euphorbiaceae; genus Excoecaria; species Excoecaria agallocha. Next base: position 66,763,503 of record CM075806.1, on the reverse strand, counting down.
TCTCACTTCACTGTGCTCTTACAAATGAAACAGTTCAGATTATCAATGCAGAATGCTTGCAACATATAAAACCAGGTATACTACTTTTACCATTTTTGAGAACTTTAACAGAAATTTTTATTATCCTGTTCCCATTTACGTAGGAGGCAACCTTTTTTTCCTCTTTGTAGGGGCATTTCTTGCGAATACAGGCAGCAGTCAGCTTCTGGATGACTGTGCTTTGAAGCAGCTTTTGATTGATGGAACCTTGGCTGGCTGTGCTCTGGATGGTGCTGAAGGACCACAGTGGATGGAAGCATGGGTATGTTTGACTTTGGTCTTGGTTCATTGGTATCTAGAACTTCGTTTTAAACATTTCGATGTGTAAGCATTTGTGTCTTTATTTGTCTATTTGCATGGTGTATCTTCCTTTGTGTGACCTTTTGCCTCTATCTTTAATCACGCCTTATTGTTGCTTCTGTTGCTACACCCTTTTTTTTCTGGATGAAGAAGGCTTAAGAAGCTTGCCGATGCCTAAATGCTTGTTTTTCATTACGTGAATTCACACTTCCTATTTTACTCCCAAATGATTTTTTTTATGCATCATCTCTCTCTCTATCTCTACATGATCTTCATTTGCTAATATAAGCACCATTTAGCCGACCTTCCTTTTACTTTATAGAACTGCTATCTGATGTTTTCTGAGTGAAGTAAATGCAATAATCACATATTATATTCAGCAGATATAAAGTGTATATGCAAATAAGAAAAGCAAAGATTGTCATTCTAAGTAATTTATTTTTCTCATATAAATTATCACCCTCCTTTACAAAAAAATCATCTAATAAAACTATGCTTTTGCTTTCAAGATAGCAAAAAGGGCAACAAAGGTGCTTTTTTTTTTTTTTTTTTGCAAAGATCCATTCTAATCTTGATTTGTGACATCAATAATTGATAATGGATTTAAACAGTACTAAATTTGTTTTCAACTATAGATGGGAACAAGGTCCTAACTCCTGTTGTTCTTGAACTGAAGCCACATCTGACAGGTTATTTTAGGTGCTAGAAGCCCCCAGCAGTTACTGGAATTTACTTATTCCAAAAATGATGCCCGCTCTACATTAGATTTTGTTGCAAATGCTGTGTAGCTGAGAGTACAATCTCTTTGGTCTAATTATTCTTTGCTTCAGGTAAAAGAGATGCCCAATGTCTTGATACTTCCACCGGTGCAGATTACAGTGAAGAAGTGTGGATGGAAATAAGGGAGAAGGCCATCTCTTTATTACAGGCTTTCTTCTTTGATGCGGTCATTCCAAAGGATGCCATATCTGATGAGGAGGAAAGTGAAGTAGAGGATGAAAATGAACAAGTTCACAGACAAGACAAAGAAAGTACTCTGCAGGCTTCTGTTGATGAGCGGTCAACAGATGATATTCAGGTAACTCCTGAAACGTCCCAGAGAAGAAGTATTAATCAATCAACGGAGTCTCCTAGCCAGACTCAGCATACTGGCTTATCCCAAAGTACAACTGTAAGGTCCGAAGGAAGACGCAGTAGATCAGGTAAGAAGGCCAAAAAAAGACATGGCCATCAAAAATCCTTACAGAAATCAGATGATTATTCTCGAGTGGAAAAAGAAAGTACTTCTCATCGAGATGATGACACTGCTATGAGTGGCACTGACCAAGTGCTAAGTTCTGGTTCCCAGTTTGGTTCTCCTGAAGACTCAAGAAATAGGAAAACAGCAGTTGAATTGATGCCAGAGTCTGCTTCTGACCAACTTTTAAGATCAGGCAAGAAGCTCACTGGAAAGTCTGGTGAGCTGCTGAAAGATGGATATGTGATTGCACTCTATGCGAGAGATCGCCCTGCACTCCATGTCTCAAGGCAAAGAGTTAAAGGTGGAGGTTGGTTCCTGGATGCCATGTCAAATGTTACTAAAAGAGACCCTGCAGCTCAGTTCCTTTTTGTTTTCAGAAGCAAGGTTATCTTTTCACTTGTTAGTTTATGTAGTTATTCTTTCTTGTTGGCGTGATTCCAGTAGGTTGGGTAACTAACATGTTGATGTGGACACATTTTCTCCAGGACACAATTGGATTGCGTTCTTTTGCTGCTGGTGGAAAGTTATTGCAGGTACCTAATTTGCTCAAAACTTAAAGTTGTTGGAGAGTGCACTTTTAGAGCTATTCTTACCTTCTCTGTCTCTGTCTCTTCTTTTTCTAAGATTTAGAGCCAAAAGATTGAGTAATGTGTATCAATGTGATTAGCAATTTGCTTCTGCTGATGGAACCACTTCTTTGAACACCTTGACAGATTTATAAGTCATTAAATAACTAAGGCATGCTTTCAACTTCATGTTAATTGTGAAATATGAACATCGAATTTGTTTATGTTGATGCTTTACATTGCATCCCTTAAATTTGTGGTAACAGACAAGTAAAGCATAGAGTATGACTTCTGATACAAACTTAGATTTAACAAGGTAATTCAAGCAAACAATCAACAACTCCACACAAACAATCAACCAGATTGATGAAAGATGAACTCTATTGAAAGGAATATCTGTCTCATACAAAGGAAATCCTCAATAATAATACTGAGGTTCTTACAATCATAAAATGAACAAAAGTATTAAGAAGACTAGAATGACAAAGGCACCAAACCCTTTGCCCCCTAAAGCAGGAAGAAACGATTTCCCCCTCTGCTCCCCTTTCCAAATTTTACTCTCAAAACATAACATGCCTCCCCTCATGATCAAAAGAACCTTTATAATTATTCTCTCTTCCTTCTCTTCATGCATAACTGCCTGCTGCCAGCTCAGCCGACCTTTCCTCCCTATTGGGCTTGCTGTTCCTTCTTGTATACACCCTCCACACCTTGGGCCTTGGGGCCTGCTCATCATTGCTTGGATCAGCATCTTCATCATTGCCGGGGGGTGGAGAAAGAGTCTTGTCCTCAAGACTTAAGTTGGGAAATTGGTTGCGGATAGTAAAAACATCTTCCCAAGTAGCATGATCAGGCCCATTATCTTGCCATTGGATCAGCCATTGGGGAGTGGATTCGCCATATTTGGTGATTGTACGATGAGCAAGAATACAGGAAGGAAGTGGACTACTTACCTCATCCGGCTCCAACCCAGCAGGAAGGGCAGCTGATTCTGATGCAGATCTATGTGCCTTCTTGAGTAAGGACACATGAAAAACAGGGTGAATCTTGGCTCCAAGAGGCAAATCCAACTTGTAAGCAACCGTGCCAATACGTTGTAGCACTGGAAAAGGCCCATAGAACCGAGGGGCCAACTTGGGTGTGATCTTTGAAGTGACTGACAGTTGCCTATGCGAACGTAGCTTGACAAACACATGGTCACCCACATTAAATTTAACATGACGGCGATGCTGATCCGCCTGCTGCTTCATATTGGCTTGGGACTGAGCTAGATGGACCTTGAGTTGGCGCAAAGCTTCATCTCTATCTGATAATTCTCTACCCACAGCAGCTACTTGGATCTCTCCTGCCACATACTGGAAAACTGTTGGAGCTTTTCTTCCATACACAGTCTCAAAGGGGGTAGTACCCATAGAGTGATGAAAGGTGGAGTTGTACCAAAATTCTGCCCAAGGAAGCCAGTAAGACCAAGTTTTTGGTTGATCCGTGGCGAAGCAACGCAGATAAGTTTCTAAGCAACGATTGACAACTTCCGTCTGCCCATCCGTTTGTGGGTGGTATGCTGAACTGAAATGGAGTTTGGTTCCTTGTAACTTAAAAATTTCCTGCCAGAAACGGCTGATGAACAGAGGGTCCCGATCACTCAATATCGACTTAGGCAGCCCATGAAGTCGAATGATTTCGCGAAGGAAAATCTCAGCTAAGACTCGGGCTGTGTAGGGGTGTTTAAGAGGAATGAAATGACTGTATTTGGACAGCCTGTCCACTATCACCCATACCGTATCAAACCCCTTCGATCGTGGCAACCCCGTGATGAAATCCATGGAAATTTCCTCCCAAATATGTTCCGGTATTGGCAATGGTTGCAATAACCCGCCTGGAACTAAGGTGGAAGCCTTGTAACGTTGGCAAACGTCACAATTTTGGACTGTTTTGGTCATGCCAAACCAGTAGAGCACGGCTGCCATCCTTTTATACGTCCTATAGTACTCGGAATGACCACCTAAAGGACTGGTGTGAAATTCTTCTAACAAATGAGGAATCCAGGGAGAAGTAGAGGGAATCACCAATCGTGTCCTATAGTAGAGCCGCCCATGATGCACCGAAAATCCCGGATGGGAAGTTAGATCCCTGCTCAAATCTTGCAAGATACTTTGAATTTGAGGATCCTTGTCTACCCCTTGCAACAACTCCTGCCCTCCTATCCAGCGGGGACTCACGGACATTGTTTGGAGCTCGGCAGGATAAGTCAAGCGGGAGAGGGCATCAGCTGCACTATTCTCTCTACCGGGCTTATAGCGGACTTCAAATTTGTAACCCATCAACTTGGCCAACCAGTTTTGTTGTTCTTGCGTTGTGATTCTTTGGTGAAGCAGTTGCCGAATACTCTGCTGATCGGTATACACAATAAAATGCTGCCCAAGAAGGTAAGGCCTCCAATGCAAAATGGCAAGCACTATTGCCATCACTTCTTTCTCATAGGCAGACTTAAGTAGATTCCTGGTTGAGAGAGCCTTGCTGAAGTATGCAATGGGCTGCCGGTCTTGCATTAGTACTGCACCTATTCCACACCCTGAGGCGTCACACTCTATCTCGAAGGGTTTTGAAAAATCGGGCAAAACCAGTAAGGGGGCTGATGTTAATTTCTGTTTCAGGTGATCAAAAGCCTCCTGTGCTGCATCAGTCCACTTGAAAGTCCCTTTCTTGGTGAGCTCAGTAAGAGGCTTGGCTATCTTCCCGTAGCCCTCGATAAATTTGCGATAGTAACCGGTCAAACCCAAGAATCCCCTCACCCCCTTCACTGTAGTGGGAGTTGGCCAGGCCTTGACACTTTCGGTTTTCTTAGCATCCACATGTACTCCAGCGCCATCAATCACATGCCCCAAATATTCCACAGAAGTCTGCCCAAAAAAACACTTCCCCGGATTGACCACATACTGGTGGGTGGCAAGGAGTTGGAAGACTATTTCCACATGCTTCACATGTTCTTCCCACGTTCTGCTGTAAATTAGTATGTCATCAAAAAAAACCAAGACATATTGGCGGAGCAAAGGCCGGAAAATGTCATTCATCGCGGATTGGAAAGTGGCCGGAGCGTTAGTCAACCCAAACGGCATTACCAAGAACTCGTAATGGCTGTCATGAGTCCGGAAGGCGGTCTTCTCCACATCCCTTGCAAAGACCTGAATCTGGTGGTACCCCGATTTGAGATCCAGCTTAGTAAAAAATCTGGCTCCCTTCAGTTCGTCGAAGAGTTCTTCGATCACCGGTATTGGGTACTTATCTGGTATGGTCACCCTATTAAGGGCTCTATAATCGACGCACATGCGCCACGAATTATCCTTCTTCTTCACTAAAATCACAGGGCTGGAATAGGGACTCTGGCTGGGCCTGATGATTCCCTTGGACAACATATCTTGCATTTGTTGTTGAATCTCAGTCTTGTGATGATGTGGGTAGCGGTAGGGCCTGACACAAACTGGTCCTTGTTCTGGCTGTAGGAGAATTCTATGTTCCACCATTCGCTTGGGGGGTAAACCTTCGGGTTCCTGAAAGATGGTTTGGAACCGACGGCAAAGTGAGGCTAACTGTCTCTGTTGGTTTACTTCTAAATGTTTCAATGACTCCCACGAAAAGGCTTCCCTTCCCTTGCTTTTCTCATCACCAACTAATTGTTTCAAATGGCCCTTGACCCACCCTTGAAGAGGATGAATGACACCCTGTTCCTTGGTAATGCCCTTCAGCTCCACCCACTGATTATGGTTCAAGAATTTCAATTTGCCTTCTGTCCAGTTTGCTGTTACGTCACCTAATGTCCTGAGCCACTCGACACCCAAAATAACATCCAGTCCCCCTAAATCAGTCACCAGTGCTGCTACCGTGCTCCCATAATTCTCAAGTTCAAGTTTTAAACCCGAGCATTGTTTATCAATTCCTATCAAATGCCCATCCCCCAACTTAATTCCCAAAGGTGCAATGGAACGTACCTGAATGCCCAGCATGGAAATTAACTGACCGGAGACAAAGTTGTGAGTAGCGCCGCTATCCACCAACATCAATGTGGGAACTCCATTAACGGTTCCTAACAGTTTGATTGTGTTCAACCCGGAATTATCCAATACTCCCGTTCCCATTAGCTCTCCACCACTCTGTGACTCAAAAATCTTGCACTCCCCATCTGCCCGAACTTCCTCCATTTTTGCTTCGGCTTTATAATACTCCTCATCGTCTTCAATCTCCTCTCCTTCGCCCAGCAGCATAATCTTCAGTTGTGCTTGAGGACATTTGTGTTGTGGGGAATATGTTTGGCCGCATTGGAAACATAATCCCTTCCTTCGTCGCTCTTCCCATTCAGTCTTAGTCATCTGACGCATCCCAATTCGCCGTTGTCCCCATCGCTGCGATTCCGGTGAAGGAGCAGGTAGAAGTCGTTGTGAAATGGGAGCATTTGGGGGAGACTTGTGCTGAGTTGGGCTTGGGAGACTAGCTGGACTCACTGGCCCAAAACGACCAAGCCCAGTCCAACTAGAAGGAGTTAAGGGAGCCTTACTTACCCCGTCTCTGTCTTTGTTAGCAACCGACCATGAACGATGACCTCCGCCTTTGCTGCACTGCAGCGTTGCCTCAATGGAGCGCGCCAGACGCATGGCCTCCACCCGTGCCACAGGCTGATGAACTTTCAGCCATCCTTTAACCTCCTCCTTCAGGCCACTAACGAAGTAGCCAATATACTGTTGTTCGGGTAACCCAGGTGCTGTCGCAGCTACCTTCTCAAAGACCTCAATGTATTCTTCCACCGTACCCGTTTGTTGCAGATCTGCCAAATCCTCAAATGGACTAGAAGAGTAGGTAGTACTAAATCTCCTCATCATTTCGTCCGTGAGTTGTTCCCAAGTCAAATCTGGGTAAATATCAAGAAGCATTAGAAACCAGTTTATGGGCGCTCCCTCCATCGATATTTCAGCCAACCGGATTCGTAATTCTGGGGGAATCTGATTGATGCGGAAATACGTCTCGGCTCTAATAATCCAGCTTCCGGGGTCGAATCCATTGAACATAGGAAGTTTAATCTTCCTAAGCGAGGGATGAGGTTCAGCAAAATAATTAGTGTTGACTTGGTAATGCATTCTGGGAAAAGAAGTCTGTCCCTGTTGAATTTCTTCCGCCGTTTCTCCCGGTGACTGGACATCTGCCGATGATTGAGGTTGTTTATCAAGTCGTTTAATCCAATTAGTCACAAACGCTTTGAACTCATCGTCTTTTTCTCTATCAATCTTAAGCTCAGTAATGGATTTGTTAATTGCATTTATACTTCCCTTGATTTCTCCAATCTGTTGAGTGTGTTCATCAAGTTTGTTTTGCAAGATTTGTTGACGGGTCTCCATGTTCGAATCCGGCAGGTCGGACCAATGATACAAACTTAGATTTAACAAGGTAATTCAAGCAAACAATCAACAACTCCACACAAACAATCAACCAGATTGATGAAAGATGAACTCTATTGAAAGGAATATCTGTCTCATACAAAGGAAATCCTCAATAATAATACTGAGGTTCTTACAATCATAAAATGAACAAAAGTATTAAGAAGACTAGAATGACAAAGGCACCAAACCCTTTGCCCCCTGAAGCAGGAAGAAACGATTTCCCCCTCTGCTCCCCTTTCCAAATTTTACTCTCAAAACATAACATGCCTCCCCTCATGATCAAAAGAACCTTTATAATTATTCTCTCTTCCTTCTCTTCATGCATAACTGCCTGCTGCCAGCTCAGCCGACCTTTCCTCCCTATTGGGCTTGCTGTTCCTTCTTGTATACACCCTCCACACCTTGGGCCTTGGGGCCTGCTCATCATTGCTTGGATCAGCATCTTCATCAACTTCAGAGTGGCTGTTGTACGTGGTCGTCAAAATTCAAGCTTTGTGCTTCTAATTATTATATCTGGTTCTCAATAGAGCTTTAGCAGACACTATAAAATAAACATTGCTTGAGAGTACATAAATGTCATTATTTAATGGCTTGATTGAAATACGAAGCATAACTTGCCCAATATATTGAGGTCAACTTCTTATCTTGAAATTGCAGATTAACAGAAGAATGGAATTTGTATTTGCTAGTCACAGCTTTGATGTCTGGGAAAGTTGGATGTTGGAAGGTCCATTGGAGGAATGTAGGCTGGTAAACTGTAGAAATCCTCTGGTAAGTAACATTGTTGCAGCTAGCAACATGAAAATTTTCATTAATCAGATTATAATTCTTTAGGATTAAGTTGCAAATGCTACACTAGTTAGCAATTTATAATTTGTCCGCAAACTGGTTTGACTTGGTAAATCACTTTCTGTTCTTAACAATACCTGGGATTACATTTATCATTTATAAATATTGTTGCCTGTTGTTTGTGCATCATAACATCAACATGCACCTGAGTGTATGCAATTCTGCTAGACACCTTTCAAAATTTTACTATTTTTTCCTTGAATCCATCTCTTCTCCCTCTTGAATTGCTTTGTTCTTATTTTGATGGAAAACTGCAGGCTGTTTTGGATGTACGCATTGAAATTTTGGCCGCTGTTGGGGAAGATGATGGAGTTACCCGTTGGCTAGATTAGGTTGTCAAAGCAAGAGTGAAGATTCCTAACCCCTTTTTTACTGCCATTTTGTTATTCTTCCGAGGCGTGTATTTCCTCAAAAACAATTTGTAAATCATTCTTTTTCTCACCTTTTTTCCCTGCTACTCCTTTTCCTTTCCATCTTCTTGTTCCTTTTTTTTTTCTCCCTACCTTTGCTTTCTATTTTCCGTTTCTTTTTTGGGATGTGTCTGCTATATAGGTGTTCAGTGTTGTGAGTTACTTGGATCTTGACATATAGCGTATGGAAAAAAAAATTCCATTGTTTTTCTCCAAATGGATTATTTATTTCCCCCTGAAGAGTAACGGGGTTCCATTGGGGAGTCTGTGAAAAGCTAGCTGTATTTTCAGGACTGTGGCATGAAGATGCCCTAGTATTGCAATATGAATCCATTGGGGTTCAAAATGCGTAGAATTTCTATGTCACACTACATTTGTTAGCTGACTTCTCCATTTTTCCAGGAATATATAATTTTTTCAAACATAAAAATAGCAGCATATGCTACAAATACAGTAATCTGAAAGAAAGAAAAAAAAAACGACAGAAGTATGGGTCAAATTAAATATCACAGTTGACATAAATTTTTCCTCTTTTGAGGGTTTTGATTAGAGTACTATTTAGTTTAGGATGCTTTTAACATTCTAACTGTTAGATTGTGTTTTAATTTTAAATAGTACTACAAACTGATTTAATAGTAAAATAGTGAAAAATACATATATAGGAAAATTGTGTTTTAAATGGCAAGATTAGCTTATTAATCATTTGAAAAGCGAAAAATAGCGCTGATAGGAAAGGATGGTAAGTTTTCATCTATTTTAGAGTGAGGAGACACTGTGGACAGAAGTAGCTGGTTCCAATTCTCTGTATATTCAACTTTAGTGAGAAAGTAAGATATTTCTTTTCTAATTCTTTCTCACCTTTATTCTTACCCAAATCAGCTCATAATTACAAAGCAATTCAAACATAAATTGTCATTTGTTATGATGCAATTGCGATTGCATTCGTTTATCAATTTATTTACAAGTGATTTAACTAAGAAAACTACTAAATTTCCATGCATATATTAATTTTTCAAATTATTAATAGTTAAATAAAATCTACATTTATATAAGAAAGTAAATTATGGATGAAACATAGACAAAAAGACTCACATAGCCTGCTAAAACAATACAAATCTTAGCAAATTAGGAAGAAATAAAATATCTTGCATATTTCCGAAGAAGAGAAGAATGATGTACCCACACACGAGACAGATACACATACTACCAATTTTTTTCTTTTTTCTTTTCTTTTGTTTTTTTAATGTAGAAGCATTATTTATTGATTTTTATTAGGATATTGCTTAGGACTGTTAGCTTTAGCAACTTGCACGGACTAACAAAAATTACTCTTCCATAGAAAAAAAAACACTAGTCTTCATTTCTTCTAAGTAAATTCTTAATTTGAAATCTGATGATTAAATCAATAAGTTGCTTTCATTTATATATTAATTAATTTAGATTCAATTGCTTAGTCTTTAAATCAGCATGATTAGTGAGATCGGGTAATCCAATACCAACAAAATTCTGGACCATGCTAGACCTCTAGAACATTCGTCTCGGCTGTCTCCAGGGGAGGGTGCAGCGGTAATTTCATCCATTTCATTCGTGGCATCATCTTGGCGGTTGACTTCCTCGTTCCAAAGCCTAGGTTAAATTTTTAAATATAAGAAAACCAAACTATGGATTCGATGTCGGAATAGTGAAGAGATAAACTCGGAGTTTTAAACTATAATTAAATTTGTTTTTTTATTTAATTCATTTGCTGTTTAGTAATTAGATCATAAAAATTTTACAATAATGGTTAATTTTAAATAATATAAAAACCAATAAACAATATTTATCAAAAACAATAAAGAGATTAAATTGGATTATATAGCCCAAAATTTTCTACCTATAATAATTCTAGGTTTTTTTTTTGTAACAGACAAAATCCTTTTCGCGGGTAAATTAACTGAAAATGTAAAAAAAATGTAATTGCCACTTGCCGAAAGAAGAGATGCCCCAAGTTTTCAAATCAAAACAACCTAATCTCGACACGCGTACCGTGACGACGAAAGCTGGTAAGGTTAGTTTCGTCTCAATCGCCACCACCATCTCCTCCACCAATTGGCCACCAATCTCTCTCTCTCTCTATATATAAATATTAGGCTCTGGTCATTTATAAGCCACATTCATTTCTTCTCCTTTACTCGTCTCACTTAACCAGTAGCCAAAGCAACCATCTTTAATCGAAACGAAACAGAACAAGCGAAGCAAATTCACTGAAACAGACTCACCGGAACCGCCACTTTTAACGATATCGTTTTGTTGAAGTTTATGGTGTCGGTGAACCCGAACCCAGCTCAGGGGTTTTACTTCTTAGATCCCATGACTATGGGACTTCCTGGTGTCAATTCTCTGCCGCCACCCCAGATGATTTCTTCTACTAATTCTACTCCTGCTGTTGCGGCGCCTGCTAATACCGCGGTGGCTAATACTGCGGTCAGTGGTGGTGGTGATACGATGTCGTTTGCCGATGATCAGAATAAGAAGATTCGGAAGCCTTATACTATTACTAAATCTAGAGAGAGCTGGACGGAACAGGAGCACGACAAGTTTCTTGAAGCTCTTCAACTGTGAGTTGGTTCTAATTTTACTTTCGTTTTGCTGATTTGGTGAATTTGCTGGCTTGAGAGAGAATTTGGGGTTGAGATGATGGGGAAAGCAAAGAAAATCTCGTCTTTTGTGACATGGATTGACAGAATTTTGAGATTTTTCTATTTGCAATCAAGTGGGGAATCAGGGTTTATAATTGTGAACTAGTAACTGGCAGACCAATTGGGTAGTTGAGTCTGTGATTGCTTGTTTTTACTTTGTGTTTCAAATTGGGGGCAATTATCAGAGTTAGTTTAGATATCTACAAACAGAGTCGGTAAATCTAATTGCTCCAAGTTCTGTAGTTTATGTTATTTACTATTCTGAGTCCTTGCATTCTATCTTCTAAATATGGCGTTGGGTTTATTTGTTACTTCATTTTTATGTGTCATCGTGCCTTGTTAAGAAGCAAGGGATTTTTTTTTTTTTTTTGCCATCGAACTTCCAACTTTCCGTTGATGTTCAACTAATTCCTTGGCTCCTTTAAGCAAAAAAAGGTGTTCTCGTAAACACCAAACTATGGAATCGGGCTATTTGTTAGGAATGGCATCTTTGAAAGAATAATAAGGTGGATGCATTAAGAAGGTGCATCTTAGACGATTGTGATATTTGTGGGGAAGTTGCTCTGTAATTGAATCTCTACAAGCACACTTTCCAGTTTCTGCTTATTCTCTTTTTGGATAATCGCTCTGTACTAATTTGAATTCTTTTTGCTTTTGTGGCGGATCACAGTTTTGATCGTGATTGGAAGAAAATTGAAGCATTTGTAGGATCAAAGACTGTCATACAGGTATGTTGATTAACTGCGAAAGCATTACATAATGTCTTTGGCATGTTTTAGCCTCATTCTAGGTCTGCAGTTTCCATAGGTTGCAGTATATCATTACTTTGCACAAAGGGATCTCTTCAAACAAAAATACTGGACCCGGATATGGCTCCTTGAATACCAATTAGTGGAATATCCAGGAATGGTTGGATAATACTTGAGTAGTTGAAAGTAATTTGAGGACAAACCAATGTCAACTATTATGGCTAATACACTTGGATAGTAATTAACTCTTAGCTCTTCTTCAGGTCTTCTTTTGGTATTTTATTTTATATTTTACCTTAGGTTGGTGATATGGTTCCATCTATATAATTATCTGGTTAAAACAACGTTTTGGCAGAAAAAGGGGAGATTCACCCATGTTTAGCAACCTGAAGAAGTGTTATAAAATAGCGAAGGCTTTATTTTAGATTGAAGAAATTGCTGGTGAATTAATGGAACCATAGATGATCATTGACTGCTTAGTGTCCTTGAAGTGGAAGAAGAAGGAGGGACGATGAGGTTGAAGAAAATGAGAAATTAGGAATTTTTGTTAGGAGGGTGTATATCTTTTGGCATTAAATTTACAGCAAATAGTGGGCTACCTAGGACATGTCAGCACAAATTGCATGCTAAACCTAGAGATGTTTTTGGCAGATACGTAGCCATGCACAGAAGTACTTCCTGAAGGTTCAGAAAAGTGGAACAAGTGAACATGTACCTCCACCTCGGCAAAGAGAAAAGCAGTTCATCCATACCCACAGAAGGCACCTAAAACTGGTCAGTGTGGTAAACCTTTGCTCTTTCTTTACTTTCTCTCTCATCTTTTTTATTTGCTTCCTTTGTTGGCATAGTTTGTCAAATGATTCTGATTCTCGACTTACCCTTTTCTGTATCTCTAGCAGCTCCAGTTGTAACCCAAGTGGCTACGCCATTTCAAACTTCATCTGCTTCACTTGAACCTGCATATATTTATAGGGCAGATTCATCATCAGTTCTTGGAACTCCATTGACTGGTGGAACTTTGACATCTTGGAGCTATAATTCTGCAGCACCGGTCACTGTGCCTCAAGAGACAAAAGGTTTTTTTTTTTTTTTCATGTCTTTCTAATTCGTTTTCTTTCCTTGTAGATTCATTAAAATATCTTTGCAATCATCTTTTTTCCTTTTATTTATTTATTTATATTTTCAGATGATGTCGGGTTGGTTGGGCCAACAACTGCTCATAATTCTTGCTACAGCAGTAGCAATGAAAGCACTCCAAGGACTTGGCAAACTAGTGAAATAATGGATATGGGAGAAGAGGGCAAGCCTATGAGAGGTTAGTATTATATTCCCCTTTGAGTTCCTGATCTCCTTACCACATAAGTATAATGAAAAGGTGATGCTTTCATTTGGAATTATTTTTCCTTTTTAATAAATTTATTATCTACAGTTTCCGAACTAGTTTGATAGGGAGGTTTAGTCTGGTTAGTTCCTCCAAAGTCCTCCCTCCCTCTCTTTCTTCTCAAACAAAATAATTTGAACTGAGAAAGTTTTTAGCTTTAGTTAGTCTGCGCTATCAAAATCCCTGCCTTTTTGTTTGTTACACATGACTCATTCTAGTGTTTGTTAATGAATTGTGGGCGTCTAGAATTTGTACGAAAAGAAGGCATGGGGCTTGGTAACTATGAATATGGAGCTTAAAACTTCTTATTTGACTTTCTCACCTTATCTTCAGTTGCTGATATTGAGTCTTTAGAGTTCATCCTGTCTACTTTTTCCTCCCATAACATTCATTTTAACTCTAAAGGTCCATAGAGTTGATTGTGCTGTAGGTTGCATTTTGTTTTCCAACATTTTGTTCTTGCAGTGAAATTGCTCAATGTGAACGCTTGAGTGGTTCTATTATGCAGTATAAAATCCCCAGTTGGGCATTTATGCTTATCCTTTTTTTTCTTCCTCCCTTATTAATTTGCACCATTACTGTCCAATGGGCAGATATCAGTTGCATGGTTTTTACTACTGTCAGGTCTTATATTCTCAATCTTCTATGCCATGCAGTTATGCCAGATTTCGCTCAGGTGTACAGCTTCATTGGCAGTGTCTTTGATCCCCATTCCAGTGGTCACCTGCAGAAGTTAAAGCAGATGGACCCAATAAATTTGGAAACAGTAAGTAATCTAAATGGCTTCTGCTTGTTATTTGGCTTTAGCTGTAATTTAGGGATTTCGGTGTCGTATCAGTCATTCTGAAGATATTCTGTTGCTCAATTGGATTTTATTGGCTATTTTCCAGGTATTGCTGTTGATGAGAAACCTCTCTATTAATTTGACATGTACCAAGTTTGAAGACCATGTAAGTGCCTCGGCTCCCATTTGAGCTTATTTCTTTATCTTTTCTTCCTTCCTTTTATTTTTATTTTTGTTTCCCTTTTCTTCTCTATATTTTTTCTTCACATGCATGTGCGGCACACAGCGAGCAGTGAGGTGGGGGGGGGGGTGATAGAGAGAGAGAGAAGAGAGCGAGCGGTAATTGAGAGAGAAGAGGACGAAGGTGAGCGGCCGGTAACTGACTAGATTTGGCAAGACTGGTCACGAAATCCATTATTGTGTGTATTTGACTCTTGTGCTGTTCAGTATATAAAATCATATTGGCCTTACTCTCTCTACTCTCTAATGTATTGTATTGAGAATTAGCACTCATTTGCTCAACTTTGTCCGAAATTGATACAGAGAAGGTTGCTAGCATCTTACAATATCTAGTCTGAGAAGGCAATATCTGGCAGCACATACAGTCATTATCAGCCCTGATAAAACTCAGACCTTCATGTCAGCACCAAACGAAGTGAGAGGTTGAAGTTTATATTGACATCCTGTGTTGTGATCACAGTAGAATCTGCGAAATCTCACATCTTCAGATGGATATGTCAGACCGGTACTACCTCTGAATGCGGGGGTGAAGACCACATTCTATTAGTAGGGTTTTGTACATATGAATGCATGATATATAGAACAGTGCTCTTGCTTTTTCTGTTAGTTTGTAGAATATTGTGTATAGATGCCAACACGGTTGGTTCTTTGGAAATGTAGCATAGTTTTATCTTTGATGTTCCGATCCAGAGGCTATCTTGTATAAAGTGTTGAGTGCAAGGTTTTGGCTGTAAATTGCCGTAGGATGTGCTTTTTGAGGTATTGTAAGAGGAAGAATAACAAGTTGGGTAATCTGTACTGGCTATAATTACAATAATAATATCATCGGGAACTCTGTTCTTGAAGCCCCTTTTCGTTTTATGTGTTCATAAAATATTGTAGAACATATATGAAAGTTCTGATGATCAATTCAAACTAGGTTTGAATTTTTTTGAGGACTGGATAAGGTTCAGCCTGCCAATGTGTTTATTCCTCTAAAATTTACCTTAGCAGTGCATTTATTTTGGAGTAACATTGTTCTCTAAATTTGAAAACGATCGAAAAATTTCGTTTATTAAAACTACATAACTTATGCTCAAGTTCCACCACATTTACGCCATATAACAGTCGAAAACTAATCCGTCTTTTGTAAAATAAAATTAATTATTAGCGAACATCATCTAGAAATCATTTCATGAGTACCAAAGTTAAATGAAGTTCCGAAAAAGCTTAAATGAGACTCGAATGGTTACCCTTTTTATAATCTACTTGTAAGCTGCACTTTAATAAAAGAACTCCGCATTAGAACCCTCCTATGGACCAAGGCTTGCCCTACAGGGTTCTTTGTTATCGAACAACACCCAGCATTGTCCCTTTTATTTTATTTCTTTCGTTCAATTATGTTGTTTCAATTTGATTTCTAGTGTGCGGCAAACGCAAGTATAAGTCCCAATTGAATGCATTCCAAGTAGAAAGCCATTAATTACAATAACCCGAAGTTTTCCCTGGTGAAGCACAGTAAAATCCGCATTGAGGCTGTGAGCGGGAGATCACAAAATACATAACTGTATTCACAACTGCAGCTAGAATTTCACTATCTATATCCGAAACTCATGTCTAGCTCATGACCGTAAACCCCTTGACTATGCCCAGCCGCACCCAATGGGTGAATTTTCTTAGCATTTGACCTAAGCTCCATTTCAATAAGTCTTTGGAGTGCCTCCGGGTGATAAGTCCCACCGCCAACATCAGCATCTGCACCATCCATTATTCAATGAAATAAGAATAAAAGCAATCAATGAGAATTTGAGAAAGATAGCAGTCTGTTCCTTCAGCAACAACTAGTATGAAAATACACAAACTTCAAAACGGCAACAGATGCTTGAGAAAAATTACAAGGTGCCGAGGTGAGCTGACAGTTCAACAGGTGCTTGAGAAAAGTTAAAAGGTGAGTTGAGTACAGATCTAATAGAGGAGTGTGCCTTGGAGGTACAATAGACCACCACTAGCACATATTGCCCAGGCATCATAAACAATAACTCGATATGGGTTTAATTCGTGCAAAATTTATATGTCCATAATCAGAGTCTCTCATGACATGTCAAAGCAAGCAAACATTAAA
This sequence comes from Excoecaria agallocha, assembly GCA_037975025.1. Taxonomy (NCBI): domain Eukaryota; kingdom Viridiplantae; phylum Streptophyta; class Magnoliopsida; order Malpighiales; family Euphorbiaceae; genus Excoecaria; species Excoecaria agallocha. The sequence goes on along the minus strand of CM075806.1, from coordinate 66,746,740 downwards.
GACAAAGCCCAGAAACAGGATGATCTATCAGCTAAATGAAAACTTGGACAAGTGCTTTACCTGGTGGTCGAATTCCAGGGCCACCAAAGTTGGGCTGCTTTTGACCAAAAGGGAATCCTTGCATTGGGTTGGGTTCTTGTATAAAGCTGGTTACCTGATTGTTGGGATGTGGAGGCAAAGGTGCATTCCTGGGAAATCCACGTAGCATGTGGGGTGAAGGAAAATTGCCAGGTATATGCATTTGTTGCAACATAGGATTGTGCGAGTTAGGATCTAATCCAGTCAGTCCAGTACTGGGATGGTGGAATGGGGGGCGAAGCAAATTTGCAGGAAATTTGTGATTAGGAGGATCGTGATGAATAATGTTATCTCCAGCCATAAAGTTCATATGAGCATTAATATTAGGAGGATGAGAATCTGGTGGATGGAACATCGATCCAGCATGATTTAACTGAGAAGGACGAAGCTGTGGAGAAGATGGCTGGGCATGAATCTTATGGTACTGAACATCAGGTTCCCTTGTGTCATAAGGACCATGGAAGAGAGGTGGATTTTCTTGGCCTCCTAGAATAGCTCTTTCATCCCAATAAACAGAATTTAAAGCTGCTAGCTTTCCAGCAATGTCTACGGATTTCTCAGGTGTTGGTAGTAATTCCACTTTTGCCAAGTTCCTGCTCGACACGAAGTTCTGGGGCTCCAAAGGATCATTGGCAGCAATCAAGCTATCCTCTTCAGGAAGTCTGACTTCAGCAGACCCATCAAGGCCACCAAGCTTAGATCCAAAATCAGTTCGAAATTGTGATGAATCCACTTCATTTTGAGAAGCAAACCCCAAAAATTGTTCACCAATTCTCTCTGCTGTCATTTGTGGTCTTTGGTTTGATGCTAGAGAGCCACTCCTATAATCAGACAAGCTGGATGCAATATCAGCTGTAGAAGCAAGAACGCCGTCATCCATCACAGGAAAGGAAGACTCTGGACCATCAACTCTCATTGATAAACTCATGCCTTTTTGACCAGAAGTAGGTGAACCGACTGACTTCAATTCCTTCATGAAAGCAGTTCCAAAAAGGGTTCCGAGAGTCAAAGGCTTGCCTGTATCAGGAATGTTTTCAGCACTCATCTCTCTAGAATTATTAAATGCGGTGTCAAGCTTCTCCGCTTCAACATTTTGTAGTCTGTCTGAAGATACAATTCCTACATCTGTAGGCAGGCTACTTCCCTTCTGTAACAGTGAAAGGAGGTGTTGTGATGCATGATCATCAATGTCAGCTTTCTTCTGCTCAATCTTGGCAACAGAAGCACTCCAGTCCTGCAAAGGGGGCTGCAACTCTGGGCTTTTTTCAGTAAGTCCTGACATAATTGACTGTTCAAGGTCTTCACATGTAAGTACAGCTGGGACTGCCTCTAATTCATTGATAGTTTGAACAGTTACAGGCATTGAATTTGGTGCCACATGCCCACCAGCAAGTCCAGAACCTTGGACAGGAAAGATTGGAGAAGTGTTCTCAGTAGCTTTAACATCAATATCCTGGGATTCACTTTTTGCACTACCAACCATTAATGATGATCCACCTTTTTCGCCACCAACAATTAATGACAGCAAATAATTGGGCTTGTCTGATGAGAGATCATCAACTGATTTGCTGGTCCTGAAAGAGGAGGGGTCATCAACTGATTTATTAGGCCTGTCAGATGAGAAATCATCAAATAGTCTACTGAGCCCACCAGATGAGAGATCATCTATTGGTTTCTTCTCTGCAATAATGAGATGAGAAAAAACAAAAATTTGATGTTAATCTTTATGTGTTGACATAAACATCAAAGAAAGATGAACAGCACAAGAATCAATTTCAACTACCTTCTTCAAGAAACCACTGAGCGAATTTGGAAGATTGGACCATGTGAGGGTTCCATGTGTCATCAGCTTTAACATCATTGCACTGCAGGGGAAACAAAAGATATTAAAACAGATTCAAACACTAAAAATCTAAACTGTAAAACATGCCTTAGCTTCTATAAGTTGTGCCAAAAGCAAAATAAGTAACATCCAACATATTCATTTATTTGAAAGAAAAAAAAAATTCCAAGCTGTATGTGAACCTGTGCAGGGCAACCAAAACATTAGTTCATTCAGACAGGCAACCCCACACCCCTGATATCTTTTCTACATAAGCCACGTGCCCAAAGTGACCCTCTTTCCCCTTAAAGCAGATAACTAGAAATCCATCCACCTACATTAATCATGTTGACCGTCCTACTTACTTAATTACTACAATATCCTACTTACTTAATTACTACAATATCTGATAGCTGAATATTACTTCCATCAAATATTATTCATTTCAAGTTCAAAGGTACTATTATGTTGAGCTCCGTGCCCTCCATGAGCTCAACTACAACCTTTTGTGGACCACAGAATTTTACAATGTATAATAGAAATGCCGTCTCCAAACTGAGGATCACAGAGGTTATGTGGGTGATCAGTGCACAGTTCTTGTTGTTGACCTAGAGAATGGCAAGAAGTTAAATAAAAACAGTGTTTACACATATATCAAGATGATGCAAGTAAAAGATGCTTTTATCATGGCATTACATTACGATGATCATAGAGAATAATTACTTGATGTAGACAACATTTAGATTCACCCACAACTTTACTTTCCAGAATGACAAACAGACAAACAGTTCCAAAGAACAATAAATAAAAGAAACACAATTACCTCAGTGAAATTGGAGGAGCCAACACCATTTAGTGTCAATGTGCTGCCAAAGAACTTGTCTAGGATTGAGGTTGAATGGGTTGGACTAGATTCACTCACAACTTTACTTTCTACCACATTTTGTTTCACTTCCGTAGCATTAAGCTCCATGACTTTACTTTTCTCTGAAGCCACAAGGGGTTCTGGAAGTTTGGAAGTTGCATAATAATGATTGTCTCTGTCAATTGGTTCATTTGAAATGTCTGAGGCCAATGACAAATTCAAAATCTTTTCATTTTGTTTATTAACTGAACAATGAATGCTTGGACCACCTAACAGCTCCTCTCTCGAATCAGTTTCTTGGGATGACTGTTTCTGCTCCTGAATATCAAAAGTCCCACTTAACAAGCGATTTCCTTTGACATGAAAAGGGCTACTTTCCAGTTCATTGCTAAACTATAGATGTAATAAATAAAAGAATGTTTAACACATGATGGCAATGAACTCAAAAACAATAACAGGTAATCAGATCATTCTAAATGATATCAAGTTACCAAAGAAAATAACAGATGCTAGTAAACAATTCTCACAGCTAGCAGAAGGAAATCAATTATTCAAGATGATCAGATATCTGAGCGACTCATTTTTGTTAGAACAATGAAAGATGAAGAAACCTCTTAATTGTGTATGCTACAAATGCAAGCCTAGCCCCAAAAAGAGCTCAAAAATAGCATATATCAGAATCACATACTCTGATCAAAGGTCTAACAGGCCAGACATCGTATTCAAAATAGAAGAGAACTACCTCAGAAAGTTGGGTATGAGTAGATGATTTTGTTCCAATATTCTTCTCTACTATAGTATTCGAAAAACCAGGGGGCACAAGAGGTCTAGAAACAGGAGCCGGTGAGGACAATGAAGACTTTTCAGAGTCCTTATTTGAAGCAGGCTGTATCACTGGCTCATCCGATTTGTTTCTTCTATTCAGTAATCTCTTATCATCTTTTGGATCATCCAACAACTCATTAAAGTTGAAGTCATCTTTGCCTTTCTCTGGATTCAACTTCTGCTTTTCTTGAAAAGCTTTGTGCTGTTCCTTCCTCATCAATTCAAAGGAAGCTGCACATAACATCAAAACTTACATTGATTTGCCAATAAATTGTTACTGCAATAACATCAAAAACAAAATCAATGGCAATACCAGTCCATTTTAAAGGAACCATTACCTCTTCTCTTTCTTTCCTCTTCTGCTCTATCCTCACTAGTGTAGTCAGAAGAACCAAATGTTTCATCGTTATACGAATCTTTAGTGTCTCTACGTTCGTGAGGTACTGCCTGAAAAATTATAGTACAAATTAAATCGGTTATCAAAAGGAGATTCAGATACCCATTTTTCGCCAGTTGCTTACTGTGAAATATGAGGCAGACCAATAATGCTTATATTTCATCTATAATCTCTTATCATACTAACAATAAAGAAAGGGCTTCACCTTATAAGGGCGAGGTGGGTGATATGGTTCATTACTCCTATTAAGCTGGCAGTGATCATTAGCTCGAAACTTTGGACCTGATGCTCCTGTAGCATATCCAGATGGTCTTGGAAAAGACCCACTCCCTAGGAGTCCATCATGCTCAGGAACTTGCCAAGGACGCCGAGATTGGTTGCCATAGCGCCTTCCAGAATCTATCATTGACATGCAACATGGAACCAGTCACAACATATTGCTAAGTTAGAAAAAAAAAATGCATTGCATTGCCCACAGTTCAATAAGATCTTGGATATATTTGTTTTGAATCGTATCCCCCTGCTGAGTAGTAGACGATATAATGCAGTAACATGTACACATCAAAATTTGTAGGAATAGAATGAAAATAACTGATGAAGCAACAGAGAACCCAGCAAAGTCAATCAGCAACTATCACCAAATGAAAACATTGGGACACTCATTTTCATATCCAGTCATCTTGCAGGAAATGAATCAGTAAAACATTACAGGGATATCAGCTTCAGAATTTTCTTATTCATCTCCCAAAAACATGACGCAATACATTCTACACATGAACTCCAAAGTACCTCCGCATCCTTCATCACACATCCAATGAAGTCTTGACATACACCCGTTCTCAAATCAACCATTTCTCAAAACTTATGTCTCTTGACATTTATAAACTGGACAATTCTGAATAAAAGAAGAGAAGTCAATATGAAATAATACTATACGATTTTGCTAACATTGCCAACTACTGATTTCCACCCAACAAAGTCAAATATTCCCTTAAAACTTGCTCAACTCTTAAATTCCATAAAAAGTTAAAAGTAATAATCTAATAAATCAGCCACTGACTAAATTGTATCCTCTTGGTTCCACATCCCGTGTGAGCTTCTGCATTTCATGAATTGCATCCACCCCTTTTTCTTCTTAAAGATTGAAAGGGAACTTACAGAGGTAGGAAATAGTACAAACCTCACAATCTCAAATATTATCATAGGCTTGATCAATGCAACCCGTTGATTACAATCTCTTCAAGAATATCAAAAATCATACAGAATGTTTTGAAATGAAACTGATCAAAGTAGAAAGCTAATCCCCAAATTGAAGAACATCTTTATTCAAAAAATAATAGACTAACCTGAATCCCAATCGGATTGTGAATCACTGTCTCGATCACTCTTTCCAGAGGAACGACTATCCCATCTTCCATGAATACCCCTGGAGTAATTATTTGAATCCCCTCTAGTGGGAGGAGATGAACTATATTCGTTGCATCTATAACTCTGCGATGACAAACCGCCAGAAATTCTGAATCGATCCTGTGAGGCATCCTCAAATTCACTGGTGGAGGAAGAATAATGGAAATTAGCTTAGCATTACATGAGAAAAAATAGTATAGCCGTTAACAACTAAAACGGACAGCGTTTTCTTCAAATTCGCAGAACTGTAACTTACCTTAGAATCGATTGGTCAAATTCTCTTGGTAACTTTTTGCAAACATCCAATTCACTCACAGATAGTAGAAAGTCTCTTGTATATGAAATTATAAACTTCCTGGATCATTACCCAGATTCAACAATTAACCACAAGAAAAGCAACGTTAGAAGGCAGGTTTTGACTCGATGTTGAAATCAGAAAGCGCAATTATGTAAATTCATTACTTTTCAGATTCGTGTCTCGTTTCCGCATGCTGATTTAGTTCGCGTTGCTCCTGATTTTCCACGCTCATTTTGCTAGTACTTAATTTTCCAAAAAGCAAACGCTACTTGATCACTAAAGTCTCCGAAATACAAAAATCGTCACCGTATATTAACTCAAAAAAACAATCCAGCATCGGCTAAGCAACGGATATGGGAACGCCATCCAAAAAACCCAGGTACTCCTATCTCCACCACAAAAAATTCCCTCTACAACACTGGTACGTAATCTAGACCTGAAGAATAGAATGATAATTTGGGTATGTCAGAACAAGAAATCCATCAACTAATCCCCATTCAAAACCCAGGTAGCCATCTTCTCAAATTCAGAAACTGCAGCCAGTATTATGAAGGAACAAAAACCCAAATACTAGCTGGGTCAAACAAAATACACCCCCTGATCTAACTCAATCCACGATATAAACCGCCACAAATAAGGATTGAAAAATCCTTAACACCTCTTCGCAAAACTGTGAGAATGAATTGCGATCATCGTCGAAAAAACAGAAGCTGTAAACGCCAGATATGTACAAAGAATCGCTAATTTTCTCAATCAAAACTCGAATCTCGCACAGTACACCATCTCAATGCTGGATTACAGGCAACGATTGTAAAACTTTCGACGTCAGCAATTCTTAAAAAAGATCGAACAAGATAAACACTAGGGTTTTGCTCTAATCTATGAAGCTCGATAAACTAGGGTTTTGTCACAAAAAAAAAGGAGCTAGGAGGATCGGAGAGGCAGGGAGACCGGGTAAAGGCGAGGAGAGAAAAGAGAGAGAAAATAAGCGTTTGAATCTCCAATTTTTCTTGGATCGGAGACTCTGTGCATTTAAACGACGGAGAGGATGGAGAAAGCCCGAGGAACAGATTTGCAGAAATGACGTTATTCACATCTTCGAGGGGGGCGGGGGGGAAAAATATATTGTACAAAAATCGAGTTTTGTTGTGTAATCCCACGCGCGGCATCACTTGCGTTGCACTCTAGTTCTCCCAAATAGAGCATAAAACTAGTGCGGAGTTTCTCGACGTTACTATTCGTTGGCTCTGAAGGCGCGTAGAATACCTTGTTATTTTTAATTTATACTCTGGTAAATTACAGAAGAGCGGTGAAAGGATTAGCCGTATAACTAAAACCTAAACCCTCATTGTATATGAATATTATTTAATCACTGAAAATATGTGTGCCTTAATTTTTTTGGTTTCCACTGCCCGCTATCAGAACACCACATGAACGCCGATTAATCTAGTTGTATATGAATATTATTTAATCACTGAAAATATGTGTGTCTTAATTTATTTTTTTGGTCATCTCATATATGCGGGAAAGAAATTAATGGAAGATGTAGGAGTGTGCAATGATTGGTTTGGTTTAATAATTAAATCGAAACAATCAAAAATTAAAATTTTAAAAATTTAACTAATCGAATCAAACTGAAGTAATTAAATAACCAAATACAAATTTAACAAAATTTTTCGGTCGATTCGGTTCGATTAATCGAAAAATCAAAAATTAAAATTATTTTATAAAAAAATAAAAAAAATTATATCTAAAAATTATATAAAATTACAAATTATGATATATTAAAGTAAAAACATCCAAATTGTATAAAATACAAGTTTAAATAAAAAATACAATTTCAAAATATATAATAAATAATATAATAAAAAATGTTGAATAATTTTTTTATCCCATTGACTTTCAATTTAATTGTCAAAAATTTAAATTATTACTGATAAACTCTAAGGTAGTTTATCTGTGAAAAAATGAGTGAAAGCTACAGTAAATAATTGAAAACCGAATTATCTATAAGAGGAGAGCTGGCAGTTGAAAGGTTGGTCAAATGACTAGACCTGCAAAAGGGAGCGTCCGGTCGGATCCGGACATTAGCACTCCGAAACTTAAGTTAGTATATTTAGAGAGAGTGCTTAAAGAGTAAGAAAGTCTCAGGAGTTCAATACCTGGTGACATCATGCTTTGGGCTATTTATAGGAGTTATTTGGAGAGATACTTGAATATCTTGGGGGACGATAACCAGCAATCAGAGTGGGTGAGCGGTGATATGATAGAAAGTAGATGGAGAGTATGAGCACTGGCTTGTGTCAGTGGGCTGATAGGACGGGCTGTCCCATCAATCCAATCGGATACCATGCTTTTCCTGTGTTATCTTTCAGTTCATACTGTCTTTTTGTTAATGGACTTTGGGCTGTCCCAGATGTTATTGGGCTAAACTAACTGAGCCTTTAAGAATGTATTTTCTGTAGTTATCAATTACCTAAAAAAATAGATATGAATAATTAATAAATGTATTCATATAATTTGCAACTCAAAATAAAATAATTTACATATACAAAATAATTATTAAATTAAAAAACTAAAAAAAGTATATAATTAATAAAACTTCAGTTTGGTTCGGTTTTTTACGGTTTTTTCCTTCAAAAACCGAACCAAATAACCAAAATTTTTTTAAATATAAAATCAAAACTGAACCAAATAATTAAAAAATCGAATCAAATTTAAAAAATTGATCATATTATTTTGTTTTTTCCTTTTTCCAAATTAAAATTAAATATAACTCTTCAGATTTAAAATTTTAAAAATTTAACTAATCGAATCAAACTGAAGTAATTAAATAACCAAATACAAATTTAACAAAATTTTTCGGTCGATTCGGTTCGATTAATCAAAAAATCAAAAATTAAAATTATTTTATACAAAAATAAAAAAAATTATATATAAAAATTATACAAAATTACAAATTATGATATATTAAAGTAAAAACATCCAAATTGTACAAAATACAAGTTTAAATAAAAAATACAATTTCAAAATATAAAATAAATAATATAATAAAAAATGTTGAATAATTTTTTTATCCCATCGACTTTCAATTTAATTGTCAAAAATTTAAATTATTACTGATAAACTCTAAGGTAGTTTATCTGTGAAAGAATGAGTGAAAGCTATAGTAAATAATTAGAAACCGAATTATGTATAAGAGGAGAGCTGGCAGTTGAAAGGTCGGTCGGATGACTAGACCTGCAAAATGGAGCGCCCGGTCGGATCCGGACATTAGCACTCCGAAGTTTAAGTTAGTATATTTATAGAGAGTGCTTAAAAAGTGAAAAAGTCTCAGGAGTTCAATACCTGGTGACATCATGCTTTAGGCTATTTATAGGAGTTATTTGAAAAGATACTTGAGTACCTTGGGAGACGATAACCAGCAATCAGAGTAGGTGAGCGGCGATGTGATAGGAAGTAGATGGAGAGTATGGGCACTGACTTCTGTCAGTGGGCTGATAGGACGAGCTGTCCCATCAATCCAATCGGATATCATGTTTTTCTGTGTTATCTTTCAATTCATGCTTTGTCTTTTTACTAATGGACTTTGGGCCGTCTAAGATGTTATTGGGCCAAACTAACTGGGCCTTTAAGAATGTATTTTCTGTAGTTATCAATTACCTAAAAAAATAGATATGAATAATTAATAAATGTACTCATATAATTTGCAACTCAAAATAAAATAATTTACATATACAAAATAATTATTAAATTAAAAAACTAAAAAAAAGTATATAATTAATAAAACTTCGGTTTGGTTCAGTTTTTTTACGGTTTTTTTCTTCAAAAACCGAACCGAATAACCAAAATTTTTTTAAATATAAAATCAAAACTGAACCAAATAACTAAAAAATCGAATCAAATTTAAAAAAATTGATCGATTTGATTCGATTTTAACCAAATTTTGCTCACACCTAGGAAGATGAATGTTTATCTGGGCAATAATACTTTGTAAACTTGGAAATAAAGTAGTGGAAGATGAATGATAAGTTTGCTATCTATTTATTTATTATCCCACCTAATTGAACAAATCCAATCCAATTAAGTTTAATTTGTTAGTATATAACTTTTTATGTGCTATGCTTTGAAAAAAAAAGCATAAATATTAATATAATAAAATTTAATTTATTGATAATATGATGCATTTATATAATACAGTTAATTCATGAGTTATTTAAAATGAAGGGGATTTAATCATTTATGAAAACATTCAAATTCACTAAATTCTATCCGGTTTGCACTTTTAATTATTGTCGTTGTAATAAATAAAATAAAAAAAACTATAATTCAAATGTTAGAAGATTTTACTATCTTTCTTTTCGTTGAATAAAATCGCTTGTGGGGTATTTTATCTCACATCAAAAGTTTTTTTTCTTTGTATCTATAAAAGGATTTTTTTTTTTAAATGGATTTAAATTTACTATCTTTCAATTTGATAGTTGCAGTTGTTGAATAAAATAGCTCGTGGGGTATCTTATCTCACGTCGAAAGTTTTTCTTTGCCCTGTATCTATAAAAAGGATATATATTTTTAATGGATTTAAATTGCGTTAACAGCGAGTTTTGAAAAAAATTCAACACGCGCATCCCACGCAGTCCAGACTTTTTGGGGTAAATTCATTTAATTTACTTTTAAATCTAATTAAAAATATTTTACATTTTTTTTTAAACGTGTTGCTGATTTTTCTCAATGTCTTACCCTTTTAATCTGCATTATTTCAGCTCAATTTCTGATTTTTTCAATGATTTGTTTTTTAATTTTTTTTTTAAATATACTTAGCTTTCGTTTTTGTAAATATGGTTTTCAATTCGAAAAATGAGTGCACAGACACATTCTGAGCTAGCCGTATTAACTTTGGAGAGCGACAGGTTTCCAAATTGTACAGACGTCTCGTAAAAAATTTGCTTTCAAGAAGGTGATTGTCCACAGCACAGCTCATTGGTATGAGAAATTTATTTTACTGTCCTTCTATTTTCTCCTTCGGTAGTAACAAACCAGAACAAAAAAAATCAATAAACCAAACAATAAAACTAAACCGAAAGGGCCACACAAAACCCAATTCAAAGCGTGATTATTAATAAATTTATCACACATATCTCCGGGAAAACCAATCAAGCAAATTAAGAGCAAAATGTAAGGATGTTAGTATTGAAGTTCAGGCAGCCCTAGGTTCTATTTCGGATGCTGGGCAGCAGCGGTATGATGCCACGATGAGCTGGAATTTTCCTCGGGCGGGTTGGGTGTGCCTTAATTCGGATGGAGCGCGAAGAGATTGGAACGGTAATTGGCTAGGTGGTTACTCCATGAAACTTGGGAATTGCTGTGCTTATAGGGCCGACCTCACGGGTGTTTTAGTTGGTAGCCAAGAAGCTTGGACAAAAGGGTTGGCATAAGGTGGAAATCCAAATTGACAATTCAAGTCGCTGCACGATCGATATTGCAAGGCTTTACAACATGATGATGGTGTGGTAAATTGCATTTGGACTATGATGGATCGAGAGTGGAAAACCAAGTTCGTGCGTGTTTATCGATAAACTCAGCAATTTAAATTTTAATCAAGCAGAGCATTTTTCAGTGGAATTATATCGTCCCTCTTGATGTGCATTTGCTCCTGCTTTGGTGACTATTGTTTTGGTTTAGCTACTTGTCCTAACATTATGAAGTAATTCTTGTTTTTCTTTTCAAAAAAAAAATCCAAACAAAGCTTAAATAGGTTTTAGAATTTCGGGGAAAAAAAAAAAAAACTAAGGAAGACTTTACGATCATCGTAGCGAATTGCAATTTGCAACAATCGCAGCCCATAGGACAGCACACGACATCCAGAATAGAGTGCTCCTTATCCTATCTTATAGAAAAGACTCAGTAGTTAATCACCCCTGGAACTCTCAGAAATTACGAAATACCCACATACAGAACTCCACTGCATGGCAATTTCGTAAATAAAGCCCAACTCCGACGTCATTTTAACAACTGGAAAGTTTTTCTTCGGATGAAGCTGCAGCCTGCAGGCTGTAGCAAACCCAGCTCTCAATGGCGTCTACTTCTCTCTTACAGTCTGCAACGGCGGCGTTTCGCGGCCAATTTCCAATATTATCACCTCAGTTGTCCGTAAGGGGGCCTTACAACCCTAAAAACAGTAATGGGTTAGTATCAGTGAGGGCCACGGGAGGTATTGTGTTGGTGGAGAAATCAGCAGCTGAAAAGGTCAATCGCTTGAAGACCACTTACCTCGAAAAGATCGTTCCTTTACTTATGGAAGAGTTCTCCTACACTAATAACATTCACCAGGTGACCATTTTATCTTGGTTTTACCTGTTCTTTTTCCCTCAATTTCTTTATGTATTATCTCCGGTTTAGCACGCCCATTGGGGAATTTTTTATGTTGAATTGATATAGAGATATGAGAGAGATAATAGTTTTTGCTTGGCTACAGAATGTACTAGGGAAGAGATTATTTCTACTGGATAAGGTTGCTGGCTTGTTTCAAGAGAATGAGTTTGTTTGATTGTGAAGTGAAAGGAAAAAACGAGTTTTCATGGTTTTCTATCAATTATGCTAGATTCTTTTAAGATTTTACAGGATTTAGCTTGAAATAAGTACATAGAGGGCGAATCCCGGGCCATGTTAAGTTCCCTCGTGTGAGGTAAAGGTTATCGGTTCCAGTTATAACTGCAGGGGAGTTGTTATGTCCAAACAAGCTCTGGAAATGCTGATTTTCTTTTGGTTTGCTTTATGCGTTTCTTATAATACACGTTTGAATTCAACTCTCGATTTTATTTTTATTTCTTTTTTGAAATTTCACGGCATTGGATTCTCTAGGTTCCGAAAATTGAGAAGGTTGTGGTGAACTGTGGTATTGGAGATGCTGCTCAGAATGCTAAGGGTTTGGAAACTGCAATGAATGAATTGGCTCTAATTACTGGACAGAGGCCTATAAAGACAAGAGCAAGGAACTCTATCGCCACCTTCAAAATCAGAGAAGGTCAACCACTAGGCATTGCTGTTACACTCAGGGGAAATGTGAGGATGTCTTGCTATATCAGTTTCTTATTTGTTATATGCTTTACGTTACAGTCTCTAAGTAATTTGTCTTTCAATTGTTTGCGATATAAATGTATGGTGGTCCTGACCGTGATTTTTGATGCTGTATGACATTGCATTTCTTGATTCTTCTGATCTATGCTCGTTTCTTAGTTATAGAAGCCATAATAGTATTCCATTTTATTTTTATTTATTGAAAGATGTTACAATTCTATTTTATATGATGGTAAATAATGACTTCTTTTCTATGTTCTGTTTGACTAGTTAGGGATTTTCTATATTCTGATAATGGGTATTTCAATTGGTAAGTTTTAGAGAATGTTTGCTATGAGAAGAACTAGCACAAAGATGATGGCTTTTCCCATCTGATAAAATTTAGTGATGATTGCAGCTATTCCCATGTGAGAAAAAGTTGCTTCCTCGCCTTAAAGAATATATTCTCGAGTATGTCTGTCTTTTCCACCTGTGGTTTTGATTTTTGTTTACGGAGAAATGTTTTATATGTTCGTTCAAATGTTCACTCAATTTTTCATCAGTGCTGCTGTCCACCTTTGGCATATTATCTCACCTGACATTTAACATATACAATATGGTACACTGATACCAAGATTTTGAAAACTGTCAGGCTCACATGTGTTGAGCAATGAATTGCTAATATTTATATCTGTGGTTCTTTTGAGTTCTAAGGATGGACCGAGTTTATAATTTCACTGCTGCAAGTCTACTTTTGTTGAGCCAAATGAATCGCTACGTTTTATTTTTATACCCACTGATTATGCTTTACAGGTGATGTATTCATTCTTGGACCGGCTTATTAATTTGGGGCTTCCAAGGACAAGGGATTTCCAAGGTGTAACCCCAAACAGCTTTGATGGGCATGGGAATTTCAGCGTCGGAATTCGTGAGCAGAGTGTGTTCCCAGAGATTAGGTCTGATATACTTGGGAAGCCAAGGGGGATGGATGTCTGCATCACAACCACAGCTGAAACTGACCAAGAAGGGCAGAAGCTCTTGGCTCTCATGGGGATGCCATTCAGAGAAAGTAGCGGTACTACTACTACAACTATAAGGAAGAAGAAGTTGAAGAAGCATCATTTTGATTCGAAATCGAAGGGACGGGCCAGGCGATAAAGGTTTTTCTCATCTGCATTTTACAATTGCTTGCTTGTATGAACTGCTTTCTTGTATTTATCTGTAATCCAATGTAAAATACATTGACATGATCTTTTGCTTCAATTTGTTTCCTATGTCGTTGGCTTGGCTATAGACGTGAAGGAAAGATTAGAAGCTGAAATGGCTGGAGCGCGGATGTTCTTTCATTTCTTCTTTATTTCAGATTGTCTTGCCAATTTGATTTTTTGATAGGAAGGTCTAGTTGTTAAAGAGTCTTATACTGTGAAAACTTGGAAAAAAGAGTAAATCTTTTCTTTTTAATGGCACGAATTTTGATAGCTTAACTAGAAGTAGAACTCTCAGTTTTCAAGTTACTAATAGGTAGAGTCGAACCAAAATAAATATGTTATTAAAATCAAATTGAAATCAAATAAAAATAAATAAATCAAGGAAAGAGTATATGTTTAAGTTTTGTTTTGCTACATATGGATGAATGAATACTGATTAAGCAATATATATATATATATAGATATAGATATAGATATAGAGAGAGAGAGAATAATATTTCAGAACTCATAATTTTTATATGCAGGATGAGGAAAGAATATGATTTTTTGTATGATAAATTAATTTTATAAGTTGTAATTTCAAAATAATAGCTTATTATTTTAGTGGTCAAAATCAAAATTAACTGTCATTTAAATTCAAAGACTATTAATCAATCAATTTAAAATGATTGGTTTAAGTCAAGTTTTTAATTTTATAAAATTCTTGAAAAAAATAAAATAAAATTGAAGGCTTAATTTATAAAACCTCCTGAACTTTAAAAAAATTGAAATTTATACTCAACTTTGCACATGTTTAATTCATTACCTAAATTTTTAAAAACCCCTATAAATTACCATCTACGGATAACAATTTGCCGATGTGGATAAAAGTTTGACACTCCTATATAATAAAAATGTGATTAAGAATTGTTAAGTTATAATTATAACAGTAATAAATTGTTATTTATAAATTTCCATTCTCCTCTGTTTTAACGGAAACAGATTCTTCTTCTCCACTCTAAATCAATTTGTTCTCTAAAATTCTTCTCAGATTCCATTCATCACGAACACCGATTTGTTACTTGTGTAATTATATTAGTTAGGATTCAATTTATTTTTTTTTTTCATTTAACATTCGTTAATCATGTTCTTATTATATATGAGTGTCAATTTTTTTTTGTCTATATTAGCAAATTGTGATCCGCAGGTGGTGATAATTTATAAAAATTTAGATATTAAATTAAATATATACAAAATTAAAATTTGAATTTTGAATTTTTTTTTTAAAGTTTGGAGAGTTTTTATATATTAAGCCAAAATTAAACTTAATAAGCTCCCAAAAAGAGAGAAAATTACCTCAAATGCCGTATTTTTTCATTTTTTTTTCAAAAAATACAATTTTTTTTGTTATTTCATAATTCTTACATTTTAAATTTTTATTTAAAAAAATACAACTTTATTTTTTTAAAAATAGAAAGAGGAAAGGAAAACTTTTTCCATTGTTGTTCTCTGTTCTCCCCATCTTTCTCTCACCAGCGTTTTTCTCTTTTTCCGGCGATCAGGATTTGTCTCTCCGGCATTTTTGTTCTTTCAGAAAATTTCAATTCCAATGTCCCATAACAGAAATTTGAATCAGATTCTATCTCTGCATTACATATTATGATTTTGATCCTCATAGCGATACTTCAATTCTTCAAGTCACTGATCTTTCTCTTTCAAATCCAATCTCAGCTTTTGAAGCCAAAAACACATGCTCTTGGAGAAGACGACTAACTTCCGGTGGCTATGGCAGCAGCGACGGAGCTGAAATTGACAGGCAAGATTTTGATTTGAAACCTATAATAGGAATTCCAGTGTATAGGAACTGGAATTTGAATATAAAATCTGGAGATATATTGGATCCGCGATTTTGCTACAACCAAATGATTGCATCTTCTTCATCATTGTCATCATAATCATCAAATTTATGGAAATGGAGTAATTAGATTAAAGTTTATGTCGAATTTACAGAATAAAAGGAATATTAGAGCTCCAAGAATGCAATGGACAAGTTCTCTTCATTCTCATTTTGTTCATGCTGTGGAGCTTATTGGTGGCCACGAAAATACTGTTAATTCTTTTTATTTCTTTATTTGTTTTTATGGTTAACTTTTGCTCTTTCTGGTTTGTTTAATTGGGGCAATGCTATTTCTGTTGAGAACTTTTCTGAATTAATGGTTCGTTTAGTTAAAAGTTGTGTTCTTTTTCTTCTCTTGGATGTTAGTCATTTGTGTATATCTTGGTTGTCATAGATTATGGAGAAAGTGAAACATCAATCTATTATGAAACAAGTTGCTGTTGAATACAACTAGCTAGCTGCTATATACAACCATTAATTAGTCTGCATTTTGTGCATCACTTGCGTTTGTTGGGCACATACATATATGGGTTATGGTTCTGTGTTTATATTATTGCAAGCTGATGTTAATGTTCTAACTCTTTTTTTTTTTTTTGCATAATCTTGTTTACAAAATCTCATTAATTTCACCCTCCATTGCAGTTCCAGAAAGAGCTAAATTATGCTATTTATATAGCATTTGGTCACTTTAACCATTATGTGTTCCCCAATCTCTTAATTCAAGAAGATGAGAAATGGATGCTTCCAGCTAACTTGTATTGCTCTTTGGTCAATTTTTGATACAGAGATTGATTGAGCTAATTCTATCTATTATAATCAAATAGAAAGGTAATTAATTTCCTATATTAACCATCACCAAGACTCCATTCTCAATGGTTTACCCAAGCTAATACTCTTACAGATGTAATCCAAACCGTCCTTGTTCGATAAAAACTTGCATTCTTCTTAATGATTCTCATGCAAGCTTTGCTCTAACCACATATTGTTTCCATAGAGACCTCATAATTAACACACAAGTATAAATTTTCAGACAAAATATATAATTGGAAAAAAAGATAGTAACCGGTTTCTCCCTTCTAAACAAAAATAAATATTGCAAAAAGATTGCCAAATAACAGACTTTCACGTGCGCTGTTGAGAGTCCAATAAAATACTTCTCAGCAAAAGTTTTTATTCAATTGCTATGCAAGCACTTTACAACTCTTGGGCAACAGCAGAAAAAAAAAACTCACCTATCCTTGATTTTTACATTTTTTTTACACTTTCTATCTAAAATCAAAAGATCTATGCAAAAATAATTGTGGCAGAATATTTGTATTTCCAAGGAAGAAACACGACCGGAGAAAAATTGTAACCAAGTGAGGGTTATAAAGGATCAGCCTGTATGGAGCTTGAGCTTGTGTTGTCTGCCTTTAATGATGTCAATTTAGAATTGAATACACACGGTGTATACAGCTAGTACACACGGCATTATGATCACATGCTGCAAGGAATCAAATCCAATTGTAGAAGCCAGTAAATACTCTCTCTGACAAAGTCAAAACCAAAGCTAGCAATCTTCACTTTCTAACAAAGTAAGAACAAAAGCACAGATTTTAGCTACTCTAAGAAGATCCAATCTCAAAATCATTTAAAAAATTAATGAAGCCACCAATAATTAAATTTGCCAAATGAAATACAAAACAAGTTCCAAAAAAGCAAAAAACATGACAGCAAAGAGAAAATTAACCATAGTAACAGAGGAACTATCGGCATCCAAAAACTGAAGTATATTACTAAATGTTCAAGGATAAAGTATATCTTGCTGAAATAAATTAATAATGCTAGATATTAAAAATTATAATTATAATTATAATTATAATTATGGAACAACATTAGTGCTATCTTGTAAATCCCACCTTGTAAAATTATAATTAAAACTAACCATGAGATTACCGGAAGGAGGAGGAAAAGAGATGGGTTTGCTGATTTTGTAAATCCCACCTTGTAAATCAATAACAATGCCACCTAAATCTTGAATGCCTGGCAACAGTGACCCACTCCCATTCCCCAATTTCAAGGCACCGCACAATGCATTCAATATTGCTTCACTGCTCTCTTCAATTCCACTTGGGTCTGCTCCATACCCAATTGGATAAATTACTCTACCATCCTTCACAATCATAACAAAACATTGTTAGTTGATTAGAAAGACAATTAAATAAGGTTATAAAAGGGTTATAATTATAGTTGATGAGAAATAAAGTATATAAAACAACAGCTTTAAACATTATAACACACTTGTTATTTCATGAAAATAAGCTGAGTCTACAATTCCATAGCCGTTAACTTTTACTGCATTATGTTAGCACTTTCTCTTATTTTTCAGTATTGGCAGTTGTATGCAACTTTTTTAGTGTAGTTCTGGCTTTATACATTTCATGAAAAAAGAAAACTAAACAAAGAATAAGTACTAATTAATTAATGAACTTTCTTTCTTTGATGTTTAATCACGAGATATATTCGAGAAAGGTACAGGACTGTAGGTTGACAAAGATCCCCTGCCTTCATAATTCATATATGTGGGGGAGAGATCTACAGTTGCTATGCAATAATGAGGTGGTTCATTGATTTTACAAGTTAATAACTTAAAAATAATAAGTTATTGCCTTCATGACCTTAAGTTTCATTTGCCATCTGTGGTGGCTCATTCATCTATTTTTTCCTCTCCCTCGCTGTTGTGTTCAAATGTATCAGAAAATCACACCGATAATTGAATCCCAAACAAATAACCCAAGCAATAATAATCAACAATCCCAGCAAGTCTTACAATAATCACTAGAATGGTCTTTGAAATCCTCTCTTTTGCGCAAGCGATAGTCGACGAGCTCAGTTTGAA
Source organism: Excoecaria agallocha (assembly GCA_037975025.1). Taxonomy (NCBI): domain Eukaryota; kingdom Viridiplantae; phylum Streptophyta; class Magnoliopsida; order Malpighiales; family Euphorbiaceae; genus Excoecaria; species Excoecaria agallocha. The sequence continues at coordinate 66,728,030 of CM075806.1, read as the reverse complement.
TCTGCAATTTTCTGCTTCAGTGGTCTGATTTCAGCTTTCTACCTTTCCCTTACCTCGCGAAGAATCTGCTCTCAGTAATTGAACGGGTGCCAGTGTTTTATTTGTTTTTCATCCGGGTTGCCCAAGGAAGCTTCACCTCGGTGTCTTTTCGGGTGAAGTAACCTAAGGATGGATCGGCATCATGTTTTCGCTGGACGAGAGGATGAAAATAGGAAGCCAAAAGAGAAGATAAAAGATGGTTTTTGATTAGATATAAAAGTTGTATATTTGTAAATAAAAGGTTGTATAAATGTAATTAAAAATTTAAAATGTTGTATTATTGAAAAAAATGGGAAAAGGGTGTTTTTTTTGTTATTTTTATTTTTTTATGTATATTTATGTAAAAAGCCCAAAGAAAAAGTCCATGATCGGGCCACCCTAACAGAAAATTTAAGCCCAATTGAGCTCGGGTTTAACCCGAGCATGTCCATTTTAATTGTCCGAACCGAAACCCTAAAAAGAGCAATGGGGTGGTGTCACTGCCATTCGAAATATTGCGCTGCTGGAAAAATAAGAATAGGAAATGGGCCATCGCCTCAAGACCATGTACCTTGAAACGATCGTTCCTTCACTTATGGAAAAATTCGTCTATGCCAACGTTCACCAGGTGAGCACTGTATTTTTAATTTTCCCTTTTTTTTGGTGTACCTTTGCTGGGGCTGAATTTTGAGGTTTTGAATCGCCGAGGAGACATGAAACGGGAATTGCTATTGTGGTAGTTATATTGGGTTACAATTTCGGATAATTAAAGAGATTGCTTCTACTTGATAAAGGTTGGTTAGCTTGTTTCGAGGTAATGAGTTTGTTTGGTTGATAAATTAAGGAAAAGACGAGAGTCCTTGTCATTTTTTTGTTCATAGTTAAGCTTTATTAGAATTTCTTATCTAGAGGGTGAGTGTTGGTGCAATATTAAGGCTGATCTTATGTGAGTTGATAGTTAGTTCTAGTAGTTTTGAAAGAATCCTCCGCAGCGGATGGAAAAAATATGCTGCTTATGATGGAAATGTTAATGGAGTTAAAATTTGTCTTCCTAATCAAGGGCAAAAGATATAATAATGCTTATTTTTCCTTCCTCTCATATTTGATAATGGAGTTAGAAACATTTAACTTTTTTTTTTTTGTTTACCTTCAAATATCAGTCTTTATATTGAAAAGGAATGCATTCTGTTGGATACTAAATTTCTTTCGGTTAACTCTGTTCACTTTTTATGATATGCATTTTTATACTCAACTCTTGATAAATTATTTTCATTTGCAATTTTCCTTAGGTTCCAAAAATTGAAAAAATTGTGGTGAAGTGTGGTATTGGAGATGCTGCTCAGAATGCCAAGGGTCTAGAAGTCGCGATGAATGATTTGGCTCTCATTACTGGACAGAGACCTACTCGGACAGGGCAGGAACCTATCAAGACGAGAGGAAGGAACAACATTGCCAGCTACAAGATGAAGGATGGTCAACGGATGGGTGTTGCTGTTACACTCAGAGGAAATGTAACATGTTTTACTCTTTCTTCGATTCACATATGGTTCAAAGTTTGAATTTATAGCTATTGTTGTCTTCCAATGCTCATTCCTTTGCTTTAGACATAAGTGCTTTACAGTCTTGACTCCTTGCTAGCCATGCTATTGAACTTTTGACGTCACCAGTGCTTGATTCTTCAAACATTTTCGGGAAATATCTATCTTCATTTTCCTGTTCTGCTCAACGTCTAATCTATTGTAAAGATAGCCATAATAATAATAATTCATTTCATTTATTTATTTGAAAGATGATGCTTTGTGATGGTTTTGTGAAATCTAAATGGAGAATCGTGTCATTTCACTGCTATATTTTTTCCTTTTGGGGCCAAATGTATCATTGATAATGTTTTATACTTGTTGATTATTGCTTTTCAGATGATGTATTCATTCTTAGATCGGCTTATAAGTCTTGGGCTTCCTAGGACGATTGAACTTGAAGGTTTAACCCCAAGCAGATTTGATGCACTTGGGAATTACCGGATCAGAATTCATGAGCAGAGTATGTTCCCAGAGACTAGGTATGACGTTCTTGGTGTAATAAAGGGAGTGAATGTTTGCATCTCAACCACAGCTAAAACTGTCCAAGAAGGCCAAAATCTTCTGGCTCTCGTGGGCGTGCCATTTGGAGAAAGTGCCCATGCCATGGAAGAAGAAGTTGAAGAAGCATAAATTTGTTTCAAGATCAAGTGGGCAGTGATAAATGGTTGCCTCATTTGCATTTTGCAATTGGCACACACCTAAGCAAATGTTTCTCTGTGCTCATCTCTATCTCTGAAATAGCAAAGGTTTTTTTTAAATACTCTTTCTCCCTTAATGGATGTGATTCTCAACGCGGAGGAAAGATGAGAAACTGTTTGCTGGGTTGTGGAGTTTTTTGGGTTGATCTGTGCATTGTGTCATATGGGCTCTAATTTATTTATTTCGCCTTTTGAAATTGGTTTCTGAATATTCTGATCCAATTGGAATGCAGTTGTCATATTGAAATCCTATATGAAAAAACAACCAAAATTTACTGTATTTGTGTTGTTTTACATAATTTGATCAAATGGTTATTTTTATTCTTCATAGCAAAAATGTTATAATTTGACCGCTTAACAAGGTTTGAAACAAGGATGATATGCCCAGTGGTAAAATGTGATATCTGTGATTATCTCGCCATTTTCATTAACTCCTCTGGCAGCCAAGTTTTTCTTCATTGGAAGGATGAGCTTTTAAGATGTTCAACAACTGCATCTACCACTTCATTGCCAACATTTCTCAACGACTGCATGTACCATTCTTCCTCCTGCCTGGAGTTTGACCTTCTCCGCGGCCAATTAATTCTACAGTAACCATTTTCCCTGATTAATGAAATTGCCTAAACCGACTCCAATGCTAAAAGGCTTGATTTCCGTACAGTGGATGCGATACAATTATATTCGCCTATATAGTTCTTGGGTTATAATCAATTTTCAGCAAGCAGCCAACCATATTTGCCTCAAAACCCTTTGTGATCCAAGTGCATGGACATATCAAGGATTTTTATCACAACCGTAAAAATGCGTTCCATATCAGTATCGAATTCCTTGTCCCATGCTTGGCCCGTAAGATAATGGCCTGTGACCGTCCATGGCCCTCCCATCAATGATATCTTATAGTCAATCTTGTGTTCCTCACTAGGTTTCCACGTCCATTATTAAAAAGTTCTGGGAAATTTTGAGAGCTTGTATAATTTTTTTTTTTTTTTGTTTTTTCCTATGTGCCAACATTGCCACTGATTTGATCATCGGTACGGTCGAGAATTTTCCAAATAATGGAAAGAGACGAAATCATTTGTGGCTTAGAAAACTGGGGTAGTAGGCTTAGCCCATTTTGGAGTCTCAGCCTGTGTAGGCCCATTCTTTGCTTAAAAACGTTCTGTTAAGAGATAAAAGAAAATACGGATTTAATGAAGTTAAAAGCGTGGAATTGCAGTCTCCTCTCATCTTTGTTTCTCTCGGCGCCTAATAACTTGCTGTCTTAAACTTAAGAAAGCAGTGCTAAGAAAAGATGATGGTAATTAATTATCAGATATCAGTGGGTAGAGGAATGTTATCTACATCTAGAAAACCCTGGGTTCTTCAAGCTGAGCATTCTATGGCTTCTGATCTCTCCCTCCATCGCTCCATCTTCCATGGCAATTCCTCTTCTCCTTCTCGTCGCGATCTTGTCTTCATTGTCAATCCCAGAGGTCTTTTCTTTGTTTCTCTTTCTTTTTTTTTTTTCGGGTGGGTTCCGGTGAAGTTTTCAGAAATGGAAGTAATTAGGATTTTTGAGTTTAGTTTAGTTCAACTAGAATCTGAGAATTATGATTGGATATCAGGAGCTAATGGGAGAACAGGCAAACAATGGAAGAAATTGCTTCCGTATCTGAGGTCTCGCCTCGACAAAGGTTGCAATGTGAGCTTCCTTTCTGCTAATTCAATTTGCTGTATCTCTGTTTTTGTCTATTTTTGTAGCTTCACTCTCTTGTTCAAGCCGCTCTTCTTTGTGCTTGAATTGTGAGTTTGAATTCGTTCCAAAGCGATGTATTGTCTTGCCTTGCTTTTTGCTTCAAAATGCGGGGTACTGTTCACGTTTCTTCATTAGTCTCTATGGCGATGGATTTCATGCACTCGAGTTATTTCTTTCTTTTTTACTTTTTATTTTTCTACTTTGTTTTTCTTTAGAGAAAAAAATACATATAAGTTCATGCTGGTCTTCATTGCGAGAAAAAGAAAAGTTGGAACCTAGTTACGAGATATCTTGTTTGTCTTCTTATATGGAATTGTTTCACTATCAGCAATTGGGACGTTACATTCTAGAAACGATAAAGGCATACACCTCCTCCATTGTGATTGATAATTTCTATTATTTTGTTTATTGTCTGCAATGTTTATAGAAATAGCAAAACGTTTTTTATGAATTACCTTATCATCTTGTGATTGATCGTGCCTTTATCTGTTCTGTTTCTCCTTGTCACATGTCATTGAACAATAATATATTTTCTGAAATGTTTTAGGTGATTGTGATCCATTGTTTTGACAGTGAATAATTGGATAATGAAAGTATTACATTGTGTTATTTAATTTAAATTGGAAGAATTTGTTTGCTATCGCAGTTAGTTTCTTCGGGTTATGACTTTCTGACTTGTATTCTTTAAACTGCATGCTTGCTTGACCATATATTTCCTCTAACAAATGAGAACTTTGCTTCATTGTGCCCAGATATGTGAATCTTTGACTTCTGGTCCTTATCATGCAATTGACATAACAAGAGAGGTGTGAACTGGAATTTTCTCAATATTGAACTTGGTTGAGGCTGTTCAAAATAAGATTCATAAAATATTAATTGCTCATAACAAATATGCTGACATGCAGGCAATAAGGGAAGGGGCAGATGCTGTGATTGCAGTTGGAGGTGATGGCACTCTTCATGAGGTGCAACTTGCTTTTTTCTGGCTCTTGAACTATCGCATGTGTTGGCCTTCATGTGAACTTTTCTTTTTGACTAAAGAATATTGGCTAACTAAAACAAATGACTAAGAGGTTAAGCTTTATATCCTTGTTAATCGATAAATCACAAAGCTAATTAGATCGAGTTACTGTTGTTTTATTCAATTGGTGGATTATTATTCACCGACTTTTACTTGCCTGAGCAGGTAGTAAATGGATTCTTTTGGGCTGGGAAGCCTGTTCTCAATCACAACAGAGAGGCTGCTCATTCAACTGCCCTAGGTGTAAGTGACTACAATTTCCTGGTAGTTTTGGATAATTCCTTTAGCTTCTATCATATTTTGTAAAATCGGATGCCTATTTGATATAAGAAGTACATGGTATAAATTTCTCAAGGGCATATATGATTTTGTAATTCTGATACCTTTATACAGCTCATCCCCTTAGGGACTGGGTCCGATTTTGCCAGAACATGGGGATGGTTAGTTGGTCCTACTCTAATCTGGATTAATCTGGTTGAGGATCTTTATGATATATCAGTATGCTCTTGATTATGACACATATGTTTATGAAATGCTTGTGTTAGGAAAACTGATCCTTATGAAGCCGTGGATCGCATTGTTAGAGGTAGTTACCTTTCACTTTTCCTCATTATGTTTGCATCAATCTAAACCTGGAAGAGTTTATGTACTTTATCTTATGCTCGAAAACGTCTTCTTAGTTCATTTCTATGTTCTGTCATTTATACATTTCCAATGAAGCTGTAATGCAGGTGTGAGATCACGGGTAGATGTTGGTGTAATTAATGGAGAAAGTGAAGAATCTCATTACTTCTTAAATGTTGCCGATATTCATTTGTAAGGTTAACTTGTAAATTAGGAATCATCTTCACAAAAGTGCGCACTTATTTTAAGTCTTACTGCTATTAGTGGAATTTGGCAGGAGTGCAAAGGCGGGTTATTATGCATCAAGATACAAGAAATTTGGAAATCTATGCTATGTGATCGGTGCTCTACAAGCCTTTTGGGGGCATAGTAATCGAGACCTCAGAATCAAGGTTATCTGAAAGTATTCAGAATTATGTAATGATAATGCTACTTTCATGTGTCTGGTACAATTATAATGTTCTGTTTTCCCCATGATATTCACTCTCCTATGAAAGTGTTGATAGTCTAGTCTCTGTATATAACCTCATAGGGTGTTCTGACCTAGGTTAATGGAGGTGAATGGGAAACATGTTCTCAAGTAACAGCTCTTTGCATTGGAAATGCAAAGTACTTTGGTGGAGGCATGAAAGTCACTCCAAATGCTGACCCTTGCAGTGGAAACTTGGAGGTGAAATACTTCCCTCTTCTTAGTTTTTATCACGTAGCATAATCAGGCACGTCATGCACCTACTATGTTTGTGTTGGTGATATTTGTTCTTGCAGGTTGTAATTCTTCAGGACTTTAAATGGTATGACTTCATTCTGAAGCTACATAAACTATATAACGGGACACATTTATCACTAAAAAATGTGTCTTCAAGAAGGTAGGTCCCTCCTCGTAATGGAAGCATTCATTTATGATTTTTTCTTTCCTTACATATTGTTTTCTATTTCCGTGGAAGCTCTTTCAGTTATTTTAACTTAGTTAAATAATACGATGATAACATTCTAATTGTTTTGGGAGCGTGATCTGGAATTAAAATTTTCCTTGGGAATCTATTATTTATGCATTTATATCAAGACAAATGGTTATTCTAGTTTATCAAGCTACATAGCATTGTAACTGGTTTCAATGTTGGTTTGGTCCTGTGAATGTCAAATGTGATGCTTATTCGAAGCTGTGGGCAGTTTTTAATAGTTCATACTTCTTTCCTTTGTTTATTTTTTCAGCGTGCAGTCAATTGAAGTGGAGGACATTTCTGGAGCTGACGGAATTTTTGTCCAGTCTGATGGGGAATATCTAGGGTTCCTTCCTAGGAAGTTTTCTGTTTTACCTTCTGCTATTGAAATGATATGCTGAAAGCCAAATAACGTCTACTGGGTTATTTGCTGGTGTGAGAGAAGCTGATGCATGGTTAATTTTCTTGGTAGCGACTTGAGGACAAGTAATGCGAGGAGAAAGAAACACAAGAAACAGAAAATACAATCAATAGTTTCAGTAGAGGAAAAAATAAATGTCATGAATCCCTAACTTCGGAATTTCTACCGTTGGCGGGAGGAAGCAGGCTTCTCTTCCGATGAATTATTCAGCTAGAGATAGTTCTTTGGACTTGCTTTGATATGTATTGACCTGGCCAATGCCTTTCACGCAGGCTAGAGAGGAAGTTTTCTTGTTTTACAGAATAGAAAATGATACTTGTAAATTTATGTTGCAAATTTCATGCAATTTCTCTTCAGAGAGAGAGAGAGAGACTGATACGCTGCTTTTTTGTTTATGGTGTTGTGGGCGGGTGGGGATGGGTATTTAAATTGCTGTGAGTTTAATTAAGCTTTAATTCTCGCTTATGCATTTCCTTTTTTAATATTTTATACGAGGCTTAAAATTGGATATTTGGAGAGGGTGTAACTTAACCCTGTGGGCCTATAGACCCTGTTAATATATTTTCCAAATAGCAAATTTCTTATGGCTACCGTTTCGCTGGACTTGAGATATTTAGAAGGACCGGCGGGAGTTTCATCCGTCTTTATCTCGAGAAACTTGATGGCGAACTCTCTGTTCTTCACGCCCATAACTCCTCGTCTTAACTACCACCGTAAAACCACAACTTCGTCGCCAATCTTTCAAAAGAAAACCAATAGAATCAGCTGTAATGGAGAGAACCCAACAAAAAGTTCATCTACAGCACAAGAATCCGTACCCGAAAATGCTTTACTCAAGGTAGCTTGGTACGGTTCCGAGCTTCTGGGAATCGCCGCTTCATTACTGCGTTCACCATCAAGTACTGAAGCTCCACAAACTGCTCGCTACCTTCCTGTTGATGAGTTGGGAGCCATTGATCGCGCCACCGTCGTGGAAACCATCAAACAGGATTTCCAAAGATCATATTTCGTCACAGGTATTTGGAAATTAGCCTCTAAATTTACTTTTTTTTTTGGTAGGTCAAATAGGGTATTGCTGCTGCACCTTTAGTCGGATTGAGTTTTGAGTTACTAATTTAAGAGTTCGATGTTATGGGTATTTTTACTTCATATATATGGTCCTTGTTTCTCCTTTACAGGAAATCTCACTCTCAATGCTTATGAAGAAGATTGTGAATTTGCTGATCCAGCGGGTTCCTTCAAAGGGCTTCAGCGTTTTAAAAGAAACTGCACAAACTTTGGATTACTTATCCAAAACTCAAGTATGAAGCTTATGAAATGGGAAGATTTTGAGGTGAATTCTACTGATGGAATTTATATGACTGCTATTCCCACCATCTGAGCTGATGACTATATTTGATAATGCAAATATGTGGTTAGTTTCCTTGCACAACAACTATTTGGTTGGCTTTGTTTCAGGAAAAGGGAATTGGACATTGGCGATTCAGCTGCAAAATGTCATTTCCATGGAAGCCTATCCTTTCTGGTATTGTTCATTAGAGTAAATAATGTTTACCATTTTGCAGCCCCTTACAAGTGAAAATGGAATTATATAGAATATTGCGACATTAAAAATGGATTACTGATTGGAAAGCTGATGTGTCTCTACAAAAACTCTTTATTTATATACAACTATAGCGTTATGGTATTTGAGATTTTAGCACCTAATCCGCCATATCTATATCTGTCTGAGAGTTAACTAATCCTAGTTCTTAACGTTGTATTAGTTGTAACCAAATCAAATTAATGAATAAGATGATTATGAGTATAGTACAGTATTGTTTTGATCTTGCTTGTTTGAGTCCAAACAACAATGAATATAATTTGAACTCTCTTTTATGCATATTGCAGCCACTGGATATACAGAATACTATTTTGATGCACAATCTGGAAGAGTATGCAGGTAAAGATTATTTGTAGGATTATGAGAGATTCTTTTTATATGTTCAACATATTGTTGTTTTGGAATATTAATTTCAGGCATGTGGAACACTGGAATGTTCCCAAAATGGCACTTCTAAAACAGATTCTGAAACCCAGCAGGCAGCAGGGATTTTGGTTTGGTAAGAAAACAGCCTCTTGAAGAATCATTTAAAACTGGTTAGAGAATATTTGATGTACATTTCGTGAACAGTAATATGAACCTCTTTGCAGTGTAGGGATTATCAACTTCATGATTGCATACTATTTACTTAGTAGCAATTTAAGATGTGTGACATTTTATCTGTATTTATATATGATTTTTTTTTAATTGAAAAAAGGGTGAACATGTCTAATTCAAAGGAAATGATTATAATTGAAAAAAGAAGGAATTTTATAAATATTTATGCATTTCAAAACCTAATCCTTTAATTAGTCATGCAATGGAAAATTTTGCTACTTGGAATAAGGTAGGTAGACCAGTTGCAACTGTTTCTGTATATATATATATATATATATTACCTTTGATTGGCAAGATTAGCAAAAGTTTTATATTCTGGATAAAAATATTTTTTAAAAAATCAATTTCAAGACAGCTGGATAAAAAAAATAAAAAATCCAGGTTAGCCTTGAGATCCCGTAGCCCTCGATAGGATTAACCCCATTTACCTACAGCCAAACAGAGGCTTAGACTTATTCCATTCCAGCTAAGCAAAGCTGCTGAGTTGTATTATGATCATATATAGTTGTACAAAACCTATGTAAGAAAGAAAAGGAGTGTGATGTATTTTGACGTCATGCCAGTGATGTCATGGTTTTTCTTTTTTTCTTCCGTCATTGTGATCGCAAGAATTTTTCAACGGAATTTTTTATGCAATATATAAATTGCCATTGGATTATTGAATCATCTTTTTTTTTTTTAATGATATTTAGCAATTAATAAAACTCAAAGAATTTGCTTTTGTAATAAGATTGCTTCGTTTTACAAATCAAGTGAATGAAAAAAAGGAAAAATCTCTTTGTCTCTCCATATATATACAGAGTTAATATTATTCATGATTATTGAATATACGTTTAATAAAATAAAAATAACTAAATAATTTTTTATATTCAAATTTACACTAAGTTTTATATTATTTTCTGTAAAAATTATCATTGAAATGCTAACGTGGCAAACCATATTATCTATTTGTGCACATGTGACATGCCACGTTAACAAATGATATCAGCTATTTATGCATATATGATATGTCAAGTTAAATACTTTTATACATATGACGTGTCACGTTAGCTTATTTGTGTACATGTGAGATGTCACGTCAATATTTCGGTATCAATGTTTTTCATAAAATTAGTTATGATAATTTTTATATAATATAGTATTAAGTTCAGTAATAATTTTGATATGAAAAATTATTTAGTTAATTTTACGTTATTAAGCATAAATATACACTGTATATATTGAGTTTATCGAAAATCTAATTTAAAAAAATTGATAAAAAAATATAGTAAGTCTAAAGTCCTTGTAGAACCATTTAAATCTTACTTGACAAATTACTTGTTTAGCCATTAAAAAAAAGAGAGAGAGAGAGAGATCCTCTATTGCTAACTTTTTCACGTCATATGACTAATAAAATCTATGTAATATACTATTTTCTTCCAAAGGCCCCAAAAAATGACTTCTTAATTAAGTTGTGTTTAAGCATTTCACAATTTTATTTATAACATTACTTTAAATATATTGATTAATCCTATATATCTACAATATTATTTTTTTAGCTCATAATTATTTTCTATATGTGCATTATGAACTCTTTCAAAAATTAGGTTATATTTTTATGCTTTTAGTATTGTATATGGAGTTACATTGATAATTTTCTAATTTTTATAAATAATTATTAAACTCAATTGAACGCGTGATTCAGACAAGGAGTAATATGCTTAAAAAAAAAAGACTTGAGATAATTTCATCCGGTCAATGAAAAAAATTTGGGTGTATATAAATATCGAATCTTATATGAATTCCCATCAACACGCAAATCAATTAACAATTTGCGAAGACTTTCTTCTATTTAACGTTTTTTTTTTAATTATTAAATGGCCCAATATTGGAAACTTTCTTGCGGAAATGGTGAAGAACCTCCTAATTTAAATAATACTCCATATTTTACTAATAATACATTAATTAATTATTTTTCTTTTATATTATAAAATAAAAGACAACTACTATAAATGGGCTTCACATGAATTGGGGAAGAAAATCAACCAATGCATTTGTGTAAAGAAGAGCCTCAATTCCTCTCTTTACAGTAAATCATTTCTCTTCTGTGAAAGGTTTGCACCCTTCTACTCATCCCCACTTATTTCACTTATCATTTCGTACAATTAATTTTTGGAAAAAAAATTATATATAATTATGTTAAATAAATTGTTACTATATTTTTTTAAACTCATTTATTAGGGTATAGATGCTTAATTACTCAGGGATTTTAGTGCATAACTTATACATAATAAATAACAATATACTCAAAATAAAACAACTTACCTTTAGTAGAAACTTTTCTTGAGTTTGCTATATATCTGAGTTAGAGTTATTGTGAATTATTTCTCATTTTATTGGATTTTAGTGCACTTGGATATCTAACTTTTAAGAATTATTGAAGTTATATATTGTTTTTCTATATTAAAAAAAAAAGCACTTGGATAATTATGTGTTTAAGCTATAATTAGTAGGCTAAATATGGTTTCTCTGAATTTTTAATTCTAATATTCTGAATCAAGCTGCCAACTTTGATGCTTATCAAATCGAAAATATTTCGATTTTTTTTTTGTATTAAATTCTTGAATTATTTTTTTAGACGGATTAATGAAAAAATTGACAGTTTTACACAAAATTAAAGTAGGTGCTGTTGAGATGGAAAGAACTGTATCAGAGAATAGTTCGAATGGAAGTCAAAGCAACGAAGAAGCATTAACGGTTGAGATTCCAAAGAATTTGGATCCAAGAAATGGAGTCAAACTCAAGATTCAAAACCAAGATGAACTAATCATTGAAATTCCTCCTCCAACCAAAGATTCTGCAGTAATGGAGATTCCACCAAATCTGGTTAAAGACTGGTTGGATCCTGCATTCTGGCCTCAGCTTTGTATCTACCAGACTCCTAAAAGACTTAGACGCGTAAATCCCAAAGCTTACACTCCTCAATCCATCTCCATTGGACCTTTTCATTACAAGGACGAGTTACTGCACCCCATGAACAAGCAAAAATTAATCTACTTGGCTGCTTTCTGCGCAAGAGTTGGCAAAAACTGGACTGATCTTTCTGCAGAAATTGAAAAATCGTTGAGAGATATCCGCCGTTGTTATGAAGAGAAATTTAACCTAGATGATGAGACGTTTGTGCGAATGGTTCTCCTGGATTCTGTGTTCATAATCGAATTCTTCTTGAGAAGAAGAGAGAATTTGCTTCTTAGTCAACACGGAATGTCTGAAGAATACAAAAATGATTATATACTGGGCAAGCCCACCAGGGAAAATAGTTTGCTGGAGGATTTAATTTTGCTTGAAAATCAGTTGCCTTACTTTGCGCTTGAAGATCTGTATCATTCTGCGACAAGAGAGTCTGATTTTCTCGAGCTTGTCCAAACCAATTTAGCTCGTTACTTAGCAAAACCTCAACATGAAGTTCAAAAGCCCAGCTGCGATTGTTTCTCCTTTTTTTACTGTTTCTGGGTTTCTAATTGCTTTTCTGCTAAAACAAGTTCCAAAAAGGAAATTCTTCGAACAAAAGAAGACACCAAACCCTTACATTTCACTGATTTGGTAAGAACTTCTCGAGCTTATCCAAATCCCGCACCGTCAAAGTCAAAGATAACTAAACACTTTGTGAAAAGGCTGTACAATGCTAGCCGGTTGAAGGAGGCCGGAGTAAATTTCAAGGTGGAGGAAGAAGCATGGCCGTTGAGCATAAAATTCGATAATGGAGTATTGACAATGCCAATATTTCGAGTAGAAAGCAACACGGAACGTGTTATAAGAAATCTAATGGCATTTGAGCAGTGTCACCATCCAAATGACCCTTACCTATGCGATTACATGTGGATTCTTGAGTTTCTGATAACAAATGAGAATGATGTGGATGTTCTGGTACAAAACGGTGTCATCGTGAACTTGCTAGGCAGCAACGAAGCGGTGGCTGAAATGGTGAACAAGCTTTTCTGGGAAATCTCAGCAACAGGGTCTACCTTTTACCCTGTGAGCATGCAGCTGAATGAGCACTGCGACAATAGGTGGCGACAAGCTGTGGCAATCATGAGAAAGGTTTATTTCGGCAATATTTGGTTAGGAACTGGTACCATCTTTGCTGTTCTGCTTCTCTTTCTCACTCTCGTGCAGTCTATTTATGCCATTAGAAGTATGTTCTAGCTACTTCTTCAGTCTTTATTTATTTATTTATTTATTTTCTGTGTTTTCGACTTCCTGCTGTAATAATAAGCTATTACCGACAAGATGATCTTTGGCGCTAAAAGTTGGTTTGTGGTTTGTGAATTGGGAGTTTTAGTAATTTGATAGTCAGTGTGAGGTTTCTATATTTGTAAAATGGGCGTCGATCAGTTTCTGTAATATAATATTTGGTGTCCAATATGGAATTCTTGATTGCGCACAAGTACGTACTTCCATTATTAATTCAGCAACCATATTAATTAGTCATATACATATTTAAAAATAAATTTAGCAATGGATTAAAAAAAAAAAAAAAAGACTTTCAGGAGACGTACGAATGCTTAAATAAAACAGCACGAGACAAGCAAGCAGATTAAGTATACCTAACTGACAACTAGCTAGCAATTTCTGGTCAATTTTATATGGATAATTAACGAAATTATATATTTTTCATCGAGTTAATAGTTTATTCCAGGTGGCCGGAGTAAAATGGCCGGCTTGCATAAACTTCGAGGGAATTTTGATAATGGCAATATTTCGAGTAGAAAGCAACAGGGAAAGGGTTATAAGGAATCTAATGGCATTTGAGCTGTGTCACCAAATTGAGCCTTACCGTCGTTACCGATGCGAGTACATGGATGCGTAAGTTTCTGATCACAAGTAAGAGTGATGTGGAGGTTCTGGTAAAAGAGGGTGAGGTTGTGAACCGTTTATGCAGCAACCAAGCAGTGGCTGAAATGGTGAGTAAGCTTTGCCGGGAAATCCCACCAACAGACTCTAGCTTTTGCGATGTGAGCGTGGAGCTGGATGATTACTACGAGAAGCGGCGGGGTCAAGCTGTGGCAATCTTGAGAAGGGTTTATTTCAGCAATATTTGGATAGGAATTGGTACCGCGCGTCTTTGGTGTTCTGCTTAGTTTCTTTTATTGAGAATTTTTCTTTTATTGAATTGAATAAATATTCTTTTTGTAAGAAAAAGAGACAAAATTTTGAGCAATACTGAACTGCATTCTGAGTCTTGTAGCTTATCACATTCTATTATTTAATTGTAGTTTGATCCCGGAAAGTAGGGGTAAGCAAAAAAAAAAAAACAATCAAAAATAAAATTAACCATATAATCTATTAGAAATCGAATTAATTTTCTTTTTATTAACTGATCTGATAAATTCGGTTACGATTTTTAATTTTTACATTTTAAGTTTTCGGTTACGGTTATGATTTTTAAATACCGATTAACTATTAGTCAATAGTTTACCGATTCAATATATATATATATATATATATTTTTTTTTTATACCTTAAAAATTTTTATTTTTTGTATATCTATCTAAAATTTACCTAATATACTTTAAAATGTATTTAAATTATATATTTATTTTTATATTTTAATTTTTTATATATTTTTATAAAATTTATATAAGAATTTAAATTAAATTTATATTATATCATTCTCTTTAATTATATATTTATATGTTGTAACAGATTAAAATAAATAAATATATATACATATATATATATGTGTGTGTGTTTATATTTTATTTAATAGCATTTATTTTTTTATATTTTAGAGTTTATATTTTAACATTAATATTATTCAAATTTTTATATAACTTAGAATCCAAAATATTAATTTTCAACAAATATCAAATTTATTTTTTAATATTAGCTATTAATTTGTTGAGTATGAATTTCGACTAATATATTATGTTTATTTTGTAATTTTTATTTTGAATTATTTTGCACATTTAAAATTGAATTGAATTTTACCTATTTTTTATATAATTTTATGTTATAAATTTTAATGGTTAATCGAAAAATTTTACTTAACCAAATCGAAACCGATAGACTAGTTACTTAAATATAACAAACTGATTAATGGTTAATGATTTTAAAAATCGATATTAATGGATTGGTGATTTTTTTTTATCTTGAACCGGTTAACCGATCAATACTCAATCCTATCGGAAATCACTAGTTTTTACTACTATTAAATCCCAATTGCCAAAGGACTCTTATTCTTGAATACAAATTACACGTTTATATATATATATATATATATATATATATAAAATCATAAATAGCATGCATATCAATTTCAGCATCTTTTATATTTATATATATATATATATAATCAGGATATGTTTGTATTTCATCAGAGTTATATAAAGCTAAGGTATACATCACTGATACCTCTACCTTCAAAACTCTTGTCCAACAACTAACTGGTAATGCTGCCATCAATCTCAATATTCCATCTTCCTCGCCTACGCAAACTGAAAATTTTATGCTAAATCATGGAAATCAGGAAATTGTTGACATTGATTCATTCCATTTTCATCGCCATCATATTCTAAACCACGACATCCACCAATTTTATGATCAAACTAATGGGGATGTCTCGTCATCTATAGATCAAACTGCTGATAGAGAGATCGAATCATGGCTCCTACAGTAATAATAAGTACTTAGCAACCATTTTTCTTCTGCGAGATCCATATAATTAAACAACAATTTCCCACATATACTTTTTTTTTTTGGTTCTCTTCGTGCCGTGTGCTAATTATGGGCTCCTTTGTAAGTTGGGTTTGCTCTTTGGGCTTTCATTGTTTCTCAATTTCTTACTTCCCTGCAGTTTGGAGTGGAGCCTTTATGATAAAGGGCACGCAAGTTTTTTTTCTTTTAATGATTTTTTAATGGAATATCAGAATGAGTTAAGAAGCAATATTATTAAAATCGAATCGAATAAAAAATCGAAAAGATAAAAAATTTTTTATTCGATTGGTTTGATAGGATTCAATCGAATTTTTTATTTTTTTTCAAAATAATATTATTTTTAAAATTTTGTATAAATATTATGAGAATATAACTATATAAAATAATAAAAAATACTTTAAAAAATACATTTATTATCAAACATTAATTATAAAATAATATTTTTTAGTTATTCAATATTTATAACAAATATTTAGAATAGATATAGTAAAAAATTATAAATATTAAAAAATATTTATAAATTATAAATTATAATTTTTATTTTATTTATTAAAATTGCTTAAATTTCAATTATTTTTTATTCATATTTTTTTTCAGCAAAAAACAATATTATATAGATATTTTGAAAAAAAAAATGATTTTTTCTTATTCAAACCAATTTTTCTGATTTTCATTCGGTTTATATGGATTTTGACTGATTTATACTGATTTTTTACGATTTTTATATATCGAACCAATTGAATAAGCAGACGGTCCGCCGTTCAAACTTTCGGGCCGGTTTTAATAACACTGTTAAGAAGCCAAACGTCAAATGTCCGCACACCGTATGGATGGCCATCAAATCGCATATGTTTTTTCGGTAGAACCCACAAAACAAACAAGTAACGAAAACAAGAGATGCCGAGAACAACATTGTCATGAGCTAACCATGAAAGCATACAGGGAGGAGCATCTGCTAACCAATGAAACCCAACAGAGAACGAAGGAGCCAAATGGGCAGGTGATCAGCAGTTTGGTTACTGCTATGGCACGCACTCTGTTTTTCTTTATCCATTTCCATTTGCATATTTCTTGGACAAATAATGACAGAATCAAAGATTCGTTAAAATACTTCCATTATTTTTCCTACAGTTTATATTACAGAAAGAACTTGAAAATGGAAATGGAAAAGTACAAAGTGGCAAAGTTCGCTAGATAGGCTACCTAACCAACTAAATTTTTTTTGTCTGGGCCGGCACCATAAGAGACAAATAAACATCCTTAATTTGATCTCTCTTTCAATGGCGGCGTGGATCAACTTCTCCGATCACTGTTTAAGCATACCATTCTGGCTCTCTAACGGGAAATTGGCATCAAAATCTACTATATCTACCGAGATATCCCAATCTCCAATCAACGAATTTGCAACTGAAGCTGGATTTGAATCAGATTCCGACGTCCCCATCCCAAAACTGCTCATTTGGCACGGTGATACAGAGAAATCGGAGGTTGCCGGAGATAAAAACGGCGGCGAAAAACTACCCAACAAATCACTTTCCATGAAAATATCATTTTCCCCGTTCCCATTCCCTATATTAAAAGAAAACGATGGAAAAATATCTTCCACGGTTTCCAATTCGTCGGTTTTGAGGTTGAAAGAGATATCCGGCTTCTGGTCTTCATGCTGTTCAAAATTTTCATTGTTTAATTTCGATTTGTGATTGAAGACAAAGGGTGAAGCCAAGACTGAACGAGGAGAGGATTGAAAACATGTGTGTCTTCCTCTATAGGTAACTTCGAAAATTGTAGGGTCCTCATCTGATCTTTGCACTTGTTTTGTGGCCAAACAACCTTGTGAGTGACGGTGAGTGCATCTATAGTAACCTCTGCGACATAAATAAAATAATCACGTCAGACAAAATCATCAAATTGAAGCCTATAAATCTGGTATGGTTCTTTGGAAGTCAAAACTGGCATGCCAAAGCACCTGGTACTTAGTGGCAGTTAAAAATCTTAAATGGGTTACATGTATGTGGGCAATTTTCCAAAAAAAAAAAAAAAATACAATTGAAGGAACTAAATTCACCAAAAACATGTTCTGATTACAGCTGCCAAATGCTCGAGGGGTACCAAAATATACTGTACCATGTAATTTATGACATCTTTAATGTTCTGAGTTTTGGTTGGCTATGGATCAAACAGATACTTTATGATTAGATAAGATTCTATTGGCATAATCACAAAGCAGAAAGTTTGGTTGGGCCATTAGCTTCTTAGTGGACATCATACGTGTCGTTAACAACTTTTCTTTTTTCTTTAACAACTCAAGATCTGAAAGATGGAGATTCAATAATTTCTCACCTTGGAAACTTAGCTCCAAGAATATCCTTTTGGCCATATTTTCTCCAATTATAACCATCATCAAGAGGGCCTTCAAGACCACTCCCTGAACAAACTTTCACTTGTTCACTCCATCTAGGTTGTGTTTTTCTGCAATGATACAACACCAAATTATACCCAGTTCAAACTTAAATTTAAATCAAAATCAAAATCAGCCATAAATAAATTAATTAATTACCTTTTCTTGTAAACATTTTTCTGAGAATTAACATCCTTGCAGTCTTGATAAGAGACATCATCACTTCTTGGGCTGCTATTAGCACAAGAAAGTGGCGATTCCAATGTAGTGATTGCAGACTTGATTTCAGCAGCAGAAGCATCCCAGTTTAGCAAGTACAGTGCTTTCTCGTAGGAAGAAATTATTTTCTCCACAAGAAATTGACGTTTTTCAAGGGATGATGATATAGGGTTCAGATGCTTCCTTAGCTGCTCTGCTGACTCCTTCCCTTCTCTCAGCTCATTGAACAGACTCTTTTGCTCCCAATCCATTTTCAAATCACAATGCAAGCACTAAAGAACAGCCAAGATTGGAACTTGGTAGAGAATTTGAGGTAAATGGAGTGTGAAATGAGAAGTGTGTAGCAAAGATCGGTAACAAGACTGAATCCAAATGACAAGAATTGATGACTTATAATTATAAAGAAGGAAAGAATGTAAGCAACTAGAAAACGAGAGGTTTTTTTTTTTTTTTCTTAGTGACGAAGCAGAGAGGAAGATGGGGTACAGTCTATATAGTATATAGGGGAGAGAAGAAAGAGAAATTTTTGACTTGAAAATAGAAAAAGGCAAAAAAGAATATTTAAGATAAAGAGTAAGTGATAGGATTGCTGACCAATTCAAAATCAAAAATAACAAAGGCCACAATGACTAATCAATTCTCTTCTAATTTGCGACATTTAATGAGTGCCAACGCGGAAGAAAGGTTGAAGATTCTTGGTGATTCCTTTGTCTTTTTGTTGGGTTTCTGACTTTTAAACGCTATAGAAAATTATTGTGTTGTGTTCACTCTTAAAAAATACTAGTAAAATACTACTTTCACCGTTTTTTTTATTAGTTATTTTTATAATTTTTATTAAAATTAAAAAATAATAAATTAATTTAAATTTAATATTAAATTATCTAATTAAAATTAAATTATTAAATTTAATTGATTTTAATTTTATTAAAAAATTAAAATAAATTAAAAAAATAAATTATATTATATTAAAAATTTAAAAATAATAAATAAATAAAATTTAAATTTTATTCAAAAATAATAAATAAAAAATAACGAAAGAATAGTGTTCGAGCAGCGGGAGGATAAGTGACTTGTGTTTTTGCATCATTTTTAGCCCCTTCTTACGCTGATTTTGATCCATCGCCCACGTGGCGAGACTCTACACGTTTACATGTTTCAGTTCTACTCTAATATTTTACTGCTTTAGTACAATCTTTAATATTTAATAATGTTATGTGATGAAAGTTGCAAAATAAGAGAGAACTTACTACTAATTAAATTATAGTTATTAAAATCAGATCGAATCGATCTGTTAAATTAATTTAACTATAAACTGATAGGTTAATTAGTTAGTTCAATTATATAAAAATAAATTGAACCGATAAAATCGAATTTTTGACTAAAAATTGCAAAAGTTTATAATTTTTTGTATTTTTTCACCCCATATATATATATATTAATCAATTATTTATTTATTTGAAAAAAATAGTATTTTAAATTTTAAATATATTATTTAATAATTTAATATATTTATTATATATTTGGTTCATTATAATCAAATATATGTGTGTGTGTATATATATATATATTAAATTTTTATTATTTATTTATTTGAAAAAATTAGTATTTTAAAGTCTAAAGATATCACTTAATAATTTAATATACTTATTATATATTTGGTTCATTATATATATATATATATATATATATATATATAATTTTCATGATTTATTTCTTTGAAAAATGTAGTATTTTAAATTCTAAAAATATCACTTAATAATTTAATATATTTATTATCTATTTGGATTTATTGTAATTAAATATAATTATACTCATATATACAGGGTTAATATTTTCTGTATTTGCTTCATTAGTACTCCATCTAAAAAAGAAATTTTTTTCATGATATGATTGTATTTTTATGTTTCTAATATATGATATTCAAAAATACATAATTAATTACTTGTAATAATAAAATTAAAATTATATTTTATAACTTATTATTAGGATATTTGTGACATATATTAATGTTTGATGGATATTTTTTTAATTTTTATACAATAGTATTTATAAATTTATAATATTTTAAAAATAAAAAAAAATCCGATGGATTCCGGTTGAACCGGTCAAATCAAAAACCTCCAGCTTTATCAATTTTTTATCCGGTCCGATTTTAATAACATTGAATTAAATCAATTTTATTCTGAATTTTAAGAATGTAACTAGGCCGTTAAGATATTAGATGTATTATTTCGTTGACTATGTTAATTAAATTTATCTTTGGAAAAATGAATATTATGATAATCCAATAAAATGACTCAGTTTCATCAAAATTAGTTGTCTTGCTATTTGTTCGGAGAGATTAGAGCTTCTTGTTTGTGTTGTCAGACTCAGATGTCCTCATTGGCTACACATAATCACATAAATGCAAAGTATGCAAAAAATATATATTTAAAATCTCTCTCTCTCTATATATATATTAGCATGTAAGTTCAATTTTAATTTCTGACCCAAATAACAAAAAAATATATATTTATTTTTGTATTAATTTTTTAAACTTAAAGGTGCATTATTAGTGTGATGATATATAGAAATGAACTCGAGATGTACTTAAAGGTTGTGCAATTACAAATCTAACTTACGAGTTGCCATTAAAAATCCAATTTATGAGCTGTGATGCTATGACAGAGTGAACGTGTCAGGGTCAGTTCATGAACAAGTTTTAATGTTCAATATTGCACAATTTGCTTATAATTAAAAGTCTTGTTTAGCTATTTTAAGCAAACTCAACAAGATATAATATTATTATATTATATATCCAATTGCCTTGTTTATTTGTTTATATATATATATATATATATATATATATATATATATATATATATATATATATAGAAAGGGCAATAAAGATGACATTTTAAAATAGTTAAGACTCTCATTTTCACTAGAAAAGCATTAAGACTTTTTTTTTTTCTTGAGATAAGGTATGGTTGTTGATATATGAGGAAAATTTCCATGATCTATTTACGATCCAAGTTACTTTCATTAAAGAAAGCTTAATAAATTGGATTTTATGTATTCAGCCTCAAAAAAAAAAAAAAACTTCAAGTATGAGTGGATATATTTCATCCATTCTTTTTTTTTATATCATTTTTTATTATTTTTAGAATTTAAAAATAATAAATAAACTTAAATTTAGTATTAAATTGTATAATTAAAATTAAATTATCAAATTAAATTATTTTTAACTTAAAAAAATAAGATGAAAAAGTAAATTAAATTATATTAAAAATTTAAAAGTGATAAAAAAATAAAATTTAAACTTTACTAAACGTGACAGTCAAAAAGAGAGCGAAGGAGGTATGAAATATGTATTTTGGGATATAATTTCGAACAACTGAAATTAAATGCCTTGTATATATAAATGGAAGGGAAGTGCATTTATTAGTTTAACTGGGGAGCACATGGGTCCAGCAAATTAATTATGTTGTTTTTACACTACTAGGTTTAAGTGATAATCTTAATTAAATCAAATCTCTAATTTGCATTTCTTATGGAGTAATAAGATCCAATTGATCTAATAAAACAATAGCAGAATGTGATGGCAATAATACTGATTTTCTTGCTTGAGATTTGGTGTAATTAATGGGTTATATAACTAATTAATCTTATTCTGTAAACCTATATACTATATTATTGTAAGTTTCAAGGCGATTGCGTTCGGGGGCCACTTTGTACCTTCGGCCTTTGATAAAATAAAATAAACAAACAAAGAGGATGATTTGCAAGGTAAAGAAATGTTGGTTGAAAAGTTAAAATCTAAGAAGAACAATTCTAGTTCTAGACGTCTGAACGCGGTACATATGAAAAGAAGAATCATAGAAAATCCTGGTTGATGTTCATTGATTTAATATATAACTACTGACATTAAATTCACGGATCTTTTCAAGAAAAAAGATTGGCCCCAATTATTTTCCTCTGTTTTTTTATTAAGTATATGTTAAGTTAATTAATTAAAGGAAAACACGCCTTCATAATACCTAAAAATTTTGAACAACCATGATTTCTAACTTTGAAATTCAACAAATCTTTACCATTCAAGTAAAGATTTAATGCGATCCAAAGTCTATATAACGTAACAATTTAAGCGTGTGAACGTATGATTTTTTATTGTAAGTGGATAACTCAGTGAGTCGCGATCAACATGTCACAGTTCAACGAGGGGAGAAAAAGAATTTCTTTGAAAATTAAAATTTAACGTATATATCACGCGGACCGTCGTGAAAGGCAAAGCCAAAACTAAAATTTCCATGAAATTACCGAGAGCTTTGCTATAATTGCGTGATAGGAGCAGGGCAGCAGCAGCTATTTTTAGCCATTCTTTTTCCTTCTAGATCAAACCGCGTAGCCAATCGTTTTTTTCCTTTTCGTTTAATTAAGGATACGGTCACACTAATTAATTAAGATTGGATTATTATTATTTTACCGGGTCAAATGTGATCATCCAATCAGGTATTTAAGGGCGTTCGGTGAGAAACAGGCATGCGCCACTTGGCAAACATGGCTTTGATTTCATTAATTTCCACTCGGTTGGAGTACGCACTGGGTGTATGCTATTTCTCTTGATTTAGATTTTTGTTTGAGTTTTTATATGCTATTTCATTTTTTATAGAGACAATCAATCATTGCCGATGGAGAATTATGGGTACCACATATGCAAGAACCTTATCATGACTCGTTCCAGCCCTTTGAATTTTCCATCGTTGTCCTTGTTTCGATTCTAAAATTATTTTTCAAAATCAGTTGTGCTGTCAGAAAAAGGCACTATTATTATTATTATTATTATTATTATTATTATTATTATTATTATTATTATTATTATTATTATTATTATTATTATTATTATTATACACAGCACACGAGTGCTGGCAACATTCTATTATAATTCAATCTCTCGTTGAGTTTTCGCCATAAAATAATTGCTGTCGCACTTTGACCAACAATCGTAGGATTGAAAACTGCAATTTCACTCATTATTTGCTTTATGATGCAATAAGCTGAGGGAGATCGCTTTTAATATCAGTACTCCTACTTTTTATCCAATTTTAATGGTGGTTGGGTATGGATTAGAGGAATTGTGAATTTTATTTTGATGCATGTGTGTGTTTGTTGATTCTTTATAGAGCCCTGGGACCTTCATCTATTTCTTGGAATCGTATTTGTGAAAGTAAGGATTATATTAAATTTTCTTTTCTTATAAAGAATGCCCTCTATGTCTTATGATCTCAGCAACTATATGGCTCTGTAATGGCAGAAAATAATATATCGATGAGATAGAAAACAAAAGGGTTATTTTCTTAAAAAGAATGCCCTGTATGTCTTATGATCTCAGCAACTATATGGCTCTGTAGTGGCAGAAAATGATATATCGATGAGATAGAAAACAAAAGGGTGGTGAGATGCAAAGGAAAAGCAGAGAAAACGATGTTTTTTTTTTGTTAAAAAAAAATCACACCACTCAGCGATTCACTACAACACCCTAATTTAGGTGTAAAACACTCAATTTCCCATGTCAGCTAATGGGATTTAAAAATAACAAAATTGAGTAATTGAAATGTTTAATAGATGAAAGTCACTGTTTGACCAACAATTTTATGTTCAACTTTAATTTAAATAATTTATTTTCAATTAAAATTAAATCAATTGAGTTGAAAATTTAACTAAAGTTAAAATTAAATTAATAATACTTCTTTGTATATACACACCCGTTAAATTCTAAAATTTCATTTCTAATCTTACGAAACATCAACCGTTTTGGTAGAATATGATGGGAAGGCAAAATGTACAGTGGTGGTGTAAAAATTCTAATGTCCAATCCAACCGAATCAAAATTAAGGCCCATTTCCAAAGAAAAAACCCACATCCACCGGCTACTCCAACATTAATGGACCCCAACTGCTATAGCCCTTTTCTCGTTAGTGTTAAATCAAAACACCCACATTCTCTCCTCCCTTATACTCCACGCAATGTATCAGCTACCGCTCTTGAATGGTTTGGATCGGTTGAATTAATTATTATTAAATGTTGATATTATTTTTTACATTTATTAGAGGTGCATAAAAATTTTATATCGTCTGCTCATAATAAAGTTATTTATTATTTTCTTTCTTTTTCTCTTTCAAATTTAATTTTTAGATTATAATGCATATCATTTTACCTCACTTGGTCTCTTGTAACATAAAAATTTAGTTTGATAATAATTTTTATTTACATTGCAAGAATAAACCAAGATGTTAACAAGAAAGTGTCTCTATTGAATGAAATGAGTGAATTTGAAATTTTGTAATAATTTCCTCAATGATTTTAATTAGGGTAATTATTTAGAAAAAAAAAGGAAAAAACGCAAAAAACAAAAACAAAAAGAAAAAGAAACTAGAGAAAGTAGGGCCAAGAGGTATTGGAACGCACCGTCTGGCGGTGTACTAAATAAAATATCACGACAAAGCACGAGAGATTCAGGGAAGCAAAACCCCTATTTTATCCCACTCTTTCATTTCCATTCTGCAGCTCTCTCATTTCGCCATGGAGTTCCCTTACATGGAAGCTGTATTGGGTATTCTATTTAATCTTCATCTTCCGATTCTTTCTTTGATATATGAATGCGTTTCTTTTGATCTTTTTTGATGGATTATGTTATTTGTCTTTTTTAAGCTTTGGTCATTTGGTTTTCTACTGCCTATTGGTATCCGATTTGAGATTTTGTTTTGTTTCTCAGTTCGTAATTATTCTGGCACTGTTGGTTGTTCCGGGTTTGCAATATGCCGGCTGGGGGGTTTTATTGATTTTTTGCTTTTTCTTTAATGCAGTTTTTTGGATGTGCCTTAACTTATATTTCTTGATCATCTAGGGTTCGTTTATCGCGAAAAGCCTCTGTTTGTTTTTGTAGAAAATTTGTTGGCGGAGAATTTACACTTGGTGACCTACCTAAGATGCTAAAACAATTTTTTTTTTCTAAAAAGAGAAATGGACTTTTTCTGTTGCGGCTTTTTCTAGTTTTAGAGAAGGAAATGGAAGTAACAACTCCGCTTAATGTTAAGTTTTTGAGATTTCTTATTCTGCGTGACTGAAATGTCTAAAATCATTGATGCGCCTTTTCTATTTCACCGAACTTCCTCTGACTTCTAGTTTATCGATTGATAAGTATGGTGCGCAATGGAATTTGTTATCGATGCATGATTTCTCCAATTTTCAGGTTTTATGGTATTGATGTACTTCTTTGAAACATATTTGGATTTGCGGCAACACGCTGCACTGAAACTGCCGACACTTCCTAAAACTTTGGAAGGTGTAATCAGCCAAGAGAAATTTCAGAAGTCTCGAGCTTATAGTCTCGACAAAAGGTTTGCTGTTTTTTTCTAAATCTTTCTAGTTCAACACTGTTATTTAGCTGATATAAGTTTTCTGATTACTAAAATGCTCATTCTTTTCTCTCTTTTCAATTTCACCGATCTTTCTCTTGATGCCTCACTTGATTTCAGCCATTTCAATTTTGTTCACGAATTTGTTACTATACTCCTGGACTCGGCCATTTTGTATTTTGGAATATTGCCTTGGTTCTGGAAGGTATCTGACTACCTAGAATTATATGATCTCAGTGAAGCCTTCCTTATGGCTGCATTATTGTATTGATGACTTCTTCTTATAACTGCAGAAATCAGGAAACTTTCTACTTTTGGTTGGTCTCGATGCAGAGAATGAAATACTACACACCCTTGCTTTCTTGGCTGGTTTGATGATATGGTCACAGGTGTATATATGATGTCCTACTACCCTATTACAGTATTATGTTCCTAAACTATTACTAATGTTTTCCCAAATTTTGCTGGTGAAGATTACTGATTTGCCATTCTCCCTCTATTCAACCTTTGTGATTGAGGCCCGCCATGGTTTCAATAAAGTTCGTATATGCTCCCTTATCTTTCTCACTTGTACTTCCTTTTGTTTTTTTCTTGGCTTGATTACTAGTTCTTTAATTGGTATTTTGCATTATCCTTATTGTATTGCCTGCAGTGGTATGGGGCCTTCATTCATTTATATCTCCTTGCTTTTAGCATTCTTATTTTCCTTATTTATTTATTTTTTTTTACAGCAAACAATATGGTTATTCTTTAGGGACTTGTTCAAAGGAATTTGCCTCTCCATTGTACTTGGCCCACCTATTGTTTCAGCAATTATTTTAATAGTACAGGTACAGCCATCTGCCAGCATTATTGGATCGGCTAATAGGTTACGAAGCCATAAATTGGGTGTTGCCTTTTTCTTTTTTTCCCTCTTTTCTATTGAGTGATATTGATGATTTTTCTCTGCTCTTTGGGAGTAGTTTTGTGTGATGGTGAATTCTATTTGCATGGTTGCAGAAAGGAGGTCCTTACTTGGCCATCTACCTATGGGCATTTATGTTTGTTCTTTCTCTTGTGATGATGACACTCTATCCAATTTTGATTGCACCACTTTTTAATAAGTTCACCCCTGTGAGTATTTGAAATGATTTTCACTGTTGAATTCATCCTGGCATGTATCTTGTTTTGTTTTTCAATCTTCTTTTTCCTGATTTTTCTGTGAGAAACAGCTTCCAGAAGGAGAGCTTAGGTCAAAAATCGAGGCACTTGCTTCTTCCCTCAAGTTTCCTCTGAAGAAATTGTTTGTTGTTGATGGATCTACAAGGTCAAGCCATAGCAATGTGAGGATTCAACTCTTGATCATTTGTTGAGATGTAGATACATGCTCTATAACATCTTTCTGTTCGTGAATTATTGTTTGCTGGTTACTCCAGCATAAGTGAATATACTTTTCTTGTTTAGTTTTGTATTTTTTTATTTTTGTTGAAAGAGATAGCTAATTTTGTAGCCAAATATGCATGCTTCACCCAAGGCCAAATATTTGAAAGGGAAGGGGAATGGGAAAATTTGGGATGGGGGGGAGTTATATACATGATGCTTACCTTAATGGAGTTGTATTGTTCTTAGACCACATTATGCTTTCATGATTACCCTATTTTGTTAAAGCACATTGTTGTAGATCCATTCTTTTTGTCAAATCCTATTTTGCAACTTATGTTTGCTACCATCATTGATGTTCATTGTGGCATTTGTTATTAATGCGCAGGCATATATGTATGGCTTCTTTAAAAACAAGAGAATTGTCCTTTATGACACATTGATCCAGCAGGTGAGTGGGCTTTTGTTTTATGATGTTTTGCTATTTTCAAATTAATTCTTTGGAGTCCTTGAAGTCCAGTTGTTCTGGTGCTGAGTTTGCTCAGACCCTATACCTAATTTCTTGGTACATTCTAGGTTATCTGCTTGCAACTGACAGCTTGGGTTTGGATTTGGCTGTTTTATGGGAAGGACATCCAGTCTTTCTATTATTGTATTCTAGTGACGAACTGGCTAGCTTTTTTAGCTTTTATGTGACAATTGCTGCATGGTGCTATTTTTAGTGTAAATGTATTCTTTTGGATCCTTGTTAGATCCATTTAGCAAATGAGTTTTGTTGGTTTTCAAATTAGAATAAATTTGTAATGCTTGCTTAGCTTTTTCCCACCTCTTTATATGAATACCTGCCTAGTTTCAAAGAAAGGAGATTGAGATTGCTGTATGATTTCGAGAAATCCAGATTAGGTATTCATCATGAGCGGAGCCATTTGATCACTTGTAACAATACAGCAAGAAGTTAATTGTGATGAGCACTCTGGCAGTGTTGATAACTTTGAGCTTGAAGCGAGAAGTTTCTCTCTTTCTAGTATTTGATTATCAGCATGTGATTCTGCTTTTCCTTGTAGTAAATGAATGCCTTTACATTGTGTTGCATTGCAGTGCCAAAATGATGAGGAAATTGTAGCCGTGATTGCCCATGAACTTGGGCATTGGAAACTGAATCATACTATGTACTCGTTCATTGCCGTGCAGGTAAGTGTTTTATGAAAGATTGATTCTGCTCTTTTTTTGCTTATTGTCAATTTTTAATTCAATTGATTTCTCTTTCTGTTGACTCATAGTAGTGGTAAATTTGTGAATAGGTCATGTTGTATATGACCTTTGAATGCATGTATATTATGTGAATTGCCCTTCTACTTTGAAAAGGCTAAAGAGAACTTGGGAATGGTTTGTGTTGCCCATAATTGAGCCGATTTTATGCCAAGGTTTAAAATTCACATAATATTTTTCATTAGCATTATGACAGCCATGCTGCTAACTGCCTTAATAACGGAAATATTTAATGAGAATATCAAATGAAGAATGAATGCATTTATTAAATGCTCTACGAAGTATGGGAACCTGAAACTTTTTGATATTTTACCAAGGGAGGGAATCACAACATTAGTTTGTGTCTTAATCATCCATCACTTTTCCAGTTAGAAAACGTTAAGACAGATGGTTGAACCTCAGTATATGCTTAAGCTGGTGGGAGTTGTTTTCTATGAGTATTTTTCTCACTCTTCTTATGCATTACCTTTGATTTTTGTAATCATCTCACTGCATGTTTGACGAAAAAGCTTTGGCAGAAGTAAACCATGCAGAATTTAATTTTTCATTTAGTGTTTGGGTGAATTATGGAAGGGTATCCATAAAACCAGCCACGGCTAGTGTAGGATTATATTGTTTTGCTTCCAATGCAGATCCTTACATTTTTGCAATTTGGAGGGTATACTCTAGTGAGAAATTCAAGTGATCTGTTTCGAAGTTTTGGATTTGATACACAACCTGTGCTGATTGGACTGATCATATTTCAGGTATTTTTTGAACAACAAATATGACATTTAGGGTTTTGATTTGATGCTTATGGAACTTATTCATGTATATAGATAAATTGGTTGCCCGTGTATGAGCTGTTAGGTCAATGATAGGTTTGTCTGATCTGCTTGTTTGCAGCATACCGTTATACCTCTCCAACACCTAGTAAGCTTTGGTCTTAATCTTGTGAGCCGCTCTTTTGAATTTCAGGTAATGTTCTCCTTCTATGCAAACAGCTCCCCATTTGCTGAGAAAAAAGTAGACAATAATAATAATTATAAAAGAACAAAACCCGTAAATTCTTGTTCTCATTTGATATATTTGCTTAATGCAGGCTGATGCGTTTGCTAAGAAGCTTGGTTATGCCTCACCTCTTCGTGCTGGTCTTGTGAAACTACAGGTGATTTATCAATACTATCATTTCTTTTTTATCTTTGTATCGACCAAAAAAGAGAGAGAGAGGCAGAGAGCCTTGGTTGGAGTTTTATCTAGAAATGATATTTACTGAAATATTGAACCAACTTTCTTTCAGGAAGAAAATTTGTCGGCTATGAACACAGATCCTTGGTATTCGGCATATCATTATTCTCATCCTCCTCTTGTTGAAAGATTGGCTGCACTTGATAAGCCAGACAAGAAGGCAGACTGATATGAGCAACTTGTTGAGTAGCTCAGAATTTCATTCATTTCATTGCAATTAACAAGAGAGTCTTAATCAGCTATTGTGATATATAACTGTTGTCAGTCTGGTCAGTTCGGTCAGAAGTTAGCATTTCTGTAGTTTACGTCACACTTTGTTGTGTGAAAACTGGGTTTACAGGTGAGAGATGAGAGGTAAAAGAAAGAAACAGGGAAAGAGGAGAAAGAGAAAACAGTGACATTGCCGTGTATTCTTAATGGTCAAAGAATCTAAATTTCTTTGAACTCGTCTGTGCATGCATGGTTGGTTTTAGGGTCGAGTAATTAGCGATTCCGGTGTTGAATTCTTTACAGTCTTTCTATGCACTGGTTTTACTTGCTTTATAGCCAGCACGAAGTAGAATTTCAGTAAGTTTGAAATTTTCATAAACTTCGATTGATATTATTGCTTGAATTTTCCGTGAATTCTTTGTGATTGATACCCAAGAAAAAGATTATTTATTTATTTACTTTTTCAGAATATACGGTTGTTCATGTTATGGTTCAACTTGTAGTTTAGACTTCAGGGAAAGTTAATGATATGTCCCCAGTTCGGGAGGCTAAGATGATAAGAAAACGATGGTTTCTTTACTTTCCAATCAAAATTAGAAGGAGAAACGGTGAGCGGGCAGAAGAATTAAGAAATAAAAGAAATGGAGAGTGCAGCAAAAGTTCCAAGAAAAGCACAAATCTTTTATGAATTCTATCGAGTCCGTAATGCCTGTCTACTGGACTCTTACGGGGCACTCAGCTGTGTAGCCAATCATATCAGCCATTGCTTTCTTTGGTTGCAATAAATTATGATAAAAAGATTCTTAAAAGATCACTAGCAATTTGTAACATGCACTTGTGCGACTGCGGGGACAATGCTCGAATCATAAAATAGCATTTTTTTATAATTTAATTTGCCACATGGAAGTTTGAAATAATTAAAAAATTAACATTTTTCCTTTTTGCAAATTGGAAAAAAAAAATTGCAGACACAGAAAGAAAAAGGCTTTATCACTGTCGGTCCTAGTTTGATGGGCTTTCAAACATCACTTAATGACTAATTGAATATTGGTTTTAGCTTCATTACATTGGCTTTGACTTGATTGATGGGTGTATGATAACTTAATCAATTCCTTAACAGAAAAGGATATCTGACCTTTCACTGTACAATCACATATCTACTTACCCGTTACTACTTTCAAACCCAGAAATCAGAAAGTACTTTATTAATCATGAATCTATTGCCAACCACCGTTCATAATTCATATCCAAAAATAAAATATTGTGCATAAAGATTATTTAGGATATTTTTCTTATCCTAAGTCTTCATTGGGTTGACCAATTACTGTATGTGAGCGTATGCAAAGATCAGGGACATTTTTTAAAATAATATTTTTTTAAAAAATATTTATAAAAATGGAACATATCAGAAAATAATTACAGAAATAAGGTTGTTTTCTGATAGGGGACAATTTCTATTGAAATCGCTGATCTTTCATACCACAATTATTAAATTACTAAAATTTTAATATAATTTAATTTATTTTTTAATTTAATTTTTTAAATAAAATAAAATAAATACTTGCAATAAATTATCATCTCAATTTTCATTCAATATTAAAAAATAATATATATATATATATATCCCAAATAGTTCCTTAGCTTACAGATGCTCCTATCATAAGCAGCATACAATTAATAATTTCAATAAACAATTAAAAGTGTTTATAGCAGCCTTTTAGATCTCCATTAAGTCCATCTAATTTTTAAACTAATTAATATATCATTACAGTTATATCTTTATATAAAAAAAACAACAAAATAATAATTTTTTTATACGTTTTCAATTTTAATTTCGTTAATATTAATATTAGCAGCTCATTAGATGGGCCATTGCGAGAAATTGAAGAAATGGAGATTAATTATACCAATAATTGGTCAATATATAAAAGTGGACAAATATCGATGGCTGTGAATTGACCTGTACATGCAGTTTAATTCCAAATGTTTAAATTTAAATTTTCGTTGAAAAGTCTCGTATCTGGACTGCATCTCAATTAATTAAACTTTTCTATAGTTTGAATTCAAATATAAAATCTTTAATTAAAGATAAATTGATCATTATCATTTCGTCTGAATTTTATAACAGATAGACTCGGCTTAAATTGAATTTTTATTCATTGTCAATTTTGTAATCATAAATTTTTGTTTAGCATAATTATATATTCCACGACACTTAATTAATACAGAAAAAACAGTCAAATTGCATTAATTATAATATATATATATATATATTATTTTTCTAATATTGGATGAAAATTAGAATGATAATTTATTGTGAGTATCTATTTAATTTAATTTTATTTAAAAAATTAAATTAAAAAATAAATTAAATTATATTAAAATTTTATTAATTTAATAATTGTGACACGAAAATTTTTATACTGAAACCGCTGGTCGGACCAGCGATTTCAGCAGAATTGGTCCCCCCGTCAGAAAAAACCCTATTTCTGTAATTATTTTCTGACAGACTCCATTTTTGTAAATATTTTTTTAAAAAGTATTATTTTAAAAAATTACCCCAAAGATCATGGAAAAGAGAGGGATATTTTTTTAAATAATATATTTTTAAAAAATACTTACAAAAATAAGATCTGTCAGAAAATATTTATTAAATTTAATTTTTTTTTTGAAATCGCTGTATTATGTAGCGATTTCAGACGTATGATTCACAGTCAGATTATAAAAATTTCTTCTGAAATCGCTGCACAGTACAGCAATTTCAGTAACGATTTCAGACGTAGGATCTACGGTTAGATTCTAAAAATTTATTCTGAAATCGCTGCACAGTATAGTGGTTTCAGACTCTAAAATTGTTGCACAGTACAACGATTTCAAACTCTAAAATTATTGCACATCTGAAACCGTTGTACTGTGCAACAATTTCAGATAAATATTATAATAATAATAATAATAATAATAATAATAATTTTTTGTTTGAAAGATTATTTTAATATTTTATGTGTCTAGAAGAACAAAAATGTCCAACTGATGAAGCATGTCCTTAAACACCACTTTTGATGGCTGCAACAAGAACCTTATAATAAGAATACTAAACTTCAACCGGACAAAGTTACATTGTATAGAGAAAGGAACATGAATAGAGATGGAAATTACCTGTAAAACAAAGAGGCCAGTATGAAAGATGCAGGGGTTGATGAAAACTGCACAGAATTGCCCACATTGGAACAATTCATCGGGCTTCCGAAGGAAGAGATTATCAGCATCAAGCATAACGACTCTATCATAGTTAACGAGGTTCCATGCATAGAGTTTGTTCAATGTTAACTTAAACCTCATATCAAAATTTGGTTG
Organism: Excoecaria agallocha; assembly: GCA_037975025.1. Taxonomy (NCBI): domain Eukaryota; kingdom Viridiplantae; phylum Streptophyta; class Magnoliopsida; order Malpighiales; family Euphorbiaceae; genus Excoecaria; species Excoecaria agallocha. The sequence continues at coordinate 66,694,663 of CM075806.1, read as the reverse complement.
ATTCTTGTATGGATTATTCACATTTTCCACTCTTACTACCTTTGCTCCATCTTCTTGTTCCCTATATCCCAAAAATAAGATTTATCAGTCATTTCTTCCATCTAACCAGCCTAGTTCATTAGAATTAAAAATAAATAAATAATTAAAAGTTATATTGCCAACTGGAGTTTACTATATAGAAAGACTTTCTTTTCTTTAAGCAACAACTTCAAAATTAATATTGGAAGTATTAGAACTATGCGAGGAAGTCTGTATACGGACTTAGAACATGGGAATGACTATGAAAGGTACTTGAAAATTTGACTTATGCAGAACAGTTGACAGATATCAACCGGCAAAGATATAAAATAAGCCAATTGGCCTCAGCAAAAATAAGTCAACTACTGAAAATATGTTTTTAATTCTAAGTTCTATACCAAGTGTAGGTGCTGGATGATCACTTCACCAACACGTAGATGTCAGGCTTTGTTAGGCATTACTATCCAATTCAACTACAACTTTCAGTTTTAAGAACAAATTTAGTACTATTGAATTACTTGTTAATTTAATTGATTGCACTTGTTGGATGCCGTCCATATAACATATTATAATTTCCCTCAAGAATCAAATAAATGAACCAACATATAAGAAAATTATATTTAAAAAAAAAATTCATAGGGCAATTTGCTACTCCCTCCATTTTTTTTTATCAGTCACTTTTGAGTAAAATTCAAATTATATTTATCTGTCACTTTTAGACTTTCAATGTAATTTAATTTACTTTTTCAATTTATTTTTCTTTCCCAATAAAGTTAGAACCAATCAGATTTAATAATTTAATCTTAATCACGTAATTTAATATTAACTTTAAGTCTATTTATTATTTCTTAATCCTAGTGAAAGTAACAAAAATGACTGATAAAAAAAACGAAGTGAGTACTATTTTATTAAATGCTATTGATCATAGTTCCAAATTACAGAAATACCCTCCATTAATTAAGGTCTGAAGCACAACTATAAAGTCTACCATTTAGGATATGGGCGGTCTTTTGTTCTTCTAAATCTAATCATATAAAATATTAAAATAATCTTTCAAACAAAAAATTATTATTATTATTATATTTGTCTGAAACCGCTGCACAGTAAAACAGTTTCAGAGTCTAAAATTACTGTACTATGCAGCGATTTCAGAAAAAATTTTTAGAATTCAATTGTGGGTCCCACATCTGAAACCACTACACAATACAACGATTTCAAAAAAAATTTTCAATTTCATAAATATTTTTTGACAAATTTTATTTTTGTAAATATTTTTTAAAAACACATTATTTAAAAAAAGTCCCAAAAAGAGAATGATCTTAATACAGATGGTATTTGCCATCAATTTATGTGGGTGTGGATTGAAATTTGAGTTTTCCTGTACGGTAAAAATCAAATTTGCCATTAAGGTATAAAAATCTTATAGTTTATTTTTAAATATAACTAGAAGTATTAAAAGCAGTATATATTTATTCTTATTCAATATTTTAAGAAGTTAATATGAATCTTTTTAATATTTTGCAAAAACAATAAATTATTTCTTCATATTAAAATAATTTTTTAAAAAAATTAAATTTATATCATTTTCGATTTTATCCTTCAACATAAAATCTTTTACAATACAGTTTTTCAGATATAATTTGCAACAGCAACATAACGGTTATTATTGAAAGACCAATTAGCAGAAGGCACCAAAATTGTGGGTCCCATAAAAAGAGACCACAAACTAGGAAAATCCCAGCCCATGCATACTTGATGCTGGGGACAAAGCCGTCATTTTACATAATAATCTTAATATTCTCACTCACACTCCCTTCTCTTCCACCTGCACAGACAAACTGACAGCTCATCTTTTCTTCTCTTTCTCTTTCCTTTTTCTTCTTCTTCTTCTTCTTCCCAATTCCCATCTCTCTCTCTCTCTCTCTCTCGCTATTATATTAGTCTATACTTTCAAATTCCATTAATTCTTCTTTTTTCAATTGTCCTTTTATTCTTTTCTTTTTATATATTCTTCGCTGGAATTCTTTTTTCTCCGGCGAGAGTTACCCAATGCGGCCGAATCTACTGGTGGTTTCCGATTCAGATACCTCCGAGTTTCACTCCCTGTGACTTCTTCTATTTCTGAAAACGAAGATTGGATATATAATGTCGGTATACGATGCTGCTTTTGTCAATACGGAGCTATCCAAGCCGACTTCAATCTTCGGCCTTAAGCTGTGGGTGGTGATTGGGATCCTCTTAGGATCTCTCATAGTCCTTGCTCTCTTTCTTCTTTCCCTCTGCCTAACATCTCGCCGGAAGAACCGCCGAGCAGGGAAATATGCCGATACTACCCCTCCTATCTCCAAGGAAATACAGGAAATCGTGAACTTCCCCGCACAGGATCATCATCACCATCACCACCCGGTTCAGGTACCGGAGATTCAAGTAGAGATCGGGAAGATCGAGCATCGTGTGGTGTTCTCGGACCGGCTGTCGAGTGGGGAGAGCAGAGGGACAGTGAGTGGGTGCGAGACGGCGTCGTTTGGTAGTGGGAGCGTCGGGCCAGAGGTATCGCATCTCGGGTGGGGCCGTTGGTATACTTTAAGGGAGCTTGAAGCTGCAACCAATGGGCTTTGTGAAGAGAATGTGATTGGTGAAGGCGGATACGGGATTGTATACAGTGGGATTCTTGGTGATGGTACTAGAGTTGCTGTCAAGAACTTGTTGAATAATAGGTGAGCCTTCGATTTATTAAATTATTTTCGATTCTTTTATTGTTATGAGCTTTAATTGTTTAATTTCTGTATATCTCCTATTTGTTGCGCAGTTAAAAGAAATTAGATTTTGGATCTTGTCTCTTATCGCGGTTTATGATCGTTTAGTTTATGGAGTGAAAAACACAGGGAAAATTTGAATTTCCTCTGTAGCTACAGCGACCCATTATTCATTGTTATCTCTTTCTATGTGCCGCTTTTTTCTCGACCTTTATTCTTGTCTTGCGTTTGTTACTGTATGTGCTGTAAAAGACATGCTTTAATTATGGGACTGAGTAAAGGAAAAAGCTTTTATTTCTTGTCTGAAATTTGAATTGATAATATTGGCATAAGCATATTCATTATAATTTTTTGTTATCATCATGCTTTGTGATTATGATTTCATCGTTCGTCAGCTAACGAGAATGAAACTAACGTTCATCAGGGGTCAAGCTGAGAAGGAATTCAAAGTGGAGGTGGAAGCAATTGGACGAGTACGGCATAAGAATCTTGTTAGGTTGCTTGGATACTGTGTCGAGGGTGCATACAGGTATGGATAGTTGGCTTCTGATTCGAGATAGTGTTTGCAGCATTTGTCAAGTGTTTCAGCAGATGTAATTTTGGTTTGTCGTTTTGTTTTGTAGGATGCTTGTGTACGAGTATGTTGACAATGGTAATCTGGACCAGTGGCTTCACGGTGATGTTGGAGAAGTTAGCCCTCTAACGTGGGATATTCGTATGAATATTATATTGGGAACAGCAAAAGGGTAATTAGAGCACTAAATTCTGTTTTTTTGTACAGGTCTTCCATGCTGATGCATCCAATTATCTCTAAGATTATAATTTTTAAATATTTTGGTTAAGCTGTTTTTTTTTTTTTTTTTTTTTTTTCACTGCTATGACTTTTGCAGATTGGCCTACCTTCATGAGGGTCTTGAACCCAAGGTTGTTCATAGAGATGTAAAATCCAGCAACATACTACTTGATCGCCAATGGAATCCTAAGGTTTCGGATTTTGGTCTTGCTAAGCTCTTGTGCTCTGAGAGGAGTTATGTAACAACACGGGTGATGGGAACATTTGGGTTAGTGCATATTGGTTTTTCAAATTTTCAGTTTTATCTTTTCTTTTTCCTGAATCAGTGTAGTTTGTTGTAAAAGATGCAGCTTTAATAGATAGCAAGAACATTTTACAAACTGCTGCATGTCTTCTGATTCTCTTACATGGGAATTGACTAAAGTTTATTGCTTTTGCTAGTTACGTTGCACCAGAATATGCTTGCACTGGGATGCTGAATGAGAAAAGTGATGTATATAGCTTTGGTATACTTATAATGGAGTTGGTTTCTGGGAGAAGCCCTGTTGATTGTAGTCGACCACAGGGAGAGGTTGGTCTTGATGTAACTGGGAAATAAGTCTCCTTTTGCCTTTATTGTTCTTGGTTCTCTTTTATTTCAGAGTATAACTTGGAAATAATTGCAGGTGAATTTGGTGGATTGGTTGAAAACCATGGTTGGGAACCGAAAATCTGAAGAAGTGGTTGATCCTAAGTTGCCTGAGATGCCCTCATCCAAAGCACTAAAGCGCGTTCTCCTGGTTGCTCTTCGGTGTGTTGATCCCGATGCAACAAAGAGGCCCAAAATGGGATATGTGATCCACATGCTTGAGGCAGATGACTTGCTATTCCGTGATGTATGCAGCATTTCTTTTCGATCATGAAGTATAATATAGAGCTTGTGAAGAGAGAATGAGATTTTTCTCTGTTTTCATCATACTTCAGTTTTCCACTCATTTGTGCATTTTTTATTTTTTGCAGGAACGTCGAATTGGGAGTGTGAGAGAATCTTCCAATTCACACCGTAATTATGAGCAAGAAAGTCATACTGGTGCAAAGTTAGTGGATAAACAATCGGGTGAAGGCACTTCAAATATAAGCGAAGGTGGTAGGAAACTTCATCAACCAAATAGATGGAGATAGCATTATTGAAGGATTAGGTGATTAACTAATTTAAAAAACTCCAACTGTGGAAACTACTTTTCCTCCCATTTCCTTTGTTTTCCCTTCTTTTTTTTCATTTAGGTATATTCTAAAGCGTTTGTTGTATTTCCAATTGAAAGAAAAACAATAATTTGCATTTATATTTTTCTTAGCTTTCCTATCTTCAGATGTATTCTACTTCACAATTGGATATAATTGTACCATTTAATGAATTTATTCATTATTTTTATAGAAACGATAATTATTATTACATAATTTCCAGTTTGTAACCAAAAAGTTATCAGTTTACAGTGTATGCAGCCTATTTGTCTGAAGAAATCCTCTCTTTTTGAATGTTTCTGTAAGTTCTCAGATTTTAGTTATTAGAATACTCTGGCGTGCGCTTTGCTTGTCCTATTCTTCCAGTTATTTCTGCACACATATTACTTATCATGGATAGCTCTTGACTTTCTGCCATCGTTGGTGGCCATTGAAATGGATGCTTGCGGGCGATGGATAAGTTTACCATCTATGAAAGCATTAGAAAACTTCAGATTAGCTCAACATCAGAGGTAAACAGTTTTGGATTGTTGTGGGGTATAAAACCGGTAACGAGCCAACTCATAGGAAGCTGATAGCTCCGTAAGCCTTCATTCCTGTGAGTTTTTGTCTTGGGTTGGACCAGCCAGCTAGACAGCAGCCAAAATGTAGTCTGGAAATGGGGTATGGTTTTCTTTATCAGTTTCATGCCAGAACAAGCTTTTGGCCTTTCAACATAACAGCGACATTTGGCAGATACATTTGGAGGTTCCAATTATATATGGATGTTTATGATGACCCCTCTTGGTGTCTTTTTCAGTGCTATGCTAACCTGCTTCCGAGTTTGATTAACGTATATTTGGTGGGTGTCGAGCATTTCCCACGGGTAAAGTTGTCTTCTCGCTGCTGTCTCTGTTGTAGAACTAGTCTTGTATTTGATGAGGTTGATTTGGCATGTTTTTTACGGTCTTTATTTCTTAGTTGAGCCAAAGGTGAATTAAAACTCTTGGCTCTTGAAAATATTAAATTCTATTCCTATTTAGGCGGCAAACAATTTAATGGTGTTGAGGTAGTACAATGATAAGGTTATTAATTATATTGAATCCCAATGTATCCGTTTGTTGTTTGGGGTTGTGGATTCATGTGATGCTTTAATGGTGGATAAGTAGAGACCAGAAAGTAAATTTTAGTGGGAGTGGCTTGTTAAATTGAATTGGAAATAGGTAGGAGTTATTTCTCACCTTTGAAGATTTGGCAAAGTCGACAAAATTTTTAATTTTCCTGCGATACGACAACCATGAGTATTATTTCTTTATGGTATACGACGACTAGTTTTAGGCCCAGCTCCCCTAAAATATAAACCCGAATTCAAACAAAATCGGTTCAGCCCATAATGAAATAGATTTCGACCCCAGATAGAATCATCAATTGAAACTGTCCTCCAATGAAAACTAGATCATTTTAGCCCATGATGAAATCAATTTAATGGATTAACATAGTCATCATCCAAAACCTTAACTTACTATTACAAAAAAAGTGATGGATGGCGTAGGATTTGAAGCAAAAGATAGCATGAATACTTAAAAGGGAAGAGTGATGAGGTAAGAGGTTGATAAACAGAATGTAGGCAACTTGACGTTCATCAAACACTTGGTGTTGTAGAAATAGAAAATCAGGCGACACGAGTTTTGTCTTATAAAAACGCAAAGAGCAAAGCCAATTACTTGGAATTCATTGTTAGGTAAGCAATGTGTGCCTTTTTCTTCCCTTATGGTAGTAGAAAGCCATGCATGATGTGTTTTAGTTTGTTGATACGGAAAGCAAATCCTTACTAACAAATGTGTTGGCGCCCCCACAGTTACCTTTTTCTCTCTTGCTTTATACTTTGTACTCCCATAATATTAATTCCTCTTCTATTCTCACAAGATACGACACTTAATTCTTACTTATTTATAATTCATTATTTTATATAATATATGGTTATTATTGTAAAAATCAAAACAATATCTATCTATTATTCGCTGAATTAATCGGAAATAGACTTACCCGTAACGATTTTTAAAGATTTTGAGATTTGTATTTTTTATGAATTATATAGGGTATATTTTTATATTTTATTTTTGTGGATCATAATTTAGATTTTATATTAAGATACAATAATCATATTAATATGAATATCATCACTTTCAACATTTTATTGTAAGATTATAATTTGAGATATGTTTAAATAGTACTTATTATTATTTTTTTAAATCCGCTTCAACTCCAATTTAATTTCAGTTAAAATTTTATCTATTAAATTAAAAATTAATTTTTTCAATTTTATATTCTGCCCGAATATGACAATCTTATTTTTATTATACGAGAGAGATATACAGCCTAATTATAAATTTGTTTAGAATATTTCGTGTTTTTTAATAAGTGTCTACTATTTGATTGCATTTTTTAGTTCTTTATTTATTTTACAAAATTAAAATGAATTATTTTATATTTAAAAAATAACTTAATTAAAAGTGCAAAAAATTTCTCATTCGTTTATAAATATAATTAAATATTATGTGTGTCTTGTAAAAGAGAAAAAGATGAGGAAATTATTTGGCATGGGGATATTTAATTAAGGTGACATAAGAGACTAAGAAATGTGCATTAATTATTTGACATTTGAAATTGCATAATATTAATATATGCAGCTGGCTAGAAACGAGTTTCTCGAATATTCGGATTATTAAAAAGGAAATGTCGTAATTAGGTATATAATTAACCGACAATTGTTTTCTATCCGTTGGATTTCATGCGTCCTTCCCAGTATGGCCCACACTCTCTGTCCCTTTTCGTCCTAATTTCTTCTTCTTCTCATTTTTCATATTTCCATAAAATATTAAAAATCCGCTATAGTACGCCCGCGGCTTCAGATAAGCCTCACAAACGGTCATATAAACTCGCCCATTCTTTCCGTTCCACGTGTAACGTCTGTGACAAAATATTCGAAACAGCCAGTCACACCATCGTTTCCTTATACTATAACCTTTTTGCTTTTTTGTTTGGTTGTTGATGAGAAAAATCAACGCCTAAGAACGAATAGTAGATAAGGGAGAAGTTTTCAACCAAGCAAAAACTTTTATTCAGCGTTTGATACTTTCTGCGAAATTTCAGATCTCGTGTGAACGATTCCCTATTCAGGTACGGATCCTTCTACTTCCTTGCTATTTCGTTTAGATCTTGTATTTCTCTCTCAGAAAGAGGTGTTTTCTTTATGGTTAGCTGTCTTTTCTTGGTTTAGATCTAAGGCCATTTAGTAGCAAAACTTTATACGGTTAGTTATTTGACTTATACATCTGCAAATTTTGGGTCCATCGGCGGTGGTTCTTGGCTTAATCTATCGTGTTCGCTATTTAATTTAAAGATCTAGCGCAGTGGTAAGTGGTATTTTGTTTTAAGTTGTTCTGTTTATGTTTGAATTTGTTTATTCTTTGATCTGATGGCATGGATTGATTTCTTGGCGAACTTCCTGATTTTCTTTTTATTTTTGCTTTTGTTTTGCATGAATTTTTTTTTATGTTCTTTCAGTTCATATTGTTTGTCTCTAGATCTAGGGTAGTTGGATAGAAGGTCAAGGGAAAGACATGAAATTATTGTTCTGTTTTCCCAATTTTTGGACTGTATCTTTCAAAGATAATATTACTTGGTCTGACAGGAGGGCTAGACTTGGCGTCGTGTTATTGTTGTTCTTCTATGACTGGGAGGTCTGCTGCAGGTTCCTGCCATGTAGCCTTTCTGCGAAAATGCAAGAGGCTGCCTGCCCTCCCCCAGTCCTCCCGAACCAAGGAGCCCTGGTGCTTCTTTTGTTTTTCTCCTTAGTTGCTCTCGAATTCGGCTCTGCTTTGATAAAATTTGTCTGGCATTTTTTTCTGTAGCGTTGATGGTTCTATGTTCTTTCCTTGCAGTAAATATTTGAGATGAGCCTACCACAGGAGCCACACCGCCCTTTCTTTTCATTTGGAAACCCTTTCCGGATGATATCACCCAAGGGGTCTCATTTGTCTCCACGGCTGGTTTCTGTATTGGAGTCATTTGAGAAAAAATTAGCCGAGAGGCTGAAGAAACTTGATCCAAAGGACATGGAGGATGTCCTTGGCTTAACATGGATGAAATCTGCAATGGAGTCACTTTGCGAGACGCATTCAGACATAAAAACCCTAATTACAGATCTTGAGCTCCCTGTAACTGACTGGGATGAGAAATGGATAGATGTGTACTTGGACATAAGTGTGAAGTTGCTTGATATTTGCATTGCATTTAGTTCTGAGCTTGCCCGCCTAAACCAAGGGCATCTTTTGCTTCAATGCGTCCTTCATAATTTAGAGTCCAACTCGTCAAAGCAATTCATGCGGGCCCGCTCTTCCCTTGATGGCTGGAGACAACACATTAATTCTAAGAATCAAAGAGTCATGAACTGTCGCACCATCTTAAATGATCTTGTGGAATCACTGGATCTGCCTAAGGTGAAGAATTCTGCTAAAGGAAAGGTACTGATGCGGGCAATGTATGGTGTTAAGGTGCAGACGGTTTTTATATGCAGTGTCTTTGCTGCTGCCTTCTCAAGTTCTGAAAAGAATTTGTTAGGCCTCGATGTTGCAGACAATATCTCGTGGGCAAAAGCATATTCTGATCTGCAGTCTAATGTAAATAGGGAGATCAGAGAGAGATTTTCTGGTGGAAAGTTATCGGTCCTCAAAGAATTGGATGCTGTTGATTCAAGTGTGAAGAAGTTGTACCCTATGATTCAAGATGGGCTGCAACCTGATCAAGAGGAAGAGTTCCAGAAGTCTGTTTCTGATATGAGGAATGGAGCAGAAAAACTTTCTCAAGGGCTGGATGATCTTGCCAAGCAAGTGGATATCTTCTTCAAGATAGTTTTGAGCGGGCGTGATGCCTTGCTTTGTAGTTTGAGAACATATGGTGCTGTTACTGACCCAAGGTTAGGTACTAATGTAGGAGAGCAGATTGTGAGATGATTAGACCAAAATGTATGAAGCTAACTGATTTCGTGTATACAAACGGTTTAGACTTGAGATGTCTTTATAGGTATATACCAAGTTGTACGGTTTTTCATATTATAGATGGTGTGATTGTGAGGCATGTTATGATGTTATGGTTTGTAAAATTATGTATTACTATGAAATGTCAGCAATGCAGTAAAACTTTCGATAGTGGAATAATGTCATTTGCTTTTTTATTATCCTTTTGTGTTTCTCCGTAGGTTTCGTTGATTTAGTTGGGAAACTGATTTTAGACATGGATGGCGAGTCCACTATGAAGCTAAGAAACTTGTCGGAGTTTTTGATACTTCAGATTTCCATCCTTGCACCAATAATTGTTTACTTTGTCAGATTTGAGTCACTTTTAAGATGGAACACACAAGGCAATTGAATCGTAGTCTCAAGAAATCGTAAAGAGGAAAAGTAGAGGTTGCATAATCTTTGTCGTCCCTTGTGAAAAGTAAAAAGTATTAAGGATTTATGGCATGACTTAAACGCAAGTCATTTTGTTTTAGTCCTTTTGCATACCCAGTCCAAGCTATGGTTTTTGGAATGCATATGGTTTTACCAGCAGTCCTCGATGGAGACTTCCAGTCCACATTGAGTGTTTTTTTGCCCTTTTGGCGTATGTGTGTGTGTGGAAAGACTTGAACATTGAGTTGCAGAGTTAAATTCATAACCGGTTTATTGAATGACTTAAACGCAAGTCATTTTGTTTTGCTTACCCAGTCCCAGCTATGGCTTTTGGAATACATATGGTTTTCCCAGCAGTCCTCGATGGAGGCTTCCACACTGAGTTTTTTTTGTTTGCCCCCGCGTGTGTGGAAAGACTTGAACATTGAGTTGGACCAGCGCAAGTTGCAGAGTTAAATTCATAACCGGTTTGATGGTGACATCTAGGGCTGTTCATGGGTTGAAAATTCTTCGTTTGTTCCGTCGGTGGCTATTAACAAGGAAAATTGATACCGAGTACTCATTTCCTTGTATTTTCTTTTCATTTTACTTTTAAAACATGAAAATAATATGGACAAACTTAGTAGTTTTCCATTCCAAAAATATAAGCTAAATTTCTTTTGAATGGGTTAGCGTGCAACCAACTTTCCCTGTATGGCTTTATTCCCCAAGAAAATAACACGTAGCTGGCAAAGTTTTGGGTCCCTTAAATCACAATTTCCACCACGAAGACTGACTGATTGCCTAGAAAAATTATCTTAAAAAGAATATAAAAGTTGAAACTTAAGAGATTTGTGAATTAAATTTCACAAAAGAAAGACTTAAAAAGTAGGATTTCTATTTTTCTTCACGAGTCCACCTATCTTTTCCAGTTCATAAGTTCACATTAATCCCCCCTCCCCTTCTTCCCTGTGGACTCTACAATTCTAAAACATAACCAAATAAAATTAAAGCTTTACACCTACCTACACGCCTCTCCCTAATCTAGCCTTTCCTTTTTACTTTTCCCTGCTTTCTCTCTGCTCAGATTTTACTTCCAAATCGGGTCCGGATTCGTGTCCTCCCTTTGCTTCCTTTGTCCATGGAGTCAAGCTCTGGCTCCGCTGACCACCCCATCAGAGGCGCACCTACTCACGGTGGTCGCTATGTACAGTATAATGTCTACGGCAATCTCTTTGAAGTTTCCAGAAAGTATGTTCCTCCTATTCGTCCTGTTGGTAGAGGTGCTTATGGTATTGTGTGGTAAGATTCTTACTCGCTTCCCTATCATTTTCTTCTGTAAGATCTTGCGCTTTCAGCTTGTTTACTTCATTATTTCGAGTGATCTTGGAAAGTTCTTGTTAATTTACTTAGCATACGTGTGGTTTAGTGCTGGGTGTAATAATTTTACCTACTTGCGCGAGTTTTTCGCCTCGGATTAGCATGCTCGATTTTGAAATTTATGGAGTTGACTTTTTTTTTTTGGTGATTCGATTAGGTGTTTACCCTTTCGAGTGGTCATAATTGGCACCGATTTATCATTTTCGTTTGTTTTAGTTGCTTAGCATTTGTCTAATTTGAAAGTACTAATCTCTTCTCTAGTTTTGCTGTGAACTTAGCTGGAATGAGTTCACTTATTAAATGCTAGCTGATTAGAAGAAGGTGAACTTCAGCTGGAATGAGTTCCCTTATTAATTGCGAGCTTATTTAGAAGAAAGTGAACTAACTAATCATACTTGCACTCGGAACATCATGCGTTTGCAAACTATGGAGAAAGCGTTAGTGTTCAATCTGGTTGAACCTTTTCAAAGATGTTTTATGCTTCGTGCGTTCAATTGCTTGAGATACTAGATTCTGTAATGTTTCTGCAAGAAAAGTATTTAAACCTTTTTGTTTATTTGTCCAAACAAATATTCTGATGAATTATAAAGGATCTCGCTTTGCTTACATTTGACTCTATTGCTTTGTTGTATCAACAATGTCAAGGAAAAATGTGATTTTTTATTTCCTTTAGTGCTGCTATGAATTCTGAGACTCGAGAGGAAGTTGCCATTAAGAAGATTGGTAATGCTTTCGACAACCGCATAGATGCTAAAAGGACTTTGCGAGAGATTAAGCTTCTTCGGCACATGGACCATGAAAATGTGAGTTTGTTGGTTCTATGTAATAACCTATTTATTTTGCTGTTCTATTCTATTGATTCTATATATTAAGTTCTTGCTTCTTACTGTGATTTCTGGTATTATGTTACATCTTTGACTGTTACATCTTTGATTGGTTCAGATATGGAAACATTTTTTTGTGACTTTTAACTTCCCATATTTCTCTATAATCCTCAATTTGCTAGCTTATTAAATTAATGTTTCTTTTTCATTGTTATAAACAAGTTTCTTAGTTAAAGATGCTCCTAACACATGGTAATTGAATGCCTTTTATGAGTGAGAATGGTTATGTATTTATGTGAGATTGTGAGTACTAAAATTTTTCTCAGCGGTATGAAATATGATCCTTGTGCTCTTTTTATGAGTTGGTGGAGTACCTTTCCTTTACGAGAATTTTTTCTTCTTCTTTTTGTGTACCCTGAAGGTTTGGAGTTATAATCTTACTTCTCCTTTCCTTTTCCGCAGATTGTTGCTATAAAAGACATCATACGACCTCCCCAAAAGGAAAACTTCAATGATGTCTACATTGTTTATGAATTAATGGATACTGATCTTCATCAAATAATTCGCTCCAACCAGCCATTGATGGATGATCATTGTCGGGTTAGCACCACAAATTTGCTTGGATTTCATACTTACTATAAATGCTTTGCAATTGTAACCTCTTTTTTTTATTATTTTTAAAAGGAAAAAAAATTAGTTAACCACCACTTTAGTGCCTTGTCCTATATAGAATCTTACCCGAGGGAAATTTTGTCTCCTTTTGGGGATAATGGCCCCGACACATTCATTGCGTGGGGATTGAATATCAAATTAATATTCTTAAGTCTCTTATTCTTCTTCCTTCTAACTTTCTTGATTTAGAAGCTAGAAAAAAATAATAATTTGAAAGAGAACCAAGCACTTAGCAGCTACCGAATGGGCAAACTGACTTTGGATTATGGAGGGAATTGTTTTTTGGTACACCCTTTGAACTCTGAAATTACCATCTGTACATGTTATGTAGTATATTTGACATGTTATTTCTCCAACAAAAAGGGGGAAAAATTAGTCCTTTATTAATAGTTTCTTTGTCACTTTTATCTTTAGCCCCTCCAAACTTCAAAGTTTTACCTTTGATTGGCAGCCCATGGAATTGCTACAGTGTAGCAAGTGCTTGGCTTACCATATGGTACAGTTAGTAATTTATTACTCAAATATGTGTAAGCATATATTTTCAAAATTTTCATGAAATTGTTACTTTTGCAGTACTTTCTCTATCAGTTGCTGCGGGGGCTTAAATATGTTCATTCAGCACATGTTTTGCATCGTGATCTAAAGCCTAGCAATTTACTCTTGAATTCTAATTGTGACCTTAAGATTGCGGACTTTGGTCTTGCGAGGACAACTTCTGAAACCGATTTCATGACTGAGTATGTTGTTACTAGATGGTACAGGGCACCAGAATTACTCCTTAACTGTTCAGAGTACACTGCAGCAATTGATATATGGTCAGTGGGTTGTATACTAGGTGAAATCATGACACGACAACCTTTGTTTCCTGGGAAGGACTATGTTCACCAGTTGAGGCTTATAACGGAGGTATGCTTTTTGAACATTGTTCAGTAAAACTGCCCTTAACAATACTAACTAGTTGTTCTTCTTTGTTTAAATTGACTTTCTATTGTAAATTGAGATGCTTTGTTGTTCGTGGTGGAGACATGAATTCTCCTTTTACTAAAGTCATCATTGCTTTAAAATCTTGGGTCATTACATGTTACAGGCCTGAAGGCCTTTCTTATGTATCACTTTCCTATCCTACCCATCACATGTTTTATCTCTTTTTGCACCTCTCTCTCTCTCTCTCCATTTCACTTCAAATCTCAAGAATTGGATTCTCTTGCCCCATCCCTTGATGCATGGCTTTCTTGTCACAAAGTATGGGTTATTGTCATGAATCATGATAATTTGAATAGAAGTCTGTGTGTATGCAAGGTATAGGAGAAAAATGGTCGGGGAAGTGAAGTCCACCATTTACAGTTCGATTTTCTTAATTTCCTTTTTCGTATGAATTTGTGCTACTTCATTTCTGCTTTTTTTGTTCCTTTTTGGTTTGCTTGTTGTGCTAGATGAGACTTAGTTCTTACATGTGACACAATTTTCAGACAATGGTTCATTAGAGTCTTGATTAACGATTGGCAGCTGGGAAAAGAGGAGCAAATTAGGATGAAAGAGAGGGAAAGATTAGAGACTGAGCTTACTCACTAGAAACTGTCATGAGTTAAGCTATTATTGTTGTTAGCAGGCAGCTAATTAGCTTCATGTTTTCAATCATCATTCTTTAGCAGCACGCCTTTGAGTATTGTCAAAGGCATTGTTCTTAGCACAGTCTTTGATTTAAAGTGCATATGACTTGGTTTGACAACTTGTTCATTGATTGTTCTGTTTCCACAGCTCATAGGTTCGCCAGATGACAACAGCCTTGGTTTCCTAAGAAGTGACAATGCTCGAAGATATGTAAGACAGCTTCCACAGTACCCAAAGCAAAATTTTGCTTTTAGATTTCGTACTATGTCTCCAGGTGCTGTTGATCTGTTAGAGAAGATGCTAATGTTCGATCCAAATAGGCGCATTACAGGTAATGATTCTGCATTCTAATGACTATCATAGCATGTTGACAATCTCTTACAAGATTTAAGGAAGCATTGCATAAGAAATAATGCTGGAAATTTAAAAATTGGAATCAGAGTCCTATTTGTTTCAAATTGAGAGATTTTTATTGACACAATGTCGAATTTTGCAACTAATGTGGGATATGTTGGTTAGACTTGATGAGTTGCAATTGCATATATCTGGAAAACAAGGTGGAATATGGTTTTGAAATGTAATCAGATGCTTATATTGGTTACCTTGCTCATTTATGAAGCTTTTTTCACATTTATGTTTTCCCTGGTTGTTCGCAGTTGATGGGGCACTGTGTCACCCGTACTTGGCGCCACTCCATGACATCAATGAGGAGCCTGTTTGCCCAAGGCCTTTCAACTTTGATTTTGAGCAGCCATCTTTTACTGAAGAAAACATCAAGGAGCTTATCTGGAGGGAATCTGTAAAATTCAATCCGGATCCTTGAGAATAATCCGATAGTTTGCTGTAGACTCTTAGGGATATAGTCCAGGATTCCAAGTTTTATCCTATTATGTAAAATGCTTCATAGCCTCTTTGGAGAGAAGACAGGAATACAATGGGTGTACTGGGATTAGCTTATATGTGTTCACAAAGTGTTTGATCGGCTTTCATCCCAGATTATTTGTGATATTGAAGTATGTGAGATGGAGATAGGCTGCAGTCAAAGTGATCACTAACTGCAAAGGATCTTAGGCAAGCCAATTTGGTTCAGGGTGGGGTGGGCTGTTCGTTGCACGGCAATCTGTACTGCTTGGAATGGGGATTCTGCAAAATTGTGAGATTCCGTGTTCCTAGTTTTCAGTTTCTAAATGCTGATTTATATGTTAAGAACTTCTTTGATTTGCTGATGCCATGTCTTTCTCTATTCTGATTGCATTTTCAAATTTAGAACGTGGACGGTATTCAGCATTTATGTTATATAAAGATCTGGGAAGCGTTGTATCTCCTATAAAATTTAAAAGCAGTTATTGAACTGAGTGCAAATTCCATGCAAGTGCAGGGGTGGGTTTTTATTTTATTTTTTTTATGGTCGCTCCATCAGAAAACATGAGTAAGCATTTAGGTTAACTCATTCCATTACACAGCTCTTTCTTCAAGCAGAACTTGAATCTATGAAATGAGAGTTGTCAGTTTGTCCCCACTATTCGGCTGGTGAACATTTGTTAGGATTAAAATTGAGATCTTCGTTGAATTAAGGCCTAAGCATCAGATTCAGGTATGTTCTAACATGGTGTTAAAATAGGCATAACTGCATACTTCAGCATATTCAGTTCTAAGATTTTAGTACCCTTCTCTTGTACATAAGCACACCCGCGTATCAAGATCAATCTTATGACTTAGCAGATGAAAACATCAAAACACACAAATATCTAAGAAAAATACTCATATAACACTTTCCCTAAAATACATTCACATATGACTTTCCCTAGAACAGATTCACATATAATTCTTGCCAAAAGTGCACTTCTGGAGCTGTAACGAGTCTATTGGTATATTCTTTGGTGGAAAATCACAGGCTGTAAGTTTCTCCGGCCCTTGATCAGGCAACAGATCGCAGGGACGAGGGGACACCCCACTGGTGATGCCCTCGATATCAGTACATGTCCATGGTACCTTCTTGGCCTTTGCAGCCATTCCAACGGTGACATTAGAAATGCAAATTTGCTTAAAAGGGTCACCTGCAATCCCCTCCAATCTGGCAGCCATTGACACATTATCGGCAACCATATCTCTGTAGTTAATCCCTTGAATGACGGGCAGTGCATTTGGGTCATAGTTCTTATCAGCATGTGACCCATAATTTCCAGTCATCCAAAAGGCCCATTTCATGGTATGCATGGTCATTTTTTTCACATATACATCCTTCACATACCCTCCTCTCCCTACTGCAGTTTTAATCCTGATCCCTGATTCTGTATGAATGGCTGTGATGTCCTCTGCTCTGACATCTTCAATCCCACCTGACATCTCACTTCCCAATGCAATTGTAGCACTGTATGGAGAAATGCATGTGAGCCGTCTGATTACTAGTTGCTTTGTAGGCATCCCAAATGCAATCCCATACTCATCCCAACCGCTCTTAACCGCCACACAATCATCCCCGGAGACTATGTAGCAGTCTTCAATTTTAACGTTCGTGCAAGAATCTGATCACCGTAGCAAACAACCAACATAAGTTTTCTTGCAAAATGAGCTAGTGATAAAATGTTAGCTATGCATAAATAACACAATTCTATCACTGTTTTTTTTTTTTTTATTAAAATCATGAATAGAGTGATAGAGTTTAGATATAGATCGTCAGGTTATGATGAAAGTTTGGAACTTCAATTAAAAACCAACCTGGGTTGATGCCATCAGTGTTAGGAGATGAAACCGGAGCAATGATGGTAATGCCTTGAACAAGAATATTACTGTAATTCCATAGTTAAATCAGAGTCAGCTCAAATTAAAAAAAAATGTATATTTAACTTGGTCCATAACTTTATTTATGGAAGTAATACTGAGGTTTAGAGTACCTGCTGTAAACAGGATGAACGGTCCATGAAGGAGAATTCAAGAGAGTGAGATTTGAAATTTGAATGTTGTCGGTGAACATGAGCTCAATCAAGTAAGGTCGGGTGTATTTGAGCTTTTTCTTCTTGAAATTCTGCCACCAGATTGCTCCCTGACCATCGATTGTGCCATTATTGCCTGCATTTCAATTATACACAGTTCGGTTCGGTGAGGTTTGTTCAGTTACCTGTAACAAGTAATTAAATTTCATTTTTCAGTTACCTGTAACAACAACATCAGTGAGGTTTGTTCCAAAAATGAGACTGGCGTATCTTCCAGCGGGTGCATCCCTTCCTCTGCCGTAGGACGGCAGAGGTTTCAGCACAGGCCATTCCTTGACATCCTAGAACAGAATTTAATTTCACAATCAATCACTAAAATCAACAAAATTACACAACAAAGAAAAAAAAAAGAGTTCTAAATGGAAAAAAAAAAAGAAACCTGAGAGCCAAGAAGAACAGCATCTTTGTGGAGAAAGAGAGTGAAATGGCTGATGAGGTTAAAGCTACCTGTTAACCATTTCCCAGCGGGAACAAGAAGTTGTGACCCACCCTGTGTTTCATACTGTCTCAGATGATTAATTGCATCCTGAAATGCCTTTGTATTTGATGTTTTTCCATCTCCAACTCCTCCAAAATCTGTTATTGATGCGCTGTGTGCTCTGCAATTCATAGCACTGTACTCAAACGAATCCAAAATCCTTGCTTTTCTGCTCTCTGCTCCTTTACTACTCGCCAAGGCCAATAACGCCACCACTAGAACCAAATTACCCACCTGCAATTTCATAGTTATATGCAACTTATTAGAACAAAGATTGTGACTTTATGTTTAAAAATGGGGAAAGGAAAATGGGTTTCAGAGTATTACTCGAGATTTCATCGAATTTGTCTGCAAAAACTCCATTTTCAGATACGATTATTTGTTATGTGGTGGTTGAGGAGGAAAGTGTACTTATAGGGAGAAAGTTGTAACTGTAGTTTATCTGCCCTTCATTCGGCAATGCATTATTGTCCATCTTACAAGCAAAGGAATATTATGCATTCCGTGGCTCTATTTTTGGAATCCTTGCTTTGCATTTACATCATGCTAACAGAAATCTTCCATCATAAAATAATTTTAGTTTAATAACTCACATCACATATTGGCTTTAATACTTTCTTTTTATAAAAAGAAAGATAAGCGGAATATATTCCAATCACTTTTAATGTTAAATACTTATTTTAAATGCTTGAAAAGGACAATTTAACAAAATCAGTCGCACACAAGTGATAAATTACAACTTTCCTTCAGCATTATTGTCATTTATTGTTTCAATTCAATTTAACACTAATTAACCATAATCTTTAAACAACAAATGAAAAATGAAAATTAAGAAGAGAAGTTAAAGTAAGTTAATGCCCAAACTCCGCATTCACTACCTCTCATCATTACAAAATAAGCATGACATTGTCAATACCACAAAATTACATAGTGTCTGTGTATTTAAAACCGAGGAAATGGGTAATGGTGGGCAAGCAGTGGTGCACTGGCGGTGTAGAGGCAAAAAGACTTTGCTCCACTTCGTTATGTTTCTGTTGGAAAGTAGTTAGTGCCTTGGTGGGTCCGAAGTTTTGTTGTTTTTATTGGAATTGTCAATCAAAAGTATATGATCTCGTGAACCTCCGCCGCACTTCACGGGTTCATAGTCCTGTAAAGTTCGAGTCCCCAACACCTTCTCACCGGCCCACTACTTTTTGACCTTCCTTCGACAATGTTAATCCCTTTGCAACTTTAACTTTTGATATAGATAAAACAAATTAAAAAATACAGTATGAATTGACATCAATTTCTATAAAAAATTTATTATAATTTTTTAAATTTATTTTTTATAATCATATATTATTATTATATTAATTAATTATTTTTAAATATATATAGGAGCAAACAAAAAAAAACATGTAATTAGTGTTATTTGAACTCTCAAAATTATCAAATTTAATAAAAGAAACAAAAAATTTAAAAATTTTCAAATGTAATGAAACGGGTGAAGTGTTTAAAATTTTGCTTAATCCATTTCAAGTGTTATTGGAATTTTTCGGAGTACGGGAAGCATCACGTGTTCAGTCACGGGAGCATTCAGCACAAACCAACACCCAT
This sequence comes from Excoecaria agallocha, assembly GCA_037975025.1. Taxonomy (NCBI): domain Eukaryota; kingdom Viridiplantae; phylum Streptophyta; class Magnoliopsida; order Malpighiales; family Euphorbiaceae; genus Excoecaria; species Excoecaria agallocha. Next base: position 66,674,910 of record CM075806.1, on the reverse strand, counting down.
TTCCCTTTCACATAATAAATAAATAAATAAATAAATAGGTAATTACATGTTTTTAAATAAAATCAAATATCAAATAAATAAATATAATTACATTTTCTTTATTTTGAAATTTTAAGAAAAGAAAAAAGAGTTAAGTGGTATGTCTTAAGAAGTCTTGATCCAAAATGATGCGTGCAATGTACACTATCCGATCAGATATGAATAGTGATGATCGAATGGTGCGCACGCACTCATGCACCACGCAAGAAGGTATGGAACTGTGTCCATTTTTTAAACACTTAAAAAAATCGATTTTGAATTAATAAAAAAAGAAAATAGAATAAAGGTTTACAGAAAAATTCTAAATGGTCATCACATGAATTCATAAATCCTCTCTCTTTAAGACACTTTTTGTCTCATCTCTAACAACTTCATTTATCTTAAAAATAGCGATTGATTTGGATATTATGAGATAAAAATTAACTCTTTTTCTTTCTTAGTATTAGCTCAATATATGATTAAATGTGGATGAAATATTGGTAGAATTTTTCTTAAAAATTCCCCTCTCTCTTTGGACTAAAAGAATAGGGCACATGGTGACTCCGAACTTCTTCTTCCTTTTATTTTCATTTTTTTTTTGTTTGAGTAGTTTAATTTGTTGTTGTTATTATTATTATAATTTATATCAGAAGATTTTTATGTATGAAATTTGGGAGAACTGGGCTTTCATTGGATAAAGGGCCTTGTTCGTTGGTTCGTTAGGATTTTCACTTGAATTCTCCTTTTCTGATTTGATATCTAATTCCGATTCTGATTAATTGCTTGTCTAATTCTGATTTAGGTATTCAATTATGGAACAACGTAACACAAAAATGTTGGTTGTTATATATAAAACTGCATTGAACTAAGAACCAGCATTACAAATGGGAATGAGAAATTTCTTATCCATACCATATTTCTATATTAATTTGTGAATTGAGTCAATTAATAATTGTAATGTAAAATTTAATTGTTAATATTTAGAAACTAATCCTCGCAATTTTTTGTCGATAAGATGAGAAGTTATTCCCATATTATAAAAAATTCCTTTTCAAGAGTTTTTTTTTTAAATTAGGAGTATTATTGTTTTTTTTTTTAATCTTGGCATTCTTTTTGGTATTTGAATTGCATTTAAGTGTACCTTATCACTCTTTTCCCAATTAATTAGTAAGAAATAATTTAGTCTATGTATAAATATATTTAAGGAATTAAAACGACTCAATCATTTCGTTAATTAGTTAGTGTTGCGAAAGTAACAATATCTACTTAGAGTATAGTTTAGTTGATAAATAATAAAAATTGAGAAAAAAAAGAATGAAGATATTAAAAAAAAATTGTGTTTCGGATATATTCATAAATTCTATGCATGGGAATTAGGAAAAAAAAAAAGGAAAGTTAATTGTACATTGCATGTGGCATTATTATATGGGTGATTGGAATATTCCACCTAACATCTGAAATTCCTGATCAGTCGCTATTCACAAATATATATAATACGCATGCTGGCCACATAACACTACCCCATAGATTTTCAAGAAGTCATACACCTCTGAATTTAATAAAATTTTGTTAACTTTCTATAAAAGCTATACTCTACTCGGGAGTTCGATGATATTAATAATGTGATTAAGCTATAATAAGATCGGAATTGAACAGGTTACAATGGGGAGCACGATGGTGGAAATGATCATGATTTCAGGGGAAATCCTGCAGACAAGACGAAAACCGGATGAAGGGTTGCTGCTAGCTTTACTAATCTTGGGTGACTTTTTCATTAACAACATTAATTTGTGTTTTGTTGTTATGATTATTATTAACTAAGAATACAAAAATTAATAAACTGTTTTTCGGGTACAGAACTGGGAGAAAGAATATATAAGTGGGATGAGGATATCAATGAACTTAGTAGCATACTTAGTAGGAGATGTGGATATTCCCTGTTGGCTCAAAAGGCTACTATCTCAGTGATTTTGATAAATAACAAAACAATTTAGTTAATAAAGTTTTTGGCTTTTTAAGTTTATTTTATACAAGTCCAAAATAATACTGATGTCAGGTATTCTATCTAACACAAAATAGGTTAGACGTATTCTGTCATCAGACCTGACATTTTGAATTAATTTTGAAAATCAAATTACTTTAGGAAAGTATTGTAAAATTATTTCTGAGGATACACACACTCATACAAATCATTCATTATATAAAAATATTTTTTTAAATCATATTTTAATATATTTGAATTAAATTTTCAATAATTAAGTTTTCCATACTTGTATATTTGAAAATGGAAAGATATTTTCTGAAATATTTTATAGTTGTTGGAATGTATTTAAAAAAATAAAAATCATCACATTTTGACATATCTAATTTAATTCTTTTCTAAACTTCAATTTTCGATATAAACATAGTTTTAAAAAGGAAAAAAATATTTGATTGATTTTTTGGCTATTGCATTTCAATTAACGGAAGCAAAAATTAGATTTTTTAAAATTGATAAGGAAATGTTTTTGAAAATAGTTTCACTTAATAGCTATTTTTTTAAAGTATAAATATGAGTTTGTTTAAATTTTGAAACATGTGAGTGAAACACTTTAATTTTTGAATATCATTTTGCTGTAAGTTTCACCTCCTCATCATCAGTATCATTCACATATCCTTAAATGATTATGGTTTATGATTTGTAATTATATGTTGTGAGGTTTATCAAACCATATGAGATAAAAATGAAGTTAGGTTGTTAGGATTCAGAAAAAAAAAAAAAAGCTTGCAAGTGTTTGGCTTCTTTTACTTGAAAAAAAAAGTTAAGTGTTTTGATCATTTTACTTAAAAAAAAAATTAAGCGTTTTTGAGTTTTTTACTAGGGAGAAAAACTTGGGAAAGTTTTTTGTAATCGGCTTTTGACTCGTGCTCACTAAATAGAGTCACATTAGAAAAGAAAAACTCTTAAGATGGGTTGTCTTAAGTAGAAGATGTAGGTAATAGCCGAACCTTTATAAATCACGGTGTCAAATTTTTATCTCTTACTCTCTTTTATTTCGTACTCTATCTAATTTTTATGCTATACCGAATTTGTTTATTATGTTTCTGTCTCGTGTTCTTTAGAATAGGTTGTAAAAATCAATCTGTGTTCAGCCACAAGATGAATTTAAATTTTTGTATAAATTATTTGAGCAAGATTTAATTGATCAATTACCCATCAAAAATTTCGTCTATGTATGTATATTTGATATGAAAAAAGTTGAGCAAAAATATATTGAAATATATTTATGAAACAATTTTTTTATGATATTGATATATGCATTTATGCAGCTTGAAATAATTATTTGATTTAATTTGTACCATTTGCTTTTCAAAAGTTTTAATACTCAATTCATCCCCCTCTAAAGTATATTTGGGACTCTCACTTCCATCTGCAAATTCTGCAACTATAATCACCAACTCCATGGTTGGCATCCTTGGTGGCTTCTTGATTGGCCGATGCTAAACTCGGTCGTTGATTTGACCGTCGCTGTCTTTGCATCCATAGCTGCTCCAGTAAAATTTTAGAAGCCTCTATTTTCTTTCCTTCTCTCTCTTTTTTCTCTTAATAAAGAAAACAAATTTATCTGAATAAGGGGTGATTAAAAAAAAAAGACAAAGAATTTAATAATATATATATATATATAAAATGAAGATAGACTAAAATCTTCTATTATTGTTTAAATTTCAGTGGAGGTCTTAAAGTTAGAAAATTATAATTGACTATTATCGCATATTGTTCTGATAAGCAGTAGTCAGCTATCTAGCCACAAGTTTTGCATACATACACAGCACAAAGAAGGCACAACCCTAAAAAACAGACAAACTAAATAATTGCACACCTTTTCAATTGTTCCATCTTTTCCAAACACAAAAATTTGCATTGCCACCCAATCTCCAGATTTTGGAGTATATTTTAATTTCCATAAAATGTATGGTCTTCAATATAAAAATATTGATTGAATTATATTTATGTGATATTTTATTTTTCATTAGTATATTATTAGAATTATGTGCTTCAACGCTTATTTTATTTAAGTAAAATCCCAAATGGAAAACATGAGCGCTAGGAGAGGTTCGTTTTCTATGAGTTGATTGGGTTCAAACTGAATTATTAATTTCGTAATAAAGAAGACATGCATGGCTAATAAAAGGAGATAGAATGAATAATTCTGTGATTAATTTATTTTTTTATTAGCCATGTCTTTTGTTAATCGTTGTATTCTTTCCATTATAATTTCTAAAAATAATAATTTGGTTTTTAATTAATCTGTTTCTAATTTTCTGAATATTTTAATTTTTATTAATTCTAGTTGATTTATATTTTATATTTTATTTAATAAATTTTTAATTTCTCATCATGATTTTCCGGACGTAGTTAAGTTTCAGAAATTCTCCATCAAATCAGTAATGGTATTAATTGAACTAAACTAATTTTAATTTATTGCTTTTTTATTTAATTGAAGGCACAAACATTTATATATAATATATATACAATGTTTATCCCGAGGGGAAAGGAAGAAAATAATAAAAATATGGAAGAGTGATTTATGCCCAGAAAATAATTGAGAGTATTCTCCCATTCTGCAATCAGATTTGTGATCAAATAAAAATATTAGTAGTGAGTGTTAATGGGACAGAAGTAGCTAAGTAGAGTGATATTACACGTGGGTTTTTTTTAAGGACTAATAGGTGAAATAACTTTTATCTTATCTTGCTTTTAAAATGCAAAACCCAAAATTCTATGAATGAAGTATAGAAAACGGCACAACAGTGTGCCGTTTTTCAGCATAAATTGACACATTTGATAGTAGGGCCCATATTGACACAAAACGGTAAAGATATTATTGTTTTTTTTTTTTTGAAATAAAATGAACTTCATTAAAAGGAGTCAGCTAAAGGAGCTGAAACAATACAAGTGGTAGATAAATCCTAAATCACTAGACCAGGCCAAGAATAAGCAGCTCGAGCAAGAGCATGAGCAATACCATTCGCTGGTCTTTTGACAAATTCAAATCGGATATTGGAACTAATCATAATACAATCACCAATAATACTATCAAGATCATAATTAGTTCTAGAACCAGAGTTCAAAGCTTGGATCACCAATTGACAATCTGATTCAATTACTGCTGAACGGAAAGAGGCCTTCTTGAGCCAGCTTAAAGCTTCCCAAACTGCCATGGCTTCAGCAACTGAAGGATGCATAAAGCCTGCATAGAAAAAACAACCTGCAGCCAGAAAACAACCTTGATCATCCCGCAAAATAAAAGACCATCATGTGCCCTGCTTATCCGAAAAAGTTGTTGCATCAGTATTAGTCTTGATCCATCCCGTAGGAGTAGGAGACCATGAAGTCGAAAAAGCCAAAGAAGCCTGAGGAAACTGATCATCCTTACTTCTAGCTTGCTTCCATTCATCCACAAAAGATGATGTCATATAGAGAACTGCTGCAGCACTTCGTTTAGTCCCCTGCCAAACCCAATCATTTCTATTTTTCCAAATGGCCCAACAAATAGCAACTGCCAAACCACATATTTCTAGACTAGCACCAGAAGAAATCAGATTAAACCATGAATGGAATTTTGATCCACTACCCCGAATGAAACTCACTAGAGATTTGCTCCAAACTTCTTTAGCAAAAATGCAATCAACTAAAATATGAAGAATGGTTTCAACCTCGTTACCACAAAGAGGGCAGGATTCATTGAGATCAATACCTTTAAGAGCCAACAGATGTTGAACATGTAACACCCTCACTGAACCAATAACTGTTCATTCAAGTTATAAATCGAAATTTTTTTTTCTGACCAATTAACCTCTTAATGACAAATTCAAGTCTCAAAGTTGCTCTCAACGCCTATTATAAAGATTATGTCATCCCACACCTAAACAACAGGTTGTACCCCTGAGACTATTTTTATACTTTCTCTCTCTAAGTCTCTCACTGACTTAAATTTCAAAATGCTAACGTCCAGTCCATCCAAGCTAGCCTTCTTGCAGGTTTCAAGCACTGTTGGATCCGATAAGATCCTATTGTCAACCTCATTTTGGTACGACGTCAACTCAATCACCATAGATGGCCTCTCCCTCTTATGAAATTTATAGATTTATCGCGTATAAATTTTGTCAGAATTGAACGTTGTTTGCATTTTGCTCCTACATATGTGAAATTCTATCAAATTGAAATTAGTAGGTAACTCAACCCAATTAATCCAAAAGTATTTCGATGAGTATATTTATATCAAAGTGAATTCATTTTATTAAGAATTCGGTTAATTCGATTATGTTTTTTTATTTCACAAAATCAAATCAATTAAATTGATATACAAGGTAAAAAAAGAAAACAAATAAATTAAAATTAGAACCAACCGAACACCACTCACATTTTTTTTTAACTCCTATTTAATTTTATATTTTTAATAAATGCATAATTTAATGGGTATACATATGCCCGGGTGGATTGTCTAAAAGCGAAAATACAAAAATACAGTCAACGGACAAAGATAGTACGTGTCCCCTGTAAAAGTCGGCTGTATGACTCCCCCGTCGTATCCTGCCCAACTTACTACAGCAATCCTGTAGGACAGCAAAAATGGCGAAAGAGCTTCATGTAATGATGCGTCCATAATCGGCCTTTGGCCACTTGATTCCCTTCTTTCAATTCTCTATATCATTAGCCAAAGCTGGAATCAAAGTCTCCTTTATTTCACCTCCCAATAACATCCAAATACTCCCTAAAATTCCTTCCAACTAACATATCTTCTATCAAATTCGTGGAGTTTCCATTGCCGATTTTAGAAGACGAGTCCTTGCCCCAAGGAGCAGAGGCCACCGTTGATCTTCCTCCTTCTAAAATCGATTCCCTGAAGATCGCATATGATCTCCTTCAACACCCATTGAGGTAATTTGTGGCTGATCAAAAGCCTGGTTGGCTTATAATCGATTTAATTTCTCATTGAGTAACCGAGATTGGCGAAGAGAACCAAGTTCCAATTGTTCATTTTTCTGTTTTATCTGCTGCTTCTTATCTTTTTCTTGCCCATCCAAGGTGCCTGGAGGCTGAAACTCAGAAGATTTTCCTGCCGTCGTGAGAGAGCATGACATCGCCGCCGGAGTGGGGTTGACTTTCCTCCTTCTTTGGCTTATAAAAAAAACGAAGCTATTGCTGTTTTTGAATGGATTTATGGCATAAACGCTTCGGGTATATCAGACGCTGGAAGAGCTTCCAAAGTGTTGAGTTGTTGCCAAGCTCTGGCTATTCGGAGTTGCCCAGAATATGAAGGTGATTCCTTGAACAATTTGCAGAAAGAAATGGGAAAACCTGTGATTCCTGTAGGTTTATTATTACCAGAGAAACGCAAATCAAGAGACTTCAAGGATGAATCATGGGGTCAAGTATTTAACTGGCTTGACAACCAGAAACCCAAATCAGTAGTTTTTGTTAGTTCGGTAGCGAGTTCAAGCTAACAAAAAGATCAAATATTTGAGATTGCATATGGGCTAGAGCAATCTGGGTTGCCATTTTTATGGGCATGAAGATGCTTTGCCACAAGGATTCAGCGATCTAACATCCAAAAAAGGGATTGTGAATATAGGATGGGCACCGCAAATGGAGATTTTGGGGCACCCATCAATTGGAGGTTCATTGTTTCATTCAGGATGGGGTTCGATTATCGAAACATTGCAATTCGGTCACTTCTAATTCTATTGCTATTTATCATTGATCAGCCATTGAATGCGAGGTATTTGGTTGAGAAAGGATTGGGTGTGGAAGTAGAAAGAAATGAAGAAGATGGATCCTTCACTAGAGATGGGATCTCCAAACCTTTGAGAATCGCTGTGGAAATTTTTGGGAGCTACAAGTTGCATCAGGATCACTATATTGCTCAATTTGTTGAGTTTTTGAAAAACAAGGAGTGAACCATAATTCAACTCGTATGCTTGTATTAATTTAGTTCAAGTTGAATCGACTTATTTACCTCTTACTATGAGGTAAGATATTTTTAATGTTATCATTTCCGTTGCATGATTAATCTCTAGTGATCAAATGTATGAAAGGGAGATGGTGAATATAATTTAGATAAATTAGCTATATGAACAAAGGTAAAATGGTTATTAATTTTTTTTGCCTAGCTATCCGGAATTTGATTCAAAATTAATTTTAACTCAATTTAAATTAGGGCTGTTTTGTGGATTTTCGTTTGAAGAATGCTTCTTCTTTTTTAGCAACATTTTTGTGATTTATGAATTTTTGTCATCTAGCTTCAAAATATATTATTATGATGGAATGATTGAGTTTGTTTTGGAGGAAAAACAAATCCATTTTTAGCGGTCCACGACAAAATTGACAATTAACTCACTCAGCAATTACAGAGTTGTGCTAAATCAAACACTGCCTAGAAAGAGGAATCTTCTTTTTGAAAATATAAAATGATTTTGGATAGACAAGATTAGGAAGGCGAAGGTGAAAGTGAAAGTGAAAGGTGTAAATTTAGTAGTGGAGTAGGTGAGCCTATCTTTCACGTTTATTCAATTTTCTTTTATAGTAACTTAATATAAGATATTTTATAGTGATGTTATAGATGAAATTTGTCGGCACACTTGGTGTATGTATAGTGTATACACATCAAGCAAAATTTTTGAAGCATTTTATAAAAATTTTAAAAACCGTAATTGAAAGTGCCGACACTTCTTGAAAGATGGCTATGTCTATTTGAAAAATTGCCAATTGGACAGAGAAAGGAAGCAGAGATGTCGATCAAATAATGAAATGTTCCAAATTGGACCTAATGCTTATGGCATTTAGGCCTAGAATGGACATTTAAATCAACCACAAGTTTAACTTTTACGGCCAAAGATGGCTAAGGATCTGCATGTAGTGATGATTCCGTGGTCAGCCTTTGGTCACATTATACCATTCTTTCACCTCTCCATAGCCTTAGCCAAATTCGGTGTTAATGTCTCCTTTGTCTCCACTCCAACAATCATCAATCGACTCCCTCCAATTCCTCAATTCTTGCTTCCCTTTATCAATTTGAACCAGTTCCCATTGCCGGCCCCAGACGGTGATCCGTTGCCGGAGGGAGCGGAGGCCACCGTTGATGTTCCCTCCGACAAAGTTTACCTCTTGAAGATCGCTTATGATCTTCTGCAACAGCCCTTGAAGCAGTTCTTGGCTACTGAGCAGCCTGATTGGGTAATCATCGACCTAATTCCACATTGGATTGTTGATATTGCCAAGGAAAGGAAAATTCGCGTGATGCACTTCTATGTCGGGTCAGCTTCTGCTAGCGTTTTTATTAATTATCCACCGTGCTTGGTGGGTGATAGCCGGAGAAAACTGAGGCCGTCATGGGAGAGCTTAACATTACTGCCCGAGTGGATTCATTTTCCCTCGACTGTGGCTTATAAAAAGCATGAAGCTGTTAGAGTTTATGAATGGATGTATGGAGAAAAAGCTTGTGGAATTACAGATGCTGAAAGGATAGCTACAGTCATGGATGGATGTGAAGCTATTGCTGTTCGTAGCTGTTTAGAAATAGAAAGTGATTATATAAACACATTGCAAAAGATTATGAGAAAACCTGTGATTCCTGCAGGTTTATTACCGCCAGAGAAACCCAAATCAAGAGAAATCAAAGATGATTCTTTTAGTCCAGTTTTTAAATGGCTCGATCAGCAGAAGCCAAACTCAGTTGTTTTTGTAAGCTTTGGCAGCGAGTTCAAGCTAACAAAAGATCAAGTCTTTGAGATTGCTTATGGGTTAGAGCTATCTGGGTTGCCATTTTTATGGTCATTAAGGAAACCCAGTTGGGCAAAAGATGAAGTTGATGCTTCGCCTTCAGGATTTGGTGATAGGACTAATGGGAAAGGGATTGTTAGTATTGGATGGGCACCACAGATGGAGATTTTAGAACACCCATCAATTGGAGGATCGTTGTTTCATTCAGGATGGGGTTCAATTATTGAAACATTGCAGTTTGGGCATTGTCTTGTTGTGTTGCCACTTATAATAGATCAGCCATTGAATGCAAGGCTTTTGGTCGAGAAAGGTTTGGCTGTGGAAATTGAAAGGAACGAGGAAGATGGATGTTTTAGCAGAGATGGGATCGGCAAGGGTCTAAGGCTAGCAATGGTTTCTGAGGAAGGGAAAGAATTAAGAGAGAGGATAAGTAAAGCTGCTGAGATATTTGGGAATCAGAAGTTGCATCAAGATTACTATATTCATAACTTGGTTGAGTTTCTGAAAAACAAAGAATAGTATGGAATTTCATATCTATCCTGTAAGCAAATTAAGCTATCATTTTTATGTCTGTCAGTCTCTGCTTAATATGGTTTTATGTATCGTCGTTTTGTTGGAAATAATCAGACACTTGTGATGATGCTTCCAAAGATGAAGGTTAGAAGAGAATCAAATATAATTATGCTCTCCTGGTTGAAACTTTTGTTTTTCTATATTTTGTTAGATTCAAGCCTAAGTTGACTGCTCAACCGTCTGTCTGTGCAAGAATTTTTAAGGAAGAAGAAATAGACAATAGTTTTCCATATACAAATAACAAAAACTGAAATCGGATTTTAGTTTTTAGAAAACTAAAAGCTAAAAACATAAAAGCCATACGGAACGCACACCGTTTCTAATTTTCTATGTGAATGCAAACTATATTCCTCTGTATATTATTTTAATTTTTTATTTTAAAAATCCTTAACCATAAGGAAGAGGGAGTTGCGAATTATAAAGAAAGCTCTTGCGTAGTTGCCTCGAATCATAGTTCACAAATGCTCTCCTTCATTCACGTTTTTGTCGTAATTTCTCGCTGGCTTTGCTTTCATCTAGAATTAGCTATGTCATATCATAACCATACTAAAGTTAATGCATTTATGAACATTTAAGAGTTTGATAAAGAAATTGCATGTAAATAAATTTCGTAAATTAAATAAATAATACATAGCTATTTATATAAAATTGGTTGAAAATAAGTGAAATGACAGTTAATATATATAGATGATAATATATTATTAATTTAGTTTATACAACTTGCTAAAAATAATTCTAGACAAGAATTTTTCAAAACTTATCTAGCGTTGGCCTTCAAAATTGAGATTGCTTTTTCAGGAAAAAAAAATTCATAAAAATAAAAAATGAAAAATTATGTTTATATTGCATAAAAATTAGATACTTCGTTCATTGCATCAAATTGTTACTTATTACATAAATCACTGATATTAAAATAATCATTAAATTTTCTAACTTTTATATAAAATTATCTTGAATAATAAGATTATTATAGTAAAATGTGTAAAAAAAGGATATTAATTAAAGTATTAAAAGTTTTGTTGACATCATACGAGGATAAAGTTGAAAATAACATATTAAATATTATCTTAAATTTAACAAAGTTATTATGAACTAATTAAAGGAAAGACATAAATAGTAGAATAGAGAATTTTCTCGAATTAATTGTGTATAATGAATAACCACAATAGGGTATTTATAGACACAAAATAGAAGAGATAGACTTCTATTAGAATAGGGAGAATGATGAGTTTGATAGTCAACAAAATATCTCATAATTATCACAATACTTCTCCTTGGATGACTATGCACTATGAATATGCCTTGTTAAAACCTTGCTAAGAAAAATTCAGTGGGATAAAAACTTAACGAAGGAAAAAGAGTACAATATTCATATGTGCTTCCCCTCAAAAATGAATCAAACTAAATCCTTTAGTTGGCGCATTCCAATATTGTACACATGTTTCTTAAAAATTGAACTTGGTAGGGCCTTTGTGAACAAATCTGCTGGATTATCACTTAAGCGAACTTTGCAAACATTGATCTGTCCTTCTTTCATAAGTTCATGAGTATAAAAGAATTTTGGTGAGATATGTTTTGTTCTGTCTACTTTGATATAGCCACCTTTGAGTTGTGAAATACATGCTACATTATCCTCATACAATTTTGTTGATTTTTTCTCCACCACCAATCCACTTGTTCCCTTAATATGTTGAGTCATGGTTCTCAACCATACACATTCACGACTTGCTTCATGGATGGCTAATATTTCTGAATGATTTGAGGAAGTGGCAGTGATTGTTTGCTTAACAGATCGCCAAGAAATAGCAGTGTCACCATATGTAAAGACATAACCTGTAACACCCTTATCACTCCGATCTATCTGAATAGTGCGCACAAATCGGTCATTTTTTTTTCTTTTTTTTAGTTAACTTTAAATAACACCAAAATTCGATATTACCAATTACTTAGGTATTCAATGACCTAACTGTCCCGGGTTACTATTCACCTAATAAAAATTCGGCAATATAACGGCTGTAAATCTAACTAACCCCCTGAAAAACAGACAAAACACAGCCTCTCAGAGGCACAATACTTCTAAGACAATCATTCCATTTCTTCAAACTTCCATCAGACATCCAATAACTCAAAACAGATCATAACCACAATCACACACATATATGTTTACATATCTTTACATATCCAAATACTTATACATATCAGTCTATTTATATACATGTCAAAACCTACAAGCTACAAAATAAAATAACTTCTTCATTGTGCATCATTGCTCCACGAACTCGGTACCTGCATGCAGCAGAAACTAAATGCTGAGCATAAATTATGCCCAGTGGTGACAAACAATCCTAATACTTTCTTTGCAATAATTATCCCTCAATTATTTTATGATCATGTGAATTAAATTCTAAAAATAAATACAATTAAACGCATTTTAATCAAATTCAAATAAAAACAGTTGTTTTTCACATTATTTACACTTTTTCTCATTTATTACATAACTTATGTCAAATTTCTATTTTAGTCCCCAAAATCTTATTAAATTTCAAAAATGTCCTTTTTGTCTTAATATTTACAATTTTGCCATTATAGTAATTCATTTCCATTTTCAATATACAAGTTTCTCCATTATTCATCATTTATTCTTTATTTCACTACCTTTGGGTAAAATTACAGTTTAGTCCCTGTACCATAAAAATTTTATCTTATTGACACTGTTAGGTCTCCAAAATTACTATTTTGACCTTGTTAACCATTTCTTACTTATGTTCACTTATTAATTACCCATTTTGGTAAAATGACCATTTTACCCCTGAACTTTCATTTTCTTTCATTTAAGCTCTTTTTCTACTTTAAACTTTATTTTTATCATTCTTTTCATTTTTTTAACTTATTATCATTTTCATGCCCCTAGAACAGTACCGACAGAAATTCTCAGACTGGATACTCGGGACGTGAATCCCATGGGTCACATCTAGACTGAAAAATGATCTCAACGATCATTTTTCCACGTAGCAGATACCAGATACAAATAGAAGCTATGGAGATCAGTGATCCTACCATAACTAAGCAAGTCGCCATGACTTGCACCGCAATACAGATGTCTCTATGACTAGCCAATTGTACCATGAACTAGATTTTTACTGCCAGACTACTTCTAAGGGAACCATTCTTCAAAATTTCCATTAAATCTATTATTTCATTTTTCACATATACTTACCTTTTTCCATTATTTAACTTTTAGATTTCCTTTATATAATTTATGAATTATTTCATCACAATTCAATATAATTATGCATTTAATCATCAATATACCTCAAAATTCTTATTATATCAACATTTTCATTAGTTACCTAATTGAAAATTTAATTCTAAAATATTCCTTAAATTCTTAAAAATTCTACAAAAATTTTCACATGTATTATTTCATTTCTATTATCATTTAAAAGCTTAAATTCATCATAATTCACAAAATAAACTTAGGTTTACCTTAGGGTGCAATTCGGCCATCAAGGTAAGTGTGCCATATAATTAATCAATAAATCATTTAGGCATTTAAACATACTTATTCAAGGTCTAGGTACACTATTTCATCATCAATTTCAATTTAATCACCATTTTATCACTTTAACCCTAAATTACATAAAGGTTACTTAATTGAAATCAAAGAAATTACTAAGATTTATTAGTCACTAACCTTCCTTCCTAGCTTTAGGTTGCCTAAGCTTCCTTTTCCTTGCCTTTAGCCTTGGAAGCTTGAACTTCTCCTTGATTCCCTATAGAAACTGAAATTTTAACCCTTTAAAACTCTAGTTTATTGACTTCAAATGCTAAAATTAACATCATAAATGAAATCTAGGCACCTAAAAACACAAGTAGGCACCTTAGAAAGAATTTAAACCCATTGGTTTCACTTACCTCAAATGAAACCCTAAACTCTCTCTCTTGATTTTCCTTGATTTTTTTCCTTCTTTTAAAGAGAGGAGGGCACTATACTTAACTAAGAAGGCAAAAATGACTATTTGATGGCTTGATTTAGTGTGAAATGGAGAGAGAAAAGAAAAAAAGCTTAGTAAAAATGGAGGAGAGTTGGCCGGCCAAGGAGAGGAAAAGAAGAAGACGTGAGCTGCTGGAAATTCAGAAAATCCATCTTATATATGATGGCTTAAGGGCTTATGGGCTTGGATTAGGTTAATGGGCTTAATTAATTAGTTAAAGCCTATTAACAATCTAATTTAAAGCCCAAAATTATTTATCTCATTTTCTCACTCCAAATTTGATTCCATAATTTTTATCACATAAAAAATAGGTAGTACCCAAAATTTTGGCTCAATCGGAGTCCGTTACTGGTCCGATTCAACCAAGTTGGTTCGATTCAACAACTGTCGACATCGCCGAAAAATTCATTTCTTTATACCAAAATATTCTACATGAAATTTCATGAAGATATACAAAATATGGTAATTTTTGGAGTTCATTTACTATTTTTAAAAATTTATGTAAAATCAAGTCACATTCCCTACCAGGAAAATTGACTCGCTACCTTTTTCGTATTTTTGACTTTCGGAGGCCTAAGTGACCTCTATTTCACTTCAAATTTCAACCTCGGACTTACCATGACCAATACTTTTCGATGATCAAATAAAATATTTTTCACTTTTAGGTCCGATTTACGGCCCGGGTGCACTATTCACCATCGGAATTTACTGTTCACGGCCAGGCCGGTGTTGAGGCCATTACATAACCTGTTTGTGATCGAGCTGTATGAGGATCTGATAGATATCCAGCATCAGCATACCCTATCAATTCTGAATTTACTCCTTTTGGAAAAAACAAACACATGTCAGAAGTGCCACGAAGATAACGTAGAACATGTTTTACACCATTCCAGTGCCTTCGAGTTGGTACAGAACTAAATCTTGCTAGCAAATTAACTGCAAAACTATATATGGTCTAGTGCTATTTGCAAGATATAAAAGTGCACCTATTGCACTAAGATATGGTATTTTAGGAATAAGAATCTCTTCGTTTTCTTTTGGACGAAAAGGATCTTTCTTGACATCAAGAGAGCGAACAACCATTGGAATGCTCAATGGATAAGACTTATCCATATAAAATTGTTTCAAGATTTTCTCTATATAAGATGACTGATGTATAAGAATTCCTTTTGGCAAATATTCAACTTGAAACCCAAGACAAAATTTTATTTTTCCAAGATCTTTCATTTCAAATTCCTTTTTCAAATATTCTGCAGTAATAGAGATCTCTTCTGGAGTCCCCACTATGTTTAAGTCATCAACATAAATTGCAACTATAGCAAATCCTAAATTTATCTTCTTGATAAAAATGCATGGACAAATTGAATTATTCTCATATCCATTTTTCACTAGGTAATCACTTAGACGATTGTACCACATGCATCCAGATTGCTTTAATCCATACAAAGATCTTTGGAGTTTAATCGAGTACATTTGTCGAGGTTTTGAATTATATGCTTCAGGCATCTTAAATCCTTCAGGAATTTTCATATATATGTCATTATCTAACGATCTATATAAATAAGCTGTTACCACATCCATTAGATGTATATCAAGCCCTTCAGAGGCAGTTAAACCAATCAAAAATCTAAATGTGATTGCATCCCTGACTGGAGAATACGTTTCTTCATAATCTATACCAGGTCTTTGTGAGAAACCTTGTGCAACAAGTCGTGCTTTGTATCTCACAATTTCATTTAACTCATTTCTTTTACGGACAAAAATTCATTTATATCCAACAGGTTTGACATCTTCTGGTGTCTGGACTACTGGTCCAAATACTTTACGCTTAGCTAATGAATCTAGCTCAGCTTGAATTGCTTCTTTCCATTTGAGCCAATCACTTCGATGTCGACATTCTTCTACAGTTTGAGGCTCATGCTCACTATCATTAATTATTTCATAAGCAACTGCATATGCAAACACATTATCAATAACTATGTCTTCTCTATCCCACATATTTTCAGATTTTAATGAGATCTCATAATTTTTCGGTACCGGAACCACTTCTGGGGTTGCTTCTCTGGAAATATGAAGTTGTTGATATGTGTTATTTTTAACCCCTTCTTGAGCATCATTTTGAATATTTTTCAATTTCCTTTTCTTTCGAGGAACAATATCTTTTGCATCATTTTTAGATTCATTGGCTACTGTACCTACCGGTAATCCTTCAGGGATAATCAATCTTGCAGGTACATTGGCAGTCGGAACATGAGATTTAGTGACCTTTTGGGTGTCTGTGAAGATATCATGTAATTGATTTGCAGCATTCTGCAAATTTATTATTTTTTGAACTTCAAGTTCACATTGGTTTGTGAGTGTATCATAACTGGACAAGGTTGGAGTGTTCCAACTAATTTCTTGTGCTTTTGGCCCTTTACTTTTATCTTTCCCTAACTGAGGGAAAACTGATTCATCAAATTGATAATCTAAAAATCTTGCTCTAAAAAGGTCACCAGTTAAAGGTTCTAGATACCTAATGATAGAAGGAGAATCAAAACCAATATATATACCAAGACGTCGTTGGGGACCCATTTTAGTTCGTTGAGGAGGGGCAATAGGAACATAAACAGCACAACCAAAAATTCTAAGATGAGATATATTAGGTTGTTGATCAAAAACAAGTTGCAAAGGTGAAAATTTCTGATATGTGGATGGTCTTATATGAACTAAAGATGCAGCATGAACAATTGCATGTCCCCAAGCAGATGCAGGAAGTTGTGACTTCATAAGCATAGGTCTAGCAATAAATTGTAATCGCTTAATAAAAGATTCAGCTAAACCATTTTGAGTATGAACATGTGCAACAGAATGCTCGACACTAATCCCAATTGACATGCAAAAATCATAAAATACTTTTGAAGAAAACTCACATGCATTATCTACACGAATTGTCTTGATAGGATGATCAGGAAAACTAGACCTTAACTTTATAATTTGAGCAATAAGTTTAGCAAAAGCAATATTACGAGTAGAAAGTAAACATACATGTGACCATCGAGTTGAGACATCAATAAAAACCATGAAATATCGAAATGGTCCACAAGAGGGATGAATTGGGCCACAAATATCTCCATGTATCCTTTGAAGAAAAATAGGAGACTCCAAATGTAATTTGGATGGTGAAGGTCTTACAATCAATTTACCTTATGCACAAGAACTACAAGAAAAATCATTAGATAAAAGAATTTTCTGATCCTTTAATCTATGTCCATTTGAATTTTCGATAATACGTCGCATCATGGTTGAGCCTGGATGACCAAGACGATCATGCCAAAGTATAAAATTTTTAGGATATGAGCACTTTCGGTGCATATAATTAGATTCAATCATCTTTATTTTGGTAAAATATAATCCAGTTGCAAAACTTGGAAACTTCTCTAATATGAACTTCTGGTTCAATTTCATAGAAGTTATATATATATATATATATTCAACAGTTCCTTCATTTGTAGTTTCAATATGATAACCATTGTGACGTATATCTTTAAAACTTAGTAGATTTCTTCGGGATCTACTAGAATATAACGCATCATCAATGTATAATGGTGTTCCATTTGAGAACATAAGATGGACTCTGCCAGAGCCTTCAACTACATTTGTTGAACCAGATATTGTATTAACATTAATTTCAGCTAATGTTAATTGTAAGAAATAATTTTTGTTACGAAGAATTATGTGAGTTATGCCACTGTCCACTAAACATATGTCGTCCTCCATAATATCAATTTTATATGATTATCTAGTAACAAAAAAAAACATTTATTTAATAACAAGAAAAAAAATGATAACAAATAAGAAATGCTTTAAGAATTACTTATTAAAATAGTAGATTTTTATTGAAATTGTAAAATCGAATAACAAGAATAAACTTATTTTAATAATTGACATTTCCATCGCCAATTAAATGATCAATTCTACCAATATCATCCTCAAAAAAATCAGAAACATCAAAATCAACATCTAAAGGAAATTTTTTATCATTAGCAGGATCAACAGACTCAGAAAAATTCACTTCAGCATTTTTTCCTTTTTCTTTTAAAGATGCCTTGTAAAGATCAATTAGATGTTTGGGAGTGCGACATATACGAGACCAATGACCTTTAGTTCCACATCTAAAGCAAACATTGTCATTTTTTTGCATTTTCTTTTCAGTATTTTCCTCACTTTTGACCCATTTCTTGTTAATACCTTTGTTTTCAACATTTGAAGAAGAATTGGAACCATTTCTTCTTCCACGACCACGACCCCTTCTACCACGACCTCGTCCACGGCCTTGAGAAAATGCCACATTAACTTCAGGTAATGGGGATGAACTAGTTGGACGAGATTGGTGATTCTTCATTAAAAGCTCATTGTTTTGTTCAGCCACAAGTAAACAAGAGATTAGTTCAGAATATTTTTTGAATCTACGCTCTCGATATTGTTGCTGTAGGAGCATATTCGAGGGATGAAAAGTTGAATTATATTTTTTCTAACATATCCTCATCAGTAATGTTCTCTCCACATAATTTTAATTGTGAGTTAATCTTAAATAAGGCTGAATTATATTCACTTACAGTTTTATAATCTTGCAAACGTAAGTGTATCCATTCATATCGAGCTTTAGGAAGAATCACCGTTCTTTGGTGTTCATATCTCTCCTTTAAATTATTCCAAAGGACTAGTGGGTCTTTAACAGTGAGATATTTAGTTTTCAATTCTTTGTGTAAATGGTGTCGAAGGAAAATCATTGCCTTAGCGCGATCCTGCAGGGATGCGGTATTTCCTTCTTTTATTGAATCTCCAAGATTCATAGCATTGAGGTGAATCTCAGCATCAAGTATCCATGAAAGATAATTTCTTCTAGAAATATCAAGGACAATAAAATCAAGCTTCGCAAGGTTCGACATTATAAATACACTATACTTAAAAAAATTAAAATTAGGCTATAAATAAATTGTCAAAAATTAATAAATAAAATTAAATCACACAAAATTAACAAATATGTGCATAATATTATTTTATGCAAATATTATTAATTTGTTATAGGCATAATTATGACCAACCCTTTATTATATTTGTTTCAATTAAGGGCATCCAACTTTGGCAATTAAAAGCACACGAAAAAAAACAAAAATAAACAAAACAAAAATGTATGAAAAAAGGTAACATATAAAACAAAAAAAACTTAAACCAAATTTATGTTTGTCAACCAACTTTATGATTGTTTTAGGTGAAAAAAAAAACATCGTATCGCACCAAAAAAAACTATTCTTAATTTATGCACACAAAAAAAAAACTGAATTAAGGTAGAATAACTTTTGTTATAGCAGCATGTAAATTGGTGAATAATACAAGATGGCATGTCGGCAAATTTAAAACATCCATGCATGTGCGTTAAGATGTGCAATATGATCTAAAAAAATTAAGGTAAATAATGAACTTTCAAATTATTTTGAGATAATTTACCGCTAAATCTTGTAAATTAGAATTTTTGATTCCTTCAAGTCGGATTGTCATAAACTACCGACTTCCAATAATCAATAGAGGCTATCGTGCTGATAACGTGTTATGAACTAATTAAAGGAAAGACATAAATAGTAGAATAGAGAATTTTCTCGAATTAATTATGTATACTGAATAACTATAATAGGGTATTTATAGGCACAAAATAGAAGAGATAGACTTCTACAAGAATAGGGAGAATGATGAGTTTGATAGTCATCCAAATATCTCATAATTATCACAACAAAAGTAACAATTTAGCGGAATAATTTTTTTTAAAGGTGATAATTTGGTGAGATGGATATAGTATATTATCTTCTATTTTTTTTTTGAATAATTTTATTTTTTTATACTAGAAATTTTTTTTCCATAATTGATAAATGAACATATTTTTCAGTGTTTTTAAAATTGAAAATCGTTTTTCACTTTGAATCAATGAATGCCCATTGTTAATTTTCTATATAGAAAAAATTAATACTTGCATTGAAAAAAAAAAAGAGAATAAAAAACTGTTATATCAAGCTGGAATATATGGTGATATCACAAATGTTAAATCGTGTTTGGTGAAGTGTGAGAATCAAAGCAAGAATACCTCATTCTAATTGGTTGGTTGAAATTATAATTTGATGGGTTGGGTAATATTTGCAAATGTAAAAATGTTGTTTATAGTTATAAAATGAGTGTAGACCGAGCGGTGAACCTACACTCACTAACCTATTTTGCACTCGCCTTCTTTTTCTTTACGAAAACCTCAATCCATGAAAATCACCCAAATCCTGTTGTTAAATAATAGTATACGGGTATTAGAGTAGAGCAGGTAAGGATGTTATATCTTATTTTGACTCAACCATGTGCAAGTTCATCTTCTGTGGAAGCAATATTTCCTAAAACTAGAAGATTCTAAACCATAACCATACCCATAACCACAACCAAGAAAAGCCTCCTGAAATCAACCGCCAAGCTCGTGCAATTACTCCGTGGAAATTTTCTGATTTTGATTGATAGTTAATGAATTTATAAGACAAAAACAAATGCTCATTTATTCAACCATATTAACAACACAATCTTGTAGTCAAGTCAATTTATTTTTTAAAAAATTACTCACACTTTTAAAAGTATTATTTCAATATGACTTAATATTATTAAAGTATGATTTATTGGTCAAGATTATTCAATTCAAATTGGATGCTACAAATTTCAATATATTTTTTCAAGTAATTAATTAAGATTTTCCACAGTACACCTAACTCTCTCTCGTGTTTAGACTTGGGAATATTAGTTGAATGGGACTTGCGAGTAAACAAATTCAAATTTACAAATCTCATTATACTATATAGTTTTTTTACAACCCCAGATATATTTGCTCCAAAGAAAAAAAAAATCTAAACTTGCAAAGTACATTTTGAAAATAATAATAATAATAATAACAATAATAAAAAAACCATCTACATGAAACATTTGGAAAACCATGCTGATCAAGAGTTTCAAAGAAATGTTACCTTCCTTATTTTTTCTTTGTTTCCCTCATTCATGACCTTTTTTTTTGGCATGAGAATTCTGAATCATCCACAATATCATTGGGTGGTTATATCCTGCCCCGCACTGCCCAAGGAGGCACCGTGTTTCTTTATTATCTGCGCTGACTGCAGAAGGATGTCTTGTTCCGCGGAGTAAAGCTCATCTTTTCTCTATAATCATAATCACAGGGTATCAAAGCAGGCATATACAAGCACTGGTATTGAGCATACAACCACACTTTCAATCAAAGCAGTAAATATCCCGTTGAGGAAAAAAAAAAAAGGGAGGAGCATATAGGTGAATAAAATATGCAATTCTCCAATAATTTGACTAGCAATAGATGAACAGGAACATTATTCGGCACTGGATTAAGCATGGCTACAATGGCTGAGAGTAAAGAATTAATTCTAAATTAGTAGATTATGCATAATGATGATGCCTTAAGAGTTGAGAACTAATCTTTGTTGATGGCAAATGTTGATAACTAGCAAATGTTTCTAGTCAATTTCATTCAAACCTGAAAACAAATGCAAGAGTTTGATTGTTTATGGTCTAAAAGATTATTTCCTAATATCTGAAGATACATTGGACTTGGGAGACTCGAAGCAACTAAGCAAACACAATAGACGAAGATAAATATAGGTCAATTTCATTCCATGCCAAAAGTATAGTAACATGCAGAAAGACGGGATGGGAAACTAACCATGTGTCGGAGATTGCATCCAATAGTCAATTCTGCAAAAGAGCTTTCTATCCGAGACAAGAAACAGTATGGAGCCTCCTTTTCCAAGAAAACTTTCGGATATGACTTCAGCATGCTTTTGATCTCATTTGATATCTGAGGTATCTTATCAAGATCATCAATGATAACAGGAACTTTAGTGACCAGAGCACGCCATTTAGCACGAGATTTATTCACAATTACCTACAATGGCATCCAAACAATATTTTTAACAGCCAATATTGCCAGAAGCATATGAATAAATAAGCTACCTGAATATGCATATTAACCAGGATGCCAGCTCAATGATAGATGTGTAGAACAATCTTACACGCATATTCACAAGGCAAAAGTAAAATGAGAGATAAACATGGAGAAAAGTCCATTAAAAACACGTGTGATCTAGTTGATCATAAGATTTCTAGGGCATGTTCTTGCAATGGCTTTGAATGCTAAGATGACCAAGCTTCGAATTCATTCTTTTTTTTCTTGCCAAAACCAGTTGCATAAATAAAAGCAGGATAATGGGGTAAAATATACAAAAATACAGTATACCAAAAATGCAAAGAGAATCCGAAGGAGAAAATAGCTCACCTGACTAGAAAACAAGGAGTTCGGAACCACGACAGGAAACCTCTCAGCATTCAGTAACATAGTGCTAGTAAGACCCATTTCAACCACTTGACCTTCTACTGACCCAGCCTACAACAAGAAGATTCCAAGTACACTTCATAGAGAAGACACAACAATAAGCAAACAAATATTACTTTTAGTACTTTTATGTGGATACTTTCAATCAAATGAGACTACTCAAGTGGAACAAATATAAAGAAAATTCAGGATAAACGATTGCACTTAAGGGGATAGAGTTAATCATTTTGGCTGGCAGAAACTACACAAATACAAAGTTGTGGCCACCATGAAAATTACTACAGTTATTCACTACCAAACTGTGAAATAGTTTATCATTGCTGATGTGGTTGAACACATATAAATTAGTGCTTGCCGGAATAAAGGAAAAAAGAACAAAAAATGACAAGAGACAGTAAAAAAAAATGTGACAGAGAGCTGGAAAAAGATTTTCAATAGTAATGTATTACTGAGAAGAAGAAGAAGAAGGAAAAAAAACTGTAAGAACAATACAAATGATAGATAGACTACAAATAAGCCTGAGATGTTGAATGAATATTTGCTTTTGATGTCATAGGCCAAAAATATATATAAAGAAAAAAAAAAGAACCAAAAGTATATAATTATTCAGCATAAGACCAAAACAACATTATCGTATTGTAAATAGATCCATTTGGTCCAACTTACTTTTATTGTATCTCCAAGTGAAAAGGGCTTTGAAAGTTGCATAGACACCCCACTGAGCACATTCCCAAGAATGTCCCTAGCAGCAAAAGCAGTGGCCACCCCTGCAAACGATTATAACAAGACCAGATTGAAATGTTAATATAAGTCCAAATGTATAGCATCACGACACCAAGGGCTTAACATTAATAGAAAAAATCTTAAACAATCTCAATAAGATAGGCTAGTTATAAGGAACAGGCAGTTAAGAGGACTGATATAATTCTTGTTCTCATGACAAGAAACTTAATCCAATGAAGGTTTTTTTTTTTTAAGAAAAAAAAAATAGAGAGAGAGAGAGAGAGAACGTAGGCTAAGTATATATCATTGAAAGCGAAGTAATCCTGGTTAAGATATTTCACGACTGTCTTGGTGAGCTAGATGGACAAAATCACTCAAAACATGTTCTTGAAGAAAATTAGAACTCAGAAGAAATTAAACGTATGGAATTGCAGTTTCCACATAGTATATGAACCTCACTGTTAGACGAAAGTTTACTACCAAGTAGCCTATGTCTTGAACAAGAGAAAAAAGCATAACTACAATTTCAAGACTAACAGATACCATCAATGATTAAAAAGTGAACATAAATCATATATATAGGATATGGAAAATTAGAAGTTATTTCATTGAAGATTTAATTTACCCAATCAAACCTCATCATTAACACCTAGAGTGACGAAACACAAACATTTGACAGTAACACTCACCTCCTATGCCACCCACAGTTAAAATAGATTGTACAGCCACTCCACATGCCTCTGCTAAAGCCATTAGCCCAATAATAAAAAGACCAATGGAGGTAAATTTGTCAATTGTTAGCATTCTCTCTCTATCAGATGGTGACCAACTTTGAGAATTCAATACCCGACTGAACACATTTGTCTTCCACCGATACAAAAACCATATAAAAGAAAGAACAACTGCACCCCTCCATCCTTGTGTGATATAATGCGATGCTATAGTGGATGGTGCCACCATCCTACCACTGCAAGTCAAAATTCTAGTGCTGTTAATAATAATGAAATAAAATGGGGAAAAAAACTGCAAATTAATGATATGGCAATGAGACAAATATTTTAGTTGGAACCACTAACATTTCTAAAAATGCCATAAAGGTGACCAGAAATCGCACAGGATCCTCTAAAGCACACAACATGCTTTTCTCGTATGGAACTGGCTCCGCAGATAAGCTTCTGGATAGTAAAGCAGCAGGAGTTTGCATATAATATTTGTGAAACATCCTCAAAAACCTAGGCAGTACCACCCATGCCAATATTGTACCAGTAAGGGTATAACTAACTGGAACAATAACATCATTCAGATAAGGATGTGAATCAAGAAATTGCTGACCATGAAGGATTAAGCCATCAGAGAACTCTTTAGCCTTTTCCCCTATAGGAGTCATTGCATCAACTGCACTCTGCCAAGAATCTCTAACCTTATCAATCCAATCAATTCCAACATCACCATCGTCACCAACATTTACATTACCCCCACTAGAAGTAGCAGATACTTCAATTTCACCAGGATTTTCCACTTTTCCACTAGAAGATGAGAAAAATGATCTATGGCTCAATGCAGAGCTCAATGAAATATAAGGAACAGTAGTTGCAGAGCAAGAATAGAGTGCTGGAGTTGAGAATATGGAACTGGCTTTACAAGATCGTGTAACAACAGAAAAGTCATAACTCAGAATCTTAAGATGGGCATTTGTCAAATTCTTGGCTGGTTTAGATTCTGTTTTTATGTAATTTCGATTTAGAAAAACATAAGATGATCTTACATGACTTCGATTAGACCATATTGTAGGCTTTGAGGCGGAACTAAAGGATCTACATGGTGATTTTAGGAGTGAAAACCTAAGCGCAGCCATAACAGCAGCTCAGAAAATTAAAGGAATCAACTAAATCATAATTAAAATAAAGCATGTGCCCCGCTTACCAACTTGCGCACATCAGAGCAAACAATCTGCAAACAGACCGAAGGTCATCAGCAAATTCATTTCAATAATTAATAAATTGAAGAAAAGGAAAAACTGACACCATATTAACATCTAATAGACGAATGACAAATACGGATCATTCAAAAACCCTAAATCATTGTTTGAACAGGAAGATGATGAGGAAAAACAGAGCGGATAGGCAAATTTGTTCAACAATTGAATTAAAAGAACAAAGAATACAAGCTAAGAGCTAGATTCGTATACATAGAAGATTATCAATTACTTTGATTTCTTAATTCTTCAAAATTTCTCCAAGCAGCAAGGAAGAATTTGCTTACCACTACCAGGAGCCATTTTCAGTTTCCGAGTATAATCCTCATTTTTTGGGAGAAGTTTAATAACGAAAGGGACAGACGAGCAGTGAGACGGATGAGACATGAGGAATGCTTTGCCCAAAAACCATTCTTTTGGTCCCTAAATTTTTTTTCCTTTTCCAATCTAACCATTTAACTTTTGTTAATATTTAATTCGGTCTTAAATAAAATAATACCTTTTACTTATTCTTTTGAATCTTGAATTTTTTTTTTAAATGAAATTTCTATTTGGAAGAAGTGTGTTAAAATAACACAGGGGCTTAATAAAATAAAATAAAATAAAGAGATAAATTTAGACAGAAAAGAAATAATAATTCTTTTTCCAGTGGTTTTATTTAATTTTAACGTTAATATTAAATTAAGAGTGAATCAATTGATTAACTGCGGAGATTAAACCAAATTAACCACACCGAGTGGGAAATGTAGAGAAGAAATTGTTTGGATAGGGTTTAACTCTTCGAAACAAATTGTTTTACTATAGGAAATAGAGTTCTATCTTTACGTGACTCTATATCAATAAAAATGCAAATTTTAATTATTTTCTGATTAATCCCAACAAGTCTACACAGTCATAGCAAAATGAAAGATGAAGAAGTTGTGGTATGGGATCATTCTGTGAAAACCGCACCTGTTCCAAAATTATTGTTTTCTATTCTTCTCTTGTTAGCCATTCCTTACCTCTTTTACTCCTTTAAATTATTATACCCACAAAACCACCAACCCCAGAAACTATCATCTCTCTTCATCCATACCCTCGTCTTCCTTGCCCGCAAGTCCATCTGGGTAAAACAATAATTAATACAACACTTCACCATATAGTTTTCGGCATCGGAGCTTCTTCCAAGCTATGGGACAAAAGAAAAACCTATATCAAGTTATGGTGGAAACCTGGGATGAGAGGCGTAGTTTGGCTAGACGAGGCAGTGAAGAAGGATAAATACGATGATGTTTTGATGCCACCAACAATGGTATCGAGTGACGTTTCAAAATTCCCTTACCAGAACAGAATTGGTGACCGGTCAGCGATTCGGATATCGAGGATAGTTTCAGAGACATTGAGATTAGGAATGAAGTGAGGTGGTTGGTAATGGGAGATGATACCGTGTTTATTCCGGATAATTTGGTTAGGGTTTTAGGTAAGTATGATCATAATCGGTATTATTATATAGGGAGTAGTTCAGAAAGTCATATACAGAACATCCATTTTTCTCATGGAATGGCTTACGGTGGTGGTGGTTTCGCTATTAGTTATCCATTAGCAAAAGCTCTTGCTAAAATGCAAGATAGGTGCATTAAGAGATATCCTAAGTTGTATGGCTCCGACGAACGAATTCAAGCTTGCATGGCTGAGCTCGGCGTTCCTCTCACCAAACAACCAGGGTTTCACCAGGTTAGTCTCTTCTTTCTGTTTTTGATAGAGGTTTAACCGTGATGAGAGCAAGTTGTAATTACTGTCACACCCTTCACGGAACAGTTCTTTTCGATACGAAACTTAGCCGAAAATAGTAAATTTTTTTTTCCACCGAACAAATCAAAAATACTTAAAATACTTTTATATTAATTTCAGAATCAAATAACAGTCTTATAAACAATTGAAACAAATACCAAATATCATAACAAAACTTATACCATCAATTCATTCAAGACCATTAAAAAAATACATTTAAAATACAATTCAAGCTTTTACCTTAATAGTCTAAGTATATACATGCCAAAGGCTTACACCAACTAACACAAAAATCTTTTCTTCTAATCAGGACCTTCAATGTACTGTGCTCCTACAACACTTCAGAACCTGCACGCAGTAAACACTGCGTGCTGAACATTAAATATGTCCAATGGTGACTACTAATCCAAGAATTTTCCAAGAATAAGCATAATTTCGTAATTTATGCTACTGCTATTCTTATTTTATTAAGCATTTTCTTATATTTCAGTTATCACTATTCATTTTATTAATTCGTATTTTGATAACTATTGTTCTTTTGTTTCTAAACTTTCAACTTTACTTTATAGTATTTTCTTAGATAGATCGATATCGGATTTACTTTTATCTTTACATTAATGTTTACTAAAACTTTTTTTTATCAGTACTTTCACTTTATCTTCTAGCCATAGCAATTTAATTATCATTTCATTTAGCGACGTGTATTGGTACTCGTATCTTTACTAGTACCAAAATAAACTACTTTTAATTCTTGATTTACTGTTCAATTATTTGATCTTTATTGTAATTACACTTCTCGTTATTTATTCTTTTATTTTTATTTTAACATTTAATTAATAAATACATTACTATTTAAAGGCTTTTAAACTTTATTGTAAAGTGATATAGCTATTTCGAAACACTTTGCAGTTAAATTTTTTTTCCTTCTTTTATACATTTACTTATGTTCAAATATTTGTCTTAAAACTCATGCCTTTTACTCTTCATTTATCTTTCATTTTTTTTGAAAATACTTTACTTAAACATTAAGTTTCACTTAATGTCATCACTATCACCTTTTTAACTTTAAATAGAAAATTAATATTAATTTTTTTCAAGCTTGTCACTTTTCAAAATGATATTTGGTACAAGACCAATTAATTAAATTTATTTTTCTCATGTAAAATAAAATACATTTTAAATCTCTTTTTCATTATAAAAGTTTAACTAAACATTGATTTAATATTTTATTCTTATACAACCTTTCTTTTTCTTTTCTTATTACTTACATTTTTCAGAAACCTTTACAGATTTATTTCAATTTTATATTTTCTTTGAAACGAAATATTTTTCGTTATAACTGTTTATATTTAATTCAATTAAACAATACTTATTTATTCATTTCGATGTGCCCCTAGTGCAATATAACAGGTTTCTTACAAATGATACTCGGGACTGGACCCGAAAGTCCCACTAAACAGATAGAGAAATGATCTCGAAAGATCAAGTCTCACAGAACATAAACAGATACACTTTCACTTTCACTGAAGCTATGGAGAACAAAGATCCCACCCATAGCTAAGCAAGTCGCCATGACTTATACTGCGGTACAGAAGCATCGCTATGACTACCCAATTATATCCAAAACAAGAATCATAATACCTGTCTATCGCTAAAGGGCAAACATAATCAGTCACATTTGTAAACATTTAAAATCTTTAATTTCTTTCTTTTATTCCTTTTTACATTATATTCTGAGCAAATACACTCTTTTAGTACTTTTGGCTTTTCAATAACTTTCATCTTTTCTTTCACTTTATCTTTTTAAGTCACTATTGTGAATTATTCGTTAATAATTCACTCAAAAACTTGGGTTTTTCAATCTTTTATACAAATTATGAATTCTCTTTTATTCTTTTTGTATAATTTTTTTTACGAATCATTTTTAATACTTTAGGCTTGACGTTTTTTACAATTTTTTTTTCTTTTTCAGTCCAATTTTTCAATTATTGGACATGCCGGCTTTATTTCGTCGGCGAATTATTTTTTTATAATTATTTACTCTTTTAATACTTTTTATTGACTAATTTATTTTGATAAATTAGTCACATCTTTATTTTTCATTTTTTATGCAATTAGGAACTCTATTAATATCATTTATTATCTTCTGCCTCTAAAATGTATAATTTAACTTTTTCTATCGAATTATTCATTTCAAATACATAATTACGATTTTGCCATTATAATCATTTATTTTCATTTTTATTATATAATTTCTTCCATTATTCATCTTTTATTCTTATTTTACCATTTTCGGATAAAATTACACTTTAGTCTTCATATCATGTAAACTTTATCTTTTGACACGGTTAGGTCTCCGAAATTATTATTTTGCCCTTATTAACTATTTATTACTTATTTTTACTCATTAGTCATCCACTTTGGCAAAATTACCATTTTACCCCAAAACTTTTATTTTCTTTTATTTTAGTCCTTTTTTTCATTTAAAACTTCATTTTATCTTTCTTTATTCACTTATCGATTTATTTCCATCATTTTCATTCATTTCATGAATTATTTATCGATAATTCATTATTCTTGTTATTTTCACAACTTAATAATTATTTCGAAAAATTCATTGGTTGACTTTTTATTTTTTGCCATTGACATTAATTTAATTTCATGTTAATTCATCACTTTTTTATTTTTATACAATTATGCATTAAAAATTCAATTATTTTCATTGTACATATTCACATACAAATTCCAATAAAATCTCAATCAATTTAATAAATTTCAATAAAATTTATTTATGCATTATTCATTATTTAGCATCATTTTTTACTAAAATAATCAATTATTTTTCACTATTTCACTATTTTCACTATAAACATAATCAATAAATAGGCTTTAAAATTCCAAAATAAATTCCAATAATTCACTAAAATTTTATGGGCACCATATATCATCTCTACACTTAATTTAGGCTAACATATATTATTTTCATCATCAATTAACAACTTTACCCATTTTTAACCTAATTACATAAATGAAATTAATTCACAATAAAAGGGAAATCAAAGGATTTTGTAGTCACTTACAATTTTTCCATGCTATTGAGTGCCTAAGCTTCATTTTCCTTGCTTTTAGCCATGACAACTCTTTTCTCTTCACTTTTCACCCTTGATTTTCCTTCCTTTGCTTCAATCAAATATTAGAGGCTATATATTTGAACTATAGAGATGAAATTTCACTTCTCATATTAGGATTACATGAGATTTTAATTGAAAAATTGAAGAAATAAGAGATAATCTCTTGGGATGGTGGTTCGGCCACCAAATGAAAGGGAAGAGAGAGCTGGAAAAATCTGGAGAAATCTCAAATTTTTCAGTCTCTTATACTCTCCTTAATGTGCCTAAATTTGTGCCTAAAGAATGGGCTTTGTCCAAATTAATTAAAAGGCCCATTTAGGCCTTTTTAAAACCCAATCCAATTTTTCTTTCTTACTTACTTCAAATCACTTCAAAAATGATTTCATCATCTTTATCACCTCAAAAGTAGGTAATATATAAATTTTTTGCTCAATCGGAGTCCGTTATCAGTCCAATTCAAATTTATCGGTCCGATTCGACAACTATCGGTGTCACCGAAAAATTTCATTTTCATCACCAAAATATTCTACATATAATTTCAGGCTTAACTGAAAATTTCTACAATTTTTTATGATCATTTACTATTTTTAAAGCCCTGGTCAAATTATAGTTGACCGGTTACTATTTAAACCGAAATCATTATTTTTCTCTTACTTATAGAGGTCAAATATCCTTAAAAATACTTCTAAAATTCTCAAAATATATTCAATAGACTTCATGAATATTTTTGAGTCATTCGGAGACTATTTTTCAGTCTAATGCATCTTTACCAGTCTGATATTTCAATTTTCAAAGTTACCGTAACATTAATTTTTTATTATCATATGATTCTAAATCACATTTAATGTAAATCTGAAAAATATGGTAATTTTTAAAGATCATTTTTTATTTTTAAAGTTTCAGATAAGCTATCAATTAACACAAGCATCATTTTAATTTGAACCGTAATTTTTTTCTTATTTTTGACTTTTAATGGTCCATTTGATCTCATTTTCAGTCCAAATTATATCTTTGGATTTCAGCTAACTTGCTCTTTTCAATGGTCCAATAAAATAATTTTCGACTCAGGGACATACTATTCACCCTTGATATCACTATTTACTTTCAAAAAAATACTATTTACAGCTGACCCGGTGTTGAGGTGATTACAATCACACTTTATCTCTTAATTCAAAAGCTTAATTAATTATAGACCAAAAGTTTAAATAAGCCTCCCATGTTGACAACTGTTCTTCTAGATTAAAACCTTAATTTAATGGCTTAATTAGTTTTAATTTTTTAATTTTTAAAGGCTTATTTAATCTCTTTTTAAGTGAAATTTATTTATTTGAAATTATGATGAAGAATTTAATTGAATATTAAAAATAAATAAATTTATTGTCTCTTTGGGCGCATTTTTTGCAGTTTGATGTGTACGGAAATATATTCGGGCTTCTAGCGGCCCATCCAATAGCGCCTTTGGTGTCTCTCCACCACATAGACATAATTGAGCCCATATTTCCGAACATGGATCGGATCCAAGCCCTAGAAAAACTCAAGGACCCTATAAGACTGGACTCGACCGCACTCATGCAACAGTCGATCTGCTACGACCAAGCCCGGAAGTGGACCGCATCCGTGTCATGGGGCTATGCGGTTCAAATATATCGGGGCATAATATTGCCCCGAGAAATTGAAAGGCCAATTAGAACATTTCTGAACTAGTATAAAACGGTTGATTTTACTGGATTTGCAGTCAATACAAGGCCTGTGAGTAGAAATTCATGCCAAAGGGGATTTGTGTTTACTTTATCCAGCGTATCATACAATGGGTCGGATCGAACGTTGAGTGAGTATGTGGGCAATACATTTCCAAATTCAAAATGCAAATGGAAGATTGTTAATCCTTCTCAGATTCATCGGATACAAGTTAATAAAAGACCAGACCCATTCTTATGGGACAAGGTAATCAAATGTTATTTTATTTTTTCTTTTGAGTGAAATTATTATTTTAAAGGAAGATAATTGTTAAAGATTAACCCATTATTATTAATATTATTTTTAATATGATTTAGGCTCCAAGGAGGAACTGTTGCAGGGTACGTTAATGATTGATGTTGGAGAATGCAGAGATGATGAAGTTATCGAGAATTTGTAATACAACCCCCTTTTTTCTTTTAAGAATTAGGTCTTACAATTTTATTGTTTTGGGGGTATACGTATATGAATATATAGATCAGATCATTACTTGATGAATCATCTTAAAATGCCATTAATGCCATTTTGGGAGTAAAAGTTACATGTTTGATTGATCCCGATTATCTCTAGTCCAGAAAATTCAGTTTAGTTGGCTAAGCATTTCTCTTCATATCATAAGATAAATCCAGAGATTGGAATGATGGACAAATGGGCCGCACATGAGTACTATTCCCAGTAGAGATTTATTTATTCTTTTATTCTCCATAACTTGGAAGAGGCAGAGCATGTTGTGAGGAAAATAATATTCACTCTCTTGCATTTTAAATGATGACTTTCATTTTAAAATACATAATAAATAGATGTGTAATTTTTTTAAAAGTATTTAAAATTAAAAAATAGAAAAAGTAGATGATTTAAGCATGACACCGTATCATCTTTTAAATTTAAATAAAGTCTAAGTCCAAAGTCTAGAGATTTTGGCCTCAAAAATGCATAGTGCATGATAGGCAAGTGCTAGAGTACTGGCTGGATCAAACCGATTGGATTAATGGGATCAACAGTTTTATCAATTCACTGTTATACAACAAATTTTACATCTTTAACTTATCGTTCTTTTATTCTGACATATCTGTAATTCTATTTAAATATTTAAGCGTACTTTCATATTGTCAATAAATAACTCAATACATAGTGAATTCAAATATATAAAATTTGAAGCTACCTCTTTTTAGATTTATATATTTGTAAGTCATTGACTTAAGTTTTAAAAAGTTTTGAAATATTTTTATTCTGTATGATTAAATAAAATTTTTTATAGATTTTCACCTTCTGATCAAATCTTATGGTCACTGATTCTTCTCGAAATTCTGATAAATCAGACGTCATCACTACTTAATCATAAAAATGTTGAAAAAAAAATCATAAATAATAAAAACAATGATTAGCATAATTATTGTGGTAGGATGGAGTAATAGTTTTTTTGGGGTCCCTTCGAGGAACTTAGGACGCCACCGTTTTGAACGGGGAAGAGAATCGGTCGGTGCGTGGGACCATAATCAAACGTGCGATGCGACAGCTTGTCCGGACGCGTAGACTCCGAAACGGAGTCTTCTCGCTTGACGCGGCTCTGCAACGCAGAAACCACAAACCCAACCATAGAGCTTCACTTTAATCTCCATTTTTTCTCATTATCAACCAACAGCTTTAACTATCCAGTTTAATTACCTGAAACGTCTGCATTTTCTTCTCAATTCTTCTCTCATGAAGACTCTACTCTCTCTCCTCATCTTCTCTTTCTCTCTAATCTCCACCCATTCTTTCACCCCCTTCTCCCCGGCCGATAACCACCTAATTAACTGCGGATCCGTCGTTGACGCTACCGTGGAAAACCGCCGCTTCGTTTCCGATGACGATTCCTCCAATTCCAACTCCCCGCTCCACTCTGCTACCCAATCAATTTCACTCGTCAACGGAAGTCCGATTCCCAATTCGCCCCTAATCTACAACACTGCTAGGGTTTTCAAGAAACCTTCCAAATATGTGTTTGAGATCAAGGATACAGGAACCCACATGGTACGTCTTCATTTTCATCCTTTTGCCTCTTCGAATTTGGACTTAAACTACGCTCAATTTCATGTTCTGGTTAATGGTTTTGTCGTTTTGAACAATTTTACTTTGGCTAATAATCTGGCGAACTCTCTGATAAAGGAGTATCTTATTTGGGTTGATTCTGATAATCTTGTCATTACGTTTATGCCCACAAGAAGGGATGCATATGGGTTTGTTAATGCCATTGAAGTGTTCTCTGCGCCTAAAGATTTGATTGCTGATATGGCAGTTCTTGTTAATGGCAATAAAACTGATAAGTTTGATGGATTAACTAAGCATGCTCTCGAAACAGTATACCGGTTCAACGTTGGAGGTCCAAAGTTAACTCCTTTTAATGATACTTTATGGAGGACATGGATACCTGATGATGGATTCTTTGAATCTAATAAGTTGTCAAGCAAGATCTATTTCGGTGGTCGAATTAAGTACCGAAATGGAGGGGCTAGTAGAGAAGTTGGCCCTGATTTTGTTTATGGCACTGCTAGAGTAATTACAAGCAAAAATGCTTCAATTGTCAATTCAAACATGACATGGGAATTTCCAGTGACCAAGGGATATCAGTATCTTGTTAGATTGCATTTTTGCGATATTGCTAGTATGTCTCTTGGGTTGCTGTATTTTAATGTGTATGTGAACGGGCATTTGGCGTACGAGAATTTGGATCTCACCTATATTACAGACCTGCTGGCTTCTCCATTTTATGCAGATTTTGTTGTCAACGATAGAATCGGGGTTGTAAGAGTGAGCATTGGACCTTCAAATGAGAGCATGGCGCATGCCGTAGATGGAATTTTGAACGGGGTGGAGATCATGAAAATGAATAATTCAATGGGGAGTCTTGATGGAAACATGTGTGCTGGGATGGTATTGAGAAGTTGGCCTAGAGGGAATATTGGAGTTTTGGTTCCTTTGATTGCTGTTGTGTGCATATTGTTGAGTGTATCTACGCTGGTGCATAAGAGGACAGTAGGCGTGAGGGATTCTTTCGCATGGTCAAAGTTATCAACTGAGGTAGAGCATGGCAATCGAAATTTAGCTGGAAAAATATGATGTTTCCTCCAAGATCAGCAGGTTTTGGGCTCTACATGGTTTTATGCAATGGAAAAGTACTTTGGAGTTTCTTGCTTTGTGCTATTAAAAGTTATGGATTGTAAGTTCAACTTATTTAAGCCTCTATAAAGAGCTAATGGTACCTGGGTTGTGTTGTAGAATGAGTTTGTAAGTTGTATATGTATCATATAACGTATTTGCAAATTGGTTTTGTGTCGCTTTGCCTTGTTCTGAAACTGGATTCTTGTAACTTCTGGAATTTGTATTCTATGCTTTGGTAGCATTGCTTCTTGTCCTAGCTACAGGTCGGTTCCAGTCCAGAACCAGGGCGGGAAGGAACCATGATTCCCCATTTCTAAACTCAATTGTAATTTCAAACTGAACCTGATGGTTCCAGCCCATATATTTGTATATTTAATTTACTTCCAAATCTGGGGCAAAGTTACGGTCCTCCGTAGAATAACCTTAAGATCGTGTAATAGCCACCAAATATGCGTTTGAAATGGTTGTTGGATGGGGTGGAACAATGATGTGCAGGCGAGAATCAATCCTTTAATAGTTTAGCAAAAGATTTGAATTTACTTCTATAATTTATCTAAAGTTTGTTTGTCTGGCGTAAAAGAATGGAATCACTAATGCATAATGTTGGTGAACTCGAAGCTGCTATAGTTATTATTGTGCATTGACAGAAAGCCTGTCCTGGTTTGCCATTTTCTCGGGGATTTTCTGTACAGCTACACACGCATCAAGCACACTAACACTCAATCTAAACACGAGCCCTCATTTTGGAAAACAACATGAAACATGCTCCCATTATCTTTACTCTTCTTTTTTAATTACAAAATCGCAATTGATAAATACACGTCAACAAAATTGCTCCATCTACTCACACACAATGAAATAATTGTGCTTATTAAAGAATTTCCACGTAAGAATTATATGGAATAATTTTTTTTTTGAAAGTATGGATTAATTTTTTTTAATTTAATCACAATGCGTAGTTTAATTGGAGACTATATAATATATTACTATACAATTGGAGTTGACAATATTTAAAGAATTCTTGATAATTTAATTTTGCACGGAAAAAAAATAATTAACTAAATGATATGTGTAAATGAGACGATGGAATTAGTCAGTGGGCATAATTAGAAAAAGTATTCATTTACAATACGTGACTCGGATATTCAATAAGGAAAAATATATCATACCTACTTGTTATTCCTATTAACTGTTATTTTACTATTGAATCTATTTTTCTTGGAATAAAATAACAAAAGATGATAAAAAAAACTTAAATAAAAAGAATTTGTGAGAGCGATACAATGACGGTAGCAACT
This sequence comes from Excoecaria agallocha, assembly GCA_037975025.1. Lineage (NCBI taxonomy): Eukaryota > Viridiplantae > Streptophyta > Magnoliopsida > Malpighiales > Euphorbiaceae > Excoecaria > Excoecaria agallocha. The sequence continues at coordinate 66,638,370 of CM075806.1, read as the reverse complement.
GCATGAACATTGCAACCGGATGGAAGTAAACGGATTCATTTGGTTCTTAATTCTTATGGCAGGGGATAAACAAAATAAAATAAAAGTATTTCCATTCTAAATTATTGTGTTTATTTTTCTCATTAAGTTTTTTATATTTTAATGTATTTTTATGCAAAAATAATTTAAAATTAAATTTTGTGCACAATATCCAATCATGCCATATCTACTAAATTAAATATTTAGAAACTCAATAATAACTAAAATTTTGAGGAACTAATTAAATATAGAAAATTGATACTTTTGCAAAAATAAATAAAATAGTAAATAAAATTATTCAAATGTTTTTTTAGCCTAATTTATCAAATTCAACTTGGCCGTAGCCCCCTGATATCTCATGTCATTGTAGAAAAAAAAAATATTTATCAATAAATCAGCCTAACTTGCTTTGCAGAATCTGAAGCCTGCTTTTTTGTTGCTTTAACCCGTCATAATTATTCCATCTTATGACTTTTGTATATTAATCGATACTAACATAACCATAAATAAAATCCTACCCCATACGTCTATATATATGTATAGTTACCTGTAATTTCTCAACATTCGTTAGCCATATTCTCCAAAAATTGTGAGTGTGAATAGGGGAAGATCTATATGGATAAAGAAGTAGAGATGGTAAGAAGAGGGATAAAGGTGGTATTGGCATTAGTATTGATGGGGTATGGTATTGTATGGATTGTTATGCCCACTAACACATACAAGCAAATATGGTTGCCCAGTATCAGAGCCAGAACTAACTCTTACCTATTTTGGACTTCAAGGTTTATTTCATTTACATTCCTTCTTTATCTTTGTAATTTTTCTTTGAATGTTATTTTAACCATACTCCACTTATCTATTATCGGTAATATATCACTGTATCAATTAAAGTTTTTTCATTCTCCTTAGTAACATTTTAATTTCCATTCAGCTGATATTTTTTTCCTTTCTACATTTAATTATTTCAATCAAAATTTATGTTTTTATCAGGTGCAACACTTTTGGTATACTTTTTTTCCGGTGCTCTTTGTTGCAGTCTTGGGCTGTGTTTATCTTCATCTGGGAAAGATATCAAATCATCACAGTAATCATGATAAAAGGTAATTATAAATCCATTTCTGGATGTCCTTTTCTTTTTAATTTGGATTACGAATATAATTAATTATATGACGCAGCAATGGCAGAAAACAAAAGCTGGGGGCATGGAGGAAGCCGATGCTAGTGAAAGGTCCTTTAGGGATTGTTTCTGGAATAGAGCTGGCCTTCTTAATCCTGTTCCTTGCACTGCTAGTTTGGTCTTTATCAACTTATTTTCACAATACCTTCTCTACTATTACGCCTCACTCTGCTGCCAACCCTGGAGAGAAAATGTAAGCACTTAAATTTACAGCATATTAAATTTAATATATTTTTTTTAACATATTTCACATGATTTGTACAAGTGCTTTAAAATATATAATAAATAAATAAACTTGTGTAGATGGGAAGCAAAATTGGGGATGGCAGGGTTAAGGATAGGGATGGTAGGGAACATATGTCTATCATTTCTTTTCTTTCCGGTGGCTCGGGGTTCGTCGGTGTTACCACTATTTGGGTTGACCTCTGAAGCTAGCATCAAGTATCACATATGGCTTGGTCATATGGTGATGACATTTTTCACCGCCCATGGACTTTGTTACATTATTTATTGGATTGTTACGCATCAGATTTCTGAGGTAATCCTTAACGCCTTACTAATTGATTAGTAACTATTTTGATACTTATTAATTATAAGTGTGAAAAAACAATGCAGATGGTGAAATGTGGGAAAGCAGATATATTGAACATAGCTGGGAAGCTGTCACTGCTCGCAGGGCTTGGATTATGGGCCACTACTTTCCCTCGCATAAGGCGAAAGATGTTTGAGCTCTTCTTTTATACTCATCATCTCTACATCCTCTTCGTGATTTTCTTTCTCTTTCACTTTTCCATCTCTTACTCCTGCATGATGCTCCCTGGATTTTACCTATTCCTAGTCGATCGTTACTTGAGATTCGTACAATCTAGAACCAATGTTCGTCTAGTTGCAGCTCGTGTTTTGCCTTGTCATACTTTAGAACTCAACTTCTCCAAGTAAGAGCTTTTTAATTATTATTTATTATCTTTGATTTGCTTCAGTTTTGTTGTTTTTTAATTATTAATTGAACATTGGTAGGTTTGAGCTAAAATCCAACCAGCATTTTATTCATAAATGTACCTTCCATTTCTAAGCTGCAATGGCACCCTTTCACAATCACTTCCAATAGCAATTTGGAAGCCGACAAGTTAAGTGTGATGATTAAAAGTGAAGGATTTTGGTCTCAAAAGCTTTACCAACTGCTTTCTTCTCCTTCTCTAATTGATCGTCTTCAAGTCTCTGTTGAAGGACCTTCTGGACCTGCTTCTACTCACTTTCTAAGGTTTGCATTAATTAGTCACATTAATTCTTGTTTTGTGAAACTTAAATTCTTAATTAACTAATTAAATTTAATTAGGCATGAAACTCTTGTACTGGTGAGTGGAGGCAGTGGCATTATTCCTTTCATATCTATAATTCGAGAGCTCATCTTCGCAAGCGCAGCGAACAAATGCAAGACACCACAAGTAATCCTAATATGTTCATTCAAGAACTCTTCATATCTCACCATCTTAGATCTCCTACTTCCAATTTCTGGTGCCCCGTCTTCAATGTCCAATCTAAACCTGAAAATTGAGGCTTATGTCACAAGAGATAAAGAACCCACAATTGATCATAACTCCAAACTTGTTCGAACTTTATGGTTCAAGCCCCACATGAAAGATGAATCTATCTCTGCCATTTTAGGCTCCAAGAGCTGGCTGTGGCTTGGTGCTATAATATCAACTTCTTTCATCATTTTCCTCATCATAATTGACCTTATCACCCGCTATTACATTTATCCCGTCGACCACAACACCTGGCAAATTTTCTCATGGCCTATACGATATTTTCTAAACATGTTAGTGATTTGTGTAAGCATAGCTATAACAGCAAGTGCAGCAGTTTTAGTGAATAAAAAGCAAATTGCAAGAGACGCCAATCAGATTCAGAACGTTGAAGGATTAACACCAGCTGGATCTCCAAGCTCTTTTGTAAACAATGCTGATAGAGAATTAGAAAGTCTCCCTCACCAGTCACTTCTCGAGGCTACTAATGTGCATTACGGTGAAAGGCCTGATCTGAAAAGTAAGTTAATCTTCTGTTACAAGATTAGAAGTCTTCAATAGGATAAAACATTAACTGTTTATGGAATTTTTTGGTTGCAGGAATCATATTTGAGTGCAAAGGAACAAGTGTGGGCGTTCTTGTTTGTGGACCGAAGAAGATGAGACATGAGGTTGCCAATATATGTTCTTCTGGATTGGCAGATAGCCTGCAGTTTGAATCCATCAGTTTCAGCTGGTGATTTTGTTTTTTTTTTCTTTATTTCTCTCAATCTCTCTCCATAAAATGAAAGAGAGTGAGAAAAGTTGACTTCTTCTGTTGCGTAACTGTAAATATGTCATTACTTATTACTTGGTTTTTATTTTTATTTATATGTGTTTGAATGTGATTATTGGAGAAATCAGATGTCTACCATTGTTATTCTAAAGGATTTTATTTCATCAATAAAATAATTTTTCTGAAAACGTTGGCCCGGTAAGTGAATTTCAGTCTTTTTTTCAGTAGATATTATATTTTATTTGATAATAAATAAATAAATGAATGGTATAAAATTAAATTGCGATTGGGCTATTTAAAGGTCACAGGCCTTGTCCCTTGAGTAGGGAAGTTGTGGTCTGGTGTGGGCCCTTTTGGACTTGACTTGAGGTACTCTTTTTAATTTCTTTTTATAAACCAGGCACTGATTGCATGCGAATATTTCCCAATCAACCAGTCCAAGCAAAAATTAAATAAAAACAACACTAATGGTTTATATTTTTAGTCATTCCACTCCATTTTTCTGAGAGAGAGAGAAATGGTGAAAAAATCATATATTTCTAACCGAGCTGTTATAAGGCTGCTATGCACAATAGTGTTGATGGGTTACCTAATGGTTTTGATCATGATGCCAACCAACACATACCGCCATATTTGGCTCCCTAATCTCCGAAAGAAATTTATTTCAACTTATTTTGGGTTTCAAGGTATGGATCCTTGATTCTTCTCCTTTAATTTCTCTCATCCTTCTTTCTTCAACACAACATCACCGGTAATGATTTGGTTTATACGGCCAACACTTTTCGTATACACCTTTCCTATTCTCTTTTTTGCTACTTTGGCCTGAGTTTATCTCCATCTCCCAAAATCAAATCCTACTCATTTCCAAAGGTAAATTATAAATCCCTTTCTTTTATCATGCTTCAATTACTATTGAAAATAAATAATAAAAAAATGGCAGAAAAAGAAACCAAACCTTGCACAAATTGAAGAAGCCGATGCTGGTGAATTGGCTTTTAGGGAACGTTTCAGGGACAGAATTGGCCTTCTTGATAATGTTCGGTGCATTTTTAATTTGGTCATTATCAACTTATTTCCACAACGGCTTCTCTACTATCACTCCACAGCTTGCTGCAAGTATTGGAAATAAAGTGTAAGAAAACTTTATTCACAAATAATTAGTGGTTATGCTAATTAATAACTTGCAGTTGAAAGTTAATGACAGCATATGTATTTTAGATGGCAAGCTAAATTGGAGAGCGCATCCTTAAGGCTAGGCCAGGTTGGGAACATAGGGCTTACATTTCTGTTCTTGCCGGTGAGCCGTGGGTCATCTGTGCTCCCATTTTTTGGGTTGAGCTATATGAGACTGCCATCAAATACCATGTATATGGTTAGGCCACACGGTGATGGCCTTTTTTACTGCTAATGGCTTTGGTTATATTATGGGTTGGACTGTTGCCAATCACATATCAGAGGTAATCAGCTTATCATAATTTCTCGTGGTTCACATTCTTTTGTTTGTCTTTCACATTTTTTGGAGCTTAGGAAAATTTAGTTAATTCGTGAATTAATTATTTTTTTAGGAGCAAAACATTTAATCTCTTGACAAGACAATAATATCATATGTGAACTTTTTTTGTTCGCTCTCGTGACTAAAAAGTTTGGATTCCAAATTTCTTTCAAGTGCGGTGCAGTGTGAGAACTTTAGAACATAGAGCTGTATTAAAACAAAAAAAATTTCAACCACTGAGCATGTAATTGAGATTGTGCCATACTAGTCGTATCCGTTCAAAATAACTCATGGTTTAACTAAAAAAAGAATTTTAGGGTATGAATCCGAATGTAGAGTGCCCATTGAACGAGGGCGATTAAAAGTGGGGTATGAAAACGACGGTATTTCATACTTCCATTTCCATCGTATTTGGAATTTGAAGTGGGCCTGAAATTCTTAGAGGCCCCTTACTTTGTCCTTTATGAAATTTTAACATTACTCAAATATTTCTGGTATTTGTAGCTATATTATTACTACGGTGTATACCTACATTAATATGCATCTGTTGGACTAAAACATAAATTGTTATTATTATTATTATTATTATTATTATTATTATTATTATTATTATTATTATTATTATTATTATTATTATTATTATTATTATTATTATTATTATTATTATTATTATTATTATTATTATTATTATTATTAATCTATCAAATTTAAACCCATTTTGTGCTTAATTGCAAAATGTAGATGGTGAAATGGGGGAAAGCAGAAATATCAAATGTAGCTGGGGAAGTATCGTTAGTAGCAGGGCTTGGGTTATGGCCTACAACTTTCCCCGGCATAAGGCGGAATATTTTTGAGCTCTTCTTTTATACTCATCATCTCTACATCTTCTTCATGCTTTTCTTTTTCTTCCACGTTTCAATCGCTTACTCCTGCATTATGCTCCCTGGATTTTATCTCTTCTTGATCGATCGCTACCTTAGATTTTTGCAATCAAGAACAAGTGTTCGCTTAACATCAGCTCGCATTTTGCCTTGTCAAACTTTAGAACTCAACTTCTCTAAATCCCCAGGTAATTTAATTTCCTTTATTTTCTCACCTTATATTATTATATTATCGATTTTTGACATGCAATAAATTAAATTGGTAGGTTTGAGTTACAATCCAACCAGCATTCTGTTTGTAAATGTACCTTCCATTTCTAAGCTGCAATGGCATCCTTTTACTATATCTTCTAGCAGCAAATTAGAGCCTGAAAATTTGAGTGTTGTGATCAAAAGCGAACGAAGTTGGTCTAACAATCTTTACCAAATGCTTTCATCTCCTTCTCGAATTCATCGTCTTCAAGTCTAAGTTGAAGGACCTTATATATGGACCTCAATCAACTAATTTTCTAAGGTTTGCATTATTTAATTCTTAGGTTACATTTGGTATGACGTAAAGTAATATAATGTAATGGTTAATGTAATAAATTAAAAGATATAATGTAATGTAATGCAATTTTAATTACATTACTATGTTTGGTAACATTAATAATGTAATATAAAAACAAATACATTTCTATGTTTGGTTGCATTATATACATGTTTTAAAATGTAATTATATTTATAATTATTAATTAATTTTTTATATAATTATCTTATTTTTTTAATTATTTTATATACTTATATATTTATTATATTATAAATATATAAAAATCTAAACTTAATAAAACATAATGTTAAAAAACATTATATTAAAAATGCAAACTCATAAAAGTTCAGGCCATTTTTATCCTATCGAAATCCAAAATAGTGATTCGAACATGGAGTTTAAATAAATTCGAATAATCCGAAAATTTTAGTATTAAATTTAAAATTTAAAAAATCTATCAAAAAAATTTAAAATTCATCTCCATCCAAATCCTTGACCTAATATTTTCAATTAAATTTTATTTTATATAATATTTATTTATAAATTATTGTTTAATTATATATATACACACCATCTCATGGCTAATTCACCATTTTTCGTTATAGCTGGTATTTAAGCATGTTTTTCCAAATTTTTTTATCAAATCATTGCCTCTTAATTTTGTAAGAGAGATGTTTTACTTTTTTTAGTAAAATTTTCTATTTTAATTACCCTTTTTATAGTTTTGTTTTTCCTTCACCAGTAGAAATAGATGAATAGCACACGAGAAAAAAAAATAAAAAAAAATGAAGAGAAAGATAGAGTTAAGAATTTTTATATAAATAAATATATAAAATGATATAAGATAACCATAATTTTGCTAATAATTCGATCAATCGGTTTTTGAATATTGAAATTTAAATCAATATAATCAAAATTTTATTTTAAAACCGAATTGATTAAACTAAAAGCCGAACTAAATATACCAAATATATATTTTAGTTCTAATTGTGATTCAACATCTAATTTGAAACCACCTAAAAAATGATACGACTCAAAAAAAATAATGACTCAAAAATTTTTTTACCAAAACCTACCTGATCCCATTGCTGATCTAATAACAGTTTCCAACAAAAATAATAATAAAAGGCTTGACAACTATAATAGATGTATTCATGTTTGGACAACGTAATGAGGAATACGGGCTAAATTTAAGGATTTAGGATTACGTTAATAGATGTATTCAAAAATACTTATGTAAATAGGATTACATTACATTATTAAATATATGGATTAACAAACATAGGATTCATTACTTCTTTGATTACATTACATTGCTTTACATCCTACCAAACATGGCCTTAGTTGTTAAAGTTGAATTATTGAGCATTAAATATAACTTGGAAATTTATGTAGGCACGACAGTCTTGTAATGGTGAGTGGAGGCAGTGGCATTACTCCTTTCATATCTATAATTCGAGAGCTCATCTTTGAACACCAAATAGGGAAACGCGAGACTCCACAACTCATCCTGATTTGCTTGTTCAAGAATTCTTCAGACCTATCCATGCTAGACCTGTTACTTCCAGTTTCTGGAAGCCCATTGCCAATTTCCAATCTGCAGCTAAAAATAGACGCTTACGTTACAAGAGAGAAAGAACCCATTTTTCAAGGCTCAAAGCTTCTCCAAACTATACGGTTTAAGCCACACTCAACAGATGCCCCTATTTCTGCCATTTAAGGCCCCAATAGCTGGCTATGGCTAGCCGCTATTACATCAACTTCTTTTATAATTTTCCTCATAATAATTGGCCTTATCACCCGCTACTACATTTATCCAATCGATCACAACACTCGAAGAATATTCTCATACTCACTCCAATCCTCTCGCAATATACGAGTAATATGCTTATGCATAGCCATGACAGCGAGTTTAGCCGTTCTATGGAACAAGAAACAAAATGAGAAGGAGAACATTGAAGGATCAATTGATAATGGAGACAAAGAATTGGAAACTCTTCCTCATCAGTCACTTGCCGAGTTTACTAATGTTCACTACGGTGAGAGGCCTGATCTTAGGAGTAAGTATATGTATCTCTTCCTTTATTAGATCTCAGAACTTGATATATAGCTAGCCATTAAATTGAAAAACTCTTGTTTTCTGAAATTTAGGAATGCTGCTTGAGTGCAAAAGGACAAGCGTTGTTTGTGGTCCTGAGACGATGAGAAATGAGGTTGCAATGATATGTTCATCTAGATTGGCAGATAACCTGCAATTCGAATCCTTTAGCTTTAGCTGGTGAATTTATCTTCTTCTCGAATATGCAAAATTTCTTGGACGAAATGAGTGCAAGGTGGAGTTCGTTTCTGGTGCACCAGATATCTGGGTTTGTAGCATATATTCATGTAAATATGAGTAAGCGCAAAGTTTACGATGAACTAGACATTTTGTAGCTATTTTGTATGCGTGTTAATTTGGCCCTTTTTTACTCCCTAATTACATAATTATGTTAATACAGAAGTTATCTATCACACATGGCCGTTGTTGTTTAGTGTTTTCTTTTTTGTCATATTATACAATAATAAAATCAATTAAAAAATTACAGATTGGAGGGAAATTGGAAAGTTCGTTGATAGAAGAAACCAAATTTACGATGGATAAATCCAATGATAATTAAAGAGTTAAATATGGCAATTTTTACCATTAAATACAAAAAATATGTTGCAACTTTCAACCAAACGCTTATATTCTGCAATATAATTATTAATTAGAAAAAAAGGTTCAATATTTCAAACACTGAAGTCTGCTTTTGAATGCTGACAAGAAAAGACCCACGCAAGCATTTACGTCGTAATGAGAACGCCCACGTTGTCCTCACTTAATAATATATACGTTAATATACACACATTTTCTAATTTTCGCACTGTATCTCTCTGTTTCTCTGTCCAAGAGAGAGAGAGAGAAAAGAAAAAGAAATGGTTTCAGAGATGAGGAAAATAGCATCTTCTGATATTCTCAGAGCAGCTATAATGGTTCTATCACTGGTAGTGTTGGTTGGTTATTTCATGCTTTGGATTGTTATGCCCACCAACACCTTTTTGCACCAATGGTATCCTGCCATGGCGGCCAAGCTTACTTCTACTTATTTCGGCATTCAAGGTCGGTTGTTTTCTTGTTATTAAGAGTTAGTTAGTAAAGCCTGTGAGAGTAGTGAGATTCCTATCTTGTAAGTAGACAAATTTAATTAGAAATTGATTTTGTAGGTTTATCTTATTTGGTGTTCTTCTTTCCCGTTCTCTTTGTTGCTGTATTGGGCTGTGTTTATCTCCATCTTGGAGATCCCCCAAATTCTACTAAATTATCAAGGTAAATTATAAATCCATTAATAGGTACTCTTTCTTTGGTTTACATAATCTATTATTTAATTACTAATAATACACAAAAATGGCAGAAACAGAAACCGTATCTTGGCCAAATGCCAGAAGCCGATGCTAGTAAAAGGCCCTCTGGGGATTGTTTCAGGGATAGAGTTAACATTCTTAATCATGTTCATTGCACTAACAATCTGGTCATTATCGACTTACTTGCACAACAGCTTCTCTACTATCACCCCGCAGTTTGCTGCGCACAAAGGCGAAAAAGTGTAAGGAATTTAATTAATTTTATATATGATATCTTTCTTTTACTGATGTTTGATGGAAGATGATGGATTATATGCGCAGATGGCAATCTAAATTGGAGAGTGCTGTGTTTCTGCTAAGCCTGGCCGGAAACCTATCTCTGGCATTTCTTTTTTTTCCGGTGACTCGTGGCTCATCGGTGCTGCAATTATTTGGATTAACCTCAGAGGCTAGCATCAAGTACCATATATGGTTAGGCCATTCGGTTATGATCTTCTTCACTGCCCATGGCCTCGGTTACATCACCTATTGGGCAGTTACTAATCGCATTTCTGAGGTAATTCTTATAATTTATTTTAGCATAATGCCATCACACTTAATTTTGATTAATTAATTTTGGGAAAAGGTCAAAAGAAACCGTTACCTTTTTTAGTATTAAAATATTCATACAGTTAATTTCGGAGAAAAATGCACTTAACTTAATGAAAATACTAACACATGTCTTAATGGTATTGACATGGCACTGATATAATCTTACGCATGGCAAATTAAGTCGCTTTTTAAATATATTTTCAGTTTTACTTATTAAAAATTATTTATTAACTTGATAAAAATTAACACTAATATGATATATTTCACCATGCATAAGCGTTATGTAGAAGTTAATATTATACCAATGTTATTAACTCAAAGTTGATAAAAGTTAAGAAATATTTTTATACCAATTTTTATTATGTCAAGGGTTTTTTTTAATAAATAATAGGAGAATTTTAGTATACGAAGGATTTTCCATTAATTTTTGTCAATTCAACCAACAATAATACTACATTGAAATATTTCAATAGTATGCGAACTTAAATTTAAAGATATATTTTAAATTGGAGTTTTTTCCATTCCTTTATTCCAATCATTTTATAAGAAAAATATATCGAAATGTAATAAATAAATAAAATGAAGTCATAATTTTTTGTAACCGAAGGTATCTAGGATATTTTGGATAAAAATTCTCCGGCACGATATCCAAACATTTGGTGGAAAAAAAGAAAAAGAAACCTTTTGAGCTGGCATTGTATATCGGAATATAATACTTTGAGAAAAGTAAAAAGGTGGGAAAAGGCTCCAAAGCTTAATAGTGATGTAGCTTCAATTATTGACTTTTAGTTTGTCGTAGAATTAGCAAAGTAAGCTGTTAATTGATTAGCAGAGAAGAAAAGGCCATACGTATTTTGACCAACCTTTTGAGGTCCATAAAGACAAGTTCCCCTGCATGATTTGATCTCCAATTCGACGGTTTGGATTATCAGATGGGCCAAGGAATCTATTGGGTAGGCGCCATACTGGTAATATGAGGTTCATAAATACCAAAACTTTTCTAAGATTTGTCCCTTTCAAGGTTTTGGAACAGAGAAAAAAAGTTGAATGAAATTCCATTGGTCTGACATCACATGCCCAACCTTTTCTCCTAATTGGACCCCAGAATCAACTCCCTGCGATTACAATCTACGATAAAAATTATATAAAATGACTCGTAAAACAATAAAAATCACCTTTGACTCTTAACCCACCACATAAACATATATTTTTTGACAATTCTTTTTATTAACTGTAGAAAGTACAACTCTAGTCTAAAGGATTAATTTTTTTTTATATATATTTTTGGCTATTGACTCTTAAGTTTGATTGTGTTTTATTTTAATTAGATTTTAGATATTGATTCTTAGCGTAAATTAAATTTAAAAATATTAAATTGAGGAGTGTTATCTTTATGCATGCATATATGCCGTTAGATTATATGGTTTCATTTGATTTGACGTTCCGTTTTTCATGCACTGAATCAAATCCTAAATTGAGGGTTTCAATGGAAAAATAGATAATTAATCACATGAGGTTTTATGAAAAATGAAAAAACAGGTGCTTAAATGGCAAAAAGTAGAGGTATCAAATGTGGCGGGAGAGATATCATTGTTGGCTGGGTTGGGGCTATGGGCCACAACTTTCCCTCGCATTCGGCAAAAAATGTTTGAGCTCTTCTTTTACACCCATCATCTCTACATCCTCTTCATGCTCTTCTTTCTATTCCACATTACCTTCGGCTTCTCTTCTATTTTAATGCTCCCTGGATTTTATCTCTTCTTGATCGATCGCTACCTTAGAATTTTGCAATCAAGAACCAGTGTTCGTTTAACTTCAGCTCGCATTTTGCCTTGCCAAACTTTAGAACTCAACTTCTCTAAATCCCCAGGTAATTTAATTTCCTTTATTTTCTCACAGTATACTATTATATTATCGATTTTTGACATGCAATAAATTAAATTTGTAGGTTTGAGTTACAATCCGACGAGCATTCTATTTGTAAATGTGCCTTCCATTTCTAAGCTGCAATGGCATCCTTTTACTATATCTTCTAGCAGTAAATTAGAAACTGAGAATTTGAGTATTGTGATTAAGAGTGAAGGAAGTTGGTCTAACAATCTTTACCAAATGCTTTCATCTCCTTCTCCAATTGATCGTCTCCAAGTCTCAGTTGAAGGACCTTATGGACCTCAATCAACTCACTTTCTAAGGTTTTGCACTCTTCATTAATTAGTTCTTATGTTTTGAAATTAAACTATTGTCAACTGCATTTAACATGTAAATCTGAATTTAGGCATGAGACTATTGTAATGGTGAGTGGAGGCAGTGGTATTACTCCTTTTATATCCATAATTCGAGAGCTCATCTTCGCAAGCCAAATAGAGAAACGCAACAATCCACAACTCATCCTAATATGTTGCTTCAAGAACTCTTCAGAACTTACAATGCTAGATCTCCTACTTCCAATTTCTGGTGCGCCATCTTCAATTTCCAATCTGCAACTCAAAGTTGAGGCTTATGTTACACGAGAAAAAGAACCCGCCATCCATAGCTCCAAGCTTCTTCCAACTATATGGTTTAAGCCCCAAAAAACAGATGCACCCATTTCTTCCATTTTAGCCCCCAAAAGCTGGCTATGGCTTGCGGCTATAATATCATCTTCTCTTGTGATTTTTCTCGTCATCATTGGCCTTATTACTCGCTATTACATATACCCTATCGATCACAATACTCAGAGAATTTTCTCATACTCCGTGCAAACTTGTCTGTATATACTAGTATTGTGCATATCCATAGTAATAACAGCAACTGCAGCTGTTTTATGGAATAAAAAACAGAATCAGAAGATTGAAGGCTCAATCCGAAATGATGAAAGAGAATTGGAAAGTCTCCCTCTTCAGTCTGTTATGGAAGTTGCTAATGTGCACTATGGTGAAAGACCTAATCTGAGGAGTAAGTTACCTAATCCAAGATCAAATGTCCATTGAATTTCATGCTTATATTTACTGGCATGATAAATTAACTATCTTCTTTTTTTTTCGGCTTTTGGGGTGTAGAAATGCTATTTGAGTGCAAGGGATCAAGTGTGGGAGTCCTTGTTTGCGGACCGAAGAAGATGAGACACGAAGTTGCCAATATATGTTCTTCTGGATTCGCAGATAATTTGCACTTCGAATTCATCAGTTTTAGCTGGTGATTTTGGTTTTCGCTTCTTTTTTCTTTTTTTTTTTCATAATCTTAGATTTTGTGTGTTTAAGTAACATATATAGTCACTTCAAGCAAGAAAAACGTACAGTTCTTTGTTTTGGTGTATATAGATATTTAATGTACTACCAACATTCCAATCCACTGCTAACGTACGAAATTAATCGATCCTATTCGTGGTAGCAAAATTTAGTCGCTGTATACAATAAAAATTAGTTCGTCCTCAAAGGCAGACGAATTTTAATGAATCAGCGATCTTAAGTTTGTAGTAAAAATTGTTTACTATTTTAATGCCAAAAAAATTTCATTTTCCAATGACTACACTCAAGGAATAATTGAGATTACCACAGATTGCTTATTGTGACGTATTGGCAGCCAATATTGTACCTTGGTAATGAATTTGTCATTTAAGTTATACAGCGAAGGAATGTCCCTGATAATATAAATAGCAATTTATAGGATTTAGCGACAATTTTTGTGATGGTTTTTGTTTCGTCAGTATTGGCAATGCAAGTTTTTGATGCGATCACTTACAAGGACATGGTTTCTTGGACTGGGATAGTAGCTTCTTGTGCTGAGAATGGTCATTTTGAAGATTCTTTGCAACTCTTCTCAAAGATGAGAATGGCTGGTTTTGCTCCTAATAATTTTTGCTGCTGTGCTCAAAGCTTGTATTGTGCTAGAGGCTTTTAAGTTGGGAAACGGTGTCCATGGTTGTGCTTTAAAAACTTGTTATGAGCTTGATCCTTATGTTAGTGTTGGCTTGCTTGACTTGTACACTAAGTTTGGATATTCCAGTGATGCTTTTCAGATGTTTAAAGAGGTGCCCAAAAATGATGTCGTTCCTTGGAGTTTCATGATTGCTCGTTACGCACAGAACAATCAGAGCGAACAAGCTTTGGAGTTGTTTGGTCAGATGAGGCAACCTTTTGTCATTCCTAATCAGTTTACATTTGCTAGTGTGCTGCAAGCGTGTGCAACTTTGGAGAATCTTGACTTGGGGAAGCAATTGCATTCCCATGTAATCAAGGTTGGTTTGGACGCAAATATGTTTGTTTCAAATGCTATAATGGATGTGTATTCTAAATGTGGAAGGATGGAGAGTTCCATGGAACTTTTTTTGGAATTGCCAGTTAGCAATGAAGTAGCATGGAACACAATAATTGTTGGCTATGTGCATTCAAGTGACATGGAGAAGGCTTTAAGTTTATTTAATGATATTCTCGATTGCCAGGTTCAGCCCACTGAAGTGACATATTCCAGCGTCCAACGTGCTTGTGCTAGTTTAGCAGCCATGGACCTAGGTATGCAGATTCATTCAATGTTGATAAAAACTCTATACGACAATCACCTTGTAACACCCTTTTTAAAATAGTATTTTTTGAAACGAAACTTAATTGATGACGGTAAATTTTTTTTTTCTTTCACTAAACAAATTAATCCATTCGAAAAACTTATACAGTAATTACAGAATTAAATAACAGTCTTATGAACAATCATTAATCATCAAATCAAAACTTATATTAATCCATACATTCAAGACAAATAAACATATAATCAAAATATCATACAACTTTTACCTTAATAGTCTAGGTATATACATGCCAAAAGTTTACACAAACTAATACAAAAATCTTCTCTTCCGATCTATTCTCTCCATGTACTGTGCTCCCGCAACTCTTCCAAACCTGCACGCAGTAAACACTACGTGCTGAGCATTAAATATACCCAGTGATGACTACTAATCCAAAAATTTTCCAAGAATAAGCATAATTTTATTAATTTATGCTTCAACTGTTCTTATTACATTAAGCATTTTCCTTTATTTCCGTTATACTAATCTTGTTATTATTTCATATTCTGATAACTATTGGTCTTTTGTTTCTAAACTTACAATTTTTCTTTGCAGTATTTCTTTTAGGTGGAATAATATCGGATTTACTTTTACTTTTACGTTAATGTTTACTATAACTTTTTCTTTTATCAATAATTTCAATTTAACCTTTAGGCACAACAATTTAACTATTATTTTATTTAGCAATATGCATTGGTACTCGTGTCATTACTAGTACCAAAATAAATTACTTAAATTCTTGATTTACTGGACAATTATTCAATCTGTACTCTAATTATACTTCCTGCGATTTATTCTTTTATTTTTGCTTTAACTTTTAACTAATAAATACATTACTAATTAAAGGCTTTTAAGCTTTATTGCAAAGTGATATAGGTATTTCGAGACACTTTGCAGTCAAATTCTCTTTCCTTCATTTATATATTATACTTTCAGTCAAATACTTATTAAGACGTATGTCTTTTACTTCTTTCTCATTAGTCAATTGTGTCTTTCAATTGTTTTACTTTTCAAATAACTTTTTTTTCAGAAAAACATTACGTAAGCAATAAGTTTACTTCATATCAAAATCATCACTTTTTAACTTTAAGCAGGAAATTAACCTTTTTTTTTCACGAAAAACAAAATACATTCTAAATTCTTATAGAAACTTAATTAAACATTGATTTAATATTTTAATCATATAAAATCTTTCTTTTCTTTCTCCTTCTAATTACCCTTTCCAGAAATCTTTACAGATTTATTTGGTCTTCACATTTTATTTCAAATGAATCGTTTTTGTTATAACTATTCGTATTCAATTCGATTAAACAATACTTATTTATTCATTTCGATGTGCCCCTAGTGCAATATAACAGGTTTCTCACAAAGGATACTCGGGACTGGACCCGAAGGTCCCACTAAACAGATAGAGAAATGATCTCGAAAGATCAAGTCTCACAGAGCAAAAACATATACACTTTCACTTTCACTGAAGCTATGGAGATCAAAGATTCCGTCCATAGCTAAGCAAGTCGCCATGACTTGCACCGCGGTACAGAGGTGTCCCTATGACTAGCCAATTATATCCAAAAATAAGAATCTAATACATGTCTATCGCTAAGGGCAAACACAATCAATCACATTTGCAATTACTTTAAACATTTAAAAATTCTTAATTTCTTTCTTTTATTCTTTTATACATTTTATTATGATCAAATATACTCTTTTTGTGTTATCGGATATTCAATAACTTTTTTGTCACGTCATTGACTTTATCTTTTCAGATCATTTTTGTGAATTATCTTTCGATAATTCATACAAATACTTAGGCTTTTCAGTGATTTACATCTTTTCTTTCACTTTGTCTTTTCAAATCACTGTTGTGAATTATTTGTTAATAATTCACTCAAACACTTGGATTTTTCGATCCTTTACACAAATTCTAACTTTTCTTTTATTTTTCTTGTATACTTCTTTACAAATAATTTTTAATACTTTTAGGCTTGACGTTTTTACAGTTTTTCCTTTTTCAATCCAATTTTTCAATTATTCGATATGCCGACTTTTATTTCGTTGGCGAATTAATTTTATAATCATTTATTCTCTTAATACTTTTTGTTGACTAATTTATTTTGATAAATTAGTCACATTTTATGTTCCTACTTTTGATTCAATTAGGAACTCAAAAATACATAATTTAACTTTTTCTATTGATTTAGTTATTTCAAATGCATAATTACGATTTTGCCATTATAATCATTTATTTTCATTTTTATTATACAATTTCCTCCATTATTCATCTTTTAATTCTTTATTTTACCATTTCGGGTAAAATTATATTTTAATCCTTAAACCACGAAAATTCTATCTTTCGAAACCGTTAGGCCTCTAAATTTACCATTTTACCCTTAAAACCTTTATTTACTTCCATTTAAATCATTTTTCTATTCAGAACTCATTTTATCTTTTTTTTTTGTTTACGTATTAAGTTATTTACTTCATTTTCATTTATTTATGAATTATTTTCCAATAATTTATTATTCTTATTATTATTATTCTTACGATCTAATAATTATTTCGAAAAAAATCCATCGGTTGACTTTTTATTTCTCATCATTGACATTAATTTTCTTTCACATTAATTCATCACTTTTGTCATTTTCATACAATTATGCATTAAAAATTTCAATTATTTTCATTATACATATACACATAAAAATTCCAATAAAATTCTAATAAATTCAATAAATTCCAATAAAATTGATTTAAGCATTCTTTATTGGTTACAATCATTTTTCCTCAAAATAATCATTTAATTCACAATTTTCATTTATGTGACTCATTTTTCTTATACTTTTATTTCTTTTCTATTTTACCTAATTACCATTTAGGCTTTTTATACCACTTGTGAATTATTTCACCATAATTCATCACCATTATTCAATTTCCCATCAAATTACACATTATTTCTTGACAATTCAACAAAGTCATCACTTACATAACCAAACTTTTGCCTTCAAAATATTCTTCAAATTCATAAAAATTCCACAAAAATTCCTACATGTGCTATTTCATCTCTAACACCATTTTAAGGCTTAATTTCATCAAAACCCCTAAAATACACATTATTTTTCTTTGAAATCCTATTCGGCCACTAAAGGGAGTTCATTATACATGGCTTTAAAAATTCATTTAAACATTCATTCATGCATATTTGAGGTTTAATTACATTATTCTAACTTCAATTTCATTTATGCATCATTAACTCTTTTTTAGGTTAAGTTACATAAAGGAATTTAAATCAAAATCAAGGAAAATACTAGGATTTGATAGCCACTTACCTTTTTCTCAAGCTTTAGCCTCCTTAAGCTTCACTTTTCTTCACTTGGCACCAAGCACAACTCCATCCCTTCACAACTATTTCTTTGGCCGAAATTTCAAGCCTTCCTAACATCAATTTTTTTTCCTCAAATGACAAATCCAATCTCATAATTGGCTTTTACACCTCAAAAACTATGAAAAAACACTAAGGAATTAATTTAAATCATTTAGATTTACAAGATCCAACTTATCCCATTTTCTTTCTCAACTTGATTTCTTGCCTTCCTTTACTCAAGCCACTTGATTAAGATCACTAGGGTGATTTAGAGAGCTAGAACTCCATTTCTTATGTTGAGTTTTATGAGAAATTTGAGGTAGAAGAAGAAGAAATCAAAGGGAGAGAGGGAGAGAAGGTGGTTCGGCCACCTAAGGAGAGGAAGATGGATC
Organism: Excoecaria agallocha; assembly: GCA_037975025.1. Lineage (NCBI taxonomy): Eukaryota > Viridiplantae > Streptophyta > Magnoliopsida > Malpighiales > Euphorbiaceae > Excoecaria > Excoecaria agallocha. Next base: position 66,619,710 of record CM075806.1, on the reverse strand, counting down.
CAAAAAAATCTGGAGATTTCTACAGATTTTGTCTCCTTTTATATCTCTCAAATGGGCCTAATTAAGGGCTTAACTAATGGGCTTAACCCAAGTATAAAATTAAGCCCATTTTAAGTCATTTTGGGCCCAAACCAAAATCTATATCTTCATCACTTCAAATTACTTAAATTTTGATCCCATCATTGTTAAAACATCAAAAATAGGTAGGACATAAATTTTCGTCTCAATCGGAGTCCGTTATCTGTCCGATTCAAACTTATCGGTTCGATTCGATAACTGTCGGAGTCACCGAAAAATTCAATTTTCATCACCAAAATATTCTACATAAAAATTCATGTAGACACGCAAAATCTGACGATATTCGGAGGTTCGTTTACTATTTTTAATTATTTAAGCAAAATCAAATTTCCTTTTCTATTAGGGAAATTGATCGCTACCTTTTTCGTATTTTTGACTTTTGGAGGCCCATTTGATCTCCAATTCACTTCAAATTTCAACCCTAGACTTACCATGACTATTCCTTTCAAATGTTCCAATAAAATATTTTCAACTTTCGGGTGTCTTTTCGAGCCCGGAAAATACTATTCACTGCCGAAAAGTACTATTTACGGCTGATCCGGTATTGAGGCCATTACACACCTTGTGGTTGGTAATGCATTAATTGATATGTATGCCAAGTCCGGAAGCATTAAAGATGCACGCTCAGTTTTTGACACACTTGATGAACATGATGAAGTATCTCGGAATGCTATGATCTCAGGATATTCCACTCACGGTTTAGGGTTATAAGCGCTCAAAATTTTTAAAAAGATGCAGGAAGCGAAGTGTAAACCAAATAAAGTAACCTTTACTGGTGTTCTATCAGCGCGTAGCATAGCTGGATTGTCAGATATAGGGCAAACTTATTTCAAATCAATGGTGGAGGACTATGGTATTGAACCATGCATGGAACACTATACATGTATGGTCTGGCTGTTAGGGAGATCAGGTCGTCTTGATAAAGCTGTGAAATTGATTGAAGAAATTCCATCCAAACCAAGTGTTACAGTGTGGCGTGCATTACTTGGCGCTTGTGTAATTCATAATGATGCTGATCTTGGAAGAATAGCTGCCCAACGTGCTCTTGAGATTGACCCTCGAGATGAGGCATCCCATGTATTGTTGTCGAACATCTATGCCACATCGAGTCGAGGTGGAAAAATGTAGCTTTTATTAGGAAAGACATGAAAAGGAAAGGAGTGAAAAAAGAACCAGGCTTGAGTTGGATTGAGAATCAGGACACTGTTCACTATTTCTTGGTGGATGACACATAACATCCTGACTTGAAATTGATTATTGGAATGCTTGAGTGGTTAAATATGAAAATCACAAAGTCAGGTTATGTTCCTAATCTTAATGTTGTTTTGCTTGATGTGGAAGATGATGAAAAGAAACGCCGTTTGTGGGTACACAGTGAAAGACTAGCTTTAGCTTTTGGTCTAATTAGCACGCCTCCTAGCAGTGATATTCGCATCATTAAAAATCTCCGAATTTGTTCAGATTGCCATTCTGCAATAAAGTTAATATCAAAGATTGTGCAGCGGGAAATAATCATCAGAGATACGAATAGATTCCATCACATTCAGGACGGAATTTGCTCTTGTGGTGACTACTGGTAACTAAGAAGATCTTAGATGGCGAGACGGAAAAAAAGTCCTTCTCATTCTGAGCTTGCAACTCCCGCCAATGAGCTGGATATGAATTCACAGTCACTGTAACTATTTCTTTCATTCCTTGTTTTGGCTCAGATCAAATTCCTACAGAATTAGTTCTTTTATGCATGAAAGTGAAATTTTATTTTCTTTTAAAGTGCAGATATTAATGAAAAAACATCTGCAAGGAAAAGCCAGAAGAGTTATGATGGCTCTTGTTGAGGTCAAGGTAATGCCCTTTTTGAGTATACATAAACGAGTTGCAACTATTTATTTAAAAAGTTGGTTTATTTTAATTTAGCAGATATTTGGACATTTTCTGGCTAACTTTTATGTACTCTTCCTTTAAGCCTTGAGAAAGCGAAAAGACTCAAATGCTTAATTTGAATGGCGATGCTGCGCTTAAGGCATCTTAACTTATATCTTGTGTTGTAGTGAATCTTGGCTGTCATCCACTGTTTTTGTTTGCTGTAATTTTTGTGTTTTTGTGACTCAAATTGTGAACTCGGAGTTATCTTCAAGTCTCAATGGTGAACAGTGGGCGAATTCAAGTGTCATTGCTTAACAGGGTGTGAATTGCTTCTCAGGCCAGTGCAATCATAGATAAGCTATAGGCTGATAATAATCTGGAGAAGGATGCCGAACTTACTATTTTGACTGCAGCTGACACAGAATGTCTAGTTTCGTATTTCGTTTTTGGCGATGCTTCTTGTTTAGACAATCAGATGCATCAAGCATGTTCTCTCGCCAAGTGCCATTTATGGTTTGAGGATGTATTCTGTTCCGCATACAGAAAACTATTTGCTTTAACTGCTGCACCCAATGGGATTGAAGTTCAATGCTGATGCATACAAGAATCATCAATATAGGCCTATACACAGGTTGCTAGTTTGCTAGCTCATGGTAATAGTTAATACGAAAGATAATTGTGTTCCTACTCTGTGCAGTTCTGCTACACGATTGATTTAATATCATTATTTTTCTTGTTATTGCTGCGATTGTTCTAGCGGTTGTAACTTTGCAAGTTTGCCATTTTTACCTCAATGCTGTTTCCTTTAGGTTGTGCTATTGAACTTTGGCTTGAATACTTACTCAAGCGGTGAAAACTTCTCAGGCTGAAGCCATTTTGCAAAGGCTGCCAGTGCATGACTACATAAAGGATGCTGAGCCAGTATTATTAGTATGTTGTGATCAAGTATGAATCAAGTCCCATGATATGCTATTTCCCTAATTTACTCATTCAGATATAAAGTTGCTGCTTTAGCATATATCTCAAGCTTGAAAGGAAAATTTTTGTTTTCTCATTTGGTTTGGTAGTCTGTGTGCCATTTTTATCATAAATGATGCATGCATTTTTGCAACGTATTTCTTCAACCATAAATGGCATCTGGTGATGAGGAGTCTCTGTTACTTGTGAATTGACGATTCAACAATTTCCCTTCTGGATAGATCTATTCGTGTGTTTATTTCTTATTGCTGTTACTAAACAATCTGAAGGCAGTGGTCTATGAAGGTGCAATCAGGGAAAAACCATCTATTGAGGAAGAAGCACGGCAATTTATGAAAGGTTTTCTTACCCTTTGGATCTTATTGTTTACTTTCTAGTTGCTTGAGTGGTTTAGTTATATGAAGTGCAGGTTATTCTGTGGGGCATGCTGCTACTGTGAGTTCTATTCTAGTTACCAATCTTAAAACTGGATTCCGAAAAGTATACGACAGAGTGGAGGTAGGATTTACTTTGTCCTTCTGATCTGTTCTCCTGTAGTTGATGAATTCCTCTCAAAAGAATCATAAGCAATACAAATGTTTGAACAAGTTAAAGCAAATGACGCATAGCTGCCAATTTGCAGTCTCTTTTTTTATTACTCGAAGTACCAAAGTTTTTAACTCTTCCGGAAAATATAGAAGAAAAGGAAATACTGTGATTTCACTTGCGCATTTATCCTGTCAAAAAGCATGAGAAAGATAGCTTATTTCCTTGGTTGTATTGCAGTTGGGGGAGCATAGATTAATTCATGATCAGGTGTGTTCCACAAGCTTCACAGTGCATTGCAGAATTTCTTTTTACAATGGTCATTGGTTGAATTGCAAATATTCTGCTTTGTTCTGATTAATAGCAAAGGTTGCTTTTGCATAAATAACGGAGTTTTAACTTCTGTTCATATTAATTTTTGTTCTTGACCTTTGGCTTGGATACTTACCTCAAGCGGCAAAAACTTCTCAGGCTGGAGCCATTTTGCAAAGGCTGCCGGTGCATGACTACATAAAGGATGCTGAGTCAGCATTGTTAATAGCTTGTGATCAAGTATAAATCAAGCACCATGATATGCTATTTCTCTAATTTACTCATTCATATATGAAGTAGTTGTTTGTAGTATATATCTCAAGCTTGTAAGGAAAATTTTTGCTTGTCATTTGGATTTGGTAGTCTGCATGTTATTTTTATCATAAATGATGCATGCATTTTAGGCCCCAAAAGCTGGCTATGGATTGCGGCTATAATATCATCTTCTCTTGTAATTTTCCTCGTCATCATTGGCCTTGTTACTCGCTATTACATATACTCTATCGATCACAATATTCAGAGAATTTCTCATACTCCGTGCAAACTTGTCTGTATATACTAGTATTATGCATATCCATGGTAATAACAGCAACTGCAGCTGTTTTATGGAATACAAAACAGAATCAGAATATTGAAGGCTCAATCCGAAATGATGAAAGAGAATTGAAAAGTCTCCCTCTTCAGTCTGTTATGGAGGTTGCTAATGTGCACTATGGTGAAAGACCTAATCTAAGGAATAAGTTACTTAATCCAAGATCAAGTCCATTGAATTTCATGTTTATATTTACTGGCATGATATGCTAAACTATCTTTTTTTTTTTTTCGGTTGGGGTGGGGGGTGGGTGGTGTTTAGAAGTGCTATCTGAGTACAAGGGATCAAGTGTGGGAGTCCTTGTTTGCGGACCGAAGAAGATGAGACATGAAGTTGCCAATATATGTTCTTCTGGATTCGCGGATAATTTGCACTTCGAATCCATCAGTTTTAGGTGTTTTTTTTTAGTTCATAATCTTAGATTTTGTGTGTTTAAGTAACATATATAGTCACTTCAAGCAAGAAAAACGTACAGTTCTTTGTTTTGATGTATATAGATATTTAATGTACTATCAACATTCCAATCAACTACTAACGTACAAAATTAATCGACGCTATTAGTGGTAGCAAAATTCAGTAGCTGCATATAATGAAAATAAGTTTGTCGCTAAAGCCAGATAGATTTTAATGAATCAACGATCTTGAATTTGTAGCAGAAATTGTTTGCTAGTTTAATGCCAGGAAAAATTCACTGTCCAATGACTACACTCGAGGAATAACTGAGATTACAGCATATTGCTTACTGTGACATATTCGTAGCCAATATTGTTCATCCAATTACCTTGCCGTATGATAAATGTGAATTTACCTATGTTTTTAATGTGTTTTTACAATATTTTTTAGGATAGTTTTATGTTAATTTAGTTGTTTTAATATTTAGTTTCTTCAATTGATGTTTTAATTGTCTAATTAAGTATTTTTGGTATTTTTAGGATTTAATTGAAAGAATGAAGGAAGTTAGAAGGACTTGATGGGAAGTTTACCTTTTGGGAAGCAGGATTAATACTCGATTTTGGCAGTAGCTTAACACTCTGTGGAGTGTTAAATACACTCTGCCGAGTGAAAGAAGAGAAATTCCCTTGCTCCACCGAGTGTCCCATTGCCTTGATAGCTTGCTCTACCGAGCGACCCACCTAATTCACCAATTAAAACAAAGTTGCTCCACCGATTGAGGAACACACTCCACCGAGTGTGTCGATTCTCCAAGGCACGTGCACGATTTATTTCGGAAGGAAATTAAGAGAAGGAAGGTTAGGGTAAAACTCTTCCGGAAGGATATAAAAAGAGCAGTTTTATTTTGAGAGACGGCGGCTTGGGATTGTTATTCTGAGTTCTTAGTTTTTTTTATTTTCTCTCTTGACATTGTTTTTGATGGAGAACATGAGCGGCTAAGTTTATAATTCCGATTCAAAGGTGATTCGATTCCAATTGTAATTTTGTGAGGCTTCGAACTCAACAAAGATTTCTTTAATCTAAGTAATTCTTATTTTCTTGTTCTTATTTTCTATGAATTATTTGTATTGATTAACTTGACGCCTTAATTCAATATTGATTTTTCTATTGCTATCCATGAGTTTGTGATCCGTAATTGTCATAAATGATTGATTTTAGTAGCAAGGAATTGGCTTATGTGTGTGTGATTTCGGCTTTCCGAGTTACATAGCTTGCATAATAGATTCTAGGAAAAATAAGATGCAAAATTAATTGACTTGTAGCTATCTCAATCAATTAATATTTGTCTTAGTCATTCTCATTAACTCTTAATGCTATCATTGAAATAATATGGAACGCTATCTTGCCCAGTTAAATCAATGGTAAGACTTGATTTTAAATGCTTTGTTTGAGTCAATTATATTAGGAGAATTATTGCTTTCTACGGCTTTTCCGATTAAGCAGACTAAGTTCTTGGATTGAGAAATTAATCTTTAAGCCTATGATCAAAGTTACAATTGGACGAGATTTACGCCTTTGAATTGGAAGTTTGGTAAGATTGATTTTCATTTAATTCAATATTTTTGCTCTCTGTTAATTTCTTGTTAATTTACTTTTAGTTTCAATCCAAAAGATTCAAAACCCTCCATTTACTTTATACTTTTATTTTAACATTGAGAAATTAATCATCATAGTTCTCTTGGGATTCAACCTGGTTCCACTATTCCTACAAGTTAATTTAGGTGAATCAGTATTTAATTTTGGAGGGCGTCGACAACCCGACCACCGTAGCTATTGAGTATCTCAGCTAAATATGATGAAAGGAAATGTCTCAAAAAAGAAATCGTCCCTCACATTTATCTCTTAATATTCGTCGCTCTTTGGTATTTGGTAGCAGAAATTCGTGCCCAAAATTTCATGCACAAATTTTGCTTTGTTTCCTTTTAAATTAGAGTTCTAAATTCCATCACTCCTTATTCTAAGATATATTTCAAATAATTTTCATGAAAAGTCAATGACATTATAAAGTGTGGGTTTAAATATGTTGTTGGCAATGATTTTTATAGTATCCGATTATATTATATATACTGAGTTAAATAGCCGATAATATTTAATGATTTATCATAAATAAAGTAACACTTAGTTACATTGAATTTTTGTATTCAAACTTAAAAGGTCGGCCATATATAGTTGGATTCCCAATGATATGTAAAATATGATCACTTGCATTGGTAAATTGGTGCAAAATTCAAGAGAAGTACAAGTTAGAAGAGGAAACTGAAAAAGGGGCCTCCCTTTCACATAGACTAAAGTCAACTGTTGATATGTGAATCAGATCGAATCTCTCAAATGCTGACAAAACATACCTACGCAAGCATATACGTAATAATAAAACCAAAAATAAAAAACGTGTCTTCCCTGCATGCATATATATACATGTACTCGGGCAATTCCACCACATGTTCGAGTGTGTGTGTGAGAGAGATATGGATTCACAGGCATGTATATGGGTATTATCAGCAATTATGCTGGTGGGTTATTTCTTGATTCTCATAATAATGCCCACTAAACTATCCTTTCATTTATTACCTCCTATAGGAGAGAAGCTTAATTCTGCTTTTGTTGGCTCGCAAGGTATGGATTTCATCTTCTTAATATCAGTTTCTTAATTATGATTAACTCTTAATTTTTTCTTACAGAACGCTTTATAATTTCAGGTGCGCCATTTACATTATTCTGCTTCCCCATTCTCCTTGTTGCTGTTTTGGGCTGTGTTTATGTTTATGTAGGAAAGAGATCTAACTTGGAAACTCACCGTCACGGGTAATTAATTAATTAATTTCTTTTGGTTTAACATTGTTTATTAAGGGATATTAATTAATGACACATGCATGGCAGAAAGCAGGTGGTGAAGAAATGGAAGAATCCAATGGTAGTAAAAGGGCCACTGGGAATAGTTTCAGGGATAGAGCTAGCATTCTTAACCCTCTTCATTGCTCTATTAATTTGGTCTTTATCAACTTACTTATACAACAACTTCACTACAGCTCCACAGGCAGCTGCCAGGAGAGGACTCAATAAACTGTAAGAACCTTAAATCGATTCATTTCATTTTCTTTGTTTTTTTTAAGGTTAGTCAGAATATGCGATTTTATTTTTTATTTCATTTTTTTGTCATTTGCTGCTCGGCAGTTTTCAAAATTAAGAAAAATTTCCGTTGTACTTACAGTATATAATAGGAAAATTTTGTCAGTCATTTAAAAACAATTTTATTTGGTTACATGGCATTTTTATCACTATTTTAGACATTTTTCCGCTCTTATTTTGTTCCAAAGTATATTATTATTAGTTCGGTATACAAATAGAAATTAACGGTAAATTTTGCAGATGGCAAGCTAAACTGGAGAGGGCGTCATATGTGATAGGACTGGTAGGGAACATATGTCTGGCCTTTCTCTTCTTTCCGGTGACGCGTGGTTCATCGGTGCTACCACTGTTTGGGTTGACGTCGGAGAGTAGCATCAAATACCATATATGGTTAGGTCACTTATGCATGCTCTTGTTTACTGCACATGGACTTTGTTACATCATCTTTTGGGCTCTTACCGATCGCATTTCTGAGGTAATTTAATCTCACTCTTCATTAAAAACTTTATCTTAATTTGTCGTATAATTTAGATAAGGAGGTTGGGTTTGCAGATGCTGAAATGGGGTAAAGCAGAGGTATCAAATGGAGCTGGAGAGATATCATTGTTAGCTGGGCTTGGGCTTTGGGTCACAACCTTCCCTCGAATTAGGCAAAAAATGTTTGAACTTTTCTTTTACACCCATCATCTCTACATTCTTTTCATGGTTTTCTTTCTCCTCCACCTTGGCATCAATTTGTCCACTATCATTATGCTCCCTGGATTTTATCTCTTCTTGATCGATCGTTACCTTAGATTTTTACAATCAAGAAATAGCGTTCGTTTAACTTCAGCTCGCATTTTGCCTTGTCAAACTTTAGAACTCAACTTCTCTAAATCCCCAGGTAATTTAATTTCCATTACTTTCTCACATTATAGTATTATAGTACAGGTATTTGAGACGTTACTGATCAGTGTATTTATATGATGGTAGGTTTGATTTATAATCCGACGAGCATTCTATTTATAAATATCCCCAGCATTTCTAAGCTGCAATGGCATCCATTCACTATATCCTCTAACAGCAACTTGGAACCTGAGAATTTGAGTGTTGTGATTAAAAGTGAAGGAAGTTGGTCCAAAAATCTTTACCAAATGCTTTCATCTCCTTCTCCAATTGATCATCTTCAAGTCTCAGTTGAAGGACCTTATGGACCTCAATCAACTCACTTTCTAAGGTTTTGCACTCTTCAATTAGTTCTTATGTTTCGAAATTGAACTATTGTCAACTGCATTTAACATGTAAATCTGAATTTAGGCATGAGACTCTTGTAATGGTGAGTGGAGGCAGTGGTATTACTCCTTTTATATCCATAATTCGAGAGCTCATCTTCGCAAGCCAAATAGAGAAACGCAACACTCCACAACTCATCCTAATATGTAGCTTCAAGCATTCTTCAGAACTTACAATGCTAGACCTGTTACTTCCAGTATCTGGTGTCTCATCGTCACCATCCAATCTGCAGATAAAGATTGAGGCCTATGTAACAAGAGAGAAAGAACCCACTTTTCATAGTTCAAAGCTTCTCCAAACTATATGGTTCAAGCCAAACTCAACGGATGCCCCTATTTCTGCCATATTAGGCCCCAGTAGCTGGCTATGGCTAGCCGCTATTATATCAACTTCTTTTATCAGTTTCCTAATCATTATTGGCTTTATTAACCGTTACTACATATATCCAATCGATCACAATACTCGAAGAATTTTCTCGTATACAGTCCAATCCTCTCTCAATATGCTAGTAATATGCTTATGCATAGCCATGACAGCGGGTTTAGCCGTTCTATGGAACAAGAAACAAAATGAGAGGGAAGCAAATCACATTCAGAACATTGAAGGGTCAACCGCATGGTTACATAATGGCGATAAAGAATTGGAAAGTCTCCCTCATCAGTCGCTTGTCCAGGCTACTAATGTGCACTACGGTCAAAGACCAGACTTGAGAAGTAAGCTACTGTTCCTTCCGGTTTTCACCTTAAATCACATGTCTAGTGATTTAATGAATGTTTTACTTGCAAATCATATTGTTCAAACATTTATTTTCCTTGATTTTGGTGTAGGACTACTGTTTGAGTGCAAAGGATCGAGTGTGGGAGTTCTTGTTTGCGGACCCAAGAAGATGAGACACGAGGTTGCCAATATATGTTCATCCGGAGATAATCTGTACTTCGAGTCTATCAGCTTCAGCTGGTGATTTAATTTGCTGCAATGTTTGCAGGCCCTTCAAAGCAGCAGATGATTTCTGGTTCTGTTATCTTGTACGTCCTATATCACTAAATATCAATGCCATTGAGAGGCTATCTTTCCCTATAAACATTTCATCTATTTTGTCTCATTCTTTGCTGCAACTGATTTTCCCAACTGCGCATCCCGTGAACCTAAAATTATTTGTAGGATACAACAGGACATGGCTATGTAACAAGAAATTATACAACGGATCCTACATTAATGCAATAAGCTTATTATATTTAAACACATATCATGCGTGTGTGTGTGTGTGTATTTTCCAACTTGGTAATGCATAGAACAAATGCATATGATAGGGGATTTGCTTAGACCGAACTGACTGGCAAGCACGAAACAGAAACCAAATTCATTAACCTTTCATCTCTGATGACTGATGACCAATTGCTGAAGTTGATTCGAGGAAGAAGTAATTTCATTCCAGCAAATTGCTTTATTTATATTCATACAGCCAAAAAAAATTGTTATACACAGGTGAAAACTATAGAAATTATAATAACTAAAATAAGGAGGGTGAAGAAAACTGCCCTAAAAGTTCAAATACCTTATCTACACTAATGACTTCACTATGTATTACCCCCGAAAGTTTCCTTGGTCACTCATTTTCATGGGGTTGATCATCCGCAACAAATGTTTGCAAGTGGAACATGGTGTCTTTGCAATGCATTGCGCATTCATTAGATCTCCAAGGCAGGAAAAATTGCATTAATTTTCTTTTGCCAAAGTTTCTATCACTTGTCTTCCAAATCTGAGACAGATGCAAGCCTCTCTTCCAAGGCTACAAGTAGATCTTGATATTCAACAAATGAAGGGTGCGACTGCAATAGACATCAATATTAAGGTTGAGAATCCCATAAGAAAATTCACAATTATTATCATTGATCAGTAGTTCGTTTGAGAAGTGTGTACCTGAAGTGAGATATAATATGCCTTCCACAACCGCATATCATGCCGAAAAAGATCAAAAAGAACCTGTATTGAACATTTCAATTAAAAAAATAAAAAATTCTTGTTCAGATGCATTCCAGGTTCTATAGTTGATATGAGATCCCATTTAGTGACACGAGAAGATATTTCAATTGGATCCACGGTTAGGCAATTGTTCTGAATTAGCTTGCTGTGCTCAAGTGCAAAGACTTGATCCAAAGATTAATTAACAATCATCAGCCTAAGACCTAGAAGAAGGGCATATATGATACTCATCCCCAGCATAGACCAGTCCCATCAGTCGGCAGTTACTCATAAAACATCTTAGGAAAAGGCATTATGAACATACAATAATATTACAGGAAAATACAACTAGAAATATTCAATATATACCAGGCCTGCAGAAATTATACCAATAGGTACCCAAACCATTTACAGAGCAAATTAAAAACAATTTACGATAAAAACATATAAAAACCAAATTAGAATAATGAACAGAGAAAATGAGATTGGTAAACACCAAGAGCTTGAGTTAAGTCAATCATACCTCGGACCTTCTTAAGAGAGTGGCGAGGACTACTATCCACTCCTTGAACTTGACAGAACACATATGAGCCAACAGAAACTCCGCATCTAACCGGCTCTGCAATGTACCCATTTGGAGCTGGAAACACAAAATAAAGTTTCTATCAGAAAAAAGGTCAATAGAGTTCCAATAGTCAAACATAAGCTTGGCAGTGTGCTAAACTGAATCAACTTGCCCCCTACTTAAAATGAGGTACTTAAAACCAGGCTAATAATGCCACAAATTGGACTCAACTTTTCACACCAGTCTCCTCACAAAATAATAGCTATTTCATCATTCATTGGATAAAAAGGCTGAAAATTTGATGAATGCCTGGAAAACTGAGATCTTTTTATAGACGTTTGATTCGCTACTTGTTCTCACTCAAAAAGAAAAATATGAGAAAAAGTAGCAGCAGTAAGATTTCTCCATGCATCTAAAGCTGTAAGAAAAGCATATTAAGCACTGAAAAAATATAGTGAGTTCATGCCTTCTGCCCAATTAGTTCTAGCCCTGATGCAAAATTCTCCAAGCGAGCAGAACCATATCTTTCTCGTTGTAGATAATCCTGCAATGATTCCATAAATCTTAAACAACTGCATAGCAGAATATATAACCTTTTTTTAAGGAAAAAAAAAATATTTTCATACCACTAAATCAAACTGGGTGCCTTTCACAAAGGCAACAAGCTTAGAAAGTTCTTTCCCTGACATTAAATAACTTGCATGGCTTTCTAAAATGCTCTTCACAGGAGCAATATGAGCACTTTGTTCTTTGAACGAGTTGCTGCAGAGAGAGCAACAAAAAAAATTCTTGTTGGTATCATTCCTAATATCAGGGTTGTAGACATCAAATAGATGCAGAAAATTCCAAGAGCTGCATATTAACCTCTTATCCAAGGATGTCTTCCGGTAACTAGAAGGGAAAAGAAAATAACCCAAGAATTTTGGAGAAAGTCTGTCACAATCATTTGATGTCTGCTCATATTCTTTTCCAGATCTCAATAGGAATCGGACCTAACCACAGCAAAGAAGAACAACACACACCAATAACGTAAGATTGAAATGTGATTTGTTAAAGAAGCACTGAGATCTCCCAATTAATACCAGCTCTCCAGCAAGTTCATATAAAGATTCATCGAGTGTTGCCTGCACATATGGATGTCAGTTCTAGTCAGAACTATACATCATATGGAAAAACATAAAGGCGGAGGAAAAATTAGCATCAGACACCTACTAGCAATCATCTACCTGTAATAGACGTAAAGCACAATATTGACTGACAGCAGGTCCTTCAAGTTTAGCAATAACCTGTAATAATAAAGTTAGGAAAAACCTTGGTGCCTAATAAAGGCTTGGATTTACAAAAATATGGAGGTGCAATCAGAGAGAGAAGAAACAAAAATTGTTGGCACAGTATCTGGATATACTAGAAACGGAAAATGAGAAAAAAAATAACCCTTACAAGTATATAGCACGCTGCAGTGCGATACCATCTCCTCTGGAAGCATTCCTCAAACAACCTTAAAAAAGAAAAATAATAAAATTGAATCGGTAGTCGTAATCTGACCAAGCCATCACCAATGTGGAAAGAGAGAGAGATTTAGGGATCACATCCCTGCAAACTTTGTTCTACATTATTCTTTTTTTTCACTTTCAAGGTACAAAACTTACTCCGTTGATCTTCCAGCAGCAGAGAATAAATCCGCCCAGTGTCGACCATCAGTTTTTCTTGCCACACTCACAACTACATCCAGATACTCGGGAAAATTTCTAATCAAATCACAGGTCTTCTTCAATAGAGAGCAGTTGCTGGCATTTTTAGGGACTGATGTTTGGTTCTTGTTTGCACTCTGCCTGCTGATAATATTCAACAAGTTCAGGAAGAAAACAAAGAATCAGAATGTTTACATCAGCAAAAATAATTCAGAATTTCAACAACTTAACACACCTAATTTTCGGTTACTTATCCAAGGAAAAGAATCAAGTCATCGGATTTACCAAAGAGCAATTTGCCAAAATGCACAAGAATAAAATATTATCACCACAATGCTTTTCAGCTAGAGACACACGAATTTACACAATAACACTATTTGATAAGAGAGAGTTCAGCATAGCAACATGTTTAATGGTACTACTTGATAATATTTGGCCAAAGGAAGGCTATTTTAAGCACAGACGTCCTCAAGTCATGTACAGCATCATTTAAATTCACTGATTATACCTTGAGATTTCTGCATCAAACACAGTAAACAGAAGCCACTCCAGACAATGGGAAAAATGAGGCTTCTGGGCTGATAACTGGGCCAACTTTAAAGCCTCCTCACTTTTGTCCCTCTGGCAAAAATGCAGAATCAGAACCAAAATAAGCAAACGATACTGTAGAACTTGTAAATGGCATTTATCATAGACACAAATAAGCAGACAATATCTTAGGAGTTGCTCTTATCAAAACAGCAGCAATAACAGATAGCCAAATTTGACCAGCACTGCAAATCCAAAGGGAAGTGACAAATATGTTTCACGCTCTTAAATTTTTAGGGGAAAGATGACCTTTTTTAGTAGCAAATCACAACTTGGAGGATATAACTTTATCCATTGGCAACCAGCTTGAAGTTGCTAAGTTCACAACAATTTATATCCAACGGAAAAGAAAAGAGGAAAGATAAAAAGACACCAGTTCTTTGTGACACAATTTGAGTTAGCATACTTATCCTCAAGCAATTTGGTTGAAGTTGCAAGCATGCATCCAATTTTATTTGTGTAGAAGTGCTCGAATATGTTGAGTTATTTTGAATCATTTTTATTTATACACAGGAAAAGACCCAAAAGTACAACCACAAGAGCCAATTCATTGCCATATAATGACTGCTGCAATGCGTAAGATACATATGAATGGCCAGAACCATATTGTCAACTAGAGATCGTATCGCGAATCATTTTTCCAATTTGAGAATCATGAATTGCAAATCATATCGAATTGTAAGATACATAACACATCAAATAAAAAAGTTTGAAATATAATTTTATAAGACATCTATACTTGTAACATGAACAAAATACTCAAATAAATAACAAAGTGACATATAATAATAACAATAATAATAATAATAATAATAACAATAATAATAATAATAATAATTAAGTCATAGAATCATAAGTCATAAAAAGTGCTGGTCACTCGGTGAAAAATTAGAACTTGAGAGAAATAAATGGGCAGAATTTGTATTTGATTAAGATAGGAGCTATTGGAAATTGAAAAGACAATAAAATCACATGATCTGACTCTTAAATAATCATAAGGTTCGGATCACAACATTAAATCGGTAAGATTGAAAAGAGTCAAATGAAATTCATAACTTTTTGGGATTTGCATGAAGATCCTATCTATCAACTGCTGAATATTATTGAATCGTAAGATTCAAATCGCAAATCATAGAATTTTGACAACTATGGCCAGAACAAATAAGTAGATAACAGTACCTGAATAAGGTGCCTTAGAAGGCAGTGCAGTATAGTCTGAGCTTGAGGAGATGGCTCAAAACACGGAAATTCAGTGCATGCTGAAAATGACATTCTTTGGGAGACACCAACAACAACCCCAGCATTTGGAAGAAGCCCCAGAGGATATACTTCACGATCAAATTCAAGTTCTGGGTCCAACTAAAATATCAATCTGAATTAGATGGCAAACTCAAGATAGAATGATCAGATAAGCAGATCAAAATAACTTAAAACAAGTTCATCAGTTCAAACAGAAAACAGCAACAATTCTAGATAGGTAGTGAACAAAATAAATCTAAATGATATATCTGATGTCAAGGTAAAAAAGATTTTTGTGGAAAAAAAACTTTTAGAAGTTATAGCACAAAGCAGTTTGAAATTGGCATTTAAGAATTTTAAGACCAAAAGAAACAAGTTGATACTATTCGAGAATAATTTAATCGCTTTCAGTCCATAAATTCAAGATAGCACTTTTTATCTTCAGACACCTAGCATGGATCTCATTGAACACAAGAAAAGCTTCTTTTTCAAATGAACATAGCTTTCTGAGTAGACAAAATACATTTGGTATCTTCTAATTAATAGAAAATATTTGTAGGAACCATTTCAATGCCATTCAGACACCCACTGCGTACGCATACCTGCAAAAAGTCCTCCTGCTTGAAAGAATCAACACCAGGAGATGGATACCAAACCTGTAAAAGAGAAGCTTCCAGCCAGAATCTCATCAGACAAGTACAAAATACAGCAGCAGGGCTAAATAATGATAAGATTTAAGAGTGACACTAGAACAACAAACAGACTAAACCACAGAGCTAGCTATTGGTTACCTGCATCCCTCTATGGCCATAATCTAACCAAGAAACTTCCTCAATTAAATTATTTTTCTCCTCTGATTGACCACAAGTAACCCAAAACAATTCAACAGAGTCAGTGAGCTCTCTTTCACGTCCATCATCCAAATCCAAAAGCGAGAGTTCCCCATTTGTTCTTAGTATCAAACATCTAAAAAAGCAAGCAGCCATTAAGATGGTACAGAATAAATATTGGACTGGTCACTGCATAGACTCATACCTCACAGGTTCTCTGACTAGTAGATCAGAAGACTCTGAAATATGATCCTTTAATGCACCTTCTCTAGGGATCTGATCAGGGATAAAACGCATTGCAGCAGGATGACTCTTCGCAGTCATGATTGAGAGTTCACGTACTGTAGAAAGCTGTTTGTCATTTTATCACTTGAAATGTACGAAGAATAAAGTTTTCAATTAAGCATTCACGTTAAGAGTGAG
This sequence comes from Excoecaria agallocha, assembly GCA_037975025.1. NCBI lineage: Eukaryota > Viridiplantae > Streptophyta > Magnoliopsida > Malpighiales > Euphorbiaceae > Excoecaria > Excoecaria agallocha. Next base: position 66,603,213 of record CM075806.1, on the reverse strand, counting down.
ACTGAAACCTCTAGAAACTTACAAAAACCCATTTCATGCAGAGGTTAGAATAAACTAGTAGCAAGAGGAAAATGGAAAACATTCATTTACCTGGAGATCTGGATGGCTGCGAGGCGTCAGTTCTCCAAATAACTTGACATGGAATATATGAACATCAAATGGGCGATAAGTGACAAGTATATGATCTTGATAGACATCCATCACCATCGGCTTGGCAAGTAATGGCTTTCGACACAGTAAGGAACTCTGGTCAAGATGATGTCGTGGATAAAAGAGCAATTCATACCTGCATTGACCCAATATTTTTACATAACAAACCACAAACCCAAAGAACCAAATGGGCAGAAATTCCAAATCAAACACAAGAACGCTCAATTTAACAATAGACAAATGCAGAGGAGATACACTTGAGAAACCAGCAATGCTGGTTTCAAGCATCAAAGGCACATTTTAACAAAGAGAAGGTGAGGAGGGTAGGCATATGGCTTTTTTTACTACTTTTTACTTTGGGAGTTTTTAAGAATATTATTCCTCAATGGACAATTTTTGGTGAGGATAGGTTGAGTCAAAAACAAAAGGAAATAATTTAGGACTTCATCTAAAAAGCAAATAGATACTTATGTCAGCAAGGGCAGACTGAATTTCCCCATCCCACATTTGACTGATTTCTGATTCCAATAATATAGAAATGAGTATCGGATTTAAGCATCAAGACATGCATGCATAGTGAGTTATATATGTCCCCATCCCACAGTTATTCCTTCATCAAATATAATAGCAATTGCTAATGGCTGTTGGAAAGTGTTAAACAAATCACAGTCCATCGCCATGAAGTCCTGGTTTATTCAATTTGTATCTGAATTTGATCCCAACCTCACCCAAAAAAAATAATAATAACAAAAAAAAAATTAATTCAGAAGTATCAAACTGTCAGATATTAGACCTAGTTTTGGGCTGGACCATAGAACATGCATTTCAGACCTAAGATTACAACAACATGAAACCCTAAATGCCACCATCTTATTCATTGACCCATATCCTGAAATTTACTGCTACAAGAATATTTCTTTAACATGCATCTCTTGTTCTATCAGCTAAAGGATATCCTTCAGTTGTAATATCCCAATTACAAGATTCTATTACTACCTATTCAAACCTATAAGACCTCATTTTGGCCGACCTTAACTCACAATAGATACTGGCAGATTTACAATCTAACCCATAAATTTCTAGATTCAAAAAGTGCTAAAAGCACAAAGTAAAATGAGTGAAAAGAAATTGATGAAAACTCACGTGTTAGAAGAATCAATATAGTTGCAGACAACAACAATCTTCCCCAGCCATAACAAGCCCTTGCACTGAATCTTTTGTTCCTGAGTAATATCTCCAAACACTCGCCACTTTTTCAACCGCATATTGTATAGAATCAACCCATGAAGACCAGCAATGGCTAAGTATGTTCCATCTTTGCTAGCAGCCACATGTTGAACTGGCCAATTTTGAGAGATATAAGAAACCTGTGCCAAAAAGGATCATATCAGTCTGCTAAACTGCTGAGATAATAAATGATGACAACTAATAACTAAGCCTAACATTTGAACACACACCGGAATAAGCCTAACATTTGAACACATACCGGAAGATTTAGATGTAAGATTTTAAGTTCATCAGTATCTTCAGACTGAACAACAAGCAGCCGATCTTCGCCATATATCACCTGTCGGATATAAGTCATGCCAGAAACTCCTCTGCTAAGACAGCATTTCCCAAAAGAAAATGCAAGGATTCTCTCCGAGGATCCTTCTTCAATTGCATAAAGCTTATACCCATATTCATCCCACTGCATCAGTGAGGTGCCACCAAGCAATGGCTCATACTTATAATCTTGGTTCGGCTTAACTTTTGGGGAAGATACAGAGCTTAGACCAACTTGACGGATTGTTGACATCAAACGACAGCCAGAGACAGACCAAACTGTAAGTCCTCTTAACTTCCACCCAACAGCAAAAGCAGTATTGTCGGGTGTCCAAGCAATACAACTGACAGGACCAGTGGCATCCACTGAATATCTGCAAATTAAACAAACAACAATATAGAACTATTAAATCTTCATAAAATAAGGTCCAAATACATTTCATATTCAAGTTCAAAACTAACAAATAGAGATTATCCAGAAGGAAAAGGGGACAAAAACAAGGTGGTTATCCCAAAACACCATAGATCACACAATGCATATTTAAGAAACAATTTTCATAGTTAATATGTGAGAGCAACTGTTCTTAAGTTGCGCAGTAGGTGAAATTTTGACCACCAGTCCGAAGTACTATAATTAAAAGGCACTAAGCATCATTCAAATACTCAGAAAAACTCACCCCCAGTCATACAAAGACACCGTACGAATGAGAGAAGCAGATTCTGCTAGTTCATATAACTCAACAACCCCTCTTCTGGTGCCAACTGCAAGGATTTGTTGATCGGAAGCTACCGAAGCACATACAGCATCACCTGAACCCAACTTCTTTTCAACTTTAATAAATTCAGGTAGCTTAAAACCTTTCTTGCTTACAGAGCATGATACAAGTTGTCCGTCAGAGTATAAAACAAAGAGCAACCTCATTGGAGAGCAAACCTCCAGCTGCATAATAGCCAACTTCTTAGTGACATTGCAATTATTTGCAAGACCTTCTAAAGCCCTTCTAGAAGCAATGCCATTAACTATAGAATGTGCAGAAACGGAGACTTCATTGTTCTCATGTGGATAGGAATTGAGTTCAAAAGCCCCATAAAACTATAGATAAGAATAGCAAAAAAATCAGATTGGATATCATTCACGTAATATGTTAAAGAGTTATTACAGAGAAATCGAAATGACAATAAAAATAAGCAGTTATACTGAATTACCTCTCCCTTCCAAGAGATATTATATAATGATCCATTGGAAAGCCCAAGCACCATATGTTTATTATCACTCACAATATTGCTCCTGGAAAATTATACAGCAAAAAGAAAATAATAATAATAATAAAAAAAGAAAATAAAATCAGAAAGAGAGTAAGACATTACAATACTGAAACACTTTATAAAAAGCATATTCAAATGTTAGCTGTCTCAGAAATTCCACCTTATATGTGATAAAAAAAATAAATAAATAATACAGCTAGTGTCAAATTTGAATCAATGTCCAGAAGTCAGCATAAGATCAACCCTTCAGTCCCATAACTTGGGAAGAGTAGCACAGCCACTTACACTGTCAAGTTTTGCTCTGCAAAAGGCACCTGCTCGCTTAGAAGAAGAGATAAGTTAGCAAAGAAGAGGCCAGATGGTTGCTTCCCTCCGATTTGTATTCTTCTTTCGGTAAATTGAACCTTGAATATGTGAAGAAAGAAGGAAGAGGTCTGCAGACATTAAACAAAGTTAGAAAAACACAAGCACCAGTGTTATTGCATTGAACCTTACCTTCAGACCAAAACCAGAAAATGATAAAGCAACTGATAAATATCCAGAGGCACTTACAATCAACTTTTAAAAAATGAATGTATATGCATAAGCACAAATAAAAACTGATAAATGCAAACAAAAAAGAAAAAATCCGAATGAAATCATAAATGCAATATAGAAAGATCAAATCAATCAGAATGACTTACAAGTACGGCAATCAATTTGGTATCAGGGCTCCATACGGCCCGTAAGTTCTCGCCCTCTCTCTCCACCGATTCGGCATCTCTCTTGTACTTACCCAACCTCACTTTATGCTGCACGATAGAATAATCGAAACAGCAGTCACAATCCAAAATCCCTAATGCTCCACAGGAAAATGAAAATCAACGAGAATGAAGCCCGTTAAAAATTGCCAAAAAATAAAATAAATAAATAAATAAAAAACCTGAGAGGAGCTCCAGAGCTCAATATGAGAGGGAGAGACGACAAGCAAGAGGCGATTAATGACTTTGAGATATATAATATGCTGAGAAGAAGGACATGGTCCTTGCTCTAGCGGGATCACCTGCGGCCAACCATATGCCATATACATCTTCTCGTCTGAAATTCTTCTGATAATTTAGAATAATCCTAATGCGCTTGGTTTCAGAAATCTAGAAATGGAGAATTTAGGAGTGGAGAGAAGAGAGATCTGAAGCATTGGCCGCTAGAGTGATAAACCAGGAAGAAGACTGCAGGTAGATCTCCATACGAATTTTTGTTTTATTTTGTTTTGTTTATTATTTACGCGTTGATTGTTTTCTACATCTTATGCAATTTTTCTTTTTCTTTTTCTATAATGTCGTCGTTTCGCAAACTCATGCAGTGCATGGTACGGTGCGTTTAAAATTTCTTCAACATTTATGGGCCAGCTGTGGCACCCGCTCAGACTGGGCTGTTCATGTGAAAAAAGTAATAACATTTGTCAATACTTGTTCTTGATATTTCTATGATAATTAATTCGGCCCAATTTAATTTCTAAATATTTATTATCACAAAATTCGTAAAATTAATTTGTTCCCAGATCAAATTTTATGTCTAATTGCAATAATTTTTCTCCAAAACATTTCGGGGATGAAATCCAATAAAAAGGATCCAGTTTTAGTCATAAACCCAAAAGTTTGAAAGATGGGCCTCATAACCCATGCACAAAATTGCTGGAAATTGGTTTGTTCGGAGTTTGGGTCCAAGAAGGCATGTTCAGTGTTGGATTTGGGAAGGATCTGAGAGCCTCTTTTATATTCAATTTAATTTACAAATTAGCTATTGTGCTTGGTAATGGTAAGTTCATCAGGAGCATTCTCGTCTCCTGCTATGGTGTTCAAAGCAACATATAGCTGCATATGTATACAGAGAAACAGAACCGTGTTTGTTCTGGAAAAAAAAAATTATTATTATAATAACTTTTATTTTGACTATCTACAAGCTATATTGGTTTTGCACTAATTCCGACTTATGTTGGATTCATAAACAAATTAGGGAATTAATTGGAGCATAAGTTAGTGTGTATATTAAGCACTTATTATTTTGGATAAATGATAATTAAAATTTATGTTGGTTAATAAATTTATTTTTAAATCTATTCCATCTACCAATTGAATTTAAATTCGATCCAATTCATCATATATTCGTTCATAACTCATAAGTAGACTTAAAAATAATCAATATGATCCAATTCAATCTGCCGTGTGATTAATATAATCTGAATAGTTCATAACTTGTTTTGTTACTCCTACATGATCCCATTTATTTAATTTGTATAGATCATACATACATATTGTTTTATAAAAAAAAAAAACATAAAACATGACTCATGTATATCACTTTTAAACAATGACCAATTTGAATAATGATAAAAATCAATTCGATTCAATTTATTTATGACACGTAAAGTTAACGGGTTAATCATCCAATCTAGTTAGTTTGCAAGTTGTATGTAAGGAAACTTCTGCTACTCGTAATTAACTATATATTTGCTGTACTTATAATTTAACGTATTACGTTGGCCTGAAATATTTAGAATACACTACGTATAATATTTTAAAAAAATGAAAAATTTCTGCTAATGATAAATTCATAATCGGCTATGAGAGGGCCTTTTTTGTAAATAAAAAGTTTTGGCCTTAATTACGAAGTCCATTAAAAAATTGTCATCTTCTTAGTTGGAGGTTTGTAAAGAAAAACCAACAAGGCCATGTGAAGTATCGGTATTTATTGAAGCTCAATCTTTCTAGATTTTGAGTTGTCCTTCCTATGGCGACTTTTTAACGACTTACTATAGAAGAACAGTGCGAGAACAGCACTAATGACAGCGAAATTGAAGCATTTGGCCCAGGAATGTCTTGGCATTGCTAGGCATGAATGTTATCCCTCGGCATTATTATGCTTAGTAAATATGTTCATGATTTTCACAAGTGCAAAAGTGCGTTACCTACTTAATCCTTATTCATCGAACTTTCTCAAATAGACAAAAGAAAATTATAACTCGCAAAATCTCAACTCGTGTATAATATGTTTTGATTTGATTGTGATGTGTGCGGTGAATGAATTGAGGAATTGGATTTAATAAGATCGAAGATGAAAGATGGTGCGGTAATAGAAGCATGATGGAATGCTGGTTGGGGAGGGTGCTCGCCACCGACGATATTCGTGACGTTTGTTTCACTTCCACCATGGCCTGCCACTCTTATTATGAAGTGGGACTACCCCACCTATGTTCATCTTTCTTTTTCTATCAAAATTCTTTACCTTTTTTACTTTTTCATATTTCATCATTACTCATTGATTATGTAGTAGGAGAAGTTATAGAGTTTATTTTTTTTTAGGAATATAGAGTTTCTTCATTTATTGAATTTATCAAATATAGATTATTAATATAGGATAAAAATTAATAAAAAATATTATTTATAGTCTCACATTACTGACATACAATACATTTGATGTACCAAATATATACTCATTATTGGAGAGATTTTTTTAAAAAAAAAGGAAAAGAAAAATCATCTTTAAAAGAATTGAAAATAATAAAAAAAATATACACCAAATTCCTTTTTTTCTTTTATTGTTTTAATCATCAAACAGATAAAAAATAATAGTGGATGTAAAATATTTATTTTAACAGAATTAATTCATTTCTTACAAATATTGGCTATCTTAATATATGTTTTTATATAATATTCTTTTCATCTTACTCTCTATATCTCAGTAAGATGTGAATAAATTTTTCAAATTTTCAATATGCTCATATATATCATCAACACAAAGAACAAATAAAAAACGATAAACAGAAATATATATATATATATATATATATACACACACAAATTTTTTTTGTGAATTTAGGATCTAAACAGAATATATATATATATATATATATATATATATATGTATATATCAACGTTAAGCGTCCTTAAATCAAAAGCTACTTTAATTTGGCACAAAACAATTATCAGAGTCCGCATGGTGTGATGCAAACACAATTTTATATTACAAGTAAATTAATTTCAATCATTATATATGCAACATAATTAAATATTTGTAAATATCTTATGTCTTCCATTTTATACATTCTAATTAATTTATTCTTCCTATTAATTCATTTATATTTTGAGATAAAATATTATTCCTTTCGTTTTTTTTATCTGTCATTTTTAAGAAAAATTTAAATTTTATTTATTTATTACTTTTAAATTTTTAATATAATTTAATTTATTTTTTTAATTTATTTTTCTTTTTTAATAAAGTTAAAATTAATCAGATTTGATAATTTAATTTTAATTATGTAATTTAATATTAATTTTAAATATATTTATTATTTTTTAATATTAATAAAAATAATAGATAAAAAAGAATGATAGGGATATTTTGCCCTCACCGGTTGCTTTGGGGCTAAAATATGACATTGGTGCTGAAAGAGGTTTAAAATATGATAATGTAATAATGTACTATTTTTGCATCATTATCAGCACCCATTTTAATCAATTCCTCTACAGTCAATTTTATTTTACACGCAGTCATATTAATTGAATGAAAAGATTGCTCGTCGCTTTTCAATTCTCTACGCGATTTATTAAAAAATTATAATTAAAAAATAATAAATAAACATATATTTAATATTAAATTTATTTAATTTCAATTTTTTTGAAAAAAATAAATTAAATTATGTTAAAAATTTAAAAATAATATATAAAAAAGTTTAAATTTTATTTAAAAATAACACATAAAAAATGACAGAATAATTCAGCCAAGAAATTCCAGATAGTTCAAAGTTTAATACTGTTTTAGTTAATTAAAAGCCATCGGATTTCATTATTACAGGATGACATAAACAGAATAGCAGTCCATTTTAATTAGAGCGGTCTTTGCTAGTCATCCCAATACCGAGTGAATTTCGAACATGCATTTAGCTAGAGTTTCTCCGTTAATCGCTTTCTTCACTGTCCGATACAATTTTTTTTTTTTTAAATATAACCGTTTAAGATATTATATTATTTTATGAATTAATTAATTGTCAAATTGTTTTTAAATTTATTAAAAATATAAGTAATGCTTTATATAATATTAAAATTATATAAAATATCATATTAAATTGTTAAAAAAATATCATATTAACTTATGTTCCGAGCATTGTTATTATAAAAGAAATAAATAAGAAAGAAAAAAAGAAAAGCAAATGACTAATTAACTTGTCACCATGACGAACCAAATTGGTCTTAAATAAACATACAATTATGCGTAATTATAAACATATGCAACACAACTCTTAATTCAGACAGTAATTCGAATCGAAACAAGATTAGAAATTTAATTAGTGTATAAATCCAAGCCACCCAAACGAACAATACAAAGGAGACAAGGAGATGATTACGTAGGCAATTCATTTCCTTACACTTTCTCCCAAAACACAGCACCTAACACGTGCTTAATTTCTTACCATTTTTTTTTTTCTATTTACGAGTAAACCGCACGCACAGCTGGACAGATCAAATTACCCCAACACCCGCCATTCCTTTCTCTCACTGACCAATCAAACCTAGCACCAGTACCTCTGTCTCCTGCGGGCCCACTCATAAAAAGTCACAGCCAATCACTTTTATCTCTACCCCTGCAATCGTCCCTATAATAGTAACCCTCACAACAAAAACCAACGCGGCATCAGCAGAAGCAGAAGCTTCCTCTCTCTCCCAATTTCCTCTCTCTCCCAATTCTCTCCTCTAAAATCATCTATAAAATTCTGAAAGCCGCCTTTCTCTTTCTCTACAATTTCTCAATCTAGCCAAATGGGGTTTCCGGTCTCGTACACAGAGGTTTTTATGCCGAAGCTATTTGTGCACGCACTTTCTTTTCTGGGTTTTATAAGAAACCTCATTCTTTGCCTTTTTAATCATCTGGGTCTTTCTGATTTCCTTGAAACCGATAACATTTGGCCCGATAATCCGTCCAGTATCAAAACCAATCCGCCCCTTTCTGCCGCCCTGATCCGGGAAATTTTGCCTGTCGTCAAGTATGAGGATTTAGCCGGCGGTGAGTTGCCGGAGAGCTGTGCTGTTTGTTTGTATGAGTTTGAGGGACAGGCGGAGATTAGATGGTTAAAGAATTGCAAACACATTTTTCACCGGGCGTGTTTGGACCGTTGGATGGACCATGATAGGAACACGTGGCCACTCTGTAGAACCTCATTCGTGCCGGATGAGATGCAAGAAGAGTATAATCAACGGTTGCTGGCTGCGTCCGATGATAGTGATTTTTACAGCGAGTACAATTCGGTGCCGGTTTTATAAAGACGGCCCTTTTGCTCAGTTTTCTTTTTTTTGGGTCCACTTTATTTATTTATTATTATTATTATTATATTTTTTTAATGAAATGTACATATACAGTGAAAATTTGGCATTTTAGCCAACTAAAAGTAAAGAAATAATAATATATTTCTCAATTTTTTTACAGAACTTCGTATAATATAAACACGTATACCGTATTTCAATCCCATATTGGTATTAGCTGTGATATATATATATATATTTTGAAAGGAAATTCATTCATTAAACTCAAAGATCATCAGGCAAAGGTCCTAATGGGAAAGAGGAAGGAATAGTAAAACTTATACTTACATTTTCCCAGAAAAATAAATTATTCAGAGAAGTAGGTAAGAGTTTGTTTGAAATCAAGGTGGGATAAAAAAAATAGAAAATGTCGTTTTATTTGACTGAGTTCAGGAGGTGAGAAGTCCCAAGGACCGTTAACGGAGTTCCCAATCTTGGCATTAATTATTTGAAGATACCGAGTGAAATTTGTTCTGTCATTTATAAGTAGCATTTCTTTCATGTTTATTGTTTTTTTAGATCGTCGTATCAGAACTGAAAAATAAATACACGATTTGTTCTTATCAATCAGCATAAAAATAACCGATACTTCAAAAAAAATCGCTAATATATATCTTATTTTTAAAAATTATTTAAACTGCTACGAAATATATTTATTTAGAAGACCAAAGAGGAATTTTTAACATTAAAATTGAATGAATGTGTGGGATGATTAGAGAATAATTAATGGGTATAGCACTAAGTAACAAATAAAAAACTGGAGGCTTTGTCGTCTCAATCTTATCTCTTCAACTAACAAATTGTGAATAAATAAATTTATTTTGTAGTTTCTTGATTCCTTTTATATCGTATTCCGATGCCACAAAGTACAATTTTTGTAGTAGAAACAAGATTATGCATACAACTTTTTTTAAATTATTAATCATTAATTAATATATTACATTCTATTAACTGATTCATTAGTTTCTTTTTTTATTTAATTAATTGATATTTTTCAGTTAAATATAAAAAATTTTTAGTATATAATTATAAAAATTATAAAAAATTCAATTAAATATTTAAAATAATTAAAAATACACATTAGAAATAAAAAAATAATATACTGACTAAAATTCATGTTCGATTTTTTTATGATTAATTATTTTATATTAATTATTTTAAAAATTAATTTGATTTCAAATCAATTTTCATGGGCACATGCAGGCCCAACCCAGCCCGAGTTGCGTAACTTAAACCCATTTTGTCTCCACCTCTTATCCGTGTCTGTCACTCCAATTTAAAATACACAGCTGTATTCAAAAGTAAACTTGTTATGTTTCACTTTGCTTGAACCCTAAGCCTTATACTCTATGGATCTGAACATTTTGTCTAATATCTATACGGCTAAACATAATGTCAACAAAGATCAAAACTCTGTCACTCACTCTCTCTATCCCACGAGAAAAAAAGCCCAAAAGCAGAATCTTGAAATGGCATTGAAAACAGATCTTTTTAAGACGGTTTTAATAACAATATTCTGGCTGTTACTTGGTGGATCATCTCTTCCGTGCGAAGATAATAGATGTAAAACAGGTTCTTGCAAAACTGATGGAGCTTGCATTTGCAATCTCCCTCATCCATCCACCATCTTAGACGGCGATCGTCCATTTATGGGGTAATTGTTACAATTGAATTGATTCAATATATAGATCGATATTAATTAAGCAGAAAAGTATTTGGTTGTTCAGGGGGAGATTTTGCGACGAGGAGATGACAATGTGCGATGGGAGTGATTGGTATTGGTGTGAAATGGAGGGAAATGTGAGGAGATAGTGCGGGGAGAGAAATATAGGTGCAAATGCGAAGGTGGATTTGAAGGAGAACACTGTGAAGATAGAGGAAAGGAATGCGGAGAAATTTATTGCTTTAATGGAGGTCAATGCTTGTTGGAAGATGGAATTTGCGATTGTCCCACGAATTGGCGTGGAACTTCTGATTGTTCCCTTCCGACTATTACCCCTTCAGGTACTCCTGCTTCGCAAATTTCCAAACACACACACACACACACATATATATAGGTAAATATATTCTTCAATACTTAAATTTTAAAATTAGTTTTACATACTAATTAATATACAAAAAAATTCGTCTGCATTCAAAATTGTTGCAGCCTCTTCAGGGAATGAGACAACCACAGTGGAATATTTTCCATTAAAAAGCAGCATGAGTTCTACTGTGAGTACGATTTAAATGATTTCTTATCAGCTTTATGAACATTCAGAGTGACTGCTATTTTTGGATATATAGTGGATAGTGGTGGCTTTCGCAATTTCATGTACGGCGGTTGCAGTTTGTGTTTTTAATCGCAAGAAATTGTTTAACAAGAAGGATGTTGCCATTCCCAAATTCCAGCAGCTATCAGAGTTGCAGAGTCGTGACATATCAGATGCCGATGATTATGAGGATGATGTTGCCCTGTTTCATGATGATCGTTCACATCTCTAATTTGTATAAATGTCTAACCAGTAATTTCTGATTGACACATATATATCTCCATCAGACTATTCATGCCATCTCAACTGGCTTTTATTGTAGCAATGTGAAGTATAGTCCTGAGCTCAGACATTGTATCTACTAAATAATTTACATTACCTACAAGATCGTAACTTAGAAAAGGTCTTATTTTTTAAGCTACGTAGAATTAACAAACACAAAATTTGCTAATTAACTAACTTTCAGACTTGCAACAAAACAAATCAAGTTCAGAAAAATAATATAATTAACATGGAGACGTAAGCATTTACCATGCTTAAGCACTACCCTTCTCTTTAGAATTTAAGCATTTAGCTTCAGTCATTGGAGGCTTGAAGCCTCTGCAAAATCACCATTACTGATACAAATGGCATATAATCCAATAAAGTGAAGGGTGAAATATCATTTCAACAACACCACAAAATAACTGAATCTACCATATTCATAGTTCAGATCCATTTCTATGCACACACTAAGAAGCTATAGATGGTTTATACAAAAGCTAAACCAGCAAAACTTTATTGCTACAAATGAGGCAATGAGTAAATTAAATTAACACTTATGTTTAATTGCTCATACGATATTACTTTATCACCACTGAAAGAATCACAGTTCACTTAGGGTAGCCAGGAGGAGGATGAGCACCGGCTGATGGATATGCAGGCGGATAACCTTGAGCATAAGGCGGTGGTGGTTGGCCGTAAGGTTGACCATATGCCTGTTGCGGTGGTGGTTGGCCGTAAGGTTGACCATATGCCTGTTGCGGTGGTGGTTGGCCGTAAGGTTGACCATATGCCTGTTGCGGTGGGTAGCCAACTGGTGGAGGAATTTGTTGATCTATACGAGACATTTGTTGCACCGGAGGCACTGACATAACAGGCTGTGGACCAAACTTACCATCTCGTTTATCCATTTCAAGTTTGTGTTGGGTCTGTATTCCATGAAAGTGCAAGTTTGTAAAAACTTGATATCAAATGATCGTAAAAGTATTCGTTTACACCTTGAAAAAGTGAAATTGGAAACGAACAAACAGATAGTCTAAATTTTAGTTGTTTCATACCTGAATACACGGGCAGACCCTGCCAAACAGAGCAAAGTAAAACCATTAACCCAATAATCTAAAATCCATATATCTACTGAATGAAGGGGTGAGCTAATAAAGCCTTACGAGCAGAAAGCCAAGTCAGCCAAACACGTCAATATATCAGCAAGATCACCAATTTCATCACTTCCAGTTATGCACGCAACTAAAGAACATATACATGCCAATTGTTGCAGGCAAAACATAAATCCCTGCAAGATCAATCAAAGTGTTATAATTGGCATAAATGATACATGTAGAAGACAGTCTGTGCCAAAGCAGAATCCTGAGGAGAGAAGTGAAACAGTACAATGATGCAATTGTCACATTGAGTTGTTTGTATGTTGAACTCATCTTGCAAAAGGAAGCGTGTTGAGGCAACTGAATTTGAAAAACAACAGAAAACCTGAAAAGAAGTAATAAGAAAATATTGAGTGCTTGATTATTGTATGCTCAAATTGCTGAATGAGAAAACTTAAAAATCATATCAATCTTATACCTCAGTGCAAAGACAGAGTTCTGGGCAGTGACGTTCTCCGCACTTACCACTGCACGGAATATAGCCAGCACAGCAGGTGTACCTGTAAGAATTTAAAGTGTGAAAATTTTATCACCATATGAATTAGCTGCAGATATCACTTCTAAGGAGAAAATAACAGTTACCTTGACATATCATTGTAAAGAGCCCGTCTGCGCAACAAGTACGAAGCACATGGTCCACTATCATGTGATCAAAGGAATGAGATAGTTACAACGATACATAATCTCAATTTTATACATTATTCCCAATTGCAGATAAGAAAACTACAAGCAGGAAGTTGCACACAGCATTACTACTGAGACATCACAGCAACTATGAAAAACGCATTTTATCTTTTGAAGTTCGGAATCCCAAATAAAAGACTGAAAAATTTTAAGCATTAAACATCAAAATTTTCCCCATCAGCTAGCCATTTCTCCTGTTATTTTGTTTTGAAAAAAAAAAAATCATAGACAATGGACATATTTGCAGTCATGAATATATCTCTAAACAGAGGAATCAATGACCGCACGTAGAAAATATGCTTTTGTCACACTGACCAAGAATTTGAACTGCTTTAAACGAGCACGGGAATGTAAAGCAGTAGAGCAATTTTAATTCAGAGTGTAATGGCCAAAAACGCCAAGAATCAACAAATATTCATTCCAGGTACCAGAAATCTCAGAGTAAAAGAGAAAAGTTTCTCTGAAATCGTTATAAAATAGGCAAAAAATACATGCCAAGTCCGTAACAAAACAGCAAGAAATGAAAGATCAGGCAACTTACCAAAGTAGTGCGAAACAGCAAACTGCACATCGATTTTTAAAAAAAAAAGGAAAAATAATCAGTGATTCTCCAAATGTGAAACTAAAATGAACAATCCAAGTTTCTGCTTATCGGAAAACGAACAATCAATAATAAATTTCTCAATAAAATGGAAATGACTATTCAACACCATGTAAGAATACCAAAACCATATAATAAAAAACAGAACAACACAAAAACAAGAGCAACCAATCCCATGATTAATGAGAAAAACTGATAAAGAGAGAGAACAGATATAAAGCTAAACAGAACAACGTTCTGCAGAGAATATCGTTCACCTATAACCGATCAACATAAAACAAAAGGAATCATATAAAAAACGACAATTATCAACTAACTTACGGAACGAAACTGACGTATTCTCTCAGCAACCAAACAGATGCAAGAGATATTTGTATTTTCTCAGAAACCAAACAAATATTCTATCAGAAAACAGACAGAGGTAAAATATATGTTTGTTCAGCATCCAAACAGATACACGAGATATATGGATTTCTCAGAAACTGAACAGATTCACTAGATGAATAAAAAGAGATGAAGGGAGAAAAAGATACAAGGAGTATCAGCAACGACGGCGTGCAAGAGATCGGTGTGCCAGAAATTCCTGTATTGCTGACGCATCTGCATTTTCTGTACTTTATCGTCGAGGCCCATTTTTGCGTCGCGATTGGAGAAAAGAAACCGGAAATTTACGGATCCTTCTTCAAAACAGGAAGATTATAATAGATGAATAAACAGAGATAATCAAATAAAACAGGATGAGTGGTAGAGAGAGAGAGAGTGTGGTTTTGAAAGGAACGAATCGTCAATGACGACTCTATAGATATAAGGTGTCATGGTAAACAGGGAGGAGTATAGAAGAAGGCAAATGAGATTCGAGAAGTGCCTGCGCTACGAAAAATAGCCGCCGGAATTGGAAGGCGGAGCTATAATTTACTTCCTTTCACAACCCGACGCGGAATCAATTAATTATTTAGTATCTCTTTCTTTTAAACATAATTAATTATTTAATCGTTCGTTACATTTTTTTTCTTAATTTAGCTACTACATATTTATTGAGTGTTTTTCTCTGTATTGTGCATATATACGAACCGTCGAATCGTAAACTTTCATTCTATTGGATAATTTAGATGCACGCACTTGAATTTACATTTTTAAAAATAATTTCTTATCTTGCAATTTGTCATAGTGGTCTACATCGGAATTTCATTATTAAAAGAAAAAAATAAAATGCCGCATTATAATTTGGTTATCAAAATTAATTTAATGTTACAAATGCCTCAAATTTTTACATACTTAATATGGAAATAAAATGGATTTTTTTTTTGAAAAAACATTCAAATCCATTAGAGAGAAACAACCTCGGCCAAAAGAGCCGAATAGATGCACGAAGGGAGATTTATGTTTCAATATATAAGGTTTGACATAGAATCGGAAGCTCGAACAAGTAGATGAGCCACTCGGTTCGCACACCTCTTAATCCAATTCCATTTAAGATTGTCAAAATTTAAAGCTAAACTAATACAATCAGAAAGAATAGTACCTAAATTAGAGTCATAACAACTTTTATTTTGCAAAGCTCTAATCACAATCTCAAAGTCAGATTTAATGTGAGCATAAGTTAATTTGCGTAGTTTTCTAAATTTTTACATACTTAATATGTATTAACTTAATTTGAAAAACTAGTTTGCGTAGTTTTCTAAATTATTATAAGAAGTAGGGACGAAACTAGAAATTAATACTCGGGAGGATGAAAAATAAATATAAAGTATTTATTTATATGAAAAAATATATTTTGAAGTGAATATAATATTTTATAAGTAAATATATAATGGTTATAATGAAATTATATATAATTTGATAGATCAATGCTAATTTTCTTAAAAGAAAATATAAAATTTCATGGATAAAAATATAATATTAAACATCTAACTTTGAATAACATTTCTGAAGCAAAAACCAATGAATTTTTTGTTTAAAGAATAAAAATGATAAAAAAACAAGAATACTTAATCGTTTATTACGAGAAGAATATGGTAGCTATGAGCTAACAATCGATGAGAAAAGATTTTGATGTCTGAAAAGTCGGAATAATGTCAAGTTTTGAAATCGCAAGAGAAAATTCAAGTCAAATATTGATATTTTATATTTACGTATTCAGTTATCTTTCCGTGGCTGGAAACTGACTTCCGCCATTCATTTTCAATCTTTCCTTTTTTTTTTTTTGAGCTTCTAGAAATTATTGATTTCTTAAAACTAAAGTCCAAGAAAAATCAAATATGAAGGCTGTCTTCTTCATTTATTTTATATAATTTTTTTCTTGAATTGTCTCCCATGGCTCCCTCTATTATTTTTCGAATCAAAATATAAAATTATCAAAATAAAATTAAAAAATATTTTAATTTTTTTTAATTATTTATTAATTTTTTAAAATAAATTAAAAATATATATTTTAAAAGTTTTTTATCTGATAAAATACGATAATATATATTTTAACCGTATATCAAAATATACATATCTTAATTTTTTAAAATATAAATAGTTATATAATTACTTGACTTTTTTTTGTGGGATTCTTTTTTTAACAAATGCTTGAAAATATTGAAATAATTTTATTTTTTCTATATCAACTTTTCTAAGCTTAACAAACACTACCTTATTATTTTAGTTTATGATTTCGAAATAGAAAAGCACTTTATAATAATAATAATAATAATTAATAAAGCTTAAAAAGTCTTTATCTTGCAAGAGAAAATACTGACAGTTATAGGACCGATCGAATAGCTAGACCTGCAAAAAGGAGTGTCCGAACGGACCCAGACATCAGCACTCCGAAACTTAAGTTAGTAGCTTTATAGAGAGTGCTTTAAAAGGAGTGAGAGAGTCTCAGATATTCAATATCTTGAGCCATTATGTTTTAGGCTATTTATAGGAGTTCTTTGGAGGGGTACTTAAGTACCTTGGGGAGTGATAACCGACAGTCAGAGTAGTTGAACGGCGACGTGACAGGAAGTAGGTGGGGAGTATAGGCATTGGCTTGTGTCAGTGGGCTGATAGGACATGTTGTCCCATCAGTCCGATCGGACATCACACTTTTATGCGCCGTCTTTCAGCTCATACTTTACCCTTTTGCCACTAGGCTTGGGCCTTGTTTGGACCTTTGGGAATGTATTTTTTACAGTTATCACTTGTCCCCCCTTACAACGGGTCCGATCGGGCGAGGTATTATTCTATTATTTTGGCAAAGTTTTTGAATTTTTAGGAGGAGCCCACTCGAGGAGATGTGTCTGTTTTTCTCAAACAGCTATCTTGTACTTAATGTCACGCGTGTTTCCAGAACGACGCTTCATTTTTTGTAACTGCAGTGATGGGTCGATGACACGTGGTGTCTATCCGACGGGGAGGCTTTGGAGTATTTTGGAAGCTTTTCACCTATAAACAGCAGGATTAAAGCAGATTTTCTTCACTTTTCGGTGACTCTTAATGAAACTCTGTCAAAATTTCTTTGTGAACTTTGCTATTTGAAACCCTTACCAAAAAGATTCTTTGTTGAGGGAAGTACTTCGAATTTTGGAAAATTTCAGAGTGTCTGCGAGATTACCCAAGTAAGTAAGCAATTCCTGCCTTTGATTTTATTTTTCACTCGTCACATATACACTTTTACTTTTCCTCCGCAAAAAATGGCTTCAAGCAGTAGCCCACAAATAGATAGAAGCTTCTTGAAGGATTACGAGAATCGCGAGCCGCTCACTCGACCTTCGCGATTGACAGAAGCGGAGGTGGCAAAAATTCCTTCTTGATACCACCTTCCAGCAGAGGTATCAGTAATGGCCTGCCCTGCTTTCATAGTAATTATAGAGGGGCCTTTTGACCGTGAGAGGAACGAATGGTTCATATGCCATTTATGGAGTTTGGATGCGGGAATGAGGCTTCCCTTTGGCGCATTCGAATCGGCACTGCTCAGGGGTTATGGAATTGCCCCCAACCAATTGATTTCGAATGGATGGAGAATGGTAACCTGTTTCAAGATTTTATGCAGGATAAAATCGGTGGCCCCCACTCTAGATCTTTTTACTCATTTTTTTATATTTTCGGTCGAAGTGGTGGGTCAGAATATTACTTTACCAGCCGACGGCATCAAAAGCTCTTTGTCGTTCCATCTTCCATGAAACATTTCAGGGAGAGGTACTTCTTAGTAGGGATGGCTAGTGGTTTTGAAGTATCGTTAATCCAATCGAAAGGGCCAACCATTTTGAACGATCATGCTGTCATTCGATCCATGTACGAAATAGACATCAAAATTTGATGGAAGCTATGGTGAGAAACGGTCGGCCATACGACTCTGATTACCTTCTGAGAACTCTATTCGAGCCTGCAGGCTCCAATGCTGGCACTATAATAGAATGTGAGCGTTAGTATCGGGGGGTGGAGAAGGATGCCTATTTTTGCCGATTCATATATTATATATGCATTTATTATACCGATTTGTAAAATGAGGTACTTATCTTTATTTTGTTTGTGCGATGCAGCTGTAAACAAAATGGCAAGAGAAGAGGAGGCCACAAAACAACTAGCTGATCGAGACAAAGCTAAAAGAGAGGCCGATCATTTGGATAAAGAGGAGAAAAGGGCAAAGAAGAGAAAGATTCTGCCTACTTTTAAGGTTCGGGCCTCCAAGAGTGCAGTTAGTGTTTCTATCATTACGACGACGACTACCTCTTCTGCCACTGTGGTTGTCCCTACAATCCATCCTTTCTTAACCATCTCGACCCTATCACTTTTCCCTCAAACCACGGTGAAATAGCACCCTCTTTGGCGATGGCAATTAAAGGATGAATCGGGTGAGGAAGGGCCACAACCGTCTCCCCTCACCCAGCCGTCTTCCCAGCAAATGGGCACATTGACAGATGAGGCAGTACACAAAAAGATTGAAGAGGCAGCAAGGAGGAAAGCTGCCAAAATCATAGCTGCTGTCGATGCCCGGATTGTCGCAAGGGATAAGGAGGTAGCTCGAAACGAGCCAAGCCGACAGTCTTCAGGGAGAACTCAAGAGAGTCGAGCTCCACCCTTGGAAGACATCCTGAAAGGGCAATTTGGCGATGACTGGTTCGTGATCAATAGGGACGTGCCAGCCTTCATTTGTCAATGTCTTGCTCAGGAGAGTGACTTTAAGGTGATGACGAAGCTCAATTTGCTCTCCAAAAAATACGAGCTATTTTAGCAATAAAGCCTGAAGGTAACACTTGCGATTTTCACTTTTATCTCTATTTTTTTCTTTTCCTTCGTCCCTTTTGACTAGTTCCTCCACTTCCTTTTCTCAACTGATTAAGAGCGGGCTTCGTATACATGGCATGATGGCTTATGCCCGAGCGAAGTGGGAGGATGCCGTTCGGCAAAGGAAAGAAGCTGAGATCGCCATCGATGTGACAAAAAAAGAAGTTATGCTCTTGAAGTCGGAGGCTGAAGAGCTAAGGAAAGAGAAAACCCGACTGGCTCAAGACCTTAAGTCTCAGCAAAGCGAGGTGGATTGCTTGAAGAGAGATGTGGCACGCCTTGCTGCTGACAGCACTTTGTGCAAGAAATATGATGAGGAGTTGGACAGGCCGAGGGGCGAATGCTCACAACTGAATAACGACTGCCTCAAATCCAATGCTGACAAAGACAAGACATTTGTGGACAAAGACAAGGTTCTATCAAAGCATGACCTTCTCCTAGCAGAGAATAATTCTATAGAGACAGTTTTGGCAAAAAATGAGGATACTTGGGCTGAAAAGTTGGCAGAAGCACTGGATGCTAAAGGGAAGGAGGTTTTTGATAAGTTGGGCAAGGCGCAAGGGAGGTTGCTGACTCTGTTAATCTATGCAGTCAGGCAACGATTTTCTGAAGTTGACCTTGACTGGAAGGAGAACCTAGGGGATCTTTCCGATCCTCCTTCTAACGATGATAAGGAAGAGGCCTCTCCGGTTGAAGAGACTGAAGGAACAGTTGAAGAAACTTTTTCAGCACAACCGGCGGCTGTCAATTTGCCAAATGAACCTGAAGTCATTCCTCCTCCCCCCGCAGAGCCCGAGGCCCCTTTGCCAACGGAGCCAGAACCCACTGTCTCTTTGTCAGAGGAGCCAGAAAATTGTCAGACAATTATTGAGACTATTGTAGGGCCCACATCTGAGCCAATTGGTTTCGCAGTAGGGATTATAGACATAAAGGCTTAGTCTTCTTTCTTGTAACTTGTAAAAAATTCTCGGATGTATATACAAGATTCCGTTTGCTTTTTATCAGAGTCGCAATTCTTACCTGAAGTAGGATTGGTTATAAAATTAACCAAGTGAAAAGCAACCTTTGCATAGAATGCACGAAATCAATTAAGGAGAGTATGGGAGCACTTCCTGAATCATAAAAACCTTTGCATAGAGTCAATGATCGTCTGATCCGATCGAAGAGAGTCACGACAACATGACCATTTCAGTCGCAGTAGGTGACTTTGTAATTTTTGGCGTGACCAAAGTATTTTTCTAGTAGATACAAAGATCTGCTATGCGTTGTAGTGGTTTGCAATTTTGCACGTTAAGTATGGAAGAGATATAACTCATTTAACTGCCGTACTTCGCATTTTGAGTGCAGGATAAACGTTGATGAAGATGGAATGAAGAAGTTTCGTATTGATGGTTGAGGTATAATGTCAAATCTATCAAACTGAATGGAGAAAGGTTTTCGTATTTCGAGATAAGCGTTGAGCCAAATCGCGCTGGGGGAGTCGTAGTGGAGAAATCTTTCGCATTTTGGGCTTGGGACAAGCCTAGCGAATGACTATCCTGAATTTTGATCGGGATCTATGGAGAACGGAGTAAAACCAATAACCTGCAAACAAACAACCAAACTAACAAACAAACAAATACATAAATAAAAACATAACTTTTTTCGAAGATGAAGAAAAATGCAGAAAATGGAGAAAATTTTATTTATTGAATGTGAATTTAATACACGATTATACATGATACTTCTTGAGTACTTCAATATTCCAGCTTATCGGGATATCTGACCCTTCAAAGGTTCTTAGTTTATATGTACTGGAACTTAAAACCTTGGAGACTTTATAGGGACCTTCCCAATTTGGCATCAGTTTCCCAATTCCAGCATTTTCCAAGCTTATGTCCGCCCTTCTGAGCACCAGATCACCCACGTTAAAGGTTCTTGCCCTTTCTTTTGTGTTGTGATATCTAGTGAATCTTGTAGGCGACGATTTTGGTACAAATATCTTCCCTCCTTTCTTCTAACAGGTCCAAATCTTGACATCTATCCAGGATATTCGTCCGATTGGAATAGAATGTTGTCCAATAGGACGAGAGACCAATTTTTGTGGGTATCATGGCCTCAGAGCCGTAGACAAGAGAGAATGGCATTTGATGGATGTCGGCTCGTGGAGAGATCCTGTAAGACTATAAGACGCTATGCAGCTCCTCGGTCCAGTTGCTTTTTGCTTTACTGAGTCATTTTTTAAGTCCTTCTAGGAGCATCCGATTGGAGACCTCGGTCATCCAATTGCTTTGGGGATGGGTGATAAAGGTGAACTTAAGGCCGATATTGAGGCTTTGGAAAAAGTTTTTGAAGATCGAACTGTCGAACTGCTTGCCATTATCTGTAATTAAAATATTAGGTAAGCCATACCTGCAAATAATGTTTTTCCAAGCAAAGTTTTTAACTTTCTCCGCCGTGATTATAGCCAGAGATTCTGCCTCGATCCACTTGGAGAAGTGATCAACGGCAATAAGGAGAAACTTCATTTGCCTTTTTCTTTAGGAAAAGGGCCCCAGAATGTCCAGGCCCCATTGGTCGAACAACCAAGAAACTCCGATAAGATTCTGATCTGTTGTCGATTGCCTGATAACTCTTTCATGGATTTGGCATTGTTGGCATCTTCTTATCTTCGCTTGGACGTCTTTGAAGATGCTTGGCTAGTGGTATCCACTTTGGAGGGCCTTTTGTAACACCCGATAGCCTGACATTGATCCGAATACTGATATCACACTACACTGTGGTGGTTCATAAATTATTATTAAATTATCCATCAGTAACATTCGATATTTTAACCATTAAGTCGTGGGTCCTACATTTTAAAATATCTTATTAATTAATCTAAAAAAATTCAGGCAGCATAACAGCTGAAACTCAAATTCTGTCTTCCTGCAATAGCTACAAAACACTCCCAAAATTGTTCACAAACATCAAACCCAACCTCCACAATCTATATAAATACTTTACAAGATCAGCCAAGCACAGAACAACAGTTATTTCCAAAATTTTACATATATATAATACAATTCTTGTGCTTAATCCATCTACTTATTTATAATACATAACAGATATGTATAAATCCAAAACTATACACAATTCCTAAAACTAGTCATGTTGTCCTACAAGGCAACATCTATATGCATAGTCTACATAAAATCACAAAAATGCGGGATCCTTTTAACACTGATTTTCTTCTAGCACGAACTCAGTCTCTGTCTCCTGCGTGCATTACAAAACTACACGCTAAGTACAAAAGTACTTAGTGGTGAACATAAACTTAAAACCCTATAATTTCACTACAGTTCATTCACATATTATTTAGAATTGTACTTCATTATCTCTTTTTCATCGGTAAACTCATTATTATATAAATTTTTCGATTTAATTCTAAATTTTACTTTTATTGACAAAGTTACTATTTTGCCCTTAATTGAAAAATCCGTTCTCAATTATAGCTTTTCAAGTTTTATTCTCAAATTTTATCGCTTTAAATTTGAATTTTACACTATAGAGATAAATTTTTACTTTAGTCCCTAAAGTTTCAAATATGCACTTCTGTCCTAATTTCTTTATTTATCAGTTCTTTTAGGCTTTTACCTTTATTTTTCAGTACTCTTTTATCCAAACAGTAATTTATTCTCACTTTTCAAGTTTTATATTTTTACTCATACAATATCTTTTTATGCTTTAATCAATATAGTATTTTAATACTCTTGCCATACTAATACGATATCTTTTTATACTTTAGTTAATACAGTATTTTCATACGTTTGTCATACTTATATAGTATCTTCTTATGTTTTAGTCAATACAATATTTTCATACGTTTTCCCCTAGTATAGCATGAAAATGTATCACTAATTAGGATGAACGGAACTATGGACCTTATAGGTCCCAGTACTCCAGTAGTATCAATTACACACATATTATTTTTTTTTCTTTTTCTTTTTTTTCCAAAATACTCCAATACAGACGTGAAACCATATCAAGGTTATCACTATAAAAGTCACCATGACTCGCTGCCGCGGTTATAGAAATGTCCCTATGGCTAGCCATGTACATCCTAATTTCTGATTTCACACATAATACTAAGGACAAAATACAATTACAATTTAATACAATTTACAATAATGCATCATTACCGATTCATGGTAATAATTAGTATACATTATTAAAATCAGTCTCAGTATTTCAAATATACCAGTTTTTCAATTAAAATCATACGATTTAATAACAATTATTTCATTTATTTATTTATTACTTTTTTTCCAATACATGCTCCTTACATGTCATATAAATTAATTATATTATATTTTGTATTTATTCCGATTTATATCTCAAAATTTCATAAATGTTCTTAAGGTCCCTATTCGGTTACCTTATTCTAATTTCCTTATAAATTATATTTTCTACTCAATTAATCACAATAAACATAAAATCATCTATTTTTTTATTTATTTTAATTTAATCCGGAAAATTTTATTTTAGTCCCTAAATTTTTTTTAGTAACCGAATTTTTTTCTAAAATTAAACATGTCTAAATTTTAATTAAATACCATAATTTCACTAATTCATCTTCTAATTGCACAATTTTAAGTCCAATTTCATACTTAATTCGTAATTAATAATTAACCTAAATTTTTTTTTAATTATATATACAACATATGTATTGTGAAATTAAAGGGTTTAAAATTATTCACTTACCAAATCACTCAACAATTTTATCTTTTCCCTTATTTTTGGTTGGTTTGCTTCCTTCTCCTTGCTCTTTTATTGGCAGCAATTTTATGGCCAAAATCACCATAAATTAAGTCAAATTTTTTCTCAAATAATACTCACAATACTATAATTAACACTTAATTACTCTAATTATCAAATAAAACTAAATTTTTCCCAACTCACCAATTTATTCACTTGAAGAATTAGACTTTATTTACCTTCTTTCACCATCTATAGCAACCAAAGGTGAATGGAAGTAAGATAAAATAATTTAATTGAAATTATGGTTGGTAAATCTTGTGAATTAAACTTGAAAAACAAAGAAAATGAAAAAGAAAAAGAAGAGAAGAGTGAAGGCACGACAAAAATGGGAGAAAATGGTCAAGAATGGCCGGTCAACCAAGAGATAAAATCTCTTAAAGCCCACAATTAATGGTACACCCACTTTAGGACAAAAGAAATTAAGTTCTAAGTGGGTCTAATGCTATATATCACTATTTAATTGATCAATATACTTTTAGTTGTTAATTTTTGATAAAAATTATACCAAAAATTCCTAAAAATATTAATTAGGCCATGCTTAAAACTTCAGGTTAATCCAATGTCGTTTCGATATCAAACCAGCCCCGAATGTAAATTTTAATCAGTCTGAAAGCTGAATTTTCAAAGTCTTCAAAAAAAATTATTTTATCATTTCAAAAATTCATATACATAACTTCTAGTTAATTGGTGTAATCGAAATAATTTTATGAGGTCTAGGAAATATTTTTAAGCCAGTCAAAGTTCCTAGTCAACTATATTGGTCCAGTTATTTTTTTTCCTTTTGGAGACCTATTTGATCTCAATTTTAGCCCAAATTATAACACCAGATTCGTTATGAATAATACTTTTCAATGGTGAAGAAAAAATTTTATGGGCCCGGTGGGCCCCGAGTGGCACTATTCACCTCGGAAAGTACTATTCACATGATCGGCGATTCTTGGGGTGTTACACCTTTCTTGTCATGGCTCTACTAGTCTCGTGTGCTCCATAAATACCTTCATGGATTTCCCTCAAAATATAGTATCATTCTTCCTCCGTTACGCATTTGAGCCAGGGGTGACTGAAAACTTTTTTAAACAATTCACCATTAATAACAAAATAATTTAGGGATTTATGAGATACCTTTCGGGTTTTGCCTTATCTTCAGGCAATTGCCCTGTTTGTAGGTACCGTTTGATGGGGCTCATCCACGTTTCCTGAGCTGGCTCAATTTTCATCATTTCTGGTTTGTCTAAGGAGGAGTTTGGTTTGTCAATGATGGTTATGCTTTCTTCCACCATCCTTTGCTCGGTAGCAAACATTTTGGCAAGTTGATCGGCTACTAAAGTTTGATCTCTTGGCACCTTTTGTAGGACCCACTCGGATCCACATTCTTCTAGCATTTTGAGTGCCGCCTTGACCTTTTCCAAATATCGTATCATGTTGGCTTCTCTGGCCTCGAAGGTGCCTAAGACCTGGCTCATCACGAGCTTATAACGATGCCCAGGGAGCCCATTATTATTATGCCTACACCTCCTCGACTGTCATTCGCAGCCCCATCCACGATCATTTCCCAATTTACGGGTTTGAGGCTGTCGATTACTTCCTCACCAGTGAATTCAGCGATGAAGTCTGCTAAGACTTGAGCCTTAATTGCTTTCCTAGGTTCGTATCTCACATCCCATGATTGAAGCTTAATTGCCCACCCCACCATTTTTCCTTCCAAGTCCGGGGTCTGGAGAATTTTTCTGATTGGTTGATCCGATCGGACAACTATTGTATGTGCTTCGAAGTATTATCTCAGCTTCTTCGTGCATATTATGAGGGCAATGATGAGTTGTTCGATCAGTCCTTTTTTCAATTTTGGGTCTCTGGGCACTTGGCTCACATAATAAATAGACAGTTGCTGAGTTCCTTTTTCCTTGACCAGGACACCTGCAACAGCTTCGCCAAAAGTTGATAAGTATAAGTACAATTTTTTACCTGGAAGCAGCTGACTGAGCAAAGGGAAATTGGTGAGAAATTTCTTTAACTCATCAAAGGCTTGCTGACAATTAGCATCCCAGTTGAAGGCTTCATTCTTCTTCAATTTCTTAAAGAAAGGTGTGCATCATTTGGCTGACCCAAGGGCTGTTATTCTGCCATTCAGTTTCTGAACGTCCTTCACGTTACTCGGTGGCTGCATCTTTAGGATTTCTTTTATTTTATCGGGGTTGGCTTCAATACCCTTTTGAGAGACCATAAAGCCCAAGAATTTACCCGAGGGCACACCAAAAATGCATTTATTAGGGTTGAGCTTCATCCAAAATTTATTCAGTGTATTGAAGACTTTTGGTAAATCGACAGGATGTTCTTCGAGGCTTTTGCTTTTGACGATCATATCAGCCACGTAAACTTCCACATGTTGCCCGATTTGATATTTGAAAATCTTATTCATTAAGCACTGATATGTAGCGCCCGCATTTTCAATCCTAATGGCATGACCTTGTAACAAAAGGTGCCATCATCCGTGATAAAGCTGATCTTTTCCTGATCTAGTAACCACGTCATAATTTGATGGTATCCAGCATATGCGTCGAGGAGGGAATGAATGGTGTGACCCGCAGTGGCGTCCACCAACTGTTTTATGTTGGGCAGAGGGTAGTTGTCTTTTGGGTACGCTTTATTAAGGTCCATGAAGTCAACGCACATTCGTATCTTCCCCGATTTCTTTTTTACCAAAATAATATTGGCTAGCCATTCAGGGTATTCAACCTCTCGAATTGTCCCCACCTTCGGTAACCTGTCTACCTCTTCGGAGATAAATCTCCTATGATCGGGAGCATGCCTTCGCAATTTCTGCCTAATAGGCTTGCAAGCTGGATCCACATTGAGTTTATGGGTGATTACATTGAGATCGATCCCGGTGATGTCTTCAGGCTTCCAAGCAAAAGACGCCTGGTTGATCGTTAATACTTGCATGACAGCCTCCTAAACCTCCATGCTCATACTAGTGCCAATTTGGATAGCCTTGCCTTTCGCAAGCGTCCTAGTCTTGACTTCTTTTACAAGATCCATTCTTGGTTCCTTCGCCTGCTTAAGTCATTTCAGACCTGATTCTACCAACATGGCTTCTTTATGGTGCTTGATCATGGCAACATAAGCCTCCCTTGATGCCTTTTGGTCGCCTCTCAGGATGGCGATGCCTTCCCTGGTCGAAATTTTCATCACCATGTAACGGATGCTGGTGACTGTCCCGATTTAAAATAATAGAAGCCTGTCAAAAATGGCATTATAAGCAAAAATCATATCAATAACCATAAATATTACCTTGCAAGCATGGGCGAGAGCTTTCTAGCCAAGCTTAACGAACAAATCAACCGAGCCTACTACTGGTACTGTGGCGTTGCCCAATCCGATCAGTGGCGTGGCATTTGGCTTGAGTTCGTTGATCGACAATCCCATCGCTCTATAAGCTTGCATTGTAAGTACGTTCACCGTAATTCCATTGTCCACCAATATCCTTTTTACATCGAAATTGTTAATCTGTGCCCTGACGACAAGGGCATCCTCGTGAGGAAACATTACATCTTGTGCATCTTCACAGGATATGGTGACTGGGGCTGGCCGTTCAGATGTTTGAGAGATATAGACGCCCTTATCCTTTCTTTTTCTGGAAAGATCTTCTCCATAGGATGATCCACCAATGATCGTATTTATAACACCGGCATAAGATCGACGTAGGTCTGCATTTTTTGGCTTTCTCCGCTCATCTTCATCATCGTCAGAGTCATCTTTCTTATGGTTCGATTATTTACAGGGACTTGCCTCTCGAGTCGAACCTATAAACCTCTTGAGGGATTCCCTTTGCACGAGTCGTTCAATTTCTTCCTTCAACTAATGATATTCATCGGTTGTATGACCAATGTCCCTGTGAAACTTGCAGTATTTATTATGGTTTCGGATTTTTCTGATCTTTTCGTCCATCTTTTTGGGCCAGTTTACCATTTGGTGGTTCTCCTTGATCCACATCAATACTTGCGCTAGATTGGTGTTGAGCAAAGTAAAAGTTTGAGCCTGCTGATAAGCTCCCCGATCGGACCTTGATCGTTTCGCCTCCTTTCTTTTTCCCAAGCTCCTCGAAGTGAAAGCTCTCTCTGGACTCCTTGTGAGCCGTTCGAAAATTGGAGCTCGGTTAAATATCCATCCGTCTGGGTGTTGTAGCCTATCCAAGATGCTGCTTCTTCTGCCACGGCTGGATCTCATGGCGTCATCCAATTGGATATATTACCTAGCTCTTTCCATCAAAATAAAAAAGCTGACTGGCTGCCTTATCGTAATTGACTCAAATAATAGCCTATCAGCAGTGCCATTGGCTAGGGTGGTGGATGCCATTTCCACGCTTACATTTCTCACCTTCGATATTGTAGCCTGAAATCTATCGATGTAGTCTCGAAGACTTTTATCGGTCCTCTAATAGAGGTTGTACAGATCACTCACAGATTTTGGCGCCTGTATCTGCATAATGAATTGTGTAATGAACAACTTATTTAGTTTTCAGAAGGAAGTGATCGACCCCTGCGGGAGCTCATGGAGCCACGTAAGAGCGTCCCCTCTCAGCGTGGTGGGGAATATCCTGCAGGCGATCCTTTTGTCGTAGGTGTATACCTGCATTTTTGTTAGATATTTTGCAAGATGTGTATAAAGGTCAGTTTTATCTGTATACCTGTCCCATTACTACGTCTCTTCACCTGGGAGGTAGCTCTGACTCTGTGATTTTCCTGCAAAACGGTGAGATCGTGTTGCCGCAGGTGTGATCCTTAAACATTCCTTTCTTGGAACCTGTCAAGCCAAACTGTCTGAGTTTTTACTTGAACCATTTGTCCTCCTTGCTCATGGCAGCCAGAGCAAGTTCATCCCTCCATCCCCTCGTACGGCTACGATTCGAGGTGCACATAAAAGATAAATCGTCCCCTATGGATGAAGTGGATGTTCTACTAGGAATGTATGGAAAATCCTTGCTTGAGGATCTTGTGCCCTTCCCCTTGTCATACCTGTCTGGGGTTCTAGCCCTCATCCTCCTACCATCATGAGCTCTTAGCTCGTTGATAGAAATCCCCCTGTTCCTTCTTTTTTCGAAATTCTCGATCATGAAATTCGTTTCATGGCTTCTTTCGTAAGTTCTGAGCATTTTTTTCCTTTTTCAAAGTTTTGGACTATGCTTTTAGTAAAGTCGCTAAGAATAGCGCGCATGTTCCTGATGGTAATAGGGGTATCTTTCGATTGTCGTCTGGCTATCGCATCGAATTCTGAAAGGAGGTCACCCCTAATAGGGGATCTAGAAGACCCCTCTCTTCTTTTTGAGGACCTAGATTTGTCCTGACTATGATGATTATATTCTCCCGAAGTTTCTTGTGCATTAGATCTCGAACCTGTCATTTATCTCTCAACGAAAGCACCAAATGATAAAACTTAAAAAGTCTTTATCTTGTAAGAGGAAGCACTGGCAATTGTAGGACCGGTCAAATAGCTAGACCTGCAAAAAGGAGTGCCCGGACGGATCCAGGCGTTAGCACTCCGAAGCTTAAGTTAGTAGCTTTATAGAGAGAGTGCTTTAAAAGGAGTGAGAGAGTCTCAGATGTTCAATACCTAGAGCCATTGTGTTTTAGACTATTTATAGGAGTTATTTGGAGGGGTACTTGAATACCTTAAAGAATGATAACCGGCAATCAGAGTAGTTGAGTGGCGACGTGATAGGAAGTAGGTGGGGAGTATAGGCGTTGGCTTGTGTTAGTG
Source organism: Excoecaria agallocha (assembly GCA_037975025.1). Lineage (NCBI taxonomy): Eukaryota > Viridiplantae > Streptophyta > Magnoliopsida > Malpighiales > Euphorbiaceae > Excoecaria > Excoecaria agallocha. Next base: position 66,573,173 of record CM075806.1, on the reverse strand, counting down.
CGCTAACAGGATATGTTATCCCATTAGTCCGATCGGACATCATGCTTTTCTGTATTGTCTTTCAGCTCACTCTTTACCTTTTTGTCACTGGACTTGGATCCTATTTGGACCTTTAGGAATGTATTTTTCATAATTATTAATAATTATATTATTATTATTATTTCAGTTTCACATGTCAAGTATGTTACGCAATCTATATTTTTACCTATTTGTTAAATTTCTAATAAATAGGTAATGTAGTTATTTCAATTTCATCTTCATGTATTTGGACATCAACAATTAGAGTTAGTTCACTAACCGCCACTCAATTTAACATAATATATTTTTTTTTTGGTAAAAACATAAGAAATTTTTAATAGATGGTAGAGGCAAACCAATACTTTACGCGGTAATAATAAAATGATAGGCCCTAACAGCTTTTTTCTTAATAATAATACATAATTAGGGTAAAATCGAGTGAAATTCGAATTTTAGTCTGCCGGTTTAACAATGTTAACAAAAAAAATGTATATATTTATTACATTAAATTCCACTATATTTTATGTTTATGAAAATGAATTATTAGATGAAACATAACATTTTTATATCAGATTTTTTAATGAAAAGAAAAAAAAACTGAATACGGTGGGATTAAAAATGAAGAAAATACAAAATTGAATTTATTTAAGCGAGGTTTAGAATTATAATAAGATATATGTTATTAAAATGGAAAAAGAAATGTAAAAAAAAGAGCGAGAGGAATAGAATTGCGAAAAATGGTGCAGATTGTCAGTCGTGGTTGCAGTCCAGGTACAGTGATGGTACAAGTTACAAGCATCATTAGCAAAACGCCAAAACTTGCAAACTGACAACTTAACCATTCATGTTTAAGTTTTAACTGCTTTCTCTTCTCCTCCTTTCTTCTCTTTCTTTTCTTCCCTTTTAACTATGTCCCCACTCCCCTCCTTTACTTCTTCTTGCTCCCAACTCCCAATTATGCTACAAATCTCTTCTCTTTTTTTTTTTTTCTTTTTTGTATTCGGAAAAAAAAAGGAAATTTACGGTGTTGTTTTTTTTTTTATCTAATTGTTTGATGAATGCCCAGCATTTTAATTTCTTTCAAGTTTGGTTCATACATCTTTTTATTATATTATGTAATATACATGGTTGGTTTTTTAGATTTCTAGGGTTGGGATCTGTCTATTCTTGTGTGTTCTTTATGAACCCTAAACTCAGCTTTCTATCATTTAACTTTTCTTTTATCATTTTGGCTATTGTTGTTTGGTGATGCACATATTTTGCTGTCAAAAGCTTAATAATACCTAATTTTAATGTGCCCACTAAATAATACCTATATAATTATTATATATAATCCATCACCACCTTTTTTTTTTCCCGTTTTCCTTTACACTTACCTAGTTCGCCACCTAGGCCTAAAGGTCTACTTGCTCTACCAACAGGGCTGCTTGTTCGCCCAGAAATTAACCAGAGGATTTAAAACTTTTATAAGTATGTAAATAAAATTGGAACACAATGATCAAGTGGCTATTCTATGCTTGAATGAATCTACTCTTTTTTTTTTTTCCGCTCCTTACCGTTTTGCTGAAATTTTTCGTGCTATTTTCCGAGGGACCAAACGGATTATTAGATATTTGCGTTTGCGTTTACACATCACAAAATATTGGTTGAATCAAAAGCCTAATAAGCTTAGTTTTTCACGAAGAAATTGTTGCTGTTCTGTGATTTATTCTTCTCTGGTCTAAGTCTCTGCATTTCTACCTGAAATTTTCATTTGATATGTTGCTGTTTAGGGTTAATATAAAAGTCAATTGACTATCGTTTCACATACCAAAATCTGCAAAAACAATAGGCGAGTTTGAGAAGAATAGGAAAATCAGATTGTTCTGCTGCAAAAGGAAGAAGAAGAAGAAGAAGAAGAAGAAGAAGAAGAAGTAGAAGGAGACAAGAACATGGTGCTTTATATGCATTGATGATGGATAGTATGATAATTCCCTTTAATATAAAAAGCATAATTAAAGTCCCGTGTTTATTAATTTCTCGAAGGATAAATACAACGAAAAGCAAATAAAAAACAAAGAACCTTTCCACTATTCATTGATGTTAAGATGATTAATAGGCAGGAGAAGATGGCAAAGAAATGTTTTTTTATATCAAATACGGTTCATTGGATACGCTTTGTGCCCGATATTTTATATTACACACTTTTCTTTTACAGCCTAAGTGACGACCAATTTAAGATAAGTTTTTCCATTGTTAATGTAATGATTGTTCTGTTGCTTTTGAGATTATTTTGGAAATGCATCTTTATTATTTTTAATTGCCCATGTGTGTGTGTGCGCGTTTGTGTTTATATGTGCATCCTCATCTTGGAAATCCCAACAAAAATAGTGAGGCAAGGATAGAATCATTAATAAAGGAAAAGTGGTCCTGCCCTGTGGCTTTAGGTTCTTCATTTTGCTTATAGACACATGTATTATAAGCATGTAACTTGAAAATGAACTCCACACTCTTGCCAACAAGATAATACTAACATTGAAATTGGGTCAGCCGATTTTCCTACTTCACTTAAAATAACAGAACCATGGTGGATCGATATACGAGATTAATTGACAAGGAAACTAAACGTATATATAGCCGGCAATTATTTTATTTATTATGGCTAATTCAAGCAATTAGGGCATTGCCAAACATGGAATCAAACAAAAATTTTCACTATCTATTTGACTTTTTGGATTCTAATACTGGGATCTATATATATGTGTGTATCCCTTTATAATGGTAGGTCCTATTATATTGCCATTTTATAGTTCATGATAACATCTAATTAGAAATACTTTTTAACTTTGAGAATTAAAAGATACTATATTTTTTTTTAAAACCCAATGCATATTTTTCTTTTGGCTAAAAATGGCTATTGCTGCCAAAGAATAGTGTGCATATACGACCACTTAAACCAGAAAACAACAAATAAAAAACCCAACTACCCATGGAAAACACCAGCAGCTAACCAAATTCATATATTTCTTTTATTCATATCAGATTCGTGGATTATATAAAATAAATTATAATAATATCTAATTTATCTACAGTAATCTCCTGCGTTAAAAAAAGCTCCATTAACAGACTAAACATTGTCTTTTGTCTTTCCATAAAGAAAACCTACCTTATATCGATTATTGACACGTCTCCGTTCTGTACCTCCTCCCCAACACTAACAATAACCTAATCTCATTCTTGAAATCGGATTCTGTGTTTGCACGCCTTGAAGTCTTCATCATCTGCCCTACGCATCACAGCCGTCTATCTGGCTATTCAAGCTAACGGGTCCCACAAAGTACACTCATCAAATCCATGTTAATGTGGGCCTTACGTGTTCGCCACTTACTCTCCCCGAGCGTGGGGCGTTAGAGCGTGACATCCACGCTCCATCCTCTGTTCCTTTCTTCTAGGGACCAAAAACAATTGTTAGGTTTCTCATATTTAATCAAAAATCGGAGCCTAACCTGAACAGCAGTAATAATTAAGTAGAACTCTGTTTATGGTATAAAAACTAAGACAGCAAATAAGCCAGTAGGATGGTGACACGTGTGACAGAAGTAAAAAGCTGGCCGTATTTTAAAAGGATGGATGTAGGCGATAATCCTCCAAGCTTAAAATTGATTTTTATGGAGTAATAATTTTGGACAACTATCATGACGTGTAATATTGACAGCTCTCTCTTTTAATTTGATTTTCCTCATAAAACCCAAAGAGGTAAATAAGAAAAAAACAAAGGGCAAAATGGTCAATAAAAAGATGAAATCGAAACATATGAAGGGCCGAGAAAGCAACAGAAAGTTAAGGAACCCTGATTATCGAGTTCTGTGAGATCTGCAAAAGCAAAACAATAGAAGAGGAGCCCCCTCTCTTCTTCATCCCTGTCACCGAAGAGAGAGAAACCAAGCAAAAAAATAAAACAAAATTAAAGATACAGTTCTTAAAGCCAAGAGCTGTAGTTTGGATCTGTAAACGCAAGTTTCTTCTTTGTTACTATCTAAATCCAATTATCCAAATATGAGGATTCGAAAAAACGCGAACCTCTCCTCCCTCATGCTGTCGCACGCTTCTGGGGCTCAGCCGCTGCAGACACACGTGTGCCAGCTTAACCAGTCGCCATGGGATGTGATTCCTTTCCATCAAGAAACTTACCCATCTTCGCTTCGCCAGGTCAGTTCATTCTCTTCAAAGATTATTATTTTCACAGATCTACCAAAACCCTCTTCACTCTTTTCTCCATTTATCCTCCTCCTACCTGCATTTTCTCTCCCTCCTTCTAGGGTTTTTCCAATATTCAACTTTAGGGTTTCATTAAAACCCTAAATTCTCTCGGTTTGGTCGTGTATTTACCTCCAAATGCTCGATTAGGTTAATGGGTCTTCCTCATTTCTTTCTATTATCCTCGGCTTTAGTTCTTATCATTCTTCGTTTTATTTTTCTGTCAGTTCGAAGGAGAAGATAGCTTCAATGGAAATGGTAGCTTAGGTGATTCTATTGGTGCTGTCGAGAGGTAATTCAATCTCCATACCAATTTCTTATCGTATTTTTCTGTTAACGAACATTAGGGTTTTTCGAATAGTGCGATATTTTTCAAGTAATTGTTCATAATTTCTTATGGCTATCGAGCATCAACGGTCAGTTATCGTTTGTGGTTTTTAAATATGGTATTATAATTATAATAATACGCAGTAGCAGCGTCCATTCGTTAATTGAGGATGTAGAAGACAAAAAGCTCGATAACATGGTCATCGACGATAATTACGAAATCCCAGAGAAGAAAAGAGTATTCGAATATTACGATCATCTAAAAATAGGCAAGAAATGTGAGAAAATTCAGTACTGCAACAAGGGCTGGCATTGCAAGAACGAGCCAAAACAAGGTCACTCCATGTGCGACTATCACTTTAAATCATGTGCCAACAACAATGTCAATTCTTCTCTTGCTCTCCCTGCTAATCCATCCGCCAAGAGACCTGAAAAGTTAGCACCTTCCGGCCGCCGTGGGCGGGCAAAGGCGGCTAAGAAAGGGACATCATCGAGCTCGAATCCTTACGAATTCTATTATTATTCTGGGTTCGGTCCATTGTGGGGGAAAAGAAGAGGAGGAGATAAGGGTAAAGAAGCTGAAATTGACGACATTAACATTGCTGATAGTCCCGACACTGATATCCCCCGCAATACGACGCCGTCTCCTACTCCGTCGCCAGTTGAAGAGTTCGATTATGTTGACGAAGATGACGAGGATGATGAAGATATTGAAAATGGGAAGAAACGGATGCGAAAACCAGTCAAAGCTCGATCCTTGAAGTCCCTTATGTAAAGAAATAAGCTTTTTTTTTTTTTCCTTTTTTTCTTTTCTAGGGATTTTCTTCGTTCAATTTATGTGGTTTTTTTTTTTTTTTTTTTTTTCGCGGTTAGGGTTAGAGAGGTTTGCTTGTGATATTTTTGTTGCATACCTTGTTGTATTTTGTGGCGGGTGAGATTAGAGTGTCCTCTGTAACATGACAGTAGCAGAAAGTTTAGGGTGTAACCCAAGCAGAATTTAATATTGTATTAGTCAACTGTTTCTACTGGAAGGCTAATTCCGTAATTTTATATTTTCCTATAGCGTATGTCTTCCCACACCGGGTTGCGCGTAGATCCTTTTAAGTTGTCATTGGGCTCTGACGTGGCGCATTATGCTATTTTATAATATTACTTTTTGTTTTTTGAAAATATAATTTTATTAACTTAAACTAAGCTATTACAAGTATTTTTTTTTGTATTTAAAAATAAATAAATTATAATATAATCACTTATAAAGGCTTATGAATTAGGAGGCTGAAAGTTTTAATTAAGCCGAAATTTTCCTTTCCAAATAAAATCAAAAGTAGAATTTTATAAATTAATTTAAATAAAGTAATTATCCGACATAAATTGAAATAAACATTTCAAAATGGAAATGGAAGGATTATTAATTAAGTTAGTAGCAGAATATGAAGAAGAGAAAGCTGCATATGAATTGTTTGATTGAAGATTTGGGAATCATGAAATTTATTTCACATGATATTGGACGTAGCAATGCTTATTTTTGGTTGACAGATGTGAATATGAAAGAATGATTAGGTAAAATCCTATTCCGAAGTTCTGATAATTACTTGAATCAAGTTAAAATCCGAAATTGGTGGGCTTTCGCTTTCATTTCTGTTTATGATTATTAAATGCAAAACATCAAATTTCTATTTGGGGGCAGAATTGATATGTTTATAGTTTTGTATACAATACACCACGATTCTTGTGAGCCGGGGAGTCAATTTCGCAATTATTAGGAATGCTGCAGATGATAAAGTTCCTAAAAACTCATATATATATATATATTTTTTTTCTTTTACTTATTAATTCAAATTTGCATTAATTTAATAAATTGATACCCCTCAGCTATGATTAATTGACTAGATTTACATATTGTTTGAGACATGTTCTTAGTAGAAGTGCGCCATAATAAATTAAACATGCAATTAGTCCATTAACAACAGTTCAAATGGACGTCCACGTTGGAAAATAAAATTATCATCACTATATTATTAATGTTACTAAATTCTTTTTTTACATGTCCATTGAAAGTAACTTTTCACAAGACGAAGGCAATTCAATAATTATATAAATAGTAATTTTTTTATAAAATTAAAGCAATTTAATAATTATCTTAATATTTATCCAATGAGGCATTATCTATTCGTTCTGTAAAAAGTTACTTTTTTTTTTATTGGAATTGTAAGGTGTGTAAAGAGAATTCCACGATATTGAAAGGGAAATTAAATGTGAGAGTATGTTTCATAGTATTCAATGTAAAATGCAGCACATCTGACCTGAGACAAAAATAAGTCGAAGAAAGATGTTCGTATAGAAGGGGGACAAGCCCTTTCAACGTACGATTTACACTCTTTTCTTCTAAACTTTTCAACTTTAATTTTCACGGGGGTTGTACAAAACCGAACCGATCCGATCAATTCGAACCGAATTGACCAATTCGAGTGGAGTTAATCGAATTAATAAAATTGGTTCGATTTTTAATATTAGGTATATTTTGGGTTCGAATCAGATAAAAATTCGACTAATCCAAGCTCTACCGAACAATCCAATTTTTTAAATATATAAATAAAAAAACTAATTTTTTTACAATATTAATTAATATATAATATATATTTAATATAATTTTAAAATTGTTAATTTGTTATATTTTTAAAATATTTTATATGATATTTAATATTATTTATTGTATTAATTTAAAATTTTAATTTAAATATGTAAATTAAAAAAATAAAATTCAAATTAATTGAGTTATTCGAATCGGGATCCGAAAAAAAGGGTTAATCGGCTAAAAGTTCAATATTTATATAAAATAGGATCGAATGAGGAAAATATAAGAATTTCGAATTTCGAATTAATCGGGTTCGAATCGGATTAACGATGCACACCCTAATTTTCACTCCTAAATTAAACACGTTCCTAAGTGTGCGCGTGGTGATCCAAGATTACACCCTCACCCACATAGCATGACTCAGACCTATCAATCCACGTGTCATTATTTGAGGAGATCTTTCACATATGAAAAGCATTGATGGATCATGCAAGAATGGGAATAAGAGCAGAGCTACACCCTTTTTTTTTTTCCTTGGATTAAATAAATGGAAAGGCTGTCATTAATAAAATAAATAAATAGGGAACGAGAGCGAGAATTTCTTCAGAATTCCTCTCCTTGAACAGGCAGAGATCCTTCACTTAATCAAATGTTAATTAGTGAACATTGTTTCATTGCATGCCTTGCCGGATACAAAAATCTTTCTATAAAAATTTTTCATTAATACAGACTAAAATTATGGACCAATGGATAGACCATAATACAAAGCCTTTCATTTGCCGAATGGCATATGATGTTTGAACAACTGACTCAAAATTAAATGAGAATTCTGTTAAAGCTGTCGTTGATTTGTCACATTGTTCTCAAACAACATCACAAGTGCTTCAGGTTGATGAACAGAAGAAGCAACAATTCAGCAATTAACTCCATTAAGCAGTGTAATATCAAAATGTGAACCTTACAACATGGCAGACACTCAGATACACGAATTACAAGATTACAGACAGATTCAAAATCTCATGCATGATAAAGAAACTCATGAAAAAAAAATATATGTCCACCGCAAAAGCTTGTCCATACCAGTAAAAGTAGCATCGTGGAAGCGGTCATAGAAATGCTTCACTTCAAAACACTGCAAGACAAGCAAATATGTCAAATGGCAAATAGTAAGATAGAAACTGAACCGCAAATGGCAAATAGTAATATGTCAAATGGCAAATTGTGTTCTACCAAATGGACGAAAAGGATTCATGTGAGGCAGCTCCGTTAATTTCTGTCCACTAGTTGGTTTACTTTAGTTCTGTAGTTATTTTATTTACAGAAATCATAGCAAGCAATACAGTTGAGCCAAATACACAAAACTTCTGGAACTTAAAACACCAACAAGAGAAACATTTTAAATTCATGCATATGCAAGATAAAGATGTGATTCTAATTCAAATTCATACACCATGTACAAGCAATCACCTCATGGAAACTTATGCTGCAACTTTTAAAATCACTAATTCCTCTAAATCAATTGCCTTCTCTTTCTCAGTTAGCTTAGGGGTAAGAATATTGTTAACAGGACAGGTTGCACTTCATATTATGTAATCAAATTCATTACATTTTCAGAGTGCAGGTGCCGTTCTGATCATCATTTTAGGGAAATAAGAAAATAACTGCAGAGAAGAAAAGCATACCACTAAAACGGAAGTATATGAAGGGCATGATAACAACCTGAAGAACATAGTATATTCTATGCAGTTGCTGATGTAATAGAGACTGGTTTTTATTTGGATGTTTGAAATATAATAACAGGAATGGTCTAGCACTGTATTGAATGATGTCAAAGAGAGAACAATTCGTAAAACTAGTATACAGTAAGCAAACAAGGGTTCATGAGGGTTTATAACGAAATCCAAAAACATGTTTCACATACTGCAATTAGACTTTTGGTTAATGATAACTTAAATTTCCACTATTTGCCACTAGATTATCTTAATAGGATTTTTCACAACTCTACTCAATCATGCCATCACACTGAAAATTTCTAAACAAGATCCAGAGTTAATACACAGGAATTTCATATGCTTCTATTCTGACAAGAAACTTACTTGTACAAATAAGCTGCAATGCCTAAAATTATGCACAGTAGGATGATGTCAATGCAAAAGTTGCGACTGGACCGCAGCTGAAAAAAAAAAGCATGACCATATGGAAAAATATTGAAAACATGAATACAAGTAATTGTGATAATATTGAAACTAGACTAGGTTACATATTGATACAATATGCATTTACCTGGTTGACCGTATCCTTAAGTCTCACATTAGTACTTTTCAGGTCAGATGTTGCCTTGTCAACCTGCAAGAATGTCAGAACTCAAACATCAAAAAGGAAAAACAATAAGAAGAAGGCAATTCCACAAGAATTAGTCTGGTTTCTTTGCATCATGAAAGTTATTCTCTCATACATTGCACATGAAACTGCTACTTTCTAACAAAATTTCACAGTAACCCAGCCACAACTAGCACTCTAAATATCCCATGTCCTATTTAACACTAATCCACCTAGATACTTCCAACCCCTGAAAAATATCTGTCAACTCCCCAAGTGTTCTAACATGGGAATATATTCGTCGTAATGCATCTAAGCCTACACCTGTTGTTCACCACCTAACCACATGAGCCTTATATCCAGTGTATGCTACACGTCTACAATATAATATTGACAGATAAAAGAACCTTTTAATGAGAAAGGAACATCGAATTACCTTGTCATCTATTTCATCCATCAGTGGCTCTTGTCTGTCCATTTCCTAAAGATAAAATTTGCTATAAGGTAATGAACAAGAACTAAAACATTTAACAATGATTACAATTCTGCACATCAAATTACATTCCCAAACCTCATTCATATCATGGGCCATATTTTTAAGATTGTCCAATCCTTCTGCTATGACATCGAGGCCTTCATCCTGCATTAAGTCAGATATCTATTACATATGAGAATCAACTGAGACCTCCAAAAAATAGAATTATATGCTTTACTCATATTTCCAACACAAAATTCCATTCCAACAACTTTATCACATCTAGTAACAAATCTCTACCACGTTAGAAATTACATCAGTTAACTTCTGTGTCTATATAGAAAGCTCAGGAAGTCTAGAAGCACAACATATCTACAACAAATCTCTCTTTTTTTTTTTTTTTAAAAAAAAGGCACAAATTACTTGCCTGCCTCATTTTACGCATCTCATATTCCTGCCTAAAACGGTCTGAATCTTCAGTTGACTGGAAATATTCATTATCAAATTTACCGTCTAAGAAAAAAAATAAGAGAACCATTGGATAACATTGTCAGTATCCAATCCATAATAAAAGGGGGAAAATGATAATCAAGAATCCATTTGAAGAGAACCGATTATATCTTACCATAAGTTGAATCAAATTTGATTCCAGTATGAGAAGTAGAAGGTGCCCAGTCAGAAGTAGTTTTTTTAACTGCGGCCGTACTTCCATCTGGTATTGCTTCAATCCTGTCTTTTAGCGCAGAAGCTAAATCGCTACGAGCACCAAGCTCTTCAATCGAGAGCCCTTTGACCTAGAATCAAATCGAGTAAGTTAAATCAACTCCTTCCCTTATTTTTTTTCCCTTTTGCATTTCGATTCACACTCAAGTGCAGTAAATTAATTAGGAACGTATTCAAACATGAAGTGTTGAAAAAAGAACAAGCAAAGGGCAGACCTTTTTGTGAGCAAGTCTCTGCAATTTGGGAATTTCTTCGAGCAATCGAGCCTTCGTTCTCCGAATTTCGGCATTTATAGCGACAGCTGTAGCCCTATTTTTCTCCGTTGCTGCCGATTCCGATTTCTATATATATATTTTTTTTCATTGAACAATTAAAAACAGAGAAATCTCTTCTCCTCTCAAATATGACAAAAACCAAACATAAAAGAATAGAAGATTGGATTAGTTACTTGAAGAGCAGCATCAACGTCGGCCTCCACGGCGCCGTAAAGGCGAGCAAAAGCATCATCGCCGGCGACGTTACGATCTTTTTGCTTATCGACATCGTATTTATCGTATTTCTTGCAAATCGTATCGACTCTTGTTATCAAATCGATCACGCTCATCTTTCAGCGATTATCTGAAACTCCAATTTTCTCTATGACAGTTTCTGTCTGACACTAACGGAGTTTTCTAAAGTAACAGTCGTGCAGACATAAGACACAGCGATCGTTTGGAAGGGGAAAGCGGGAGCTAAGATTATCGGCTGTATAATGCTGTAACTTTACTTTCGGTACTTAAGACTTAGATTTTTGCCACGTGGTATTTTATAGTTACCTTGACCAATCGTACGGCTAGCTAGTAGACAAACATTCGTCGTTTTCTTGTCTGTTAGCTTGGTGCCTTGCATTTGCTGGGCAGAGTTGCAGCCGATACGAGAGAATGTTGACTGTAACAGATTATAAGAAATTAAATAATTTATGCCCAATATAGAAAGCATTTATTTGGATGATAATATAAGAAATCAGAAAATAAAAAGAAGAAAAGAAACTGTTACTAATAACTTAAGAGAATATTTAAGAAAACCAAGCCATAGTTTGTCCTATTTCGGGGATGATAATTTTAAATAATTGTCCAATTATTCAATTTTATAGGAGCACTAATTAGCTGCTTCAGTTGTAACCTGTAACCAATAAGCTTTCAGTTTGATATAAGTGTTTTATTTATTTATATAAGGAAATATTTTTATTCTGTATAATTAAACAAATACAATGAAAGTTTATTGCTCTTTTGCTGTGCTGTTATGAAGTTATTGGGCTAGTTTAAAAATGTTTAATACTTAGATGGGCCTGTGCTAAGCCCAATTATAGCCCATATATGTCATTTTGTTTAATTTGAATTCAATAATTGCTTTTATTTCATTAGTTCAAAACGAGGTTTATGGTTCCAGTAGCTTTCATTCGTTAATGGATGACTACGTAAATATAATATATTTGTTCAAATTAAATGCTTTAATTAGAGTTATGCCCCATTGCCTCTATAAAAAAAATAATAAATATAACAAATTTAGTAGGTGCTATTGAATGGTCCATTAGCTTAAAAAGAAGACCATAAACATGGATAATATTTACCTCAAATTAAATTATAAAAATAATTACTTCACATTAGATTCGTAAATAAATTAATTTGTCAATAATTATATTTTTAATAACGAGGGGGCCGGGGGTGGAATTATCGACAATAAATTATTGCACGTGTTGAATAATAATATTAAGTGACACTATTATCAAAAAAAAAAAAAAACACTGTAACTTCAAACGCGTGTACACACGCAATAGTTCCTCAAGTAGTTGAGTCCCAGTCCCCAGCAAACAGAGACTAAACCTTTTCAAGTCAACCATGCTTAATAAATTGCTCATAAGCTAAATGCCTAAATATCAATTAATCATATAAATATAAAAAGCTGATCCGTCAATCGATCAATCTTGTTTCTTAATCCAGATACTGATAATACGGATTTTTTTTTTTCACTTATTCCCTTTTTAATCACTTCTCCCATCATCTCCTTTCTCTGGGAATTATCTTAAAAAAGTAAAAATAGAATGGCAGATAATCTGATTCTGGGCTGTTCTTGTTTTACGATTCTTGGTCTTTTTTTGGGATTATCATGTCTCTTCGGCTACTCTCACTCAATAAACGAACTGGGTTCTTCTAATACATTCATTATTTCGAGCTTTAGGTATCCTAAATCTGAGGTCAGGCCCTATGATTTGCGTTATATTAGAGGTGTGTAACCAATTTCTGTCTTCTCTTCAAGGATTAATGCTATTATTTGCTGGAAGTTTCATATATGAACTAGATTTTGATATTCTTCTGGTCACGAATTCTTTTGTAGACGGATTGAGTTTGATGTTTATGCATCACTGCTCTCAATTACTATTATTCTTTAGATTTTTGTTATGAGCGTGTCGTGATTGATTCAACTTGTTCTGGTCAATCGAGGCTCTTCAATTCATAGAACTCTCGAGTTGAGTATAAGTCAACTCTGTGTTTTTTTAATTTTTTCATTTGTTTATAATCTTTAAATGAAATCCAGCCCCCAATTCATATTGATAATTTCCTTTCTTTTAGCTGATCAAACAATGGCGTCACACTCTATAAGTGTCTTTAAGATGACAAACGGGCTTTAAACTTCACTGAATTTGAGGTTATTCTACGCTATTGGTCATACGTATGTATCATTCAGCATAAGAAGCAAATAAAATCTTTGGATCTTATTAAAAAGCTTATTGATTTTGTCAAATAAAATCTTTTGATCTTTTTGCAAACCTTCTTGATTTTGTGTTTTTTGATCTTTCATGTGTAACTAGCAATGGTGTAGTTATCCGCATGTTTCCTTTTTATTACTATATATGACTTTTGTTTGTGGACTGTGATGCTTTCCTTTCAATTATGTTTTATTGTTGTATGAGAAATAACTAGGGGTTTCCAAACAAAAAACAGGGGGCGGGGGCGGGGTTGTGTTTGGAATGACTGGGATGTTGCTTTAGATATGATATTTTTAGTACAAAGAAAAGTATGTATTCAATGATCTCTGCAAGATTGTCTTTGGAGGTTCTAATGTGGTGTTTATTTCAGTTGATTTGCCTCCGTGGTTCTCTTCTATGTCCATAGCAGTGGATTCAGATGTGGACCTTGTAAGTATGCATGTGTAAGTATATAAATGCTTTAAGGATTTTGAATCAATTTCTATTATATGGTTGCTAATTCTTGAATGGAATTTTACATTATGCTGTTATTTCCATTCTGGTATCTTGGGTTCAAACTTTCATTTATGTTATTTATGTCACCTTCTTTAGATATCAAGAGGTTTAATCTGCAGTTCTCAGATTCCACTTCCTGTTTAAAATTTGATGTTGATAGCAAATATTGCCCCCGTGATTGATGAATTCGCTTCAAATTTGCTTTAAATTTCATTCATAGTGATTATGTCTCTTTACCATTAGCTTATGTTTCAAGATTTTTTGCAGGATGCCAAGAGCATATCAAAGGTACCTAAAATCATGCTGCCGATGATCTGCTTTAGAGAGGGCAGTCCTCCTCTGCCTGATGTTCTAAACAGTTCTCTTGTGACATTGGGTAAGACATAAAGTAAATTGTACATGTCTGTTACAACTTTCAATATTTGGAGCTCCTCAGCAAGCAAAAATCATTACTCGTTTCCTGTTGATTGCATCAAATATGTTTTTTTTTTTATTTTTTTAATTAAGCTCTTTATCAAAATTCCAATATTGAATGCTTGAATTGCAAAAATATTAGTCTGTGCCATACTCTTCTGCTTTTCTTCTAGTTTTGATCTGAATCAGTTGATAATTTCGAATTACTTATTCAATGCCATTGTTCCAACTGAATTAATTATGACCAAAAAGCTCTTTCTGTTGTTATCTTAGATTCTTTCTACAATGGGTCATTTGAAGCACCAACCAGTTCACAGAATGTTCAGTGCTATCTGTTGCAGAAAAATATGACGGTGAAGTTGACAAATGAACAGGTTTGTTGCATATTTTTCTTGTCTGTGTTTTGATTGGACTGATGTGAATGCCAGATCTTCAAGATCAGCTTTTGCTGACATACTTGTACATATTATTTTTATGCACACTTTTTTTTTTCCCGGTTTTGAGGGTTAAATGACTGTAGGGTATGGTTGAAATTACAAGTGTGGTTTGTTGTTTTTTCTTCTTTTATATTTTTTGCATGATTAAAATAGAGCTCATTTACATGGTTGCTTTTCAGATATCTCCTGGAGCATGGTATCTTGGTCTTTTCAATGGCATTGGATCAACAAGAACGCAATCAAAAATGGTACTATTTGTTCAAACTAGTAATGTATAAATGACTTGTGGTTTCTTCTTCCATTTAGTTCTATTTTGTATCAATGAACTTATGCTTAAGTATTTGGCCCCAAATATCTAAATGAATCAGAAGAATAGAGAATAGAAGCCCTAGGTTTAGTGATATAGCTGTTTATTGTTCACAGGTAGACATCCTTTTTCAACCCAGTTGTTGGTAACATGGATTATTGGATTGGTCAAACTTGATACTCTGCTGTCAACTGTGGAATAATGTCTTCATCCACTTTCATTTAAAGGAGATAGAGTAAATAAAATTTATATGGGCAAAAATATTCAGAAGTTATATAATTTCTTGGCTGAAGTATATATCAGGAGAAAATCTGTGAACTTTGGTATAATAATGGATCTTTAAACTGTCTCCATGATATGCCTATTCTATCTTTCATTTTTTATCTTTTATTTTATTTCCTTTCTTCCTTCAATTAGGAGTTTTACTCAAGAATTCCTGGATATTGGAATTATTTAAAATTGAAATTATAGTCAGTCCTCTGATATTGCAGATTGTCCGTAGCCCAGGATACTCATTTAGTGCTAACATCTCCGTGGAAGGCTGTGCAATCTCCACAATGTGGGGTCAGTACTGCAACCAGACAATTGACTCACTTTCTTGCTCTCCATCTGAAAGCAATAATCCTGCAGAAAATATTTCTAACACTTATTTCCAACCAAATGGAACCGTGGTGTCTTGCAAAAATGCTGAGACTTCTTGCCTTGGAGAAGGTGAAATGAAAGTCTACTCACTGGAGGTTCTAGAAGTAGCAGAACAGTTGGTTATTATGGCAGTAAATGCCAGTTTCACTGCAACCCCATCAATCCAGACCACCGATGCTAGCAGAGCTAATCTAACTTATTTTCTTCGGCATGGTGCAATGCCTTCAACGACAGAGCATGATTATTCTGGAGACCTAAATAAAGCTCCTTTGGTTATTCGCTCACCAAAGGTTGGACATTGGTTTATTGCTGTTTTACCTTCTCTCTCAATAGCTCTTGGAGAAAATCAGAAAGTTTGCTATTCCCTTACATGGCAATTGCTCCAATGTCCATCAGGAAAGGCTGGATTAAATTGTACCTTTGAAAGGTATGCACTTGAGGTAAGATTGCTAAGGAACATGTCTTCTCTATTTCTTGATTATGAAACCCTATATTGGATTTTAGATATGCAAATCTCTTTGATATTCTTAAAATTTATTTCTCTAGCTGACAGCTTCCAATCTTTTGTCAAATCAGCCATGTTCAAATGGAAATGAGATTTTAGAATGAAGAGATTTTTGTTTAACTTTTATTCACCTCTGTGATAACAGACAATAGACCTCAAGTTTAATTGATACTGAATACAGGATGAAGATTATGTGTGCTACCCTGTGTCTGGTAGTGAACTCGTTTGCTGGGACATGCAGGAAATGATTTTTATGGGTTCTTAGAATCTAAAGCAGATAATGGTTTCAGTGCAAATGATAAACCCAAGTTCTAACCCAATTTAAGAGATTTTGGATGACATCAAGATGATAATTATAGAACAACACAGACAGTACTGGATTAATTTCAACTATCCACACTTCTAAGTGAGATCAATGTTGCATTTTTCCTGTCCCTAAAATCAGATAATGGTTCAAATAGGCCTTTCTTCTTTTTAAGAAGTGTTCTATACTTCAGCATAGGTGAAATTGACACATTTGCTGCGGATCTTGATTGATTAAAAAATTCAGTTAGGCTCCATAGATGGTCTTTTTAAATAAAAAAAAATTTAAATTTGATAAACAAGTTCGGATTTTATAAATATAAATTATTTTCCTAGCAATTGAATAGATTCATCAAATGTGACTGAAACTCATGAATGTAACTATCGGATGTTATGATGTTAATATACAATCTGAACTAGAAACCTCAAATAAACAGTTTTCTTGCTTTGGACAAGTTATCCTTTAGTTCTACTAATGCTAGTTCATATAACCCTTTTGTTCTAATGCTTAAAGTGGAGTAAGCTATCTACATAAATATTAAAGATCTGAGATGGTTGTCTGCAGACAGTTCTCAGGAGAGACTCTTCCCCTTTCGAATCCTTTTATTTGCCTGTCAGTGCAAAAGTATTTCCAGATTCTGCTAATTTTCCACTTGCGCCCCTTTCAAGCAATGCCTCATATGGTGGAGAACTAAATAACTCTTGGACTTATTTCCTCTTGAACATTCCGCGTGGTGCAGCTGGAGGGAATATCCATGTCCGGCTAACATCAGATGCAAAGATAAACTATGAAATATATGCTAGAGTTGGTGGATTCCCATCTCTTGACAATTGGGACTATTATTATGCAAACAAAACAAAAAACAGTGATGGTTCCCCATTTTTCACACTGTATAATTCAAGTGAAGAAAAAGTTGATTTTTACATTTTATATGTTCAAGAAGGAACTTGGACTTTTGGATTGAGGTACTTAAATACAACTGGTAGCACTTCAAATGACCAGAGCATCATGTCTGTTTCTGTGGAAAGATGCCCGAGAAGGTGCTCCTCTCACGGGGAGTGCAAGGTAGCTTTGGATGCCAGTGGATTGACATCATACAGGTTGTGGTGCTGCCATCACACCGTTTCTCTGTTGTTTTTTTTTTTTTCCAACAGCCTAGTGATTGAGGTGCATTTAATGATTTTGCTTTGTAGGATTGTAGTTGGTGTAAGTTGGTGCTCACGCATAGTAGTTCAGACTTTAGACGGCACATCTACCTTGCCAACTCATGTATCTATTCCTTTTTCTTTGGCTTTTTCAGCTTTTGCTCCTGCGATCGAACTCATGGAGGCTTTGACTGTAGCATTGAAATTGTATCACGTCAAGGTACATATTCTTTTGCTTTGTGAAGTTCATGCCCAACATGCGATTTCTTACAAATTGCTCAGAAACCTTTTCTTTGTTTAAACAAGTGGTTGCCTTAACAGAGCAACTGTGGAATATTGCTTAAAAACTTGTGCATCTGATACAGTTTGGAAGATTTGCTTTGAATTTTTTTTTTCTCTCTATCTTTGTTACTCTGCTGATGAATTTGATCAGCGTAATTTCAAATAAGGCTGGAGCTGGAAAGTCCTAATTGTGGTTTCTGAAGTTTCCCATTACTTCATGGGAAAACAATGATCTTACAAAGTCAATGAACCTCTGACTTGTGAATGAAATTAGTAAACTTGAAGTCATCGGAGGTAGATAATGTTTTAATGACTCTTTTTGCACTCAAATCCATGAGTCAAATATTATGTCAGAAGACTTGCTGGGCAGCAGTTCTTCCTCAGAAATATCCAGTTTGCATGTGTATTGAATACTGGGATTTGATAGCAATGGTGTCTTTTTTACCTTATCAAAAAGCTGAAAATTGATGTAGGGCACATACGACAATCAGTTGCTCTTATTGCATCAAATGCTGCAGCAGTGCTTCCAGCATATTGGGCTCTTCGGCAGAAGGTACTGCTCTATATTTTATTTTTAATAGGTTCAACAATATTTTGAGAATTTTGCTGGTGATTTTTCAGGCAATGAACTCTCCAATTTTCCTTTTAGGCTTTTTCTTCTGCTTTTATTTATGTATTGATTTTTTTTTTTGCTATAACTATTGTTGAGAAAAGTATTACCTTGAATATGGCCGAGGCAATTAGAATTTACTTCGGTGCTATCTTTGACTTTCTTTTGTCAAAAGAAGAAAACATTTTTAGAATAGTTAAACAACAGCAGTTTCAAACTTCTAATTAGAACATCTCGTTTTAGAGAATTAGTTTTAAGTTTGAATCTCAATGTGGCACAGAGAGTCTCTCATAGGGTTTATTACTATATCGCCGGTCTTCCTTGAGTTTAATATTTGCTGTTTCACTTGCTAAGCTCTCATAGTAACTGGTTTAGCTGTATGTTAGGACTGATTTACCCAACTGAAAGAGAGGGGTTGCTGATTCATAAGTTTCAAAATACCAGTGATAGATTTCTGGAAAGCTGAGATAATTTTGTGCTTTTTGACTTGTAAGAAAATAATGAACTTAAAATAGAGTTACGTGATGACAAAAAATATTCTCCTTGGTCCCTTATTATGTTTTCCATTGCCAATGGATTTGTTTTCGTTTTTGTGCAGGCATATGCAGAATGGGTTCTCTTTACGTCTAGTGGCATTTCAAGTGGATTATATCATGCATGTGATGTAGGTGCCTGGTGTGCATTATCATTTGGTGTCTTACAGGTATTTGTTAATCGTCCTTAATTTTTTATATGGTTTTTATGCAGAATAACATTCTCTCATATCCACGAAATGAGTTATATGTGAATCAAATATTGCCATATCACTTGCAAAAAGGACTTTATGAACTTTATGGCATGCGAAAAAAATAAAAATAACCTGAAATTCATTTAAGGACATTGTTGAATTTTTCTCATTTGTGGATATTGATTTTGTATTTCTTTCCACACAATCACTTGATTATGCGTGCACAATTAACATAACACCTTCATGTTTAATTTGTTTACTTTTGTATTTTATGTATTTCTTTTATTTGTAGAATAGAGGTATTTATTTTGTTTATTAATCTAAGTTATCATGTTTGTCAATGGAATATTTCAGTTCATGGACTTTTGGCTCTCCTTCATGGCTGTTGTGAGCACTTTTGTCTATTTAACTACCATTGATGAAGCCTATAAAAGGACAATTCAAACCATTGTTGCCATCCTTACAGCCCTCATGGCCATAACAAAGGCTACCAGGTACACACTGGTATAGATATCTCCATTATGTTTCCTTCTTGTGAACGCAGCTAGCGCTCAAGTAATTAACCACGACAAATTCTGCAGATCTTCCAATATTATTCTTGTATTGGCAATTGGAGCAATTGGTCTTCTTATTGGATGGCTAATAGAGTTCTCCACGAACTTTAGGTCATATTCCTTTTCAGTAGACTTCTGTTTAAATATGCCCACTAGGTGAGTATTTTCTTTTAACATATAATGATGTTTCACTTTGATAATATGTTATTTGAATATGTAATGCAAGGCAGATGACAACATATAAATTATAGTGTATTATTCATTAGCTTGAATTTAATAGAATTAGTAGAATAAAAATCAGTTTTTTAACATATGCTTGGACACCTTGCTGTGGTGTGACTGCTAGTGAATCATAATTTAACTTAAGCTAATAGAATTAAGCTAGAACACATTATATCATATGATACTGATAATTCTCAAGTGTTTTCTTTTCTCCACTGTTTTTTTTTTTTTTTCCCTCTGAACAATTTCTTAGTTATTAAGTAAGAAATCTTTTTCTTGTTTGATTTTACCAAACTAGTTCGGAAATTCTGTTTATTTCCATCCCTTAAATTAGGTTTCTGATTTCGTCTGGAAGACTATTAAATGTCCAATGATCTAGGATTTACAATAAGTTTTAGTGTAATATGAAGATTGACCACGCTCCTGATTAATTTCCAGACTAATCATCCAAGCCATCTATATGTCTTGCCTGGATTAATGTCAAATGATGTTCAGTTTTAAGATATGCATACATGTGGATGGTCTTCTGGGTCTCTTGTATGTCAAGTAGGGTTACCGATTGTTTTAATATGTGCCAAGACTTACTACAATATATCTAATATGAATGGCTCACCAAGTGATAATAAGGCTTTGCCTGAAATGGTCGATTCTTTTAATTTATATGCTGGTGGTGTATGTCTGCTTGAATCTATAAAATAATGTTTACATGTCTCTACAGAATATGAGTTAGTCATAACTTTTGTTTCAAAGAAAGCTGAGAATGTTTATTAACATAGATGGCAAACAATTAGAGGATGGTTCAAAAATTT
Source organism: Excoecaria agallocha (assembly GCA_037975025.1). NCBI lineage: Eukaryota > Viridiplantae > Streptophyta > Magnoliopsida > Malpighiales > Euphorbiaceae > Excoecaria > Excoecaria agallocha. The sequence goes on along the minus strand of CM075806.1, from coordinate 66,552,301 downwards.
ACTCAAGACACTATGGAGAAGATTTCGATGGGGTTTTGTTCTTGCTGGGTCTGCTGCACTGGCCATGGCAGCTATAAGCTGGAATCTGGAGAGCAGTGAAAGCTATTGGATATGGCACAGGTAAAGTGGAGTATATTTTGTCCTATAATTCTCCTTTCTCTGTCACCTTTTTCTGGTGCCAGACTGATATTTGGCATGCAAATGGTTTGCAGCATTTGGCATGCAACGATATATACATCTTCCTTCTTCTTCCTTTGTTCAAAAGTTGATGCTGTAAGTACTGGTGATGAAAGTCCAGCTCCAGATGCCAACTATGCGCTAACTAGGCAGGATTCATTTTCCAGGGGTGAATAGGAGGGGAAAGAGAGATGTTTAGAAACTTTGGCTTTTATTTCTTGTAGGAAAATACCTTAGTTTCTCAAGGCAGATAGGAAAAAAAAGAAAAAGAAATATATATATATATAGTCTATTTGATGAAATCAACAGAAGTAGCAAGAAAAGCATTGCGTTGCCAATTCTTTGGGCTCTATGTTCCCCTTTCTTGCTGTAGGAATATTTCCCCCTTTGCAGATTTTCTGTACAGACAAAGCTAGATTAATGGGGTAGAAGATGCATCAAAATTTACCAAAGAGCTTTAGCCGGGAAGTAGAGCATGACATGATAAATGTCGGAGTGTTTTTGTCATGTAAAGGTTTTATAATTTACTGGAAGTTCTTATTTATTTAAACTTTGTCATAGTTGCTTCTCTGATATTCAGTTTCCTCATTAAGTTCCTAAATTTAAAGTCTGCGAGGCAATGCTTTCAGTTTTACTACAACTACTACTACTACTATTCCTACTATTATTAATATCATTCCTAACAATGGTTTCAGTTCGACACACGTAAATCTGAAAGTTAATAAGCTGAAAAGATTACCCTCTCTCTCTCTCTCTCTCTATATATATATATATGTATATATAGATAGTAAAGTTGAATCCCATAAGACTTTGGTTGATGGCGTTCCACATTCTTTGAAGAGTCTCTTTAAGCATTTGATTTTACAAATTTTAATGAAATTCTCAGGTTTTTCTTTGAAACCTCTTGTTTTCTTCATAATTTTCAAAGATGTAATAATAATTTCCTCTGAATGGCCCCCAATTTAGTGTTCTTAATGGTATAAGCCTTCATATTATTCAAATATTTAATAATATTAATTTTAATAACATGGCTTGATGATATGATTTTTAATACTTTATCTTACACATAAATTTGCTCTCTATTACATAATATATAAATAGACAATTAAAAATATTACTACGTTTTGCACTGTATTAGATTTTTCAACTAATTTTAAGAGCAAATTAAATAATCATATAAATTTTTTAGATATCTTATATAATTAGTATTAAAATATTATCCCTTCCGTTCCAGTTTAAGAGGTTATTTTCTATTTTTTTCTACTTTAAATATTTTTTTTAAATTTAAAAAATAAATTTACATATATATTTTTATTTATTATATACTTTATTAAATATTTTTATTTTTACTATTTACCACTTTTAACTATAATTAAATAAAATTTTTAAAATTTTATGGGTTATAATTTTTTTTTATAAAATTAAACTATTTCAATATTTTTTTTTTAATTCCTGTAAAAAAGAGAGTTTCGTTACTTCAAACTAGAAAAGAGTAAGTATTTTATTTTGAACTTTAAATGCGTTCACCGAGCACAGAGAAACTCTCTCGTGTGTGTAGAAATTTTTTACCAAGACCCGGAGTATATGATAAACTGTTATGATTGCTTGATAATAATCACCATTTTATCAGCCTTTGCTCCACAACATGAAAAAAGAAAATAATCAAAGATAGAACATAAAAAACATAGAATCAGGTGGAAGCTAGGAATTTCTCCACACTAAACAGATTCCTATACACAACAAAGTTTAATTAACAGATTCTTCTACATGATCTGGCATACCGTAAAAACAGAATTTTAATCAAGCTGGTATAATGGGTCATACCATGAAGAATTTTTGGCTCCATTTTATCTTGAACCTGCAAAACTACCTTAAAATTAGTTGAAAGCAACCAACTTTCGCTTTCATTTTAACCATTTCTGTCTCAGATGTGAGTTTAACTTGGTAGCTTGCAATTTTGGTTCTGTATCTTATCCAATGATCCATTGGCTTAATCTCCTCTCAGTGAAGTGCTCCTTGAGTTTGAGGACAGTGAACAAAAATCTGATCCTAACATGTCTTTGTAATCCTTGCGAACACCCCATAAAATCTCTCCACATTTCTTCATGCTTGGCCGGCAATGTCTGCGAGGGGCTACACACTGTAAGGCTAATTCAAGAATCTTCTCAATGAGGAAGTTATTTGCAGCAGTACATTCCAGCCTCGGGTCCAATATCGAAAATGCCTCTCCATCAGCAAACTTTTTCATTGCCTGTTCTTATAGCAGCAGCAGCAGCCCAAATCAGAACATAGACAATATAAAAGAAACTTTATTAATTATTAAAGTTTTCTAGATCCTTATGATTATTAAACAAAATGGGTAGCTTGCAACAAACATGAAGAGCATTGCTATTCTACTTATCAGATAGTTTTGCTACTTAAACTGTATATAAGGAGCAAAAAAGAGAGACAGAACAGCATACCCATTTTGCAGTTATTCGCTCCTTGAGCTCCCTCTTAGGTTCGATAGGTCGCCTGCCTGTTACTAATTCAACAAGTAACACACCAAATGAGTAAACATCACTCTTCTCAGTCAGTTGATAGGTCTTGAGGTATTCTGGATCCAAGTAGCCAGCAGTTCCCTTAACTTGAGTAGAAACATGGGTGGCACCAGAGTCGGTGTCAGCTGCTAGTCTTGCAAAACCGAAATCAGTTACCTTAGCTCGAAAGTTTTCGGTTATGAGAATGTTGGATGACTTTATATCCCTGTGAATAATTGGGTGATCTGAAGAAAAGCAAACAAATAATCTATTATATCACAGTTGTGTAAGAGAACCCACAACTATAACTTGATGAAAGTGAATTAGGCAGGCCGCAAATCAAAAGAAAACCTGTGTACATGTGAAGATAGGTGACAGCATGAGCCACATTAATTGCAATATCTAGACGCACAGCAAGATCAAGAATAGTTCCATGAATACCTGCATCAATTTGCAGCTCAATTCAGACTAGAGAGAAAAAAAAAAGGGCAAAAGTAACAGAAATTGGGTCATATAAGGAAAAAGAAAAAGAAAAATAAAAAACTCACAATCCAAGTGTTCTCTAAGAGTCCCATTGGGAACGTACTCCATAACAACTATTCTTTCATCTTCATGTTCCAAAAACCCATAGAACTTCACTAAATGAAAGTGCTCCACTTGTGCTAGCGTTCGAATCTCACTCTGAAATTCCACTCCTAAATGCTTGTCATATAAACTCTGAAAAAAAAAAATCCAGCACAAGTAAGATTCGCACCTACTATTTTAAGCTGTGGAATTTGAGATTTTTAAAGCAATGATAAACCTTCTTGGCACGTTTGACTGCAATCAAGGTTCCATCTTCAAGTCTTCCCCTGTAGACAGTGCCAAAGCCACCTTGTCCAACCTTAAAGGACGGTGAAAAGTTCCTTGTGGCTCTGTAGATTTCCTCCATGGTGAATCTTTGATTCCCTGGTTCTCTTCCATGGACAGAATTCTGTGTATAGGTACCTCGACCTGAACTTCTTCTTCTATCTTTGCTAGTTCCCGACACATCGGATGCCTCTGATAGTACACAACTTGGAAAATTAATCATTGAAGAAAAACTTTTAATCTCATCACAAATTAAATCGATCTGATCCGCTGCTTCTAAAGGAAAATTGGTTATAAAAAGAACATAATCTCCGATCTTTACAGTTTGAAATTCTCACGTTCCTTTTACCATTTTCATCGTTCTTCTGCTACCAACAGAAACTATAACCTGAAATCGAACGATAGAGAAAAAAAGGGGGGGGGGGGGGGGGGGGGAAGGCGTTTGCATTGATAGTCAACCATTAATTAAGAGTCAAGTAATTTACCCGAGGAAGTTTTGAATTCTTCAGAGTCTACAAAATTCTTAGAGCTGGTCGTCTCGGGGGGCGTAAAGCAGGCTACGAACACTCCAGCCACTGATTTCGCGGCGGTCGCCACCACGCTCCGCTTCTTTACGGTTGAGGCGTCGGAATAAAAGGAGCTAGGTGAGAACTGGGAACGGTCCGGAGTTGATAGTGCGACGGACCTAGAATTCCGACCACCGTAGATGGAGTATGGACTTTTCATTATTAGAACGAGAGAGAGAGAGAGAGAGCGTGTGAATCAGACCTGGCGGGTAATTGCTGGAAGCCTGGAACACAAGGAGAAGAAAAACTTAAAAGAAGACCTTGAATTTAATTTCCAAAAGTCTGAAGGCAGCTAACGTGCGCCGGTGCAGTTATTAGTGCTAGTTGGCACCCTCCAATTTAAAGTTGTTTTGGACCGTTTGGTTTGGTACTACTAGAAAATGTCGGTCTGATGTTCAAGTAATCATAATTGACTTCGACAACCCACGTTTAACGAACAAACTAAATTAATCATCTTGTCTAAACAAACATTAAATTGACACTAACATTATAATTATGAGCATTTAAATGGATATCTAATTCAAAAAGGTTTAAATTATCATATTGCGATTTTTCATTTATAAAAAGAATTTTATGGGAGTTTGTTTTTTCTCTGTCTAGCTTGAATAAGTGTAAGAACCGTTGAAGTTGAAAGCTTTCTTAATATCACTGCGAAGATCAATTTGTTTAAGCTGGCGCAACAGGAACTGTCAGTATCAAATGCTTTATAACATTTTTATTCAAATCATCAATACAGCTGACAAATTCCACTGTAGAACAGGTCAAGCTCACGCCAGCTGAATACCAATAAAACTCCACGAAAAGGACTTGGCCGTCTCATACAGTTTAAACACCCTAATTGTGGGGGGGCAATTTTTTTTTTCTTTTTTCATTTTTGTAAAATAATTGTTTGTAGGACAATTTGCAGAAACCAATCCTCTAAACTGGCATTAAATTGGAAGGCCAATTAAAGAGTAGGTTCCGCTGATAGGAAAATGCGTTGCAGGCCATGTACTTGAAGCAAGTACAGTTGCAATTAGCATTTTGTTTTCTTGTTCTTCGATAGTGGGCTGGTAAAGTGGTAATTTGGGCGTCTAAATCCAGGTTGTTCTCTCACCAAATAACTTAATCATCATGAAAATAACGGTTAGTTGTGTAGAAATTCTTCTAATCCAATTCAAAATGGAAATCATCATAGTGGTTGTTGAATGGACCAGTGTCGGTGGCCACACATTTACTCATACTGCTCGAATTATTTATTTAATTTCATGATTCTGAATTAGTCTGTGCTGATCCCATGCTGGAGATGCGCCTGCTACACCGTATCATAATCCAAAACTGAAATCTCCTTCAAAGAAATCACAAAAAAAAAAAAAACGAACTACTTACCTGAGACAGAATTGACATGGAACCAGCAACATAATTATGTCTGGACTACACAATCATTCCTTCGATTAGAAGTCAATCAATTACCCTCTACTATTAGGATGGAGATTATTGTCAAAGTTATTAATGACAGAGCTCTGCAGTCAGTTGAAGATTGCTAGAGTTTCAAGACAAACCTTCCATCAACACCTATTTGACAATGCATAAAAACAAATAACCAGAATGACTTCAGCATAATCAAAGTGATGTGTGATGATTACTCAGATTATGATCTAATTCAAAATTACAGGATGCAACTGATGTATATTAAAGGTCAGTAGCATAAAGAAATTGGCACTTACTACATTGTTGAGCTAGTATTGCAGAGTGAGTGACCCAATTCATTAGAAAAATTTTAATCAGCATCATATTCTTGTTGACTCACTTTAACTGGACCATGGCTGCGGAACAGAGGAAAGTCAACTTTCAGCTTGGAAGGACAGTCATGAATGATCAGATTAAGTGCAGATTATGCCTGCAATGGAACAATCATATGTTAAATTTAATAGAAAATTAAAATGACAAGGAAGATAAGCAAGATTACTTGTCTTTATATTTCTTGCTGAGTCCTGAATTTATCCCACCGTCAGGTCCTTCACCACCTATACCAAAAGACCAGAGACTTTGTCTCTATATTGCTATTCAAAGATGCAAAATAACAGACATGTCCCACTCACCAACTCCAGATGAGAAGCAAACTCATGCTTGCATCCTCAGAAGACATCACCAGTTGGCATGCCCATTTGCAAGCCAAGGGATCATATCAGCCAGAGACATTAAAATGCAGTTTGGGAGTCGCATAGTCATCCCTCATTTGCCCAAGCAATATTTCTAGCATGCAATACACCTCTAGAGCTTGAGGGTGGGAATTATCACTTGATACAAAAGAGTGGATAGCACCACCGAGTTCCATCCAGCTGCAACCAGGAATTTTGTGATCACACCTGTCTCTCATTAGTTTGCGTACTCTTGCTACATCATGCCACTGACCCTTAGAGGCATACATGTTAGACATAATAACATAATTTACCGGAATGTTTGGTTCCAACTCTGCAAGCTTTTCGGCAGCCCATATAGTAAATTCCATGTGTCCAAGTGTTTTGCATGCCCCGATGAAGGCTCCCAAGGCATCTGATCTGCATTCAACTGGCATTGTGGTCAAGACATCGAAAGCCTCACCCAAAAGACCAGCTCGACCAAGAAGGTCAACAAGACAAGCATAGTGTCTTGAATCTGGAAAAATTCGATACTGTTTGATCATTAATCTAAAGTAATGGAGACCCTCATTTACAAACCCTGCATGGCTACAGGCAGAAATAACCCCAAGAAAAGCAACTTTATCTGGCCATACACCGGTAAATAACATTGTTTCAAACATCTTTATACTATCTTTTGGAATACTACTGAATGCATAAGCACTAATAAGTGAGGTCCATGTAATAAGATTAGGTTCTAGAATTGAGTTAAAACATTCAACTGCACTAGCACTTCTGCCACACTTGGAATATGCACCAATCATAGCATTTCCAACTGATAGAAAGGATAGCAACCCAACTTTGACCACATAAGCATGCACTTGCTTAATTTCACAGCTAGCTGAGACATTACCAGATGAACTAAAGATGCTAGCAAGAGTAAATTCATCTGGAGCAAAACCCTCTCGCAACATTTCCTGTAGAAGTTTCATAGCCTCTTTTGCATCTCCCTGCTGCCCATACGCCACAACCACAGTATTCCATGACACTATATTTTTGTCAGCCATGTCATCAAAAACCTTGCGAGCATCTTCTATAGTTTCGCTCTTTGCATACATATTGACAAGTCCACTCGCAACCAAAATATCTAAATCAAAAGACAATTTAATTGTAAGACCGTGAATCTGCTTTCCTAATTCACAAGAACCCAAAGTTGCACATGAATTGAGCATGCTAGAAAATGTAAAACCATCCCCAATCAAATTTCCCCGCATCAACTTAAATACTGTGAAAGCCTCTTCCACCAAACGATTCAATGCATAGCAAGACAACATCACATTCCATATCACCAAGTCTCTGCACACTACTTCATCAAAAATACACCTTGCCTCCGTGATGAATCCACATTTCCCATACAAATCAAGAAGAGCACTGATGACAAAACAATTCGACCCGAAACCCAATTTCGCTATGGAACAGTGAAATTGTCTGCCACTATTAATGTCATTTAGCTCAAGACAGGCACGAAGCAAACCATTCAAAGTTATATGATCCAAATGTACCTTATCCCGCAACATTCTCTTAAAGTAAGTAAAACTCATATAATGATTTGACTTATAATCACTGCCGCAATCAACAAGGCCGCAAATCACAGTATTCCATGTCACCACATTTCTCACACTCATTTCATCAAACAATCTATGGACATAATCAAATTCCTTGCATTTGACATAAAAATTCAAAATCTGATTTTGCAAAGACAGTACGTTATATAATCCTACCTTCATAAGATGAGCATGGATTTGTGTCCCTTCTTGAAGAAAGCCAGTTTTAGCGGAGACTTTCAGGGCTTTCGAGCAAAAAGAAAATATTGAGCGAGGATAGTTAAATTGAATTGGCGTGGTAAAAACAGCCGAGGATATGAGTCTAGCAGGAAGGAGAATTGAGTGAGGTTTAGTGAGACAGATCGTTTTGGTTTTCGGATGCATGTTCTTAATTTGCTAGAGAGACAATACGAGAAGGATTTGGCGGGACTGGAACTGAAGGTCCAAATGGACGGCGATGAAATGATTGACAAGTCGCGGCATTTTCATTTTTCAGAGCATAGGATGGTAGAGGGAGGAGAGGGAAAGTATTAATGCGGCCCTTAAAATTGTTACTAATTTCCAGTATCCCTCGAAATTAATTTTTCTGTTTACTGAGTCCAAATCTTTGTCTGGTAATTCTCTTTTATCTGATGTGCCGAATGACTTGAGGATGACATTAAAATCTTCTTTTTAAGCTGAGGGCGTGGCATGCATAAATAACAGTTCCAATCCCATTTCAGTGCAGGCCCGGACAGCGATCCCAAACAAAATCATAATATTCTTCCAAATCTAAATAAAATTTGACTGGAAGATTCTCCCAATTTTTCAATTCGAACCCTTGATTTTGCCTCTATTTAGTATTTACCCCCAAAGGAAAAAGACTATTAAAATAACCCCCAATTAACCAGTCAGAGATATGAGGGAGACCCCTGTACTGTGCTTCATAGAGAGTATAAAGATACAACCACAAAATTCCAAAAATTCTCTCTTTTCACCGACTGGAATCTGCCACGCAACTTTCTTTCCATTTCTGATATTAGGGTTTATGCTCTTTCTTTATACGCTTTGCTACTCCAAGTTTTGTTCTTCGATTCAAGCTCTTGCTGTTGTCGCTGGTATTTCTATATCTGATTCTCTGATAGTGTTGGTTTTATTTGTTTGTGTTCAACAATATCTCTATCTCGTGGTTTCCATCTTTGTTTTTAGTCCTTTTCCCTTCTGTTTAATTCCGGGAATGTCTTTACCCTTCTACTGTATGGCTGACAGAATTAGCAGCTTGTTTGACTGCTAAATAGTTCAGGGGAAAACAAAAGAATTCTAATTTTCCCCTTTTTTCCCACCAAATTGGTAGGAAATGTTCTTGGCCTTCGAAGGGAGATTGAGAATTAAGATTTCCTCTATATGAATAATTTTCAATCTCCATATAGTAACCAAACAAGAAAAAAGAAAAGATATTCCCTCCGAACAAACAAGCTGTTGGATTTGTTTAATTCTACGATTCTATTGCTAAGTAATTATTAGCAATTAATTGTCGTATGCGAGTCACTTTGTTGCTTAATAATTGATATGTGAAGTTATGAAGTTATGCTAAGCAGATGTTGTCTTGAGCTGAGCTTATCTAGTTAATTCATTATATTCTGGGAATTGGAATCATGTTCGGGATAGTACTTACTTTCATGCAACTGGAGAAAATTTGAGTTGAGTACTACTCCCATTATTCAATTAGATGGAATGCCAATTATAGTAAATAACTATGCCTCATGGAATTAGCAATCGTTGCATTGCTTTTTACTTTCAACATAAATTTTTCTAGTAGATTTAGCTTAATGATTGCTGGAAATTATGGCTGTGTATTCTGCGCCTGTGCTTGCTTCTTGAAATTGACATACTTATCAAATCTCATTTTGTGTTTACCTTTGATGCTGGACAAGTACGCACCAAAATTTGGCACCATTGACTGAATAACAGAAATAAAGCAGGGGATGGGAGGTTGCTGTTGTTCTTCCAGAAATCCTCATCTGCATGGAACACCTGTATACTATTATGTGAGTAAAATTTTTTATGTCTCTAGTTCCATGTTCCCTTATGATTTTGCATTTGTAATGCTTCAGCAAGTATTTCTATGTTGTATTGTATATAGTGGCTGATGTTTATGTTGTGTGATCAAGGTCCCTTGCTTGCGTTGAGGTGTGGACCTGGACTTTCAGGGAGAGTGGAAGACACTCACTGGGAATAGAGGGAAAAATTGATTTAGTTTGTTATTTTCTTGGGCTTCCAAATTTGTATATTGAGAGAATGATATTTGTTTTGTTTAGAAAACCTCAGGAAGTTCAGATTTTCTTATAGTTGATTGAGGAATTTAAGATTATGATCATGGCTTGACAGCTGTGAAAAATAGATAGCTGAATTTAAAGTTGCAAGTGATATTCGTTTGTTTGTCTTTCACAAACATGATCCTAATTTTATAAAATCCATTATTCACATACTCATTGGTCCTGTCTGATGCACAAAGCCTCCTTAAGGTGCAAGAGGAGCTCTTACCTCATCACGCCATCACCTTTTCAAACATCTGCCTAATCTGGTCTCTTTCAGATGTCATTTGTTTTCCTTTCATAATCTTTTTTTCCCCTTTTTAAATATCTCATTTTGCTCCATTTGATGAATAAGCTTCAGTTTAGATTTATCAATATGGTTTTGTCTTCTGACTGTCTTAATGCTGAATGCAAAAGCTTTTGTAACTGGCAAAGTTTCCAATGACGTTTATAAATAAATAGACTTCACAGTGGCTTATTTGCTAAAACCATGAAATTTCAGGAATTCAAAGCAGTGGCTTCTTTGCAAGATTACATACTTAGTTAAAGACTAGGATAAGTTTTAGGAAGCCCCTTTCATGTATGCATATGTGAGGTAAGCATTAAGCAGTATATGATTTCCCTATTTGCTGTGCTCCAGAACAATTATAAAATTTAATTCACACCAAATGCATTGCTATGATGCTAAATTAAGTATTGAACTTTAGAATTTATCACCTTACTTGAGTTGAGAAAAGAAAATACAAGCTAATGAAGCAAGGCAGTCACACTTTAGTGCTGAATTAATCTCATTCGGATTGGAAACTTACAAAAAGAATGCAATGATTTTAAGTTTATACTTATGGCTAAGGAACAAGCATGCACCAGTGGATGGCACATTATGAAATTAATTTTCCATGAAAATGTACTCTTCTGAAATTACAGCTTCCTAATTTTAAGCTTAATTTGTTTCCCTTTGTTAAAAAGCAAATTAAAAGTTTTCATTTTCAAAGAAGTCATTGTGTTGTTTGGATTCTTGATTACTTCACGTTCTCTCAATCTCTCTCGTGTATGTCTTGTCATCAATGATTATGAGAATTGGAGTCCTCAGAAAAGGGTGCAATTTTTCTTTAGTGGCAGAATTAGGATGCAGCTTCCTTTTTGTATGATTTAATTAATGTCTGGCTAATTATCATGAGATGGAGGTCACAGGTATCACTTCACGGTTTTCACCAACAATGTATAATTTTGAAATATCTAACATGTCTTTCTGCAGTGCCCTCCAGCTTTGGAAGAGGATGAATCCTTAGCATCTCAAAATGGTGCAGCCTCTGCCTTGACTGCAGGTCTCCTGGCTGAATTAAATCTGAATACATCAACACCTGATACTTTCAGGCCCCCTCCTGCACCTTTGCCATATGACATGGTTTTGGGATGTCCTCGATTGTCAGATTCTGAATCTATTAGAGAAACAACTAGTGGTAGTTTTGAAACTTTGGCAACATGTGAGTATATTGAGGATCCAGACTGCAAAACTTTAGCAAGTTCATTGCCAGTCTCGCCAAAGAAGCAAGAAATATCAAAATTAGATGAAACTATTTCCATAGCTGAAGAAGAGGATGCTTGTCCCATTTGTCTTGAAGGTGCGAAGGTGGCAGTGCTGTGGGTGATGAATTGTATTTTGATTCATAATATTACAATTGCTGATCTGAAAATCTAGTCTGTTTTCTGCATAAGATTGTTATTCAATAGCTCATAAGTAATTCTCCAATCCTATCTGCCTCTACTTGCAGAATATGATACACAGAATCCGAAATTTTTCACCAAATGCGAACATCATTTCCACCTGTCATGCATTCTAGAATGGATGGAAAGGAGTGACACCTGTCCCATATGTGATCAGGTTTGCTTCTTATGATTTGTCTCTGCCAGTAAATCACTGAGCTTTTACTGATATAAACTTAGTAGCTTTCCTTAATAAAGTGCTTTATCACAACTCAATTCAAGATTGTACAATCTATTTTGTAGGATAAATTCCTATCTATTTATGTTTATGCTTTTTTATTTTATAATAGGTAAATATGATGTGGAAGAAAAAAGTATTAGGTTATGGTTACTTTTGTAGCAACTGGTAACTGACGACATAGTGATTAATGAGGATCTCTATTTTTCACTGGGTAGTGGTTGACATGAGTAGACATTGTTCACTTATATTATGTGTCTTAAACTTTACAGGAAATGGTATTTGACCATGACTTCAATTAGTGACACTTTTGGAGATGGAAAGTTCACTTGCTGGTTTGACAGAAAGATTGCCAACTTGGTGGGCTGAAGATTCCTGTAAGTTCCAATTCACAAAAATAGACAGCAGAGTGCCCAGACTTATTTTTCATTTTGGTCTTGGTTGGTCTGAATGTTCAAAAAATATCATAGTTTTAGTGATTGCTTCTGAGAAGGTCAGAAGTTGTGGACTTCCAACACAACATGAACACAAGTTGCTGCTTCAAAGCTCTTTCTCATTGTTAATAACTTGGTTAGTTAGTTTCAAATGGAAATGTTGACAAGCAATTGGTTATCAAGAAGAGCTCCTAAGAGAAAGAACAACCTGGGAGGAAGTTTTCTGTGCTTCTCAAAGAAAGGATGGCGAAATGTTCTGCGCTCCATATCGTGTCAATGAACTACAATTCCGCTTTCTCCTATTTGCTTCACTGTATGATCTCTATATCTCTCTCTATATAAAAAAAATTAATTTTTTTAGTGGAATTCAGCATTTGGAACTCAATCAGTGTACAAAAGTTGTAAAGTCGAATGAGAAGTTTATATATGACTCCAAATCAACATTAAATTTTTGCCTTCTCACTATTCAGATTGGAGAATGGAGAGACTTAAAAAAGGGGGCTAATGAACGACAACATAGTAAACAACGTTATTATATGTCAGTCTGTATGTATGATGTTATAATATTTAGTGGCAAACGCTCAATTATGGCGACACTAAAGAGTTTTTGGCACCGATGCTAATATCAGACATACAATTTGACATCTTGTAACATGGGTTACAATTAAAAGTTAGATAAGAAATTTTGAGTTTTAAGAGTATTTGCAGATTATTCAGAAAGTTCAAAGTTGAAAAACCATTGTTATATTGGTAGGAGGAAGAGAAGTTTTATTTTCCTAGTTCATAATAAATGCTCAAAAATTCCAAAGAGTGGTTTAATGTCACAGTCTATGCCTAACTAATTAGCAACTGCCCCGCAAATATAGACTAAAAACGCACCCATCAAAGAAATTAATACTCCTGGGTCCTGGCTCATATCAGGAAACCACCCGACCTTTAAAAGGTACGTATTTTTAATATTACTTTAAATATTGAAATATAAAATAATAACAATAAAAAAAGCGATTCAAATGTCTCATGGTAGAGCCTCGATGTCCTCATTTTATCAGTAATACTAATCGGTACGAAAGAAACTTGTTCTTAGTTTGGAAACTGTTTGCATTTGCTCTAACTGCTCCCTTTTCTTAATATGCTACGTATGCACGTATAGTCTTACACGGATTCAGTCCTTGGTTGACAAATGTCACGCCTTCAGTTTCCTCTCCGAGTGAAAAAATATTTTCAATTGAATCCATTCTGTCGTGTTATGATACAATTATATCATAAATTAATATTTAAATTAAAAAAAATTATATAACATGAAATTGAGCTTCACGAGTGATATTTCAGACAGCAGGTTCTGAAGGTGGTATTAGCATATTAGGTAGAATACGAAGGCCAAAGCGGGGCCTTCATTCTTGACTTTTCAAGTTTGTCATACCATGCAATGAGTGCGTGAACCTTTCAAACTTAATCAATGCAAATACTATTACTTTTATTATTTTAAATTTTTTTTTCTTTTTTTTTTTAATTAAATCATTGAGGCATTGATTGAATTAACAGATATTTTTATCATTTTAACTATGTGTTCAGTATTATTTTAAATTACTCTCTCTGTTTTTTTATCAATCACTTTTATTACTTTTATTAAAATGAAAAAATAATAAATAAACTTAAAATTAATATTAAATTACGTGATTAAAATTAAATTATCAAATCTGATTGATTTTAATTTTATTAAAAAAGAAAAATAAATTAAAAAAGCAAATTAAATTAGATTGAAAATTTAAAAATAACAGATAAATAAAATTTGAATTTTACTCAAAAGTGATTAATAAAAAAAATAAAATAAGTAATTTCTTGATCCATGTTATTTTAGTCCTTTTTTTTTTTGCGCGGTAACATATAGTGATGTATTATTCGTAATTATGGTTATAAATAGAAATTTACAGTTCAAAAAAATTAATTAAGGTACTTTATAATGAAAGGAGATAAAACAATTATGTACGAGATTATTTGTCAATTAAATCTTAATCAATTTTATTCTAATAGAAATCATCTACAGAAATAAGTGTATTCTATTTCTAATTTTCATTAATATATAGGATTTCTTATTTATATAAATATATTAATTGAATATGAATATAATATTAATTGGGCGCGCCACATGTAACTGGTGCTCGCAAATATCAACTGTTGGATCTTTTTTCTCTTTTGATCCAACAGCTGGCATTTGCGATAATCAGATACAGTGAGCACACCACATCCTAACCCGAACATACATGTTTGAGTGCGATTTCACTGCACCTCTCTCCGACAAATCTTTTTCAGCTTTTTTCACCTTATGATTTTACGGAAATATCCTTCATCGGGAATTTCATTTCCTTCTCAGTCCAATGGTCACCATTAATCTGAGTAGGCATTTTACTTGTCATCCTGATTGTTTTTTTTCAAATTTTAAAAAGCAAATTAATCTCGGAAGCTCGATTATATTTTGATAATCATACTTGAATTGATTGCTTCCGCAAAATCTTAATGCATTTTTAATTTAGAAGCAATCTGTCTATAGAACCGTAATTATACATAACCTGAGAGGATAGTTTCGTAATCCAATTTGTTAAAACTTTTTTCTCCTTGTTTGTATCCTAAACGAGCAGCCTTTTTCCTGATATCTATACGAAGTCCCCACTCACTCTCTCCCTCAAACGTTCTTCTCACTCGAAAGTCAGAAATTTGAAAAATGAATGCCAGTATACCAGGGAACTATCTATAAAGGTTCACCGTCTCCTTTCCCATATCACGGACGACTTTCTATTTTCTGGGTGACCAAACAAAGAGTAAAAGGTTTGATCTTTATACTCAATTACCGCCATTGCTATGTTAATGATTTCTACCTCTGTCTTCCTCTCCTTTCTATTAGTGACATCCAATGCTTTCTTTATTTCAAAATTCGAGCCAAATGAGAGCTCCTCCATCTCCAGACCCCAAAATGCCCTGACTTTACTAAGCATGAGCAAGAAATTGGAGTCGAGCAGTGTAATTTTCCATGGAAATTTCACAATTCCAAGTGAAAATCGCACTTTTGAGCTGGGCTTTTTCAGCCCAAATGGAGGTTCCAAGTGGTACCTAGGCATATGGTACTCTTCAACTCCGACTCCAACTTATGTTTGGGTAGCGAATCGTGAGAAACCTATTTCCAATGTCTCATCTTCCACACTTGAAATCACTGAGTCAGGCAAGCTAGCGATAATGGAGTCACCAAGTTCTGTCATTTGGCAAAGTACAAACAGAGAAAAAGCAACTGAATTTCGACTTCTAGACAATGGAAATCTGATTCTCCTATCCCCAACTGGGTCGCTGCTATGGCAAAGCTTTGATTTTCCGACGGACACGTGGCTACCGGGAATGAACATCACCAAGAATCAATTTTTAACCTCATGGCGGAGCTCAGCCGACCCATCACCTGGTTTATACTCTCTTAGGCTCAGCCCGCAAGGGTACAACGAATTCGAGCTTGTATATAACAAAAGTGTCAGGTATTGGAGCACGGGCAACTGGACCGGAAAGAAATTCGCCGGTGTACCGGAAATGACGATACCGTATATATACAACTTCCATTTCACAGATCCTTATACCTCTGCGGCGTCGTTTTGGTACACGGAAGTGTCACTTGATACGGCGTTGAGGCCGCCGTTGAGCCGATTTCAGATGGATGTCAATGGCCAGTTGAAGCAGTACACATGGGCGATGCAGGTGGAGAGCTGGAACAAGTTCTGGTCACAGCCAGAGAATCGGTGTAAAGTTCACCGGTTATGCGGAGATTTCGGAGTCTGCAAAAACATTGACGATGATACAAGGCCTTGCGTTTGCCTTTCTGGGTTTAGGCCTGTTAGTGATTACGATTGGGAGTTTGGGGGATTACTCCGCCGGTTGCGGCAGGGATGGCCGGACTCCGTGCGACAAGACTGATGGGTTCATCGAGGTCGGTGTCGATGAGTATGAAGGAGCTGTTACGATGCCGTTTCAAGGGAGCAGAGGAGCTTGCGAGAGGTCTTGCTTGGGTAATTGTTCTTGTATTGGTTTGGTTCATGATGATAAGACTAGCATGTGCAAGAATTTATATGGGTCTTTATTGAATTTGAGAAATTTGAGCTCTAGTGGCAACTATCAATATGCGTTGTCTGTGAGGGTACCAAAGGAGGGAACTTTAAAGAAAGATGAGTCAAGATCTGTGCTTTTGGTTGGTATTGTTCTTGGGTCTATTGCCATTATTGTGCTGGCTATCGGAATATTGCTGATTGTGCAGATTAGAAGAAGGAAGTTCAAGGGTAAAGGTAGAGAAAAAGATGGTGGCTTTCCTCTGTTGAATTTGAAGGTATTCTCTTACAAAGAACTGTACGCAGCAACTAGGGGTTTTTCAGGTGAACTTGGGCATGGTGGGTTCGGTGCAGTTTTTCAGGGTGAATTGGATTCAACTCCTATTGCTGTGAAACGCCTTGAAAGGCCAGGCAATGGAGAGAAAGAGTTCAGAGCAGAGATATGTACCATTGGCAACATTCAGCATGTCAATCTTGTGAGGCTTAGAGGGTTTTGCTCAGAGAATTCTCATAGGCTTTTAGTTTATGATTACATGCCAAATGGTCCTTTGAGTTTATATCTGCGCCAAGATGGTCCTAATTTAAGCTGGGATGTAAGATTTCGAGTTGCAATGGGGACTGCTAGGGCGATAGCATATTTACATGAGGGATGTAGAGATTGCATTATCCATTGTGACATCAAACCGGAAAACATCCTTTTGGACAATGATTACATTGCTAAGGTATCGGATTTTGGCCTAGCAAAGCTTGTTGGTCGCGACTTTAGCAGAGTATTAGCCACCATGAGAGGGACCTGGGGCTATGTTGCTCCAGAATGGATATCAGGTGTTGCTATCACAACAAAAGCAGATGTTTATAGCTATGGAATGACATTGTTGGAATTGCTTGGAGGCCGCAGAAATGTAGAGAGAGCCCCATCTGGAGGAGGTGTTAATGGTAGCAGAGCTGGCGAAAAGGGTGAGAGGTGGTTTTTCCCTCCATATGCTGCGCAACAAATAATTGAAGGCAATGTAAATGCAGTGGTGGATTATAGGCTAGGAACTGAATATAAAATTGAAGAGGTTGAGCGTGTAGCTCTGGTCGCCATTTGGTGCATACAGGATAATGAGGACATGAGGCCTGCAATGGGGATGGTAGTGAAGATGCTGGAGGGGATAGTAGAAGTGGCTAGGCCTTCAGCTCCAAAATTGTTACAGGCGTTGGTTTCTGGGGAGTCTTATCAAGGGCTGCAGTTAGGTTCTGGTAATGGTATATCTATGACAGGCGATTTCTCTGGTGATAATATGGGAGTATCTAGTTGTGGTTCACAGTCATCTCCTCCTAATGTCTCCTTCCCTGTTAATGGGAATTTGAATGTTTAACTAACCAGTTTCTTGGAGTTGAAAATGGATAATTCAACTTGTAGTCTTATCATGGATGTAAATTGAGCTACTCCTGTTGGAAAGTTTAAATGCCAAATAGTTTTGTTTCATTGGAGAGTGGCAGGATTCAATTCATTAGGCCAATCATGTCTGTTTCTTAGAATGATTTATGAGGGCCCAGATCCATCTTTTTCATGATCATAAAGGAGGAGAATGTCACAAGAGAAAGTGCTCATTTTTTTCAATTTTGAAATTGCAAATAATTTGTTTGTATTCAGCTTAAATTTTTTTTTTCTTATGATGGCCTCTTTTCATTGGAGGAATATCTTCTCTCTTTTTTCATCATATACCGCCTATATAGATTATGGTGACTGGAGAATGGAGATGCTTCCATCATCTTTCTTAGCATAATTCCACTTTCATTAATTAAGCCTTCTGCAATCTTGCAAGTTTTTGTGAATGTCCTTTATAGCATACAATTAAATGAAATTTTCAGGACTTCAGCAAATTATCATTATTTTCGCGATTATTTTTTTGTTATTATGCTGACATGTAGCTAATTGTCAGCAAGCCGACCTTAGCTCAGTTGGCAGAGCGGAGGACTGTAGTGGCAAACAGCTGTGATCCTTAGGTCGCTGGTTCGAATCCGGCAGGTCGGATTGTTCCCCCCCCCCCCCTTCCCTTTTTTTTCGCTTACACAACTTTTTTTTTTAATAACAATTGTATTTCGAATTATTTAACCAACGAAATATTTTTGTAGCGACACATTAGTTTCTAAAATTGACAAACATTTTTCAAATTCCAGATAGTGAAGAACAAGGGGAGGAAATTTGGAAAAGCATTGCAGAAGAAAATATTTTCTCCATGCTGTGACCAGAAAAATAATAAATCATCTACTTACACCTAAGTCAACGGAATATTATTGTATAAGTAAATATAATCTTAATTTGCATTAGGAAAAATATTTTTAATTATAGAGCAATATATTATTAACTCTATTAGGTGGATTGGATCCGGAAAAAATAACTGTATTCTTGACATAAAAAGCTTATGATAAAAAAGATATTACTTTTCTCTCAGAAAGGGATTGTATGTCGAAAAATTCTTAAATTTCAGTGTTTTTTTTCCAGATTATATTAAAAAAAAATTTATTTTTTCTTATTTAGATGTCCTCCCCTCGCCGATATCTTTAAAAAAGAAAAAAGAACACATAATAACATATATTTAGTAGTATTCCTTTTATAAATAGGCTCGCAAGAGAAAGATAATAATAATGTGATAACATAAGGACGATTATATCATCTTAGCTGCGAAAAGGAGTGTGTTCAGTTCGTCAATAGATTAAACTTGGATTTTATATTGTTTCCTTTCTTAATCTAACGAGATAAACACACTTCCATTCCTGAGACAATTCAGAATTTTATAATTATTTGCAATTTATTAGACCGACTAATATGGATTTGTATTTAATAGGCTCAAAAAAATGCACAAACATTATTATTAGTCATGGACTAATCTAGGAGATTAATTTCCTCCGCAGAAAGTTGAATTTCGTAATCACTGCACAGTTTGCATAATTAGCAATGGTGAAAAAGTAATTTTGTATTTCCAGAAGCCAATCACAAAATTACCTTCTTTAAGCAGGCATGGAATAAATCGATTTTTGCTAAAAAAAAAGTAAATAAATGAAGACTCGAGACTTATTAAGAGTGTGACCAAAGGCAGTGGACCAACGAAATAAAATCTTCCAGCACACGCAAACATGCCACTGTTTGCACCACTTTCCTCGTAGAAAATTGTTTATTTTTAACACAGTTTTTTTCTAAACAAATAATTAATTATATTAATCTCAGTTTATATTTTCAAAATTTCTGTTAAATTCTTAAAGATTTAGAATCCAGATGCCTTTCCTTTGCTTCCAAATGTTTCTAATAATTCAGTCTTTTTTTTGTGACTTTCAGATATTTTAGGAGAAAGGACTCGGACAGTAATTATGAATAATTATAGGGGTAAAATTCCAACTACGCCCCTATCTCTGAATTTCTAACCGAACTCATGTGGGCCCCAACGGCCACTGCATAAAACGCCATGAAGCTCCTTCTTTCCACCAAATCTCTCTTTGCTTGAGAGATAAATATTAACACAAAAAATTAAAAAAAAAAAAAGAAAAAAAAAGCCACAAATCCTAGGGTTTGACTGAAGAAAAAATAAGGAAACAAAAAAGAAAAAATAAAGGAAAAATTGCACCTCCAATCGCGTGAAGCCCACAACAGCGAGGGAGTCAGTAGTGGGAATCGGCGATCTCTCTCTCTGTCCTTTCTTCAGATCCATCTCCATTTTCACTCCGAAATTGTCGTCTCTCTTTTTTAGTGAGAGAAAATTCGACCCCATTTTTTACAGTCCTAGATAGGGAAAGTGTGGATAGACGGAGGGGGAAACTACAGCTGTTGTGTATATGGTAACTTGAACGTTGGGATCGGGGGGTAAATTTGGGGTTTTGTCAGAATTTTGGAGGGATTTTGGCTTTTTCCTCTATTTATACTAATTCTTCTATTTTCTGGGCGGGGAAATTTTAAGAATTCGTGTAGTTTTGATATAAATTTTGCATGCAATCTGCTGGTGGTGGTGGTGGGCCCGGTCGGGTGGGGCCGGCGGCTGGGCGGGCGGCGTCCACTTCATCAGCAGCATCTCCTTCTTCTTCTTCCTCTGCAGTGTCGACGCCACAGTTAGGGTTCGATTCAGCACAGCAACAACAACACCAGCACCAGCACCAGCACCAGCACCAGCACCAGCACCAGCAAAGGCAGGTGGGGCTTTATAAGTTTTGTTTTATTTTTACAGAATTTGTTTGATTTTGGATTGGGGTCCTCAATTAGTGCATTCTTTTTTCCCGTGAGTTTGGTGTAAAATGCGTAGTTACATGATGGATGTGTAGTCAGAGATATAGTAATTGAAGCAATTAATGCGAGTGATCAGGTAAGTGTTCAGCTGAATTTTGATCAACCAGTGAATTTTAGTTGTCAGAGCCATGGGGCAAACTAGGCATGGTTTACTTTAAGACAAGATGGAAACTGACATTAAGCTACTTTTGCTGAAAGTATGCGTCCAAGCAAGCTAAATTACCATAAATAGGTTTAATCTGCTTGGTATTCTTGCTCTATAGTTATCCGTATTTCAAAGGGCTGTTAACTTATGGATGATAATGCTGTTGGCCATGCACCTTTGTTTTGTATCATTTCTGGTGTTGTTTTATATTGACTTCCTTATTGGAAAATGTATAGTGAGTTCAGGGCCATAAAATGACAGGCATTTCTTGTCTGTGTTTGTGAAATTATTAATTTGTGCTCTCGTATATTGTTTATATAAAAATTTTGTATATTTTGGATGGAAGAATTATTACTTTCTGTCCTTTTCCTTTGTGTGTTGCGTGGTATACTTTGTATAACAACGAATCTGTTATTCTTTTGTCCTCTTACTTTGTTGAGGATTGTGAAACAAATCACATTTCTAAAGTTTAGAGTGAGTATTCTTTTGATGTTTGGATTGACTCTATGGTGAGTATTCTCTTGATGTTTGGAGTGACTCTGGTGAGTATTCTCTTGATGTTTGGATTGATTCTATGGTGTTCTTCCCAAGGAGCATTTACAGTTCAGCATGTAACTTTAGATAGTCAAATAGTTTAGCCAGAATAGAGATGATGATGAATTGTTCTTATGCACATTTGTTCTATTTATATATGCTTGAGCTGTTGCTGCAGGCATTACAACACCAATTACTTAGAAAACCTGAAGGAAATGAAGCCCTTCTAGCTTATCAAGCTGGTGCTTTTCAAGGAGTTATTGGAGGAAGCAACTTTGCTTCATCTCCTGGCTCGATGCAAATGCCTCAACAGTCTAGAAAATTATTTGATTTGGCTCAGCAGCACAGTTCTCCTCAGGACGGCCAGAATAGGAGTCAATCTGTTGAGCAGCAAGTTCTTAACCCAGTTCATCAGGCATATCTCCAGTTTGCTCTTCAGCAGAAGTCTGCTATGGCTATGCAGTCTCAACAACAGGCTAAAATGGGAATGTTGGGCCCAGCCTCTAGCAAGGATCAAGAAATGCGAATGGGAAATCTGAAAATGCAGGAACTAATGTCTATGCAGGCAGCTAATCAAGCTCAGGCATCATCCTCTAAAAACTCATCTGAGAATTTTTCACATGGTGAAAAGCAGGTGGATCTAGGCCAGCAGCTAGTTTCTGATCAGAGGAATGAGCCAAAGCCCCAAACCCAACCCCCTGCTATTGGACAACTAATGCCTGCTCCTGTCATTAGGTCTATGCAGGCACCACAGGCTCAGCAAAGCATCCAAAACCTGGCGACCAACCAGCTTGCAATGGCACAGTTGCAAGCGGTGCAGGCATGGGCACTTGAGCGTAATATTGATTTGTCACTACCTGCCAATGCCAACTTGATGGCGCAGTTCCTTCCTCTCATGCAGTCAAGAATGGCTGCTCAGCAGAAGGCAAATGAAAGCAATGCAGGCCCACAGGCTTCATCTGTTCATGTCTCTGCACAAAAGCATCAGGTTTCTTCCCCACCTGTTGCCAGTGAGAGTTCTCCACATGCTAATTCATCTAGCGATGTATCCGGACAGTCTGGTCCTCCTAAAGCAAGGCAGTCTATGCCACCCAGCCCTTTTGGCCCAAGTTCCAATGCAGGGATGGTGAATAGCTCAAACAACTTTCAACCAAATGCTTTTCAGAGTAGAGAGAATCAAATGCCACCTAGAACAGGGGTTGTGTTTGGAAATGGAATGCCTCCTATGCACCCCCCTCAGTCATCAACGAGTATGAGTCAAGCTTTAGATCATAATTTGCCTGCAAAAAATGCAATAGGTAGCCCAGAAAATTTACAGTTGCAGCATCTCAAGCAATTGAATCGATCTTCTCCACAATCTGCTGGTCCTTCTAATGATGGCAGTTCAAGCAATCCTGTCCCATCACAAGGTGGGCATGCTGTCCAGACGTCGCAGCAGCGGGTTGGGTTCACCAAGCAACAATTACACGTTCTTAAAGCACAAATATTAGCATTTAGGCGCATAAAGGTCTGAAGCTTTCCCTCTCTCAAAATTTGCTTTCCATCTAAGATTGCCTTTTCTCAATTTTTATTTATTTTATTTTATTTTTTAATCCATATCTAAAATATATTTATTTGACTTAATTACTGCTAAGTGGATCATTAGTGAGTACTTTTAATTACTTGACAGAAAGGAGAAGGTACACTTCCGCAAGAGCTTCTTCGAGCTATTGCTCCTCCACTACTTGAGTCGCAATTGCAGCAGCAATTTCTTACTGCAGGAGGAAGTAATCAAGATAAATCTGGTGGGAAAATTGCTGAGAACCAAGCAAGACAGTTGGAATCCAATGAGAAGAATTCTCAGGCTTTGCCATCTGTACATGGTCAGAATTTACCAAAAGAGGAGACTTATGCAGTAGATGAGAAAGGAACTACCCCAGGGTGTCATATGCCTAGTACAGCAGCTGTGGTGAGGGAACCTGCAACCTCTGTGGCTGCTGGAAAAGAAGAGCAGCAAACTGCTATGCTTTCTACTAAGCCAGACCAAGAGGCAGAACGAAGCCTTCAGAAAGCTCCCATTAGAAGTGACCATACAGCGGACAGGGGAAAGGCTGTTGCACCACAGTTTCCTGTGTCTGATGCAATGCAATCTAAGAAGCCTGCACAAGCAAGCACTGCACCCCCAGCAAAAGATGTTGGCTCTGCTAGAAAGTATCACGGGCCATTATTTGATTTTCCCTTTTTTACCAGGAAGCATGATTCCATTGGATCGTCAGGGATGATTAGCGCTAACAATAATCTAATATTGGCATATGATGTGAAAGATATACTTTTTGAGGAAGGAATTGAGGTGCTTAATAAGAAGAGGTCAGAAAATCTGAAGAAAATCAATGGCTTACTGGCAGTAAATTTAGAGAGGAAAAGGATTAGACCAGATCTTGTGTTACGGTTACAAATTGAAGAAAAGAAGCTTAGGCTGCTGGATTTGCAGGCTCGTATAAGGGATGAAGTGGATCAACGTCAGCAGGAGATAATGGCAATGCCTGACAGGCCATATCGGAAGTTTGTACGGCTGTGTGAGCGTCAACGAATGGAGCAAGCGAGACAAGTACAGGCTTCTCAAAAAGCCATGAGAGATAAACAATTGAAGTCCATCTTCCAGTGGCGTAAGAAACTTCTTGAGGTTCATTGGGCAATCCGTGATGCACGAACTGCACGCAACAGAGGAGTTGCTAAGTACCATGAGAGGATGCTGAGAGAGTTTTCAAAGAGAAAGGATGATGACCGGAATAAAAGGATGGAAGCTTTGAAGAACAATGATGTTGAAAGGTACAGGGAAATGTTACTGGAGCAGCAGACTAGCATTCCTGGTGATGCAGCTGAGAGATATGCTGTTCTTTCGTCATTCTTGACTCAGACAGAAGAATATCTTCACAAATTGGGAAGTAAAATAACAGCAGCTAAGAATCAGCAGGAAGTAGAAGAAGCAGCAAATGCTGCAGCAGCTGCTGCACGACTGCAGGCATGCTTTTTTGAACTCCCTCCTCCTTTTGCCTCCAACCCCTATTTCTTCTCACTTTCTCTAGTAAACATCCAGCTAGTTTCAGATTTTTTCTTCAATCTACATTATTGTTCCTATCTTTGAACCAAAATTTCCTGTTTTACTTTTCATATTGTTGGGGCAGTGAGTAGCTTCACATTTACTAACTTCATTACTTTTCTGTGTGTTAATAAAGGGTCTGTCAGAGGAAGAAGTAAGGGCGGCTGCAACTTGTGCTGGGGAGGAAGTAATGATAAGAAACCAATTTATGGAAATGAATGCACCAAAGGATAGTTCATCAGTTAACAAGTGAGTTGTTTTGTGGATGAAATGCTTCATATTTCCTTAATTTTGGAGAGGAATGGGGCTGTTCCTTTGATCATGAAGCATCAATGGGTGTTTTTCTGCCAACTGTACCTAGGATATGCAGCTATTTTTCTGTGTTTTCTTCCTTTAAAAAATAGCATATTTAACTTTAGTTGTTACATTTGCTATCACCAGATATTACAGTCTTGCTCATGCTGTGAATGAGCGGGTTATAAGGCAGCCTTCCATGTTAAGAGCTGGAACATTACGAGATTATCAGCTTGTAGGTTGCTAACGTTGAGCATAATTTCATTTGCTTCTTTTCCAATATTAGCCTGTTTCAGGTTATCTTTTAGCTACTTAAGTCATTGTGCTTGTTTATTTCCTTTAGGTAGGGTTACAATGGATGCTTTCTTTGTATAACAACAAATTAAATGGGATCTTGGCGGATGAGATGGGTCTTGGAAAGACAGTTCAGGTGACTTTTTTTTACCTTAAATCTTTTTACAACTAATCCTTTTAGAAAATGAAAACAAAAAAAATGATGTGTTCTGATCTTTGTTTTCACAAGCACTATGGTTTTGTATGTTATTAGGATAATAATACACGGATCACTTAATTCTCAATGTTCTTTCATACACATGTTTTCTTCTTAAATGCTCTCTGTGTTGTAGGTGATGGCTTTAATAGCTTATCTGATGGAATTTAAAGGAAACTATGGCCCACATCTTATTATTGTTCCTAATGCAGTTCTGGTAAATTGGAAGGTATGTCATTTTTGGTTGTAATTGCAGGACATTGTTAATTTCCCTTGTTGGTGTTGTTCATGGCGTCTAGCATGTCTAATTGAGCTCATGCTGCAGAGTGAATTTCATAACTGGCTTCCATCTGTATCATGCATTTTTTATGTTGGTGGGAAAGATCAACGTTCAAAATTATTTTCTCAAGTAAGTAAAATATACTTACTTTTCTTATTGGATCCTTAGATTTCTAATCAATTGCTGAAGTCTCTTTTATTGATATCCTTAGGAGGTTTGCGCCATGAAATTTAATGTTCTGGTGACAACTTACGAGTTTATCATGTATGATCGGTCAAAACTTTCCAAAGTGGATTGGAAGTATATCATAATTGATGAAGCACAGAGAATGAAAGACAGGGAATCTGTTTTGGCCCGTGATCTTGACAGATATCGCTGCCAGAGGCGCTTACTTCTTACAGGGACACCATTGCAGGTTTGTTAGACAGCTCTTAGGTGCACAGTAGCATGCTTGAGATTTTATGAAATTTCAGCAGAATTATATGCCTTCCTTTCTTGCTTTGATTGTTTCTATTATTTGACTTTTATTTGCTATCCTTTATCTCTGTCCATGATGTCTATACATGTGCTTTGAGTAATGTGGAAAAAGTTATCAGCCGAGCTGATGTTACTTGTTCAGTGAAAAGTGATATTAACTATAAAAACATGTTTGGATATGTACTAGATCAGGCTTTACAAAATGTATTATTTATTTATTTTTTTTTTTTTTTGAAATGCTATGGGAACAACTATATGCATGAAATAAAATATTTGTCATTCGCATGAATAGTGATTTTTCACCAATGAAAAGGCTACATATTTGGATATGTGGTAGGGTTCCTAGAAACTTAATATCACTATCATTCTGTTGAGGTCTTCCTGATACTGAGATTTAGAAATTGACGACAAGATATGTAAATCTTCTCTTGGTGCCATTCTAGGATGATTCTGTAATAGCTTTTTCTTTTTTCTTTTCTTTCTTTTCTTTTTGATGTTGGTTTGTGTGTGTGTCGCCCGTTAAATCTAAAGAAATAGAAGGGTAAAAATCTTTCTATTTATGCTTGTTTGTCTCTCTCTCTTATTTTAACCATAGAAGACCCTCAGAAGGTCTTGAAATATGAATATTGGACACTTATCAATAACATCATGAACAAGGTACTGCGATTGG
Organism: Excoecaria agallocha; assembly: GCA_037975025.1. Taxonomy (NCBI): domain Eukaryota; kingdom Viridiplantae; phylum Streptophyta; class Magnoliopsida; order Malpighiales; family Euphorbiaceae; genus Excoecaria; species Excoecaria agallocha. The sequence goes on along the minus strand of CM075806.1, from coordinate 66,525,511 downwards.
TAACACAAAATGATACAGCCTACCTGGGAAATGTATTTAACAAATAACAAACATGATTCTGCAGAATGATCTGAAGGAGCTTTGGTCACTTCTAAATCTGCTTTTACCAGAAGTATTTGATAATCGGAAAGCATTTCATGATTGGTTCTCAAAACCATTCCAGAAGGAAATTTCCGTACATGATGCAGAGGATGACTGGCTTGAAACTGAAAAGAAGGTCATCATCATTCATCGACTTCATCAAATTTTGGAGCCCTTTATGCTTAGAAGACGTGTTGAAGATGTGGAAGGTTCACTTCCACCGAAGGTATGGTATTCTGCAGCTTCAGTTGATTATATGCCTTTTTGTCTGTCTGATTCTAATATGTGCTGTTTTGCAGGTTTCAATTGTTCTGAGGTGCAGAATGTCTGCTATTCAGAGTGCCATTTATGATTGGATCAAATCTACTGGTACTCTTCGAGTCGATCCTGAAGATGAGAAGCGCAGGGTTCAAAAACGTCCATTATACCAGCCTAGGGTCTATAGGACACTGAATAACAGATGTATGGAGCTTCGGAAAACTTGTAATCATCCTCTGCTTAATTACCCTTATTTTAACGACTTCTCCAAGGATTTCCTTGTTAGATCTTGTGGGAAATTGTGGATTCTGGACAGGATCCTTATAAAACTTCAAAGAACTGGGCATCGGGTACTACTTTTTAGTACCATGACGAAGCTTCTTGATATATTGGAGGAATACTTGCAATGGCGAAGGCTAGTATACAGAAGGATTGATGGAACCACTAGTCTAGAAGACCGTGAATCAGCTATTGTGGACTTCAATAGCCCTGATTCAGACTGCTTTATTTTCTTGCTTAGCATTCGTGCTGCTGGAAGGGGTCTTAATCTTCAATCTGCTGACACAGTTATCATATATGATCCTGATCCAAACCCCAAGAATGAGGAACAGGCTGTGGCCAGAGCCCACCGAATTGGACAGACAAGAGAAGTAAAAGTCATTTATATGGAAGCAGTTGTTGACAAAATCTCCAGCCATCAGAAAGAAGATGAATTAAGAAGTGGGGGTTCAATAGATTTAGAAGATGACCTTGCTGGTAAGGATCGATACATGGGATCTATTGAGAGCCTCATAAGGAATAATATTCAACAATATAAAATTGATATGGCTGATGAGGTTATCAATGCTGGACGCTTTGACCAAAGAACAACACATGAAGAGAGACGTATGACTTTGGAGACATTATTACATGATGAAGAGCGGTATCAAGAAACTGTGCATGATGTTCCATCACTTGAGGAGGTAAATCGGATGATAGCTAGGAGTGAAGATGAAGTTGAATTATTTGATCAAATGGATGAGGAGCTGGATTGGACTGGGGAGATGACAGGTTATGATCAGGTACCTAAGTGGCTCCGAGCCAGTACAAGAGAGGTAAATGCTGCAGTTGCGAATCTATCAAAGAAACCATCAAAAAATATATTGTTTACCAGTGGCATGGGCATGGAGTCTGGTGAAATGGAACCTGAAAGGAAAAGGGGGCGTCCCAAGGGGAAAAAGTCTCCCAATTACAAAGAAATTGATGATGACAATGGAGAATACTCTGAGGCCAGCTCTGATGAGAGAAATGGGTATTCTGTGCATGAAGAAGAGGGTGAAATTCGAGAGTTCGAGGATGATGAATCTAGTGGTGCTGGTGGTGCACCTCCCATCAACAAGGACCAATCGGAAGATGATGGTCCAACATGTGGGGATCTGTACAAGTATCCTCAGGCTACAGAAAGCATTAGAAATAAGCACATCCAAGAAGAAGCTGGTTCCTCTGGATCTTCCTCTGATACCAGAAGAATGGCAAGAATGGTGTCACCTGTTTCTTTGCAGAAATTTGGATCCTTGTCTGCATTGGATGCCAAACCAGGATCTATTCCTAAAAAGCTGGTATGTTCTTTCTCTTTTTGTACTAGTGGTTTTGTACTCGATTGGCTGCATTTTACTATCTATTCATTTGTATGAATTTCATTGTTCCAGTCAGATGAACTGGAGGAAGGGGAAATAGCTGTGTCTGGAGATTCTCACTTGGATCATCAGCAATCTGGAAGTTGGATTCATGATCGGGATGAAGGTGAGGATGAACAAGTTTTACAGCCCAAGATAAAACGAAAACGTAGTATTCGTGTTAGGCCACGCCATAATTTGGAAAAGCCAGAAGAGAAATCCTGCACTGAACGTGGAGATTCATGTTTGCTGCCATTGCAAGTTGACCACAAATATCAAACTCAATTGAGGACTCAAGCAGAAGGAAAACTATTTGGAGAGCCCAATACATCCAGAAATGATCAGAATGATTCTGCAAAAATCAGGAGAAATTTACCTTCAAGGAGAGTAGCTAATGCATCAAAATCTCATGCTTCACCAAAATCTAGCAGATTGAATTTGCAGGCTGCACCAGTGGAAGATGCTACTGAACACTCCAGAGAGAGTTGGGATGGCAGAGCTACAAATTCATGTGGAAGTTCAATGTTGGGCTCTAAGATGTCGGACATAATCCAAAGAAGGGTATGGCATATTCTGATTTTATTTTGCTAAACTTACATTCTTCATGTTATTTTGAATGATTTATCATTAGATAGTGATCCCTATTCTTGTAGCAACTGAAATAGGGGGGATGGAAATCAGGAACTTACGATTATTCTCTTTGGATTTGCTTATTGATATCTTCTAGGACATGAACCAATTTGTTTAATTTTTTGTGGGCTTTACTTGCTTTCTTTCTCAGTCCATATTTTAATTAGTGAATGAAAATAAAGGTTAAGAGTTGATTTTGTTGATCAACTTTTGCTACCCGACACTTGCCAATAACATTATTACCACATATAATTTCTCATCTTGAATTAGTCTTGTGAGGAATGCCGTATTCACCAATGGAGCTTCTTCCCCATTGTTGTGATTTTATTTTATTTCACTTTGCTTTGATATTTATTACTTTATGGTTTGTTTGAATTTTTAAGATGAGCATTAGATTGTAATAACTGGAATGGCGATCTTCTGAATGACTGGACCAAGATCCCAATTACCATTTACTGATGTGTGTGTATTGAGCACCCTTTGAAGCATTTCAACTGTCTGACTCCATGAGGTGGTCGATGTTGGAATTGCTGCCTATGAATTGTATCCCTTCATAACATTGTTTTCCCTTTTACATCTGCATCCTTTACTGACTTGAGCATTATGTTTTTTTGGTTTGCTTACCTGAAACTCTTTTATGCAGTGTAAGAATGTAGTTAGCAAGCTCCAAAGGAGAATAGATAAGGAAGGTCAGGAAATTGTGCCTCTTCTAACTGATCTCTGGAAGAGGATTGAAACTTCTGTGGGTGGTGCGGGAAATAACATTCTGGATTTGCGGAAGATTGATACACGTGTTGACAGATTAGAGTACAATGGAGTGATGGAACTTGTGTTTGATGTGCAATTTATGTTAAAGGGTGCAATGCAATTCTATGGGTTCTCACATGAGGTATGATTGCACATTTTATCTTTGTTGTTTTTTTTATCACATTAACTGGTTCCCCTTGTATTTTCTTTTGGAGCATATGCCTAGCTTTTTAAGCCCCTATTTCTTTGGTTGCTTTCTTTTGTCTAGTCGTCGCAGTCAAACATCCAACTTATCTCACTTATGTGTATTGTCAATTCTGAATATTAGTTTTGATATAAGAAACTAAATTTAGGCTTTAATTTGTGTAACTCAAATTTGTTTATCTTGATTTTATTTTATTTCTAATGTTCTTTAAAGTTGCTTCCTGACAGCAATAATCTGTGCCAAATTTGATTCTTTTATCACTCATATCTGCTGTTGTTATCTGCCTTTTAATTAAGAAGCAAAGACTTCATCTCTTACTTTATTGGCTGATATATTTTGGTCGTTTCTAGAAAGCCATTATTTTGCATCAATGGCTTAAAAATTTGCCCCGCATCCGAATGTATGGCGATTATGCATATCCACTATTTACAGTTGGAATCTTGGCATATTCATATCTTGCAGGTTAGATCTGAAGCAAGGAAAGTACATGATCTCTTTTTCGACATCTTGAAGATCGCATTTCCAGACCCAGATTTCCGAGAGGCAAGAAATGCACTCTCCTTCTCTGCCCAAGCTTCTACCTCCACTTCTACTCCATCCCCGAGACAAGCAGCTATGGGACAAAGCAAAAGACATCGTTTAATAAATGAGGTAGAGCCAGAGAGTAGTACTAGCCATAAGCCACTCCACCGAAGCTCAATTCCTTCCAATGATGACACGAGGGTCAAAATCCAGTTGCCAAAGGAAACAAGGCATGGGAGTCGAAGTGGTTGTAGCCGGGAACAATATCAACAGGATGATTCACCCCTGCATCCAGGGGAGTTGGTTACTTGCAAGAAGAAGAGGAAAGACCGGGACAAGTCAGTGGTGAAAACAAGGACAGGATCAAATGGGCCAGTCTCTCCCCCTAGCATGGGTCGTAATTTGATGAGTCCAGTTGCAGTTTCAGTCTCTAAGGACATGAGAATGAGTCAGCAAAATTCTCATCAGCAAGGGTGGGCTAACCAGCCACAACCAGCAACTAATGGTGGTGGTGGTGGTGGTGGTGGGAGTGTTGGTTGGGCAAATCCTGTAAAGAGGTTAAGGACAGATGCTGGTAAAAGAAGGCCATGCCATTTGTGATTTCCTTTTCTAAGAAATAGTGTATAATGGGAAAAAATTTGTTGCTGTTCATTTGAGCTGCAGAGTGTAGCAGTGGCTCTTGTGACCTGTAACAAGTGCAGTTAGTCCATACTGTTAATATAGTTTAGGTCATTGATCCGCCATTGTATAATTCTGCTTCTTCCATGGTTTCAGAAATCCAATAGTTTTCACCTCTGCATCCTGCAATTATACTACGGCTCTCTTTCATACTATCATCACTTGTTAAATCTGCAGAAGTAAAGCTTCAATTCACCTGTTATGCTAATTAGCGTCCTGGATATGAGGGTGATTCTCTCATAGCTCTTTAGTCTATGCGTCCGCCACATTTTGGTAATCAAATTTTATATCAAAAAATTCCTAATTTCTATATATTTTGTATGCTGTGTTCATCTAATGAAATTGCGTCCAGTAATTTGGTCCAGTCATTTTGGGAATTACATGGCGGTAGGTAAGAAAATGGCCTTCATTTTTTTCATCGGTGTGAGCATCTCGATAATCTTTTGATTAGGTTTTTATATATAAAATAAATTTTTAGGATCAAACTTAAAAGAGGCATAAGTTCAGGAGTAGAGCAACAAAGTTAAACAAGCCACAATAATTGCAGTTTTTTGTCTCCTGCCCTTCCATCGTTCCTCATAAAGGCCGGCCAACTTGCCACGTAAAAACTCTCACGCGACCGATCACATGTCAGTTCCCCACCAGATTTTAGTTTCATCGAAGCTAAAATTCCCAGGGAAACGCTAAAAAATTATAAGCCTTTTGATACATATTCCATCCCTTCCCCATCCCCGGGACAGATTCATGAGCTCTTCCCTTGAGCTTTTCATTCAAGTAACACTTGGATATTGAACACGGATGAATTAAAAGTGCTAATCAAATAACATGAAGCAATGACACATTATTTACAGATGAAACTGAAAGGGGAGCCAGGAAATGTCCTCATTCCTGCCCAATTCAGAAATCCATTTTGCGAATTACAGAAAGATTAAAACATCATGTACAGATACAACAGGTCTGAGGACGCGCAGCAAGCCACTATGGATCTGCTGGCCCTGCCATTTCCTCATCATGAGACTCATATTCACCATCGCTCAGCTCCTCATCGCTAGATTTTTCTTCTGGAGCGCCGCCTACGTCTTCTAGCTTGGCATATTTCTCACAGTATTCTAGTTAAGGAACCAGTAAAAGCAGGTGAATGTTATATTCCCACAACACAAGGAGACATGAGAATTTCACTGCAACTAGTAACATGAAATTTTCATAACATGCAAGCTAAAAATGTCCCTTTTTACCTAGGCACGACTGAGAATTCATAATGGTAACATGAACATCATATGTTCACAGCTAAAGCTATGTAGTAATCCTAATATGAAAGTCATATGTTCACAGCTAAAGTAATACAGCGTACTTTCCTAAAAAGAAATTCTTTAATTTATTGAAATTTAACATTCTATATACACAGCTAAATTGGACTCCTAGTAGCTCCTGTGTTATCTTATTTTAATCCCCCATGGAAAACGAGTGCCAACACAAGTACAGTTGCAGCAAAACATATACGATAGCAATCACTTGAGCATGTTACATAAGGACTCAAGCAGCAACCACTAAATTGAACTACCACTCCCAACTAGACTTGCATCATTATCCCGCAGTTGCAGAATGATGCATATTAGATATGATTCTTCCGCTTTCAGTGGCACTTTCAATCTTGAAGCATGCTTTGCCATGCAAAAATTTTTATCTTATTTACTATCATATTTGTTTTTAATCAGATTTGAGTAAAGAGAAAAATCTCACACATCATGGTCTAGAGAATACTACTTTTTCCCTTTTTCCAGATGAATTATCTTCAATGGCACCTTAAAAGTTTAAGAAATACATTAATTCTAGCATACAAGCTCCTTGTTCTAGGTTTACAAATTACAGCAATGAAATTAGGGGGTGGGGCGAAGCAGTTAGGAGTTCCGATTTGATAACGATGAAGAAAACATAGCATTAGATGCTATGTTTGTAACAGAGTGCGACTAATTTGAGAAGCTACTAGAATACTCCATGAGGACAAAACTTAGAACGTGCAAATCAAAAGAAATGCCTATACCTCATTAAGGGGAAGGGAAGGGGAAGAGAGGAAGGGGGGTGCGGGAGGGGAGCAAAATAGTTAATTTATGCTAAATACTACTATGTGAGTCTCCCATTGCAAAATCAACGGTGACATTCTAAATGTAACTCTGATGCAGAGGAGCAGAATCCTCCGTTACTCTAAATGTCAAAAGCAACATGTGAACTTCATCCAGGTTTATATAGCTGCACTGCCCAAACATAATTCAGAACTCAGAAAGGAAAATGAAAATGATACCTTTAACTCTTAGTTCATAAGCAGATCGGTCCCTCATCATCAGAGCTGCAGCTTCTCCATTTAAAGGGTCTGATGGATTAGGATACAAGAGAAGTTGTGGTAGAAATACCTCAAACACATTTACCAAATCTGGAGAAAATATGCATCAACAAGTAAAGCTGATACCTCTACCTACACAATATAACTTGAACAGAGCTTGAATATTTATCTCAAAAATGCGTACTGCAATTATTTACCAAACATTGGACTCCAAGTCTGATTGATAACATCTAAACAAACTGAGCCAGACCTGAAATCAGAAAAAACAATAATGTGATTCACAAATCACTCTTCCTTTAGAAAATGTGGTGGTCTGCTCAATAATCAAATTCAGTGTTTTTGTTAAATAGCCGATAACTCACATTTCATCAACATTTGGATGATAGATTTTATTAACGAATCCTATTGAAGGAGATTTATATGGATAAGCATCTGGTAGCTCAACTCTTATCTTCCAAACACCTCCATGATAAGGACCTGCCATAATCGATCACATGGAAGATAAGAGCACAAAGATGCTTATTTACCCTAAAGATATTCTTTTAGAAATTTAACTTTAGAATTGCTGAGGATTCATTGAAACAATTCCTGTATGACAAAAGGAACTTTTAAACGCCAAAGTTGGTCTAAATTGGCCTAAAAAGGTTAAAAACACAAATAAGAAAAATTACAACCACCCACAATAAATTTATTCCTGTTCAACATGCTCATAACCATCTGAATCTTATAGAACTGCGTAAAACAACGGAATGAGAACTTAAAAGCTTTCCAGAAAAACAACAGTAGCAAGAACATAATGATTCTAATGCCTAGCAATTTCATAAATCAAAACTCAAGCGCCAGTATAAACTACTCTCCCCCAAAAACTGTAGATGATCAACATGGGTAAATCAAGAAAGAAAAGTAAATATATTTGGAACAAAAAAAAACAAAAAACTCATTAAAAAGAAACTAAAATTGATAGAGGGAAATGAAGAAAACATCTGAGAAAAAAAAAGAGGAAAAGAAGATTTACTGTCATTGGGTCCATGGAAATGGACATAGAATTCTTGCATGCCATCATTGATCATCTCAACTTTGTAGTCACTCATCATCCTAATCAAGAAAATAATTAAAACCCAAATAAGAAAAGATTATCCTTCGAAAAACAGGAAGTAAAGTGAAAAAATTGAAGGGATTAATTGAAGGATTAACAATTTCATCAAGTCCATCTCCCTGCGCTTGCTTGGGGACGACATGATTCCTATTTTCACCGCTTCAAAAGAAAACAGATTTGAGAAAAACAGAGAGAGAGAGAGAGTAATAATGGAGTTTGCTTGTTCAATTGAGAGAAGCAACTACAGTTTGGACATGAACAGAAACTAGAACTCGCACCAGAGCAAGAGAAGATAATATAATACCGACATTGTCCATTATAAAATTAAAAATTATATTTTTATTTTTAAGCTAATTTATAGATATAAATTATTTATAAAAAAAATCCATAAATGACACCATTTCATCATCTGTTTGGTGTTTGTTTCAGCAACTAAAAAATTCAAAATTCATTTGCCTAAAATTAAAATATTTTTAAAATGAGACAATATCTTTTTCTTGCAAGTGGAATATTGGTCAGAAATTATTTTTTAAGAATTTATTTAATTGAATTGCTTCAATATTCTAATGCTGTTTCTAATGTTTTTGGTATTTGGGAGTTAATGTTAATGAATTGCACCCTTTCAAGACTCTTGCACCTTGAACACAGTAAAATCTTTTATCAGTTCAGCCCCAAAATTTGACAGATTTGTCAGGATTCCTACTTAAATGGGCCCCACTCTAACAATTACTGAATAATGTATTCACGAGATCAAGCATATTGAAAAGAAAATATTGTTTATAATCAAATTCTGCATTTTTTTAGTGAATTTTAGAAATTAATAATGTAAATTGATTCTTATTATTTTCAATTGTCCAGTTTTTTTTTTTTTTTCATTCAGCAATAGAATTAGTTCTTATCTTGGGAATAAGTCTATTCTCCACTGTATTTCTTTTTTCGGAATATTCTATCCTCTAATTCTGATTTATTGCTTTCGGAAACTTTTTTAGTTGAGAGGGATATATATATATATATATATATATATTACCTTAATTTTATTGGTTTAATTAATTTGTATTATCATAAATAGCAACGCGTTTACTTTAACATATTTGAGGATATTTCATATTCCAAACTTTATATTTATAAAAAATATTATTATTCCATTTCTTTTTCTTTTTTTGGAAAGTGAACGGTATTTTTTCAATTAACTTTATATACTTTATATTATTTATTTTTTAATTAACATTGCTTACTTGGCCCCATAATAGGAGCAAAAGAACTCAAAATTCAGTTGTTTTTAAATTATGTCCAGCTTTCTTTTAAGACCATCTAATGTGGAAAATAAACTTTAAAGTAAAAAGGCTTAAATGAATGGGTGAAGTCTTATCTCAAATTACTATTCAAGAGTTAAAATATATCTTTCTTTCTTTTTTTTAAAGTAACAAGTTGATCTTTGACATTTTAGGGTACCCTATTCAATTGAGGAGTGATTAAAATTTTACATGCTCTCTGCACACTTAATCCTAATCCACTTATTTATATTAATTTTAAATAGATTCGGATAGAATATGTATTTAGTCTTTTAAATACTTGCTTATGTTATTTCATATAGTTTTGATATAAAATTATTATTCTTTTCGTTGTTCATTTTTATTTTTTACACATATTAAGAAATTGTAGTTATAATAAATTTCTTTTTCATAACTTTCTTATTATGCTCATTCGAAATATAGAATGAGTTATCAAATATTATGAAACTATAAATATCATAATTAAAAACATAACATGAAAATTTTAAATTATAATTAATAAGATAACACTAAATAAGGATGTAATAGATAATTTATAGATTAACCATAACGTAAAAAAAATTATTTTAAGATAGACTAAAAAATTATGGGACAGAAAAAGTTATTCTATTGCCATTTAATTATATCATATTTAATCAGCTTAAAGTGTAAGTAAAACATATCTACAACACTTTAAATTTCTCAAAAAAAAAAATTCTCATAAGCTCCAAGACTTTGCGAATAACAATCCGAACTTGTAAAATCGATATTTTAAAAAAAATTATGATTTTGTGAATCGTATGATAATATAATCAAATTTTAGAATTTAAAAAGGTTAAATGAATATTTAAATCGAGTAGCATGGCGATTTTCGTGCCTTTCATTTCCTTTTATTATATTTAATTTTTGTCCATTAGGTGATTATGATGCAAGACAAAGCACATGTAGTGTAGCTAGCTTGATGATAAAAATAAATGAATGATGCATAAATTTTATAATTCAAACAAAAATTATTAAGGATGCTTTTCAATTCTTAATAATTTTAGTTCAACAATCAACATAGACAAAAATTATATTTCTAATATGTACAGCTTAATGGAGTAAAAGTAAACCAAGGTCTAATTGTACAGTACAACGAGGAACCCATCTTCCGAAGCAAGAGATTGATTATTTGACCAAAACAAGAAACATCGAATTTGTCATATAAATCAAAAGCAAAATAGGCACCGAAAGTTATCTATTGAGGTCATCTATATATGCCACCTTGGTTTGCCAACATACATCAAATTATATCTGTAACATGAGGGCCAATTCTCACAGAATTTATGCTTCCATTTCAAATAAGTAAATGGGTCTAACTCACAAAAACAAGCTTTCCAAATGTAAATTAGAAAATGCATCTTTTTCACTCAATTTTCACTAAACCAAACACTATAAATAAAACAATTCACGAGAAACAAGAAGTGATTGATTTTTAACGGCTGTCATCAATTGTACGTTATCAAGACAAATTGATCCATCTAAAGGAGATGTGAATGTTATGGAGGCACATCTAAAATCATTGTTGGGTAAACTGTATGTTGCATAGTATGAGATATTACAAATTTGACTCGTAGAAAGCTAATGTTCTCTATTTAAACCCATCTAATCTGTTGATTCTTCACCATATAGCATATTCCTCAGGCTTTCAGTTCAAGCTCAGCCGTGCCACCAAAAAAAAAAAAAAGTAGATGAAATTGCAAGGTACCTGGGAGTGACATAGGCATTCACTTATGAACATGAAGTATGCATCTCAGGAACTGAAAGCTTAATAAACCAAAAGCATGTCAAGAGCCATAAAGCTACTTGTGCTCTTACAACTTGCAGTTCCAGCCAAAATCCATGTCACTGCTGCTCTCCTATGAATCGTCATTTAATGCAGAATTTGATCACAAAACTTCTGCTTTTCCAGAGGCATAAAAAAATTCAGTACTATACCAAGGTAGCCATGTAAAATTGTCAACATACCAAAACCGGAAAAGGTCAAAATCAACCAAGACTTCACATGTCTCAAAAAATCCAACCCATTTCTACCAAGAATCAGAAATTATCTACCATTTTTACGAGACTTCTTTGCGGAACATAAAAGGGAACCTGGTGACTTGGGTGCTTCATGCTTGGAACCATTAGTTCCTGATCCACACTCCGACTCATCATCATCGCTGTCAACATTATTTGGAGTAAACCTATTCTGTTGTGCTCTCCTCTGCAAGAGAAATACATTGAAGTAGTAAGACACCAGATCTTCCCTGCTCTTGTTAGGAAAAACTTTGAATATCTCATTCCAGAAACACTTATCAAGTGATGGAGGATTTAACTGCACTACTGCCTCGAACTTCTTCTCTTCTTCTTCTTTCCAGGAAAGCTTGACATCTTCACCCATCTTATCAAATCTCCACCGGTGAAAAGCTATCCCCAATTCACGCTTTACTCTCAACCTTCTCTCCTTAACATGAAATCTGACACATTCTACAGATTTTGGCTTTTCACACCCACATGAATCTTGCCTTCCCTTACCAATAGGATCCCTTTCAACAACAAACCTGTTATCTACCTTTTCTGGTGGCCAAACACGACCACCAACCCACTTTGAGTCACTTTGAGAATCCACACCAGTCCATTCTGGTACTTCAGCCTGGAAATCTGGACCCAAAGGAATTGGCTTTTCAACCGGAAGGTCAAGCAGTGAACATTTAGAAGAGGAATCGCCATCACCTATTCCCTTCATGCAAGAGTCCGAGTCAGTGGTTGAGAAAGATAAATGCAAGTGGCCTTGAGAGGGTGTTTTTCCACACAAAAGCTTTTCACTAGATTTCAGCCTCTCTCTGAAATTGTAATTGGGTCCAATTTGATCATCATACATGCTTGGATGCATCCTCCGATTTTTCTAAAAAGTAGAAAAATAATATTAACTTACTAACTTAAGTCATTTGACAAGTCTACATTACTATTCCTCTCTCACATTAACTCTTTAAAATTTACACAAGATAATTTAAATCCTGAGATTTACAATGGAGCTAAGCTTCAAGAGGACATCAAAACTAGCTACTCTGCATGGAAAAGCTTTCCTTTGAACAAATGCATATATATTAAATCCCCTTTAATTTAGAAGATTGTCTAACCACCAACAAAATCAATTGTAAGCATAGACAATGAGCATATTTTCTCCACTATATCATGCAAGGGTAAATATTCAAGAGCCAGAAAGTTAACGATCATGCAGAAGTACAAGTATCTACTCAATGCATCGATTCTCTAAATTAACAGTGGCTAAGAGAAAAACCAAAACCAATAGAACTATCCATGGAAGTTTGACTGCCCAAAGTTTATGCTGCTTTCAATAAAAATATAAACCAATGATAATATTAGATAAAAGCATTGCTTGTTTCTACCATAAAAAATTAAACATCTTATGCATATGCAAAAAAGTGAATTTAAACAATAAAAGGGAAGGCACTAAAAATTACAAGAAAAGAAGATAGTTAGGAATTTGATCAGTACTAAATAAGCTATAAGCATGACTAAACAACTAATTTTCAATTCCCAGAATCCTAGCTACTATTGTTAATAATGGTGTGAATTTAGCTCAGATGAAAAACAAGAATGTTAATAAAATCTAGCATCAACAAGAGGTAACATATGTCAACAGTTAAGACGTGCAAAGCAAAAATAGGGGTTGAAGCCATATATAGAGAAACAGATTTTTATATGCTATAAACATATGGAGATAGCAAAACCGAAAGAAAACAAAAAATGTCACAAGTTATAGAGAACTCAGGTGGCTGCATTTAGTAGCATGATGAAGTTAGCTGCAAAAAATAAATGCCCATTTGGACAAGTAAGCCGTGAAAAGCAGAGATTCAGATAAAAAATCGTCTGAGAATGCTTATGCAGCTGCATAAGCCATGGGTCACATTTACACAGTAAATACACAAGAAAGCATCACAAAGTAGAGTACATCTCAGCACCAAGCAAGACAGTCCCTTCAATCAAGTTTGCTAATAACAGCAAAAAACATTTAGTTATTGAAAAATACCTTCGCACTAGATTGTTCACCACCTGTATCAACATGCCTCTTCAAAAACAGAGCTTCCCGAACCATCAAAAGCTGCTTCCACATTTCCCCATTCCCATAAGAGTCCCACTTCGATATCTCTGGTAATGAATCAACCACATCATCACACGGGTTCCTTGCAACCCCAGTAATCCAGCTTAGCATTTTACATGTGGACTCCCTTTTTCTCTTATGGCTAGAAATCGATTCCTCAACACTATCTGAATCTAGCGCATCCATTTCAATCACAATGCTCTTCACCTCATTGCACACGTTCACATTCGTTGAGTTGGAATGTAGGTCTTGAAAATCTATGGGATTTTTGTCCCCATCAGAAAATGAATCAAACGCACTACTTTTTGGTATGACACATTCTAATTTCTCAACTTCGAGGCTATCAGCAGCACCCTTTCCAGTGCCTAAATGCACGGATTCTTCATCATCAATAATTGACTTCTCACACCCATTCCAGTCCATCTCAGCACTCACATTTGGTACAGATTTCCATTCAGGTAACTCTGACAATGACTTCTTAAACTCAGCGCCTAACTCTCTTGAAACCTCGTCCACAGTGGAGGCACTATCACTCAATTGGGTTATTGAATCCTTAACAACAAGTTTAGTTAACCCTTTATCTAATGCATTCAAATATTTAACATAAACCAATTTCAGAGATGATGAAAGATTCAAACCAAACCCAGATTCTTCAGCCACCACATCCCACAATCCATTCTTAGAAACGGCATCATATCCGCCTTTCTTCCTCACAACCAAAAACAGTTTAAGCAAATCTACGGGTTGCCCATCTCCAAGCATTGGCGGAAAAGAAACATCTAGGGCACAGATATCTTTTCGGAAATATTTTAAGCAGTTATCGAAGTGGTATCGAAGCCTAGCATCGGACTCATTTGTCAAACTGGACAGTGTTGAAAATGGGGCAAGACCAAGTAGCAAATCCTTGAGCTCGAGCTTCTTCGGTGGGGTGTTTGAGCAATCTAAACCGCACTTATCATCAGCAATCATCGACCACCCTGCCATCAGTTCCAAGTTCAAAACCCTAAAAACGAGTCATTCTTTTCCCAAACTTCATAAAAGAAAATAAACCAAGAAACCCATAAGCATTTTAATCGCAAGTGAAGAAGGCGAGTATTTTTTTTTTTTTTGGTTAACGAAAGCGAGTATTTTATATATACAGATTTACATTTCGCAAAAGATTCATATTTAGAGGACCAAAGAAACACAAGAAAAAAGATTGCAGATTAAGCATACGCACTAGGTCAAAGCACAGACCATTTGGCGGGAAAAACGAATGATCTAGGGTTTTTGAAGCGTCCATGGAACTTTTCAGCCCCACGCTAAATTGCAGAAATAATAATGGGCAATGTGCGCCAGAGACAAAGATAAGACTACAGGGGCCATAATTCGAGTTTTGAACAGATACAGACCCTCGTATTCAAAATCCAAAAATATGCAAACAAGTGTTTGTTTTTAGGTCTAAGAGAGCCAAAAAAAAAACCCCATATACGTACCAGAACCCTATTGCGCAAAACGAGTGGGGTATCGATGACCGTCTTGACCTTTGCCTTTTGGTCCTTTTCTTTCTTTCTTTCTCTTTTTCCCCTTTATACAAGCTCTTGCTCTTCAACCCAACCCCTTGCCTTCTAATTTTTATAGGCCTCTTTGGGGTTGTAAATTGGAGCTTTCAATAGAGTAAGGTTTACACAAAGACCCCTTATTTATAGCGGGCATATGACTGATTAACCTTTGGTTCTTTTTGTACTCTAGGGTTGAGTTTAGGAGTTTGGGTAGGTTAGTAATTTGATCATGGAGCAAAGGGCTTTTTTGAGACCCAAAAAATTTGCAATTGGTCTAATGTGTTGATGGACCCATCTATATTTTTTTCCAAAATTTTATAAAATTCATTTGTAATTTAAAAAATTGTGTATTTACAATGTAAAAAAATCGGCATTTCTTTGGTACATAAAATTAAATATAACTATCTTAAATCTCGCTAAAATAAATGAAATTTGTAACTAAATTTTATAAAATTTAATCTGAAAAATTTTAACATAAAAATAACAATCATCCTTTTTTTTTTCTCCATCTTCTCTCTTCCTCCCCTTTCTTCTCCTCCTATCTCTCTCTTTTGCTTTCTCCTCCCTCTTTCTCCGACCTATCTTATTCTCTCATTCTTCATTTTCTTCTCCTCCTTCTCTTTCTGCTATCTTTTTTCTTTTTTCGTCCTCCTTTTTTTCCTCCATCTTTTCCTCCTCCATTTAATAAATATTAAAATTTTAAATACTTACTATAAATCAGTAGCACTTGTTAAATTTAGAAAGATCGAAATGAAAAAATAAAATAAAATTACTCCAATTTTTTTGATATTTTGAAACGTTTGTTAAAAATAGGGACCCACTCAAAGAAAGGTAATATGATTTCTTAACTTCTTATATCTTAAAAAATCAAAATATGTATATATTGACATAGGTCAAGATATGCATTCTTATATTTTGCTAGATAAAAAACAACTAAAAAATTAAAAATATATATATTTTTAGTTCATCCAAAAAATTTTACAAATAATTAAAAAAAATTGAAATATTTTACTGTTTTATCTTTAACTATTTCATATTTTGATATGAGAAGTATTTCAAGCTTATTTTAAAACTCTTTATTTTGATCAATTTATCTGAAATTTTTTTAAAATTTTGAATTTATTTTGGTGATGAATTTTGAATTAATAAAATCTAATTGAAATATTTGCTTAATTTGAAAAAGTAAAATATTATGGTTTTATTTATGGACATACTAATTTTTGGACATTTTTCGCTTTACATACTAATTTTTAAAGTTGAGTTAGATCCAAATTTATTTTTTTATATGGTATCAGAGTCATTATAGTCCTGTGATATTCCTCATCCTCGGATGTCTAGTCCTGTAAACTTTACGTTTCAAGTTTTCAATATGTATCTAGCTTTAAACATGAAAAAAGTATTAAATATCCAATATTTGCTAATTATAAAAATATAATACCCCTGTAAAGGCATGAAAAATTCTTACTTCACAAACCTAATTTTTGAGATTGCATTGGATCTAAATTCATTTTTTTCAAGATAGTGACGGATGATAATATCTTATTCCCTCATTGACTCTTTCATCATATTGGGGCAGGCATTATTTTTTATTTATTTATTTTGAATTTATTTAATCAATATGGATTTCCTATTCTCTCTAATGAGTATATCTTATTTTATCCAATGAGTATGATGACATAAATATATGCACGCGCCTTGAATGTGATCCGATTAGTACTCCCTCTATTTTTATTTATCTATTACTTTTATTTTTTTTTTAAAATTAAAAAATAATAAATAACCTTAAATTTAGCATTGAATTGTGTGATTAAGATTAAATTATCAAATCTAATTAGTTCTAAGTTTACTTGTAACGTCCCATAATCGAACATTGGTCCGAGTACGAATGTCACAATACATTGTAGTAATCCATAAATTATTATTATATTATCCATCTTCATAATATCCAAATTCTTAATCATTAATTCGTGGGTCCCACTTTTTGAATATAAAATTATTAAATTTACAGAAAATTAGGCAACATAATGACTAAAATCCAAATTCTACCTTCTTGTAAATTTTTGCAAAACACATTTCCAAATAATCACACATTTCCAACCCAACCTTCAACAACAAATAAAACTCCACAAAATCTGCCAATACTGAATAACAGACATTTCCATAACAGTATATACATAATCATACATACATACCATAAAATAACTTATTTACTTCATCCCATCAAACTTATTTGCAATATAACATATACATATTACAAGTCCAAATATATATATATATATATATATATATATATATATATATAACTCAAAAACTAATTTTCCGTTCTACTCGACGACTTCCTTATGTACATACCAACCAATGAAAATACAAAATACTAAATTTATCTTCCATTGATCTCTTTCCAGCACAAGCTTAATCTCTGCGTCCTGCGTGCAGCACAAAATTACACGCTAAGTACTAAAGTAATTAGTGGTGAACATAAAACCTTAAACCCCAGAATTTTCATTACATTTCATTAAGTATTGTTATTATTATATTTTTTTATACTATATTTTATCATTCCTCTTTCATCATTTAATTCCATCATAATTATTTTGTTTACACTAATTTTTTGATTTAAAATCCCAAATTTCACTTTTATCAATAAAATTATTATTTTGCCTCTACTTGAAAAATTCTATATAAATTAGAACTTCTCAAGTTTTATTTCCAATTTTTGTATCATATTTTCGTTTCGCATTATTGGGATAAATTTTCACTTTGATCCTTAAAGTTTTCAAAAATGCACTTTTATCCTAAATTTATTCATTTTTCAGTTCTTTATATTATATATATAATTTTTTTCTTACATTTCGATATTTTACACTTTTGTCCTTAGTATACCATGAAAATATATTACTGAATAGGATGAGAGGAATAATGAACCATGTGGGCCCCAGAACTCCAGTATTATCAATTACATATATATTCTTTTTCTTTCTTTCTTTCCTTTTTCCTCCAAACACTCCAATACAGATGCGAAATCATATCGAGGTTACCACTATGCAAGTCACCATGACTTGCTACTGCGATTACAAAAATATCCCTATGGCTAGCCATATACATCCTAATTTCCGATTTCACATCTAATACTAAAGGCAAACCGTCATTACAATATAGCACAGTTTATATCGATGCATCATTACCGATTCATGGTATTAGATAATAATAATTGATATACGGTCATCAGAAACCATCTCATTACTCCAAAAATATCAATTTTCTTCAATTAAGACCATTCGATCTACACATAAGTATTTTGCTTATTAATTTTATTGTATTATTTTATTCTCCGTTAAATGTTCCTTGTAATGGCTTCAACACCGGGTCAGCCGTGAATAGTACTTTTTCCGACAGTGAATAGTACTTTTCGGGCCAGAAGGGACATCCGAAAGTTAAAAATATTTTATTGAACCATTTGAAAGGAATAGTCATGGTGAGCCTAGGGTTGAAATTTGAAGTGAAATTGAGGTCAAATAGGCCTCCAAAAGTCAAAAATACGAAAAAATTAGCGAGTCAATTTTCCTGGTAGGGAAGGGGACTTAATTTTACATAAATAATTAAAAATAGTAAAAGAACTCCAAATATTGTCAGATTTTGCATGTCTATATCAATTTTTATGTATAATATTTTGGTGATGAGAATTGAATTTTTCGGTGACACCGACAGTTGTTGAATCAGACCGATAAGTTTGAATTGGACCGATAACAGACTCCGATTGAGCCAAAAATTTATGTACTACCTATTTTTTATGTTTTAAGAATTATGGAATCAAAATTGAAGTGATTTAAAGTAAGGAAGAGAGAGAAATTGGATTGGGCTTTAAAAATGCCTAAATGGGCCTTAATGTTTAAGTGGCCAAAGCCCACTCATTTAAGCTCTATTTTGGCCCATCAAGAGGGTATAAAGGGAGCAAAAATCTGGAGATTTTTCTCCAGAATTCTCCAGCCACTTCTCCCTCTTATGGTGGCTGAAATGTCTCTTCCCTCTCTCTCTCCTTGATTTCTTCCTCTTTCACTCCAAATCTCTCTTAAACCCCAACATAAAAAATGAAGTTCTCTCTCTCTAGATCACCCTAGTGGCCTCAATCAAGTGATTTGATTAAGGAAAGACAAAAAATCAAGTGGTAAAAGAAATTAAGGTAAGTTGGAAGTTAAGGAATTTATAGATTTAAATTATTTTTTTAGTGTTTTCTCATAGTTTTGGATGCATAGAGATTGGATTTGGTGTTATTTTGAGCTAAATAAAATGAAATCATGGTGTTTTGTTGGAAGGGAAATTCGGCCAAGGATGATGGAATTGAAGGATGAAGTTTTGTTTTGTCTCAAGTGAAGAAAAGTGAAGCTTAAGGAAGCTAAAGCATGAAAAAAGGTAAGTGACTATAAAATCCTTTAGTTTCCCTATTAATATGAATTTTTCTTAATTATGTATTTAAGGTAAAAATATATAAAGTTGTTAATTAATGAAATTATGTTAGGGTAAATGAAATTAAGCATGAGAGGAAATGAAATGAAGGCCTTAATGGAAAAAAGAAAATTTTTAAGGTGAAAAAAATGTTGGTGGCCGAATTATCTAGGTAAAGAAAATAGTGAGAAAATGCATGAAATTAATGTATGTTAGCTTAAAATAATAATAGACGTGACAATTGATGTCTATGAATTTTTAGAGAATATTTGGAATTAATTTGGAAATTTTTAAGATTTTGTATAGTATATGTATTGAATGAAAATTTTGAATTAGAGTGAATTAAGTGACTATTTTGATGAAAAATGAAAATGATCAATAAAGAATGCATAAATAAATTTTATTGGAATTTATTGAATTTATTAGGATTTTATTGAAATTTTCATGTGATTATGTGTAATGAAAATAATTGAATTATCAATGTATAATTGTATAAAAATGACTAAAGTGATGAATTAATATGAATTTAAATTAATGTCAATGACAAGAAATAAAAAGTCAATCGATGAATTTTTTGAAATAATTATTAAGTCGTGAAAATAATAAGAATAATGAATTATCGGTAAATAATTCATGAAATGAATGAAAACGATGGAAATAAGTTGATAAGTAAATAAAAAGAAAGATAAAATAAAGTTTTAAAGGAAAAAAAGGACTCAAATGAAAGAAAATAAAAGTTTTGGGGCAAAATGATAATTTTGCCAAAGTGGATAATTAATGAGTAAAAATAAGTAAGAAATAGTAATAAGGGCAAAATGATAATTTTGAAGACCTAACTGTGTCAAAAGATAAAGTTTTCATGGTATGGGGACTAAAATGTAATTTTAGCCGAAAATGGTAAAATAAAGAATAAACGATGAATAATGAAAAAAATTATATAATAAAAATAAAAATAAATGATTATAGTGGCAAAATTGTAATTATGTATTTGAAATGAATAATCCGATAGAAAAAGTCAAATTATGCATTTTTAAGGAATAAGATAATAAATTATATTAATAGAATTCCTAATTACGTAAAAAGTAGTAAAATAAAGGTGTGACTAATTTATCAAAATAAATTAGTCAATAAAAAGTATTAAAAGAGTAAATAATTTATAAGATATTTAGCCGACGAAGAATAAGTGGGCATAATGAATGATTGAAAAGTTTGGACAGTAAAAGAAAAGGAAAAAATCATAAAAAGCTGACATTTGAATTATTATACAATAATTCGCAAAGAATTATACAAAAAGAATAAAAGAGAATTGTGAATTATAATGTCATAATTCATAATGTGTATAAAAGACTGAAAAGCCCAAGTGTTTGAGTGAATTATTAAAGAATAATTCACAATAGTGACTTGAAAAGATAAAGTGAAGGAAAAGACAAAAAGTTATTGAAAAGTTAAAAGTACTAAAAAAGTGTATTTGATCGGAATATAATGTACAAAGAAATAAAAGAAAGAAATTAAAGATTTTAAATGTTCAAAAACGTTTACAAAGGTGATTGATTATGTTTGCCCTTAGCAATAAGCAGGTATTATTATTCTTGTTTTGGATATAATTGGCTAACCATAAGGACGTCTCTGTATTTTGGTGTAAGTCATGGCAATTTGCTTAGCTATGGGTGGGATCTTTGATCTCCATAGCTTCAGTGAACGTGAAAATGTATCTGTTTCTGCTCTGTGAGACTTGATCTTTCGAGATCATTTCTCTATCTGTTCAGTGGGACCTTCGGGTCCAGCCCCGAGTATCCTTTTTGAGAATCCTGTTATATTGCACTAGAGGCGCATCGAAATGAATAAATTGGTACCGTTTAATTGAATTGAATATAAAAAGTTATAATAAAAAATGTTTCGTTTCGAAAAAAATACAAAGTTGAAATAAATCTGTAAAGTTACTCGAAAAGTGTGATTAGTAATAAAAAGAAAAAGAAAGGTTTTATAAGAATAAAATATTAAATTAAGGTTTAGTTAAGCTTTTATAAGAATTTAAAATATATTTTATTTTACGTGAAAAAGATAAATTTAATTAATTGATATTTTTTGTACCAATTACTATTGTGAAAAGTGACAAGTTTGGAAAATAATATTAATTTCTTGCTTAAAGTTAAAAAGTGAAGATATTGACATGAAGTGAAACTTATTGCTTATGTAACGTCTTTCTGGAAGAAAAGTTAAATAAAGAGTAAAACAATAAAAAGTCACATAATTGTTCAATGAGGAATAAGTAAAAGACATAGGTCTTAAGCAAATATTTGAACATAAGTAAAGGTATAAAAGAAAGAAAGTTATGTCTGCAAAATGCTCCAAAATAGCTGTATCGCTTTGCAATAAAGTTTATAAGCCTTTTAACAGCAATGTATTTATTAGATTAAAGTTAAAGTAAAGTAAAAGAACAACTAGCAAAAAGTGAAGTTATAATACAGATTGAATAATTGACCAGTAAATCAAGAATTTAAAAATAGTTTATTTTGGTACTAGTAAAGACACGAGTACCAATACACATTGTTAAATGTAATGATAATTAAATCGATGTGGCTAAAAGATAAAACGGAATTAATGATAAAAGTAAAAGTTATAGTAAATATTAACGTAAAGGTAAAAATAAATCCGATATCGATTCACCTAAAAAGATACTGTAAAGTAAGTTGAAAGTTTAGAAACAAAAGAACATTGATTACCAAAATACGAGTTAATAACATGACTAATGCTAACCGAAGTAAAAGAAAATGTTTAATGAAAAAAGTATAATAGTAGCATAAATTACGAAATTATGCTTTATCTTGAAAAATTCTTGGATTAGTAGTCATCACTGGGCATATTTAATGCTCAGCACGTAGTATTTACTGCGTGCAGATTTTAAAGTGTTGCGGGAGCACAGTACACTGAAGGTCTAGATCGAAAGAGAGGATTTTTTGTGTTAGTTGGTGTAAGCTTTTGGCATGTATATACTTAAACTATTAAGGTAAAAGATTGAATTGTATTTTGAGTATATTTTTAATTGTTAATGGATGAGTGGCTAGTGCAAGTTTTGGCATGATGTTTGATGTTTGTTTTAATTGTTATTAGACTTTTGTTTGATTCTAGAATTAATGAAAAAGTATTTTAAGTGTTTCGTATTGTTTGGAAAAAAAAAATGTACCGGTTTCGACCAAGTTTCGCTTCGGAAAAGACTATTCTGAGAAGGGTGTGACACTCCTTGCATGTCATATGACTTATTTATATCCTATTATGCACTTATTTTAATTTATTTTGTTTTATTTTATTAAATATGCACAAATTTCTTCAAGGTCCCTATTAAGTTACATATGGCAATTTTCCCTTTTAAATTTTATTTTCTACTCAATTTAATCATAATAAACATTTTACCATATACTTCTCAATTTAGTCCACAAAATTACATTTTGGTCCCTAATTAAATTTTTATTTATTTTAATAGTAGCCGAATTTCTCTCTTAATTTAGGCATGTCTAAATTTTAATTTAATGTCATAATTTCATTAATTTGTCTTCCAATTTTTAAATTCTAAGTTCAATTTCACATTTATAATTAACCTAAATTTTTTCCTAATCATATATACAACATATATGAAATTAAAGGGTTTAGAGTTATTCACTTACCAAATTGTACTTCAAATCACTCTACAATTTTTTCTTTGCCTTTGTCTTTGTTGGCTTGATTTTCCCCTCCTTGTCCCTCTAATTGACCTTTTGTCCAAAATTAGCCACGAATTAAGTCAAATTTAGTTAAAATAATTTATATTAACTTAAGATCAACACTTAAATAACTAGATTATCAAGAGAAAATCAATTTTTTTCCAAACTTACCAAAATATTCACTTGATAAAACGGATTATTTCTTGCTTCCTTCACTACTATAGACAACCAAAGATGGAGGAGAAACAAATGGTGGTAATTTGGATGAAATTAGGGGTAGAAATCCTAAGGATTTATGCTTGGGAAATAAAGAAAAATGAAAGAAGAAAAAGAACAACAAGCCACGTCAGAAAGAGAAGAAGAACCAGCCAAAATAACAAAGAAAATCTGAGTTTTTAACATTTATTATGGCTCACCAACTTTACCCACAAAATAATTAATTAAGTTTTAAAGGGTTAAAATGTCACTTATCACCACTTAATTGGCCAAAATATTTTTAATTGTCAAATTTTGATAAAAATTAGATCAAAAATTCCTAAAAATGTTAATTAGGCTATGTTTAAAATTTTGGGTCAATTTGAGGTCGTTTCGATATCAAACTTAGTCCGAATGCATATTTTTACCAGTCCGAAAACTAAATTTTCAAAGTTTTCGAAAATTTTATTTTACCCTTCCAAAATTCATATTCATAATTTTTAGTGACTTGGTGCAATCGAAATAATTTATGAAATCCGTGAAATATTTTCAAGCCAGTCAAAATTTCCGGTCAACTCGACCAGTTCCATTATTAATTTTATTTTTCACTTTTAGAGACCTATTTAACCTCAAGTTCATTTCAATTATACCACCGAACTCATTATGAAAAGTACTTTTTTAATGGTAAAATAAAAATTTTGTGAGTCCAGTGAGCCTCGAGTGGCACTATTTATCCTGAAAAGTATATTCACGAAATCAATGATTCGAGGGATGTTATATTATTGGAAAAAAAATAAATGGTAAAGTAAATTAATTTATATTGAAAAATATTGAAAATTTAAAAATGATAGTTAAATAAAATTTGAATTTTAGTTAAAAGTGATAATAAAAGGAATGAAGTGAGTAATATTTTGAGATATGTTGATTCTTTAGAAATGTTGAGTTTTCAAACTCCAAGGAGATTCAAAAAAGGTACGAAGACAGAACCATAATGAGGTCTGTACATTGGATGTGAGGGTTAAGCCCTATTTTTACTAAAGAGTTGGTTTAAGGCTATGGGTAGAAAATCAAGTTCTTTTTTAAAATAAAATTAAGACTTTGTTTGATTTAGCTGATAAGGATGCAAATAGCTAATAATTGTTTTTTTTTTAATGTTTTTAGCATGGAATTTTAAGCAGACTGATACTGACGAAAGGTACCTTTAAATCCTACCATATTTAAATTAATATCTATTCGAGATACTATCATATGTAATTGCGGCATTCCAACGAAATTTACTGTATCCATAAAAACTCAAATCCGAAATCACTTGCTTAAATAACCAAAATTCTTTCCATTCAGATCAACTTACGTTAGTAGCTAATAGTTATTAGTTATACTTGATAGCCAATTTTTGATACCTAATGGCTTAATTGATATTTGATAAAATCATAGAGTTATTTCTGTTATATATTAAAATTACCAATATGGGTAATTTTTTTTTATTTTACTCTACATACTTTTTCTATAATGTACATTTAAACAAGAATACCATATATGGTTTATTATTGAAACTAACAATTAAACTAAGCAATAAAAAATATTAATCAATATATGGTTTATAATTAATTTCCACATATGTTACTAATTAAAATAAATTGTTTATAAAGTCGTTGATTTCTCTCGAATTAGAATATAAGAATGTGTGGTTGGATGGGCTCAAAAATGAGATTAAGCCTATGAGTGAAGCACCTGAAATCACAAAACAGAGTGCCATGAGTGACTTTGATACTTAAATTAGCAGAAAATTTTTATATATAAAGAAAAATATAAGAGAAAGAAGTTCTTGAAATTAAAAATATTACTATTAATTAACTCTATTAAAAGCAAGCTTTTATATAGTTTAAAAAATATATTGTAGACCGATCGTTGAAATTAATTGATGTGAATCATTTTAAAATGTCAAAAATTATATAACTTGAACTATAAGGAGAGATAAATAAAGAATACGCTCAGATATGTTGTGGCACATCAAAAGTAACCACATATTTGATTGACACAACATGTGAATTTCAAAGCAGACTTTGGGTCTTGCCAAGATGGGTCAATCTTCTTTAGGCTATACATGATGTGTTGTTAGTCGGTAAGCGTCTGTGTTTGCAATATATGCAAATTGAATGCATATCAAAGACAACCGCTAGTTAAAATAACTGATTAAACTGAAACAACCAATAGTTAAACTAGTATTTTCGAGTTATCCGAGGTAACTCACACAAGAATAGGTTGCTCTCTTTTGTGGCTGGAATTGTTCTTTTTAGGTCTAAGATTCTCATATTAGTTAAAAAAAGATAAAAATTAAAGGTTGTTTATATTTGTGTGCCATTGGCATGTAAATTACAAATATTCACATATGGTAATGAAAATAAATTTCCGTCTGCGGTAAAACCAAGATTTTTGAAAGTTGGAATCCGGGGTTTGCAATTTAATTATAAAAAAGTTATCCAAAAGTTTGTAATAATAGATAGTACGGGGGCGCGCTTCGTAATATTGAATTCTTAAAGACAGGCTAATCCGGTAAAAAGCGAGAACTTCTGGGAAGAAATATTTGCAAATTCCCGTAAGTCAGCCATTTCCTTTTTTAACACCCAAAATTCGAACAGAACACAGGTTGAAGAATTTATTTATTTTCTTACTAACTCTTTTCATGAATTAAAAGAAACACTGCCTATTTTTCATGGTATAAAATGGAAATAAAATCAATAAACTCTGCCTATTTTATTTAAAAAAAAAAGATTATTTATATTCGTACTAACTATTTTTATTAATTAAGAACGGAAATAACAAATCTACAATGAATATAGTTATTCTCTTTCGGAAGAGGTTAGCTGGATATCCTGCGCACCCCATTTTTTCATTCGTTCGGATGCCTCTTCAACCTGAAATTAGGAGGTTAAGCACTAAGGATAATACAAACTCCTACTATATATACACTTAGTGATAATTTTCTGCTGGATTAGTAAATAATAATAAAAATTAAAATGTGAAAAAATAGTAGCTCACCTCCTTGTTCCAATTCGTTTTATAAATAATGTAAATGAGAATTAATGTCTGCAAGAAGGTCCCAAAAATCATGCCCATCCAAATTCCCTGCAACAATCCCCAATCCATAAGAGTAATGTAGTTGAGAGTTGAATGGTAATAGTTCTTCATGGGAATTTACCTGTACATGTAAACTTGTTTTGTAGCCAAGGAAAAACCCAAGAGGAAGCCCAATTGCATAATAACAGAACAGGTTTATATAAGCTACCAAAGCTTGCCATCCTCCCCCTACAGCCACACCTACAGCCAAACCCAATTATATACATTTTAAACATTATCTTAACTCGAATGAAATTTAAAAACTATATTACCTGAAATCACTGGTTGAACACTGTTTAATATCATAGTTATGCAAAGAAGATAAGCCAATTTAGAAACAGCTTTCCTCATCTCTAAGCTATCAGTAAAGATGATGGAGAAATCATCCTTTGTTATCATTATAATGGTTGCGAAAAATAAACCTATCACGAATGACTCCAAGCATGTGATTATCACCGAATACTTAGCAGCTCTAGGATGCTGTGATCCCAGCTCATTCGAAACTCGAACGCTGCAAGAAAGCATTTCACCGATTCAATTGATGGATGAGTCAAGATTTGATCGGTTTGAATGAAAAGATTGGAACTTTAGGTATAATTTTCATAAAATCAGACTGCATCGAAATGATAATAATAATGAAAAAGGGAAAATAGAAAATGGAAATTTTGACCTTATAGCTGCATTGATTCCAATAAACAACATGCCTTCCCAGCCGTTGATGTTCATGCTGTAACAGGTGAATTTGATGAAAATTAAACATAGAATTGGAATTTTTTAAATAGAAATGGAAGGCAGAAAATTGCTCATTTCTCACCAGATTGATAGGGAACCAACAGCAAAGACAGGATTTTCAAGATGTCCAGTCAGAACAATAATGGTCATAAAGTACCAAATCTCAAGACAAATCATCACAGCTGAAGCAACAGATAGTTTAACAAAACCCCATAAGTCCTTAAAAGCCAACCAGGAAAGTCCGGTCCACCCATCTTCGCACCAACTAACAACATAAACCACCTGAGCCAATGCAATGCCCCAAGCTGAAACATCATAGGCAGCAGCCGCACCAGCCAACCCCCACTTGAACACAACAATGAACAGATAAACCACTAAAGTGTGTAAAATCAGAGCAAAAAATCCAATCCAAGCCAAGACTCCAACTTTGCTCTGTGCTTGCAAGAACTTTTGGGTAGGGAAATTGAATGCAAGTGAAAACATTTGTGGGATAACTAAGATTGTGAATTTTCCTGCAATTGTGGCTATGTCTGATTCTTGTCCTAGCAGCCTCAAGATTGGCGTTGCATACATGTAAAGAGGCAATAAGCAGAAACAAGCTGCAGTTAAGATTATCCATGATCTTTGCATATATACACCAAGTAAATCTGTTTGCCCTGCTCCAAATGCTTGCCCGCATAATGTCTCTAGTGCACTTCCCATTCCCAGCTGCATTTTCATCAAAATTATGGGTTAGATACATCATAAGCAACTATCAATTGCTTGAAACGAAAGCATTGGTTATATTTTATATGCATTTTTCAATTTATCCAGAAAATTTTATTTTTCTTGATTCCTTTGTATTTCACCATTCATGATAAATAATAATTCTGGAAAAAAGAATTTGTTCTTTTTAGGATGAAATAAGACAAAAATGACTGAAAAATTGAAATTCAAGTACAAATTTGATTTAAAAGTTAAAAACTGGGGAGACAATTCGTCAATTTCTGGAAAGCTTTGAGAGTCAATTTGGTGGCTATGCAAATTATGAACAAAGGGACGGGAATCACCAAAAAGCCAAAAGAGAAATTTGAAATGACAGAAAGGGAAATGGCAACTGCAGAAAGCTCAAGATCTCCAATATGGCCAACGAATATATTAGTAAAGGAGTTAATTCCATAATTGCAGAGGATATTGAAAGCTATAGGAGCCGCAATAGCCCATAGTTTGGAAGATTCCAAAAGGAAAACATATTTAGCATCTTGAAAATTTTGAATAGGAGGACAATCCCCTGTTTCATTAGTAAGCAAAGTGGTAGGTGCATGGTGAAGATCAGCAGTTTCAAACAAGGCAATCTCATGAACCGCAGTGGTTTCGCTACTCGCAGCCCCATCAATCAATGGCTGTACTTGGTGTGATCCAGGTCTGTGTCTGGGGGACGATCTAGCAGAGGATGAACTACTGCTCCCCTCAGCTCTGATCTGCTCATTTTCTTTATTATTCCCAATTTTTGCTCCTTTTTGGTTCAAACCATTTTCTTGATTTTGTGTTTTTAGATTGTTTTTTCCCAACTGAAAATTGCAAATTGTGAATTCTCACTTCTTTTTTTTTCTTCTAATTATTTTTTTGAGAAACCATCTTGTCATACTTTTTTTTTTCAAGTGATGGCTATATTTGAGGATAGCCATGGAATTACGGAAAAACAGAGGGAAAATTGACTGGTCTTGGTATTTCAGTTATTGGTGTCCACATTCTTACAAGATCGATTCTAGGAAGTGGAGAAATGGAACATGTTTCCCACAAATCGTAATATGTAATGTCCCTTTTCTCCCTTTACAATAAATGGTGCAAAATAGAAAATGAGAAGATGAGAATTGATTACAATATATAACTCTTATCAATCAAATGTATAAGTTTTATCACAACTCATATTCTGCAGATGAAAATTTAATTTCACCCACCAGAGTTAACTCTTACAAATACACTTATTTAGCAATTCAGTCGACTGAAACTGGTTGCATGTTTTCAGCCTCTTTCCTCAGTTCTTCAAACAGGGGAATGACAAGTATCGCTCACCGAAACTTGGATGAACAGTCTGAAAGTCAAAACAGCAAATCAGTTCAGATATAATGATGAAAAGATCTTCTTGTATTAATAAAATTGTGAGCTTTAGTCACGGATCAGAAAATTTTAAATTAATGACTCTTAAGAACAAAGAAGTTATTAATCTCTTTAGTGCAAAGTCAATTGGCAACATTTCCTTCCACAAGTATTCAAGTAGTTAGATTCTTATAGCTGAGAGTCGGAGTTCTTTTTTTGCGCATCTTTAAGAGAATTTTTTTCTTACCACAATAAGTTTGCCTTTGTTCTCTGGCAATTGAGCAAGTTTAATTGCAGCAACTGTGTTGCCTCCAGATGATATTCCCACCTACATGAACCAGAAATCAAAAATAAGAGAGACGACAATAAAAACCTTTTAAAGAAACAAAATGCTTTCCAAATATCAACTATAATAGAAGTAAAATTGGGTTCAAGTTATTACAAAAAGACCCTCCTCCACTGCCAATCTCCTAGCCATATTTACTGCATCTTCACTGCTAACCTGACATTCAAGCATTTGCAGAGTCAGTTTGATATTTCAGATCAAACATAAAAAATATATTTCTTTCATTTCTTTACCCTCTTATCTTTCCTTCTACACAGTAACACTTACCTCCAGAACTTTTTCCATTAAATCCATGTCCAATATGTCCGGTTTGAATCCGACTCCATTTCCAGTGATAAGATGAGGTCCTATTTCAATTGAAACCACATTATCAACTCTAGCTTTTCCAGCCAAAAAAAGGGGAATTAATAACTTATAATGAGCTCTTCTGATTACAAAATCAATAAATATCAACTGAATACTCTCTTCGGTCACCGAGTTTAATAGAACGTGACAGTGTTAGCTTTGGAATTTCAAGACCTAACATTCTCACCTGGTTTACCACCATTCAGCACATTACTTTCAGCAGGCTCCACTCCATATATCTGAGCACAACGAAAATAAGTTTACAACATTGGTAAATAAAAAATAACCAATTATTTGATTGGATATGGTATCTATGCATTGAAATCGACCAAAAAAATAAATTGAAGTTGCATACCTTAACATTGGGATTTTTGGACTTAAGATATTGACAAACACCGGAGACTGTACCTCCACTGCCTATTCCCATCACAAAGATATCAACTTGTCCAAGTGTGTCCTCCCAAATTTCAGGTCCGGTGGTTTCGAAATGGACCTGTTTTTTCAAATATCAATTTAATATCTACTGACAAATTAAACAATCAAATTCCAATTAATACAAGCATGTAGCTAGATTACTCACCTTGGTATTGGCAGGGTTAGCGAATTGTTGAAGCATAAAAGCATTTGGTGTGGATTCCCAAAGTTGATGGGCCTTCTTAACTGTTCCTCCCATTCCCTTAGTTGGGTCAGTGAGAATCAGCTCAGCTCCAAATGCTCTCATAGCCACCCTTCTCTCCAAGCTTGTGTATGAGGGCATAGTTAAAACCATCTTATATCCTTTCATTGCAGCCATGAATGCCATGCTAATCCCCATATTACCAGATGTTGGCTCTATCAAGGTTGTCTAATAGGAAACAAATTATAAATGTTAGGAACAACAGATTTATAAGAAAAATCTAGACAATTTGGAAAAAGAAATTGCTAAACGAACCTCTCCAGGAGTGATTAAATTGTTCTTTTCTGCATCATTGATAATTGAAAATGCTGGTCTACATAGAAAAAAGGGTGGTTTCATCATTTGATTTCCATTTGGAAAGTAAAAGCTAACCTCAAAAACTAGATATTGAAGTTAGAAAGGTTAGTATGTTATAGAAAGTCCTCAGTCTCATTAGCAGACAATTCGTAAAGTGATATTATCATTTGATTTCTAATAGAAAACTCTAAGCTAACTTCAAAACGGAGATATTGTAATTAAAGGGGCTAATAGGTTATGCGGAAACACTCAACTTTGTGAGAGGGCTAAGGAAGAAGGGGCAATATATTGGCTTGATTCCATATTAGAAACCCAAAATTAACTTAAAACTTATATATTGAAGCTAGAGCTGCAAAATTTGTTATAAGAAGCCCTTCAATCTCATAAGCAGAAGAAGTGGAATTAATGAAGAGTTTCATCAATATAACTGTCTTTGATGCTGGCAGTTGGTTGCATCATCTCTTGCTTCACAGCTATGTAAGCCCCACATCCTTCAGTTACTTTGTTAAGATACACAAGGGGAGTTCTTCCAATTAGCTAAATAATGCAAAAGAAAAAAAATCAGTGAAATCGACATAAGATTCGAGAAAATCATAACAGCCACTAACAATCACTTGCACAGTAGAATCTGAGTTCTCCAGACATTACAGAAGTAATGAACAGAGCAGTCAATAATTAACTTCTAGGAGAAATCAAGAGAAAATAAGCAGAAGAGAAGAATTATATACAGATAAATACACTTTCAACAGAAAAAAGAAATGGAAATGATGACAAACCCAGAAAAGGAAACAAGAAAAACAAAAATGGAAGAAAATAACTGAAGCGAAAAGAGCAAAGGAGAAAGAAAAAGAGATATACTCGAGCAACTTCAGTCTTGATTTTAGTTCCAGGAAGATGCTCGGGCAGATCCCTTATTCTTTGAGCAAAAGAAGGAGAAGCAACAGCAGCCTCGATCAGTGGAGAACAGTCTGCTTACTGCAACATCTTTGGCGGCTAAAGATTTTTTCTGCAACAAGCTCCTCAAAGCAGCCATTGATGAAAGCTTGAGAGAAATGGTGGAGATGACACCCTCTTTTATAAGGTTATTGTTTTTGAATCACATGAATGATAATAATAACTGTTGTTTCTTTGTCTCCTTTAGGATTAATAAAATACAACACAAACGAAATATACATTATTTGGAGTGATTTGCTTAATAATTCCTTTAATTTTATGGCCTGCAACGCTAAAGTATCTAAATTTCAATTTATAAAATTAATAAAATCCTCCAATGGAATAATTAGTTGGTAAATAAATCTGATTTGTTGTTTTTTTTTTCTATTTTTGTATTTCTTTCTATACTTTTTCTTCATTTTCTCGTATTTTTCTCTTCCTATTTTTCTAGTCCGCTTAGCTTGTTATATTGCATAGGCATGATTAAGAAATACGAAAATTTTTTAAAAAATAGATTATGGATATGAAACATAAAATTTATTGATAAAAAAATTATATACAATTATGAATTTAGACTAAAAATACTTGAGTTATAAAAATAACTTGTTCTGAAAAATTTTAAAGAAGTCGCAATATATATATGTATGCATATATATATTAAAAATGCACATAAAAAAGTATGCTTTTTACAATTAATTGTATTTAGGCATCGGAGCACATGGTTTGTATTTTTAATTCATCCACATAGCACACAAGTTTTGGAGCAAAGTACATGAGAATGGGCAAGTGGGGATTTGAGCTATGGAATTTAAATATTTGCATGGTTTAAGTTTACGTGATTTTCAATCATTAACATAGGTATTCAATTTAATAAATTTTTTAAGAGATAAAGTTACCAAATCCAAATGTTTAAACATTTCTTCCACCTAACTTTGCTGTTTTTGAAATTTTATTCCCATCTTTTTGTTGTTAAGAATTAAATGGATAAATAACACTTATATAAAAATTTTATGCTGATAATATATTATATATCATTTAGAAAAAGGTCCAAAATTAAATGGAATCTGATTCAAAAATCTAAATTCCAAATACATGCTACCACTCCCATAATAGACCTATCGATTTACTTGTAGAACTAACCTAACATATCTAATCATACAACTACAGGTATAATTTATATAAACACTCAACCATTACCTTAATGCGTGACATATGGGACATAATAAATAGTGCAACACTTAATGCGTGACTTTTTATTGGATTCATGAAATGGTTGATAGATGGATGGGAATAGGGATGATCGCGAGACGGGACGGGAGCGGGGAGTACCTCCCCACCTATTGCCCCATGTAAGGGCGGGACGGGGGCGGAACGGAGACCGATAGTATTTCGGAAAAAAAATTCCTCTTGTTCCCATCTCCGCGAGAATTCCCATCCCAGCATAAAAAATTTATTATAACTAAAATATAATATTTAATAATTAATTATAATTGAAATATAATATTTAATAATTAAAAATATAAATTCAATTACAAATCAAACTAATATAAATTTTAATAATTGATAAAATTAAAATTAAATATAATTTAAAACTAAATTTATAAATATAATTAAATTTAGTAATTAAATTTCGGAAACGAAAAAATTTCGAAACGGGGACCACAATTCCCGTCCCCGCCCCGAATTCTAAGTTGGAAAATATTTATTTCCCGTCTCCGTCCCCACGGAGGAATTTTTTGGGGATTTTCCGTCTCATTCGGGGAGGTTTCCCACCGGGGACGGGAATTCTCCGTCCTGTAATCATCCCTAGACGGGAAGATACTTTGCATTATATCCATAATGACAAAAATAAAACAACGTGAGCAATAGACCAAGTATATTGTTGGTCACAGCATAAATATGTACTGTTTACATTGGTTGGTGCCTTATTTGGGAATAGCTGCGAGGTTGGGGAAAACTCTCAATACTTGACTGCAAAAGAATAGATTTTTTCTTTTTTTTTTTACAATCGTGAAGCCATTCAATGGTTGTTATGCAGAGTATTACTTGCAAGGGGGAATTTAATTAATAACTCAAATATATATAAATCTGGTTATTGAATATATATATCTCACTTCTATAATTACTTTAAATCAGGTTTTTAATAGCTGGTATATGATGAGAAACGAGGCCACTATCCAAATAATATATTTAATCATTAATTTTTATCTGTGGTTTTTAATAGATTATATAACTGGTTATTATATAGATCTTCTTCTGAGGCCGAATATAGAGCTCTCGCTTTCACTACTTGTGAAGGCCTTTATCATCTACGGTTAGGCCCAGCCCAATCACATCGTCCTTCTCCTTCCCTTCGCTGCTTCGCATCAGTTGGGAAGCAAAACCTACATATACTCAAACCACAGTCACTGGTCATATTTGCTCAAACGATGTCGTATTCCTACATCCTCATCTTTATCCTTCTGCCCTTGTTATTCTCACCGGACGGCGAATTTTTCCGATTTGCCGAGGGAGGAAAGCGAAGAGTTCAAATCTCCGACGATCTCGACGACGTCGTGGACGACGAAGAGGACGAGGCCTGGAAGCAATGGGGCAAGAAATCGACGCCCTCTTTTGATGATGATCCACCGCCTTCCGATTTGTCCGATATGGACATGTCGCAGATTCAGGATTTGATTATGAAGCAGCAGGTTGGGCCGGTTTTTGGATTTGTTAAGCTCCGATTGGGTGCGCGCCGGACTCCGGTAAATGGAATTCTGATTCTTTTCTTTTCCTCTTCTTCTTTTTTTTTTTTTCCTATTTTGGCTGTCGGGTTCAGTATTTACCTGTCAATTTGGCTTGCACTTCATGATGATGCAAATATTGATAGAATAATGAAGTTATGCAGTGAAATTGAGTTGGAAAATCACGAATTAAAACAAATGCAGGTCGTTAAGTTCTGATTTTCCCTCCATTTGAGGTTATTTGATTGGTTTATGGAATTCTATTTAACCAAAGGAACTTTCCTCTTCCTTTTCTATTCAAGTTTCAGTTTGGCATTAGATTTGCCAACAGATATACGGTGTTAATTTCAGGATATGGTTGCTGAGATTGCTATGAAATGGACAAAAGTTCTTAGAACTGGAGCAGTTGATGTTAGGTTCACGGGTGTTGATCCCAGCACAATCATGTTCACCTTGCAAAATGGCCGTCAAAGCATGGAGGTGACTTGTTTATCTTTATAATCCAAATTCAGTTTGTTGATCTTCTGTTCAGCATAAGAGCTCCTATTTTGCTCATTTTTTGACAACAATTTCCTGAATCTTTTGTGTTTCCCGATACATGTGATCTTAGTTTGGAAATTTAAGACTGTTGATTGAGCTCATAAGATCCAATTTCATGTTTTGGTAGCACCTCATTTTCTTCTCAACTTCTCTTATTTAGTTGAAAGAGTTCATCTTAGAGGAGCTGGAGGCATATGAGATCAAGATTGGTGATCAAGTCTTCCGTAGACCCGGAGACCCTCCCTTCGAAGAAGTTCTGGAGAAGCTTCGGAGTGAGAAGGACAAGGCTCCAAAGGAAGAATTGTAGATAGTTTGCTGCGAATCCTCTTGCAGGAAAATAGTTAATCAACTAGTTCACTCGGCGTTTATCTTTGCACTCTTTAATCTCTACTTACCCATTGACCTATAATCTGTCTTTACACGGACGTGGCTTAATACCCAAATGCCAGTATTTTTTTGTTGTTTTTTGCACTGTGATCGAGCTATTTTGGGTAAATATACTTTTCTCTGTGTCGAGTCTAATATTGAAATTCAAGTTGTGCAAGTGACAAGCCGATTCCTTGAAATCGCGAAACAATTAATAATAACATTCATTTCGTTCAGGCTCGACTTCCTTAATTTGCAGTTGGAAGAATTAATAACAAGTATTTGCATGTGACGAGCAATACAATAGAGTTGCATCTCGTTTCAGAAGATTTTTCTGGGTCTGACCTTTGTTGCCCAAACTTTTAGCATATATGGTTTGACATATAATACAGTGATCCGTAATTTGCATTAGTAAATGTGAACCAATCAACTATTTCAGCTTCTCACTGAAGTCAGAGAGCTGTAGAAGTTTAATCCTGGCAATGCTAGCTGCTTCTTCTCTTTCTTTCTGAGTGTTATAACCCCAATCCCCTGTTTCAATTAATAATTCTCAGCAACCAAAACTGAATACATATAATGCGCATACTTTCCATTAAAACTAAAGTGAAGAATTGAGAGAGAGAGAGAAGAAGCAGCAAAAAGTAGGTGCCATTGTCAAAAGCTGCACTGCAAGGGAGTATCATACCTAAGTACAAGTTCCAACCATCCAATTCGGGCTCTTTAATGACATTCTTAAGCGTTGCAAGCCGATCTTCCACAAAACTGAGATTTGTCAAAATCAATTTCAGTTTTCAGCTTATTGAAGAAAAATTAATGACAATCCAGCAAATTGGCAGAAGTTCCATCAGGGGATCAATATTTTAACAACTCAATAAGCATCAGTTCATATATCTTACTGCAAAGTCAGCCCTTGGTGTTCAGGTTTCTCTTGTATTTGCTTCAATACTTTTGTCTTAGGACTGAAAACAGTAATCAAAGTAAAGGCAGGAACTAAGTTCCTATAACTGGAATTGAAAGAGAGAGAACCAAAAAGACGCCAGAATAATAATAACTATCCCAATTTCTATATTCAATTTTTACTAACCCAGTTCCCAAACCATATATTCTTTCTCGTGGAATAGTTACTCCAGCAAGCTCTCGTAATAAAGCATCAGCAAATCTGATCTGGAACAAGAAACAAATCAAGAAAAGAAGGGCTGAACTGCTAAGATATTAAAGGAGATTAAATAGTAAGCATTTTCAGTATCTTCAAATTTCCCCATTGTATTAGAATGTTCAAATACTATAAAGTTTTGATCTGGATCCAAAATGCATGATATGTAATAGGGTATACCTGTTTTGTGGTGACAATATATACCCTTGAGCTTGCAAATTTCAGAGCATCAGGAACACCTGGGTAGAATCTGCAGAAGAAGTCTAGTTAGATATTGAGGACTAATTATCAAATCCATCTAGCAGTTCAGTGTATAAAATTTTATCTCGTGAGGGCTACTATAAAATGCCAATAATTGGTCTCAGGCCAATAGGAATGAGGTTTGTTTTACCAGTAAGAAGCATTATTATTGAACTTAATATTATCCAGAATGAGCAAAGTCAGCACAATTCAGCACAATCCTTGGAGGCAGTATTAGAAGGAGATTAATGATCGTGTCTATTCTCTAGAGAAATTGTGCTCTTTGGTAGTATAACCTTGATAATAATGAAACTGGTATAATGCCCATATTTCCTAAAGTAAATAGCTTCAAATAATAATTCCTTTATGTCCTATAACTTGTCCTTAGGTAGGTTGCATTCATCACACGCTTGGTAGAAATGTACTTAGTGCTTGTTTCCATCTCAAGAATCTGGTTGAAGTACCTGTTTGCTCCAATCCATGTTGCCAAGTGCTTGTCCATCCATTCATCCCTGACCTTTCCAAAGAGTTCTATCAAGGGATCCCGATCCTCATCCCATTCTTCCATAATAACAGGTTTTATCTTTGACCAATTCTCCAATATTCCCTCCGCTGATAGTCCTTCTGCAACCTTGAAGATTGAACTACACTCATCAGGTCACGGCCAATGATTAGAAGGTAATGGAATTTTGAGCAGCAGAATGATTTTGGATTAGCGATACCCTTAATTCATAACAGAGATTAATGTCAAAGTAATCTTAATTCTTTCAAATGTAGCAGATTATTTTGAGCAAAAGCAATGGTAACATATACACACCGAGGACTTTCTAATAGAAGGCATTCTTGTCTCCAGAAGCAACCTTACAAGTAACACATTTTCATATCCAGTTTCCACCACAGGCCTCACCTGCCATAACACAAAGCATTAATTACCCTAACTAATTACCCTAACACATTCATGTTCAGCTCTTATTATGTCATTATGAAGCGGATGATAAGAGAGAAAAAGAATAATGTTCGTATCTTCGAAAGGCACTCATTAATTCTTTTATTTTATTTTTTTATTCATTTATTAAGAAAAAGGTATGAAAAAATGGTTTCGAAATCAACTAGAAAGCTAGAACAACGGTATGCCCTTCTTCCTAATAGAGTTGCCAAATACAACTTCTCAGCATCACATTATAACCAATCATCAAATTACCACGATAATAGGTATATTTAAACATTCGTACAGCTTTTTCTCTTTTTATTTCAGCTTAGGGTTAAATTTTTCAAGAAAATGCATCTCCGAGGAAGAACAGAATGAATTTAGTGAGAAATCAAACATAGAACCTTTGAATATGGTGAGAAATAGAAACAATTAATGACTCTGAAGCACCATAACTGTTATAATTCTTCAATCTAAATGGAGATATAGCTTAAATGAAGTAGTTAAGGAAGGGCTTACAATGTACATCTGATCAACAATCCAATCCACCAAAGTGGAATCCACAGCGTCGAACAAACCCGGCCATCTCACTTTAGCAGCCTTTGCATTAACGCATAAGAGCAACAATAAATCAATTCAAAACAGAAACATATCGATCATTTCCTTCTATCCAAATCCAAATTCGAAAGTTTTGTTTTATTTTCAGAGCACCTTAACCGCAGAGACAGAGCTTTCGCCGCAGCTGTCGCAGATAACTCCATCGAAATCCAAGGCGTATAGATCCCCCATTTTCCTCCTCGGCTCAGCCTCTAGGTCTCTCTCTCGGAGATTTTATTTTAAAGATAATATGGTGAATTGATTCTTCAGTATCCGCCACTCAACCTATAATATACCTTCTTGACTTTTGAGGGAAAATACGATTCCATACATATTTTCTTCTTTTGCGGACGTGTCGTTCAAAAATGCTTATAAATTAAATAAATTATCTCTTATACATTTTTTAATATTTAACATAAAATACATTATTCCATCCATTTTTTTATCAATCATTTTTTATATTTTTATTAAAATTAAAAAATAATAAATTAACTTAAATTTAATATTAAATTACGTGATTAAAATTAAATTATCAAATCTGATTAGTTCTAACTTTATTGAAAAAAATAAATTAAATTACATTAAAAATTTAAAAGTGACAGATAAATAAAATTTAAATTTTACTCAAAAGTGATAGATAAAAAATAACGAAATATAATAAAAGAGATTTAATTTAAATGCAATCATTTCATTTTGTGTCCATTTAAAATATTTCCCTAGCCCTAAGATTAAGAAATCAATAATTATCCATAAATTATTAATTTATCATTTAAAAATGTATTTAATTAATTATTTTATTTTTATTTTTTATTAAAGTAGGGGTTTATTTGAAAAAATATATAATTATCTTATTTTTCTGAATAAACATTTATTTTAGAATAAGTTTTTTTTTAAATGGACACTTAATATAGAGTGGATAGAGACATTCCTTGTGTAAATGTGATGGATATTTTTATAAATAAATATAACAGTATTTTACTATTTTTTATTTTTCCTAGCAATAAATAAAAATAGTTCTTATTCAATAAATAAATAAATATATGAGAAATTATTATGTTTATTTTGCGCAGCTATAAAATTGGGGGCCATGATTTCTCTCCCTTAGAATGACTGACCATAAACATGAGATAATTATCCAAGTCACTACACGACGCGCTTTATACCCGCCATTCCCGGTCGAACCTCGTTTCTATATCAGCAAAAGTAACCGGTCCCGCTGGTTTCTCAGTTATCCCAGAAATCACCAGTATAAAAACCATTTAATCTCTCTGTACGCTTCTCTAGACAGTTTCCAATCTCATCTAAACACCATCGTCTTCGTGTCCGTCACCGGTTTCTCGCCGTAGATCTCTTTCAATTGCGATTCTCTGGGTATCATTCCTTAATTTATCTTTCCTTGTGTATAATTTCCAGCAAGATCTTAACTGTTGTGTTTTACGGATTTTTGTCTGACGGATGATGAGTTGATGATTTTTTATTTTTTTTAGTTTGATTTTATCATTATCCTCTGATTACCAAGTCGTTTCTTCTAGGTATCTTATCAGTATATCCTATGAACGCTTGTTATTAGTTAGGTTTTTTCTTTTTTAATTATATATGGTTGGCATGCGTTTTTCTGTGCAAATTGGATGTATTGGTTGATATGATATATTGCTATTGATCATTTCTGCATGAAATATTTTGAGAATTTAATACATCTGACAAATGTATAAATAAAATGGTGCGTTGTTTCCGTTGAATATGTTGTATTTATTTATTTCATGGGGTTAAAAGAACATTTGCAAGATCATATTTTGAACATGATCGCTAGTTTTTATTAAAAATTGTACTTTCAGAGATGTTGTTATATGTTTTCCTGGAGCAGAAGGATAACTAATAGACCGGAGTTTTTGAACAACTACTTTTTCTTTTTTCGGTCATTTAGTCTTGAATTATTACTTTTAGGAACTGAAATGAATTGAAAGCTATTTATTGAAGGAACACATTTTCCTTGGGTCTTCCTTTGTGTGTTCATGTGTTTTATAGCCCATGTAGCAATCCACTTAGAGACCTTTTTTTCATAGGTTTATTTGACTGATTTATTGGTTTGTTTTTCCTAATTGAAGAAGTAAGTTGCAGTGTGGGGGATCAATATTTCTGCTTATTGTTGTCTATGTGTACTCTAATTAAAGAAAATTTCCCCTCAACCTTTTGACCATGCTTGTGAGTTCAGGAACATACAGGATCTTGACAATGGCTGACAAAGAGGAAGGTGAGGAGAATACTTCTCGTGGAAATGAGTGGGAAGTTGTATCGCTTACAGCTTCAACATATGCTGCTGCTCCTGGTCCTCGAGACGTTGAACTGAAGGATGAGAAGAAGGATAATGCATATGAAGAGGATGAGGCTGAATCTTCCAGTGCTTTGTTCATGTCTAATCACTTTGTCTTTCCTCCCAGCCAGCATGAGAATTTGCCATTGGAAACTAATTTCAGTGAACCAGTTGGGAAGAATGTTCCCTGTGAACTTGGTATAGAAGAAGCCAACAAATCTGGTGGGAAGGATGAAGAGAACTGGCCACTTAAAGGTTTGAATGTATCTGAAGAGTTTCCTGAGATGCAGTTTTTTGATGGAGAAGTTAACAAACTATCCATCTCTGGAAAGGGATATGAAGAAAGCATGACTCTGCCAGAGTTAAGGATACATGACAAGGAACAGAGTATATACAGTACATCTACACTTAGCTCTTTACACAGTGAAGCTGGACTTGGTGGATCGACCACATATGTTGAGAACCTGGGTATTCCGGATGTAGATGAGCCATTTGAAGAGCAAGTAACCTCATCTCTGGACATTTCTCACACCCCAGAGCCTGCTAAAGATGTTGAATATGATGGGTCTGACCTTCCATGTGAGGCTTGGTGGAAGAGAAGGGCAGCATCCTTATATACCCATGTGAAAGAGACAAATACATTCTGGTCCATTTTTTTTGCAGCTGCGGTTATGGGCCTTGTGATTCTTGGGCAGCACTGGCAACAGGAAAGTTGGCGGGTTTTGCAACTTAAATGGCACTCCAGCATTAACGAGGTACCTTTCTTCACTTCTCTATTTGTCTTTCTTTAGGCAAATATGCTTTCCATTTTGTTGCATATTTTGCTGCTATTTGATTGGTGTATTTCTTTCCTTTAATACTACCTAAAAATGAATTTAAGTTATCTGGCAACTTTAATTGTTATTTATAATTTGCAACAGTGGCAACATGCCTGATTAATGTGTTGGCAGGAATATGCATGGACTATCTAATGTTATTTTCATCTGCTATGGATAAAACTACCATAGAATTCACACGTGCAAAGTAATGCACTCGCTTCTTACGAACGTTTTTCATATACGAGTGTAGGATTTTCCTCATCCCTTGTTTAGATATGTGGAAGAGGAAAGATATAATGTCTTTGGCAACTTGCCTATGTTTTTTACTCCTTTAATATCTGAGACTATACCGAATTCCGGACACTGACAGAATTATGCTGTGTTTTTTGCCAGAAAACTGGGAGGATGCTGGGGCCTTTATCAAGGCTTAAGGATGTAATTGTGGGTGGCCATCGACGTGGATCGCTCATCAGAGGAAGTTCCTCAATGATGACGAAAAATGTTAGGGAAAGAATGTGAAGGTGGTTATTATTGTAGGTCACTGTATTTTTCTGATGATAAAGCTTCATAAATGCTTGTTAAAAGATTGTGGTGGTTGTGCATTTGTAATTACGGTGATATGTTAGTTTGTGACTGAGTACGGCAATTTACATTTCTTTGAAGGTTGGTATTTTATAATTAAGCATCAAAATTCCACATGGTATGATTTAATTTCGTTTGAAGTTTCAAGCTTTGCCACTTCAAGCCATTGGAAGTGCGATTTTTCTGGTTTTATCGGTAACAAAAGAAACAAATGAAAAGCAGAAAATACTATGTATGTAATTGAAATTCTATAAAAAAGTTGATTTTTTTTTTCGTTCTGACTAAAAAATTGGTTACGAAATGCAGTTAATACAAAATCATTAATGAATTGAATGTTAGGCTCGGTGGCATTTGCGAATTTTATTGCGATGTTTAAGTCATTGTCCGAATCATTAATTTGTTGATATTACCTAAATTATAATGATAGACTCCTGGTACAATAGGAAAAAAAAAAGTCTCCTGGTCCAATAAAAATTCCAATTAAGAACTTATTTTGATTTTATTATTCAACGGATTCGTAATCATAATATTTGATTTGAATTTTTTTGATGGGCTATCTATCCATATGGCATTTGCTGCAATGGACGGTAAGTTTTTGTCATAACAACGGTAGATGCTATTTAAATTAAAGCAGCGTCGTCCCTTCATTACCATGTAATTTTGATAATTTTCTTTCATTTCTAACTTTTCCATTGGAGACTGATTCATGATTAAACTCATACTATCAGTTACTCCCTTTTTTTTATGTTATTTTTAAATAAAATTTAAATTTTATTTATTTATAACTTTTATACTTTTAATTTAATTTAATTTATTTTCTTAATTTATTTTTTTTCAATAAAATTAAAATTAATTTAAATATATTTATTATTTTTTAATTATAATAAAAATAATAGATAAAAAAATCAGAAAAAAGTATTTTTTTTCACTGCTAATGAAAGCTATTCACTAGACAATTTTGGAGTTTAATTTTGCTGTTAATTTTTTTTAACAAATTACTATAAAATTTTTGATTTTGAGGTTAATTATATCGGTGGTCATCAAACTTTTGAGTTTATAATTAAATAGTCATAATAAAATAATTTGTAACACAAAAATTATCAAAATTTTATTTTATTTTAATTAAAGTAAAAATGATATAAAAATTAATTTTTT
Organism: Excoecaria agallocha; assembly: GCA_037975025.1. Classification (NCBI taxonomy): domain Eukaryota; kingdom Viridiplantae; phylum Streptophyta; class Magnoliopsida; order Malpighiales; family Euphorbiaceae; genus Excoecaria; species Excoecaria agallocha. Next base: position 66,482,068 of record CM075806.1, on the reverse strand, counting down.
ATCTCGTCAAAGTAACAATTAAGCAAATCACATATAATTGTCATGTCATTTTAATACCAATTATCTCTATAAATAAATCATGATTAGTTACTTTTTTTTATTTTTTATACACATTATTTTTTCATATTTACATAATGATGTGAAATATTTTTCATATGGTGGTTCACCTTATAAAGATTATTGGTCCTAAAATGACGTTGTAATTATAAGTGACTGCTTAACTGTTATTCCAGTAATATAAAAAATTGATTTTTAGATTTTTTTTACCGCAAATTAAAATAAAATAAAATTTTAATGATTTTTGTATTACAAATTATTTTATTATGACAATTTAAACTTACAAATTCGATAATCATGGATGTAATTAACCTTGATTTTGGAGTTCAAAATTGATTAAACTCATATCTAACTAGACATTTCTCAATTGCTTTAAATCAACTATAAGATTTTAATTTTTTTTTTTGTTTTACCATTGATTTTGTTAAAACTTGTATACAGTGATTTATAATTGATGTTTTTTTTTTAAAGAAGGGAAATGTGATAGGTGAGGGGTATTGGTGCACTTTACCTCACTGGATTCCAGCTCGTTGGCGGGAAATAAATTTTCACATATTCCTTTGCTTATTTTTCCTCTTCAGAAATCATCTATTCCAGCTCCCAATCTATAACGATATTAGGGTTTTGATTCCTCAATTGCCGCAACCAAACACCGTCTCGCTGTTGCCCTGCAATTTCTTCTTTCACTAGGTAATTATCAACTTCTCCCTTTCTGCCTCCCGTTGTGTGTTTTTGTGCCTGTACTTTATATAAATGCTTCTTCTCAATCCGTAAATTGTGGAATCTGTGTTTGATTGTATTTTATCTATTCCATTTCAATTGGGTTTATCTTTTAATAGTCTATGTGATTTCCTGTCTTTTTGATACTATCTGCATTGTTGTTGTTTGGGTATCTTTGATTTTGATCTGTAGTTTGTTGATTATTGTATTAGTTTATCTTTTATTGCGCAATTGTTTTTTTTCCTTTCTTAAATTTGTTTCACCTTTTCGCTCAATTTCTCTTTCTGGATTCAGTTCTCTAACTCACTTGTCGTTAACATTGCCAAGCACATTTAATGCTTACTTCGTGTGCGTTTTTCACCAGAAAATGTGAATCTTGCTTACTATTGAAGTAATGGGTAAAGAACAAAGTCCACAAATTACGAGGCGAGCAACTCGGACTTCTGCATCCACTGCTGTTACAAGCAATGAAGTTGAGAAAACGAAAATAAGTGAGCCTTACATTTCCAACCTCAATGACCTTTTCTTTGGAGGGGAAGGCCTTAGCATTGATGATCTTCTATCTAGTTTCCCTGCTAGAGGGGTTCAGATTAATGAGCTACTGCGTCTTTTAGGTCCTTTGAATTCCCCCATGCTTCCTACATTTATTTATGGAGGTGCTTCCACTGGAAAAACTAGTGTTATTCTCCAGGTATTTAAGCATCTTAATCGCCCCTTTGTTTATGCAAGCTGCAGGACCTGTTATAGCCCTCGCATCTTGTTTGAATCCATTTTGAATCAGTCATTGCTTCATAGAAAGAATTCAGTTAATGGTTATTCAAGTTCAAAGCGCTGTGAGAAGCCCTCTGATTTTATTAATCTTCTTGGTGAAGCTTTGATGAGTGCCATCAATGATCTCAAGGGGAATTCACGGAAGTTGAGCTCAAATAAGTTGACCATACGGCCAAATGGCAATATGCTGTATCTGATATTGGATAATTTTGAGCTTATTCGCAATTGGGATAAAAACTCAACCATCTTACCTTTCCTATTTAATCTTTATGATATTTTGAAAATGCCTGAGGTGGGAATTATATATATTAGCAACACTTCGCCTGATGCATATTATTCCAGCATGGGATATGTAGAACCCATTCCTGTTTATTTTCCTGAATACACAGAGGAAGATCTTCGCCAAATTTTCACTAGAAACCAAGCAAATCGAAAGCTTTACTCTTCCTTTCTCGAGTAAGAAGATCATTTGCTTTTTTCCGCACTTGCCCTCTGATCTTTGTGTTGTATTATCCACTCATTGAATATTTATTTGCTTTCTGTCAACAGTGTTGTACTCAGACCCTTTTGTAGAATTACCAGACGGGTTGATGAGTTATCTACTACTTTTTCATCATTGTTTAGAAAATATTGTGAACCTTTAAGTGATTTGTCACACCTACCCAATGAAGAGAAGAAAAGAAGGTTGTTTAGTCATCTTCAGCCACAAATTTCCTCTTCTTTAAAAGAGATATTCTGGGTTACCTCCCGGCCTTCTCTTGAAGTTGAATCTAACAAGGAAAAAAGGTGTAAAGGCAGCATGAGAAAATTCGAAGGTGGTGAAGCTTTTGCTGAGGTAGATTTCCATATGTCTATTTCTGCGAAGTATCTTCTCATTTCAGCATTCCTTGCTTCAAGAAACCCGGCTACTCTTGATGCATCTTTATTCGATTCAACTGGGGGTTCAGATAGTTGCAAACGTAAGAGGAAGTAAGTTGTATTGACAATCTGATGGGCTACTGGATATGTAAATTCAACGTTCTTTAAAGATAATAACTCTTTGTTCATTAGGGAAGATCTAGCATAATTTTGTTCTTGTTGGTTTTGTTGAGTTTGCATGAAAATCTCATCTTTTCCATCATTTTGTTGGCATATATTCAAGCTTATTTGACAATTTTCAATACTGGGGAAAGAAAAATTTCCTGAGAAATAGCCAACTAAACCTAAAATTATTCTGTGATTTTTAGAATAATAAGTTTAGTTGCCAATTTTTTTTTTCTATGTTATGAATCCAATCAAGGACTCTGCTCAATTTTTTGTATCTTGTGACAAAGAAAGCATGGTCATTTACATTCTATATTCTACTGTATTAAGTGATACCATCAGCTTTGCATATCCTGCTGTGCGTTTTTGAATGGGCCATGAATCGGGTGAATTAAAATTTCTTGTTGGTCAAATTTACTTTCACTCTGGTATATCAATGACCTTGTTTTTGATTGTAAAGTGAGTTCATCCCAAACAGATGATTTATTTGTGCCTCCGCAGCCTAGAAATATCGGTGCCTTATGTCATCTTACAATATGTGTATTGCTAACCCCAGGACAATCATGTATTTTCTGGTTAAATGTCTTAGGATTTCTGAAAGATCGAAGGAGCAGAAGGAAGCTGCAGAACAGAAATTGATTATGAAAGGTCCCGGAACTTTCCCATTGGAGAGATTAATAGCTATATTTCAATGTATATCATCTGTTGCAGACAGTTCATTCGATGAAGATGAAGATGAAAATGATGTAACAAGAGTTGAAGGTGCAGATAGTGGACTCATGTCTGATGTTCTATTGCAACTATCCAGCCTTTGTAATGCTAATTTTATCGTAAAAGGAGGAAGCTGCCCCTTGGAGGGTTCAACTCGGTATAGATCTACAGTTTCTGAAGATTTGGCTTTAAAGGTAACACTTTTAGGTGTAGATCACGATTTGTTTCCCCTTATTTTTCCTTGTTATACAATTGTATTATGGTTTTGGATATTGTGTTCACAATAGGTTGCAGATACAAAGAACATCAGTTTGGCTTGTCTTATTTACGTGGAGTCTCCTAATTATCCAATGTTGTTTGAACTGCATTGTAGGTTGCAAGGAGCATAAAGTTTCCTCTGCCAAATTACTTATACAGAAGATGATCTCTGATGCCGCATTGATCGTTCATCAGAGATCTTTCATAGGGAAGTTTGAAGGTAATTGAGCCTTATTGCCTACAAATCCCTCTCAGCTGAAGTTTTGATGGACTGTATGTTGTGTATATCCAGTTCATCAAACTTGACATCTTATCATCGAAGAGGCTTGAATAATTGTTTTAATCCATGAAATGAATGGGTCAGCACTTGGAAATATTTGATGACTGATGATTGCTGAAATTTGTATTCAGTGCTGACTTGTTCTTTTATCCTGATCCTCATGCAACCCTTCTTTACTTTCAACATTAACTTTGTTAATAGTACATTTGTTCACAAATTCTCAATTGCAGCTAAATATAGTGTAGTTTTGGTATGCCTTTATTGATGCATGTAAGATGTAACCGTTGTCTCGGATGTACACTCACTTTGTTATTTTCATTGCTGGACCGCCCTTTTGTTTTACACAAGCTGCTGAAAATAGGATTTGAACTTGAGATAAACATCAGAATCACTAAGTTATAGTTTATGATCTAACTGACCACTCTAACAAGTGTCATCTATTAAATTTTAAATTCTTCATTACCTCCTAGAAAACTGTATTGTCTACTTGTCATCCCCCGCTAATGTTTACTGTGGAAAATAGCTTGGAAAATTTATGAAATGTATGAACTACAAAAGCTGAATGTTGGGTTTGTTGGTCACCTAATTATTTCTGAATTATTTTTTAATGTTATGGCAACAATTCACAGTATGACTGGAAATGGCAGGTTTGGTTTAGAAATGAACCAACCTGAACAAGTCGAGAATTAAAGTTGTAAAATTTCAAAAGGTTTTATGTGCAAAAATGCTCATAAATAACGAAATCGTTAGTTTAACCGTATTTTTTTTTAATTACTAATATATATGTTGCAAAATTTTGACGGAATAACGTCAAAGTAACGGTTCCGTTACTTTATAAGTAAAATTGTATCATTTTGATAATTTTAAGGGTAAAATTGTCTGTAATTAAATATTAAGGGCAAAATTATTTTTTTTGACAAACATTAGGGGCATTTTTGCATATTACATCATTTCAAAAATTGAATTGATTGTATTATTTTGGTTTGGTTATATTTGATTATATCGGTTTGAGCAGTGGGATCTTTTATTTATTGGGCTTATATTATTTTAAATATTAATAAATATTTTTTTAAAAATAAAGATACACATATAATAAAATATTAAAAACTTTGATGGATTTGGTTTTTAATTTTAGAATTGAACCAATTGGATTTAAATTTATTGTAGAATCGAAATGATTAGATTGAAAAACGAATAAATCAAATTAAAAAGAATAAAATCCTCATGGTTTTCGATTCGTTTTCCATATTGGACGAAGATTCTTAACTTATAACAGCCAAAATTATGTAAGATTGTTAGGGATTGCTTAGAAAATCTTTCTGCTAGCGACTAAATGGATTGTTCTCTTCTTTTTTCCATTTTTTTATCCAACCAAGTATGGTTGAAAACAATAAGTTGTTTACCACTATTGTCTTACAACATATTAAATTTAACGTAGGCACATAAAGCGGGCGACAGTTTGCCTAAAAGCTCTCTCACATGCTACAGGAATAGGCTTTTATTTTTATCTTTGGTGCTGACTGCTGACTAACTTTTAACTCAATTCCCCCATCAACCATCCACCTAAATCAGCTACTGCCCACCCAATCCCATCTTCCCTCTATTCATCGGAAAAGGAAAATGGGCGAAGATTGATTCACAGATTTTCAACAATCGCAGACTCAGACCTTGCCATTGTGATTTTTTAGCAATTTTGTTAAAAGTATACCAAACCGAGCAATTCAACTTACAGAATTTGATAACCTGCCAGACAAAAGTTTATTGGACTTAAAAATACGAATATTATGATGACACGAAAAAAATATTTGTACTAGAAAATACTTGAACTAACACAACATTTCAAGAAATGTCACTTTGAAAAAAAAATACGGGATAAGGCTACAAAAAGTCAACCATTGAACTATCTATAAGATTTAATTTTAATATTACATTTTTTTATCGGTTATTTTTACTGTTTCAACTAAAATTAAAAAAATAATAAATAAATTTAAATTTAATATTAAATTATATAATTAAAATTAAATTATTAAATTTGATTGATTTTAACTTTATTAGAAAAAAATAAATTAAATTATATTAAAAGTATAAAAGTGATAGATAAATAAAATTTTAATTTTATTTAAAAGTAACATATAGAAGAAAACTTAGAGAGTAATAATGATAGGCTTTTCTATAAATTTTATGTATGATAGTTTAAATTTTTTCTAAAGATAAGTACTCCCTCCATTTTTTATATCTGTCACTTTTATTATTTTCATTATAATTAATAAATAATAAATAAATTTAAATTTAATATTAAATTACATGATTAAAATTATTTTAATAAATTTAATTGATTATAATTTTATTAGAAAAAATAAATTATATTATATTAAAAATTTAAAAATGACAGATTAATATAATTTGAATTTTATTAAAAATAACATATAAAAAAATGAAAAGAGTAATATTTAAATAAATAAATAAATGTATAGAATTCAATTTAATCCACCGCATCTTAACTGAATTAAATATCCTAAGTCAACTTCTTTATCTCACACAAATCTATGTTGATGAATTGCACATTACAAGACAGAAAAATAGACTTCAGATCAGATCATATTCTTTTAACAGTTTTTTCTTGTTCCGGTAATTCTACTTTAAATTTAATCCATTAGTATAAGCGATCAACCCCCCAGCTCCCAACTCACAATTAACTCAAGTCAACCGACACTTGACTGCGGCCATAGACCAATCGGTTATATTTATGTTAGGATGTTTTTTCAAAATTCTGGAAAATCAATTTCTTGGTAAAAAGTGAATTAATTATAAGTTGTGAATGAAAAAACCACTCTTATTGTTTGTCTGTGATTTTTCAGTATGGCTTTTTTAAGTTCACAAAATTAATTAATCTATAGTCGAGCGTGGTTAAATTTATAATTGAAATTAGCTCTTATAATAACATACGCTGCATGAAAAAGATAAATACTGAATATGAAATTTTATTTTAAAAAATCGAAACTCCTTATTAGTCGGACGAACAAGTAAATGAATATAGAGAATTCAATTTAAATGAGAGATTTTGGTGAAAGAGAAATTGTTTTGGTTATGGAGGCAATTAAACCGTTAGAGTTTGATTGAGAATGTGAAGGGGTTAATTAGGTTGATGGACAATTCACCTACAAATAATTAAAATTGGTCCCCCAACCATCAATTTGTATTAAAATATTTGCCATTTCCCAATTGGTTTATCAGCTTCCAACAGAAGATAGGTCAACGGTCCTTGTCTGCGTTTCGCATTCATATACCAAATTTATCTACGAGAAGATAGTTCATTACGTGCAGAGTATAAAAATATTATTTACTAGTATAATTTAACGGTGGGCATTCAATTTCATGCGACATAGTAGATGGTATATTATTAATTTAGGGAAGATGAATTTCAGTTTCTGGTTTTAAGAAAATTTTTATGGCAGTGTAGCCTTTTTTTTTTTGTTTGAATCTCGTGCATTGACTTTGATAATGTGTCTCGAATGAGGACTTGGTCAACTATCCTGAAAGAAAGAAAATAGCAAATTAATAACAGGCTCAAGTTATTAAAATCGGATCGAATAAAGGATAGAAGAATTAAAGGGTTCGTAATTTAATTGATTCATTGGAGTTCAATCGAATTTTTTTTTTCTTTTTAAATAATATTATTTTTAAAATTTTATATGAATATTATAAAAATAATCAAAATACCACTATATAAAAAAATTAAAAATAATTAAAAAATATATTTATCATCAAATATTAATAATAAAACAATATTTTCAACTAATCCAACATTTATAACAAAAATTTAAAATAAATATAGTAAAAAAATACAAATATTCAAAAAAATTCATCAAATATAAATTTTAATTTTAATTTTATTCATAAAAAAATCAAAATTGTTTAAATTTTAATTATTTTGTATTTATACTTATATTTTATTTTTTCCAGCAAAAAATAATATTGCATTGATATTTTGAATAAATTTTGATTTTTCTAGCTTTAAACCGATTTTTTCTGATTTTAGCCTTTTTTTTCGATTTCAGCTCGGTTTTCAACTAGTTCAAAACAGTTCCTTTTGATTTTTAGTTTTGAATATCTTAAATAAACTTGTTTTCATCTCATATTCGATCCACGGATTTGTATCAAATGGCACTATTCATGACTTGAGAAAAAAATATTATTCATGTCCCATGTGACACTTCTTATACTATGATTTGATGAGAGAAAAATCAAAAGAGTATAACCAAACAACAACAATGATACAAGATGGTAGATGAGTCATGAACAACAAAACAACGGTGGATTAGAATATGGAGGAAAAAAAAGTCGAAAAATAAAATATGCTTAGAATAAAAATAGTAAAATAGTGTACATGGTATGCCATTTAATTATTATTTTTCATTTTACCTTTTTTCTTTTCATTTTATCTTTTACATCTCAAAATTTAAACAATTAGAAATTTCTTTTTTTAAATTAAATTTAATTGTTATATAAAAATTTGGATGGAGAAATTAATAAAATCATGTAGTCTTAATATATATATATATACAATTTTATTGAAAAAATTGGATCACTGGTTCGGGTCGGATTTCAAGCATTTTCGGGCTTTGGGTTTGATACTATAATTGTTGGGTCACTTGAATTTGACCTGTTATAATTCGGATTACAACTTGAGAGTGAATTCAGGTTGGGTCAAAAATTGATAAGTCTAACTTTGCTTATATAAAATAATTATTATTTAAATTTCGAAATTTTCTATGAACATTTTTTTATATATAATTTTTATGGCATCAACAATTTGATTAAAACAAAGAAAAGCAAAAACAAAAAACTTTTAGGTACACTATAGTAAACTTGCAGTTTAATTGATGGCTTGATTAAAAACTTTCGAGTTTTATGTCACGAACAAATTACCTGAAAAATTTATAAAAAATTGATCGGAGTTTTCCAACAAGACTTAAATGATAAAGTCAGTAATTTTGATAAAAGGAAGGAGATTGAAAAAATAACTTAACTTGCATATTTGATTTTTACTTTATTTATAAATATGAGTGAAAGAATTTGTATTATTTAGTGAGGTAGTCTTTTTTTGGGAAGGATTTTCATCTGACTTAAATAAGGTAAATGTATCCCTTCCTATTTTGATAAGGGAAAAATTATATTCTCCTGATATGTCGAAATTGCACTGTTTAGTGTTTTCTTCGGGTAAAGAAAGATAAGACATTTTGGAGTGTATACTATTATAACTGCTTGGCAAAAGTGAACATAGGCTGAGGATACTTTTGCGTTTCGAGCTGATTGGACGTACCGGCATTGCTGTTCGGTGTGTCTGACTTTGTGGTTACTATACTAGTTGAATGGAATATACTACTCCCTCCGTTTTTTATTATCTGTCACTTTTGAGTAAATTTTAAATTCTATTTATCTGTCACTTTTAGACTTTCAATGTAATTTAATTTGCTTTTCCAATTTATTTTTCTTTCCCAATAAAGTCAGAACCAATCAGATTTGATAATTTAGTCTTAATCACGTAATTTAATACTAAATTTAAGTTTATTTATTATTTCTTAATTTTAGTAAAAATAATAAAAGTGACTGATAAAAAAAAACGGAGGGAGTAGTATATTTTATTAGCGGTCCACATTGTGATTTTAAATCCTCTCTCCTTTGTTGGTTGGATTAGCAATACAATTTCTTCATAACTTTTAATAGTGATTAGATGTAGACCATCTATTATCAGTAATAATTAATATCTAATTATGAATTTCATAACAATAATAGTACGTTCTTTTGAACATTATAGAAGTGCAGGACCAATTCGAATGAGCTGTAATATTCATTCAAGATTTCATAATTAATTCGCCTGTTCAAAATAATTGCAAAGCAATTAATTCCATTTTCATTGTAGCTTACGGATTAGCTTGTTTTCCATAAAAGCTCATGTAACAATTATGAAAATATTTGATATTGTATCCTTCCTTAAAATGAATAAATTAGAAAGGAAAAATCAATGCAAAAATTAGTCAAATTTCATAAAACTCTCTCTCTCTCTTTTTTTTTTCTTTATAAGGAATAAAGAGTTTGGGATTTGAAACTCTTTTTAAAATATAAACAAACAAAACACTGAAATATAATCTCGTGTGAGATATATTTATTTATTTATTTATTCGAGTACTACATGTCAAGAAATTATTAAAAATAGATAAAATTGTTCTAATTTTAAAATATAAAGAGTAATATGACACTGATTGAAATATTAAAAGTAAATTTGCACTCTTTTATTAAATATTAAAAACAAATTTACACATTTAACCTCAATTTTTCAACAAAAACAAACTAAAAAAAAAATCTAAAGTTACCATATTTAGTATTAACAGTAAAAAGATTGAGGCAAAAAAGATGGAGATGCTACGTACAGACTGTAATGGGGCAGCTTCAGGTCGGCCAGAACGTAAGAACTGACTTTTGTGTAGAGCTGTTGTATATATATTTCTTATCTTTTTATGAAAAACTTTCATTAGAAAAAATAGCTCTTTCGATTTCTGCGGTTTTTTTATGGAGATGCTACACACACACACACACGAGTGATTAGCTTTTATTGATCATATTATGATCTAATTTCTTAAATCATATCATACATATTTTTTAATTTTAGTAAGGGTAGTTAGGAGAATTCTTAGCATGAGTGGGATCGCAATCAAAGTGTTTGTTTCCAACAGCAAATGGGCTGTAGGAAAGTGAAATTATGATCTGCGATTTGTGCAGCACCCCAAAAAAGAAAAGAAGAGTTAGACTATAGATCGATACTTACCCAATTGGGACAGGAGAGGGGCGAATAGAGGGAAAGCCTGTGTTCCCTTATGCTACTTTCTAATTTTCTTACAGTAAAATCAATTAATAGTAACATTTAAAATATAATTTTTGATTAAAAAAATTGAGAAAAAAAAAAGAAAAGAAAAATGGCTCAATGGCAGAAGTAGATTCCCCCACAACCTGTGCATTCGTTCAAATCCTAATAGAGCCATTTTTCTTTTTTGATTTTTCTTATTAATTTATAATTTTAATTATTCAATAATATCTTTATTTTAAAAAAAATAATTATTAATTAACCCACATGGGTTCAAATCCTAGTTCAACCATCTTCCTTTTCTATTATTTTAATTTATTTTAGTAAATAGTCAAAATATATTTTACTATATATGTATATAAAACCTTATAAATGCAAGCTATCATTATTCAAAATTAATTTGATGAAAATCGCAGCGCGTGGCTGCGTCTTCTAGCATGACCTGCCGATAGCCTCTGATACAATGACACAGCACACCGTTACATCTTCTAACATGATCACAAACTTACAAATATTATTTGACATGCCGCATTTTACTAAATATTTTATTAAAAAGCACTATTTAAAAAAAATTCTCAAAATAATAAATGGATTAATAGACTAAATGGATACTCAACCTATATGTATCATTTAGGATTAAAATATTTAAAAAATTGTAATGATTATAAGTTTATAGTACTTTTTTAGCAAAAAAAAAAATTGAAATTTAGGTTTTTTAGGTAAAAATTATAAACAGATCGAACAAACTAAAAGGGTTTTCAATTTATATGGATAATTTTGAGCAAACTTGCAATTTGACCCAAATTCTCCAAAATGGCTTCGGATTGAATCGAATTTAAATAATTTTCAGGGTGGAGTTTACAGGGTGAGAGGAATTTTGGCACCCTTATATCCACATTAGAAACAGAAGCAAGTGAAAGTTAAGGGGGAGAGCTTGAATATATATTTTATTGAAAATATTTTGAAGTGATGGTGATGTTAATGAATTAAGTTTGTGTGAAAACAAATAATATTAATGGGATAATAAAGAAAAAGAAAATAACGAAAGATGAGAGCGAAAAATCCATAAGCTAAGTGTTATAAATTGTTGGAAGGTTGCTCACCGAACCCTAACCAAAACCCCACATGATAAACCCATTTTCATTTAAGACTCAGCACATATACGGATCTATCTATATAATTTAGTGTTAAATTAATTCCTACATTACACAAACACAAACCAACCCCGTCATCCATAGTTTCCAGACAAGATTACATTGCGTGATCGATATTTAATTTACTGAGCTTGTGTGTAATACTAGCTTTGCGATTGCATGCTGTATTAGTTCCTCAACCAATCTCATTAAATGCTTGAATTTAAGACTCTCCTCTCTTGCCTGCAAAATTAGGTGTGCATATACTTAGTTTTTCTTTTCAGGTTTTTTTCCAAAATAAAAATGGAGGTTTTGCCTTCAAAGTCCTCAACGACCTCTCGGCACATTTATTACAGTTGCATCTGATTGAGAGTGCAATATCAAGAACAGTCTGTCATTAGTTATTGCTTCTGTACAATTTCACCTATAAATCTCCTCCCTCATTACACTCTCTTTTGTACTCTCTTTCTTCATTTCTCTTCTCACCCTAATAACTACTGCATATACTTTCTTCTTCTCCTTTGTTCTCGTCTTTGTACAGTTCTATTCTTATAGAATTCTCTCCGAAACACATTATGCTTCTTCACATTTGTTTAAATTCATAATAAAGGTAGGTTTTTTTTTTTTTCAAGTTAATTCTATGGATATATCCACTGCTTTGATGCTTATCTCGGCGATCACTGCTTATCTACTGTGGTTCACCTCCATCTCACGCTCTTTAAAGGGTCCACGTGTCTACCCCATATTGGGTAGTCTTCCTGGCTTGATCGAGAATTGTGATCGCTTGCATGACTGGATCTTCGACAATCTACGTGCCTGGGGTGGCACCTACCAGACTTGCATCTGTGCTGTTCCTTTTCTAGCCAAGAAGCAGGGTCTCGTGACTGTCACGTGTGACCCGAAAAATATAGAGCACATCTTAAAAACCCGCTTCGACAATTACCCTAAAGGCCCCACGTGGCAATCTGTCTTCCACGATCTGCTTGGTGAAGGCATCTTCAATTCTGATGGTGACACCTGGAGGTTCCAGCGGAAGACTGCCGCACTGGAATTTACCACTAGGACTCTTCGCCAAGCCATGGCTAGATGGGTCACTCGAGCCATAAAGTTGAGGTTCTGCCCAATTCTGGAAAAGGCTGAGCTTCAAGCCGAGCCGGTTGATCTTCAAGACATGCTGCTTCGGCTCACTTTTGATAATATATGCGGCTTGGCTTTTGGCCAGGACCCACAAACTTGCTCGCCGGGGCTCCCTGATAACAGCTTCTCATCGGCTTTCGATAGAGCCACGGAAGCCTCTTTGCAACGGTTCATTTTGCCTGAAGTACTGTGGAAGATAAAGAAATGGCTTCGGCTGAGTATGGAAGTCAGCTTGAGCCGAAGCCTTACACAGCTCGACGAGTACTTAACGGCAGTAATAAACGCGCGTAAACAAGAGTTATTAAACCAACAGAAAGATGGTAATCCACATGATGACTTGCTATCGAGATTCATAAAGAAGAAAGAATCCTACTCGGACACTTTCCTTCAACACGTAGCACTCAACTTCATCCTAGCTGGACGTGACACGTCATCAGTCGCATTGAGCTGGTTCTTTTGGTTGATCACCCAAAACCCATCCGTGGAAGACAAGATCTTGAACGAAATCTGTACTGTTCTGCTAGAGACACGTGGAAATGACGTGTCAAAATGGGTAGATGAGCCGTTAGGGTTTGAAGAAATTGACCGTTTGATCTACCTGAAAGCAGCATTATCAGAAACACTAAGGCTTTATCCTTCAGTCCCGGAGGACTCAAAGCACGCGGTGGCGGATGACGTGTTGCCGGACGGAACATTCGTGCCGGCGGGTTCGTCGGTGACATATTCAATATACTCGGCGGGGAGGATGAAGTCCACGTGGGGTGATGATTGCTTGGAGTTTAAACCGGAGAGGTGGCTATCACCAGACGGAGAAAACTTCATAATGCATGACTCTTACAAATTCGTTGCATTCAATGCAGGCAAGGAGTCTCTGTACTTTTCATTTTTATATTTGCCTCATTAAAAAATTTAATTCATATATGGGTTATATATAGGATAATAAATATGCCCATCTGAATGCAGGTCCTAGAATATGTTTAGGGAAAGATTTAGCATATCTGCAAATGAAGTCAGTGGCGGCGGCGGTGTTACTCCGGCACCGGCTGACAATGGTGGAAGGGCACAAGGTGGAGCAGAAGATGTCATTAACGTTGTTCATGAAAGACGGGCTGAAGGTTAACGTGCATAAAAGGGATTTAAAAGGAAGGGTGGAAAAACTAACGGGGAAGCCCAAATTGCATGAAGGCGTGAGATGTAATGGCGTTTAATGAGGTAGTAGTTGTTGTGGTTTAAGGATGTTTATTATAGGTATAGGTGAGGTTGGTGAAGTGTATTTAAGGAAAGGATCGTACTCCATGTGAAACTGAGAAATTCATACTTAGGAATTGAATGAATTGCATGTGGGAAAAGGTAAGTATAATTGTGATTTTAATTTTCTCACGGGTTTTGGAGATCAAGAGGGTTTGATGATTGATACACAAAATATATGTCATAGATCAAAGTATAGCTTCATTAGTTGGCCATTGTTCAAGAAATTAAAAAGAAGGAGAAGAAGAGAGGAAAGGAAGGGAATTAATTGAGAGAGTTTTATTTTCAACTAACTCTTTCTTTTTTATTTTGTGAGCAATCCTTTGAGAGATTTTATATTCTTTATTTATTATGTTATTGTTTATTTAATTATATTTTGTGTTTCGATTTTTTCGTTCATCTTAATTTGTATCTACTTTGATTGGAGGATATCACAATAATTCTCATGATAACTGATAAGAGCTAGAAAAAAAGCTTTATCAGCTTTTACTTTCATTTTCCTCATTATGTCTCTTTTGATTTTCATGAATAAAGCCACAATGGGTTATTGATTGTGAATTTTTTTTTCCTTTTTTTACACATTTTCTTCCCTTGTTAATTTTAATTTGTTTGAAGGTGTATATTATCTTTTTTGTCATATATACTGTCTGTTTTTTGGAATGAAAACTGTACTCGTTTGTTCCCAAGAAGAAAATCCAATCTCAAGAACTGCTAAAAATTTGTGTTCTTTTTGAGTGGTTGGATCAATTTAACTCTTTAATTCAATATATAATCAACTTTGTTAAATAATTCTCTTCAACTTGCATACACATCACCAAGTGGTCCTTCCTGGTCTAAAAGTTGGAAGCCTTAATTGCCACTTGGTCGTCATGTCTTCCGTCTCTTTAACTAAAGTTGCGCAGAAGTTTACTTTTTTAGGTATATGTTTTTTTTTAAACCTTTTTTAGGTATATGTTAATTAATACTTCATCCATTTTTTATTATATATCACATTTATTATTTTTACTAGTATTAAAAAATAATAAATAAATTTAAATTTAATATTAAATTACGTAATTAAAATTAAATTATCAAATTTAATTAATTATAACTTTATTGAAAAAAAATAAATTAAATTATATTAAAAATTTAAAAATGATAAGTAAATAAAATTTTATATTATATTTAAAAATGACAGTTAAAAAAAATAAAAGAAGTATTTAAAATGAAAAAAAGTTTAACTAACTATATACTATTTAACCAAATTAACATTGTCCACGTACCCATTGTGGTCTTTGTTTGGTTTCAACAAAAGCTGCTCTCCAAACCTCACCCCGACAACATCCACATTAATTTAAGTACTTTCTTTTTCCGCGCGTCTTTAAGAAAGGGAAAAATTCAGTGATGTGTGCCGTGAAAGCAGTATAAGCCTGCAATTCTCCTAACGAGCATCATGTGAAAACATTTAAATGAAATGAAAGGACGATTTCCTTAATAAGCAAATGGAAGTAAAATGAAATTTAATTGATACAAAAGGTCTTTTAAATTGCCCTGAAAATGCCAGCAAATCAAAGGCCTTCAAAGGTGGTACCAAAACTTCCGATGGGGTCAATCTTGGAGCCTCTAATTGTTTGAGCTATATTTAAGATTTTACCCTTGCATTGTTGTTATTTTCTCCTTTCTCCAATTTTTTTTTTTGGTATGTCTCCTATATATACATTATATAGGCTTGAACAGTTGGACGTCAGCTATGTAGACTGCATCTGTCTCATATAAATCTTCTTCACCCTCTTCTTGCATTATTCTAGTCGAGAACTTTCTCTCCGGTTGAAAATAAATTCCAGACTAATGTGCCTATTATGTACAATGCAACAGCCACCTTAAACACATCGTCCCAAGAACCTGCATGAACAGATTTTCAAAATCAAACCACAAAATTGAAACGAATTTCAAGTAACTGCTTTAAGTTTAAGTTACCTCTTTGGAGAATGTATCCTGTTGCTGCAGTACCAAAGACACCAGCAAGCACTCCTGCAGTATTGGATAGTCCTAAGAGAACTCCCTGTAATTGAAGTTCGTATTAGCTTACTGCTCACAGAAGTCTTAAAGGATTATGCTTTCATACCCTCTAATTAAATGAATTTTCTTAGATATTCATTGTGGAAATCAAGTTTGTCGGTTACACAATTATCGAGTTTATTAATGATTTTATATTGTATCCAAGAGTTAAACAAATAACTCACAGCATAACGCGGACCAATATCTTGATGATTAGAATAGAGACCGGACTGAGAGAATGCATCAGATCCCTGCAATCGACAAAGTAAATCATGGTCAATCCACTGAAGATCTTAATAAACTTGATTCATTTTTCAAACAAACATATGCAGTCTGTTTTTTGTTGGCAACAACATCACACTGAAAAGTTCACTTATTTTCTAGCTCAAGTAGGATTCTCATGGCGAGCTACTGGTAATTTGGATATGCTTCCTGGCCATGACACTGAATCTCCTAGAACAACTTTCGGATTGTCTAGGTGAATTCTCTTTTATTTTCTTACTTGCCACTAGGAGATTTCAAATTAGAGCCGAATCATTTGAAGATGATAAAAAAGTATGCATAGGAGTGCCAAACTGGCCTGCCTTGACAAAGTGGGGATATTTTGGCCTCCAGATATCCCTTAATGCTCAATGCATCATGAGTCATTCGAGTAACTTTTTCCTTTCCCTCTTCTATTAGTCCACAGCCAAAAATTAAAAAAAGGAAAGAGGAAAAAAATGATGCAAGCAAAAGAGGAAAATTAAAGATATTTCTTTCTAACAAGAAACCCAATCTGATTTTCAGATGCAGTGTAAACACAGGAAACGAAAAGGTGTTTCTCCATGTTCCAAATTGCTCAGCAACACACTATAAGTCAATCAAAATACATCTTCTAATCAATTTTTAATATAGCCTTCATCATATCAGAAGAAAGGATTTGAAGAGAAACTAGTATGGAATAGCAATCTATTCATGCAAGCAGTGAGAATATGCAACTCGTTCAGTTTCATATAGGATGGTACAAGCATCCAAAGGTACCAGCAATACACGTTGCAGACTATGATCTACCAAGATAAATTAATGAGGATGCAAGTTTTACAAGGATTTCATCATTCTGCACATTTGTCCAATTACCAGTAATACACCTTACAGACTATGAACAGCACCTTACCTCTATTCCTTTTCATATTTCTAAGCTGAAACTCATGATTCATTTACTTGGTTCCCACTTAAATTTAAATCTATATATCAAGGATGGCAATGTTCAAGTTCATAGTTGGAAAAGAACTATATTTAAAAATCTGAAGATAAAAAGGAAAATAAAAATCAAGGTTCACCGGAAGTGAAATTGATTACACAAACCTGACTGCATGCCATGCATAGTACAGCCATAGCAGGAGTTCTAACATGGCTCAGCTGCGTAAGAAAGAAGGCTGGGCCTAAAAACCCAATTGATTGCATGATCTGCAGCATTATTTAAAGTTTCAAGGACTATTGCTCAGCTTGGAAGAACAAAAATAAATAAGTAAATTGAAACAAAATACCCACAAGATTGGAGAATGATTTTTTGTGTATTGAAATGAAGGAAGAATACAAAATTTATACAAGTGTAGAAATCCTAACTAGGAAACTTCCTATTCTGTACAAGAAAATAAAATAAAAGAAAACAAAATAAATTATAGCTAATTTACAGCAGCTAATCTTATAACACTCCCTATCAAGCTGGAGCATAGATATTAATCATGCTCAGTTTGTTAGACAAATAATCAAACTCAAGAGCCATTTAAGGCTTTTGTAAACAAATCACCCAACTGTTCTACTGTCTTCACATATCCTATTGAGATAACGTTATCTTGAATCTTCTCACGAATAAAGTGACAATCAACTTCAATATGTTTGGTCCGTTCATGATACACTAAATTAGAAGCAATATGAAGAGCAGCTTGATTATTACATCAAAGTTTTGCTGGAGATGAGAGATTCATACCAATTTCATCAAGCAAATGATGGATCCGCAAAATTTCACATGCAGACTGTGATATAGCTCTGTATTCGGATTCTGCACTAGATTTGGATACTACAGTTTGCTTCTTACTTCGACAGGAAACTTAATTTTCTCCAACAAAGATACAATAGACTGTTGTCGATCTCCTATCAATCTTAGAACCTGCCCAATCAGCATCTGTAAAACACTCAATGTGAGCATGTCCATGATCACTGTACAGTATACCCAGTCCAAGAGTCCCTTTTAAGTAACATAAAATATGCTCTAGAGCTTCCCAGTGTTTAATCGTAGGAGCAGCCATAAATTGACTGACAATGCTTACTGCAAATGCAATATTTGAACGAGTTACAGTGAGATAATTCAATTTTTTAACTAACTTTCGATATCTCTCTGGATCAGCAAAAAGATCATCATTATCTTTTGTAAGTTGTATATTGGGAACTATAGGAGCATTACATTGCTTAGCTCCTAACTTTCCAGTTTTCGCAAGTCAAGAACATATTTTCTTTGGGATAGAAGAATTCCTTTCTTACTTTTCATTACTCCCAAGAAATATTTCAACTGACCCAAGTCTTTAGTATGAAATCTACCATGCAAGAAAAACTTAAGTGAAAAGATACCTGCAGAATCACTCCCTGTAATCACAATATCATCAACATAAACCACAAGAAAAATAATGCCATTTTTGGATTGTCTAAAAAAAAACAGAGTGGTCACACTGATTATTTTTTAGCCCAAACTCTTGGATAACTTCACTGAATTTACCAAATCAGGCACGGGGACTCTGCTTCAATTCATACAAAGACTTCTTCAGACGACAAATTTTTTCATACTCCCCCTGAGCAACAAAACCAGGTGGTTGCTCCATATAGACTTCTTCATGAAGATCTCCATGAAGGAAAGCATTTTTGATGTCAAGTTGATGTAAGGGTCAATGATGAGAAGCTGCCAAACAAATAAAAAGACGAACATAACTCAATTTGGCAACTGAAGAGAAAGTATCAGAATAATCCACCTCATAAGTCTGTGCATATCCTTTAGCAACAAGTCAAGCTTTCAGTCGAGCCACAAAACCATCTGGATTAACTTTGACTGTAAAGACCCATTTGCAACCCACAGCCTTCTTTCCCTCTGGTAAATGCACCAACTCCCAAGTATGATTTGAATCCAAGGCATTCATCTCCTCAATCATAGCATCATACCATCCAGGATGACTCAAAGCGTCTTTAACTGTCTTGAGAATAGATATAGAATCTAAAGATGCAATTAAAGAACATGTCGAGGGAGACATGATCATAGGAAACAAAATTAACAACGGAATAAGTGAATTTACAATT
This sequence comes from Excoecaria agallocha, assembly GCA_037975025.1. Classification (NCBI taxonomy): domain Eukaryota; kingdom Viridiplantae; phylum Streptophyta; class Magnoliopsida; order Malpighiales; family Euphorbiaceae; genus Excoecaria; species Excoecaria agallocha. The sequence continues at coordinate 66,462,507 of CM075806.1, read as the reverse complement.
ACGTGTACCTTTACAAAGAGCAACGGGAAGATCGGGATCAGTAAGAGCAGGATCAGATGACGAAGGTACTGGTGCAGGACATGTATCATTAGTGTCTCTTCGTCTAGAGTAGACCGGAATAATCTGTGGTTTTGTTGATGTTGAAGGATCATCACTTGCTAACTGCTCAATACAAGAAGATGCAGTAGACACATCAGCTGATTCTAGGAAAGATATCACCTTATAAATGAGCAACTCATCTTCCTCCCCCTGACTTGGAAGATTGGATGGAGATGAAAAGAAAGGTTTATCTTCTGAGACTATCACATCAGCGAAAACCAAATGTCGCTTCAGATCAGGATAGTAACATCTATGTCCTTTTTGGAAACGCGAGTATCTCAAGAACACACACTTCAATCCCTTAGGATCAAGTTTGGTAACATGAGGACGAACATCTCGAACATAATAAGTACTACCAAAAATCAGTGGTTCCACTGAAAACAGTATTTTATTTGGAAACAACACATTATAAGGGACATCACCATCTAACACCGTAGAGGGCATCCGATTGATTAGGATCAAGTTTGGTAACATGAGGACAAACATCTCGAACATAACAAATACTGCCAAAAATCCGTGGTTCCACTGGAAACGGTATTTTATTTGAAAACAACACATTATAAGGAACATCACCATCTAACACCGTAGAGGGCATCCGATTGATCAGAAAACAAGTTGTAGAAATAGCATAAACCCAAAAACATTTAGGAACATTCATTTGAAACAATAAAGCTCTAGCTGTTTCAAGTAAATATATGTTCTTTCTTTCAGCAACTCCATTTTGAGGAGTATCAACACAAGAAGACTGGTGAAGGATACCCTGTTGAGACATATACCGCTGAAAAAAACCTGATATATATTCTTTAGCATTATCACTTCGCAATATATTAAAAAAGTATTAAATTGGGCTTTAACTTCAGCACAAAAGGCAAAAAATGAGAAAAAACTTCAGAACGATTCTTCATAAAATAAATCCAAGCCATATGAAAAAAATCATCCACAAAAGTAACAAAATATCTGTATCCAATTTTGGACATAACAAGACAAGGACCCCAAATATCCGAATGAACAAGTTGAAAAGAAGACTCAGCTCGTTTATTAATTCTAGAACCAGACGAGCTACGATGATGTTTAGAAAAATGACAATACTCACAATCCAAAGAAGATATATCATAAAACTGCGGACATAACTTCTTTAACATAGGTAGAGAAGGATGCCCCAATCGACAATGTGCTTCAAAAGGAGACACTACACTGGAACAAGCAACAGGTCTTGATACCCAAGAATCCAAAATGTATAGACCACCAGATACATGTCCCTTACCAAAAATCTGCTTCGCTATAAGATCTCGAAAAAGACAATGATTAAGAAAAAATGAGATAATAATTGAGTCCTTTGGTAAGTTTACTCACAGATATCAAATTAAAAGCTAGGTTAGGCAGATTTAGAACAGAAAGTAAAGTAATAGAAGGAGTAGGTTTGACAGTGCCAGACCCCACAATGTTGTATGATGTCCCATCAGCAATAGTAACAGGCAAAAGGGTTTTATGGGATCGAAAATCAGAGAAAGTATCAAGATTACCTGTCATATAATTTATGGCACCAGAATCAATGACCCAATTGTTGCTGGAAGAGATAAGACATGTGTTACCTGCTTCAGTAGTAACAGAAGTTGAAGATCCCTTTAACAATTCCTGGTACTTGACATACTCTTCGACAGAGATAGTGACATTATGCTCAGATGATGAACCAGAAGTCGCAATATTAGCAACTTGTGACCTCTGATTGCGATTCTGCAATTTCTTGCAGTAGCGCTTTGTATGACCTAGTTTTTTACAATAATACCAAACAACATCAGTATTTCAATTATCATTATATCTATTTCCCCCCCTTCGACAGATTCCTTTTACCATTATCACCTCCACTTTCTCTGACAACAAAACCACTATTGAGCTAACTAGATGAAGCATTATCAACACGCAATAATCTACTAAACACATCTTCAAGAATAGGAATTTCAGAGCCATAAAGAATATGAGATTTGGCTGTCTCAAATTCAAATGGCAAACCGGCTAGAAAACTCATTACTGCCATTTTTTTCTCTCTAAAGTTTTTTGTTCTCTAATATCCGCACTAAAAGGTAGAAGTATGTTCAATTCTTCATAAATTTTCTTAAACTTCATAAAATAAGTAGTGAGTGATTTTGCCTCTTTCTCAGCACGATAAAAAGCTTTACAAACATCATAAATATGAGACTTATTTCTTTTTTCAGAATATAAAAAAGTCAAATAATCCATTAACTCTTTTACATACTCACAATGAGAAACTAAGTCAAGCACATTTCTTTCAATTGAATTTCAAGTTTGTAACAATAATCGAGAATCATTTCTCATCCAAATTTGTTTTTCAATTTTATCGGTAGGAGGGTCATCAGTTAAATGATCATCTTTATCCATACTATGAAGATAGATCTTAATCGTTCGACTCCAATCAAGATAATTAGATCCATCTAATTTTTCTTCTGTAATTTTAGACAAAGGAATGATCTCACTAACAATCTCCTTAATACTTTTATGATCACCCATAACTCACACAAATAATAAAAGCAGCAATAAGGCAGTAATCGAGAGCCCAATGTCCACGGCCAAAACAAATGCTCAACTCCCAACACAATACACCAAAGATTCACAGAAATAGGGAATAAAGGAAGTGACAGAACCTGGGGAGCAAAACTTTAAAGAAGCAGAGAAAATCAACCACCACCGAGAGGGAAAACCACCGGAAAAGGACACCGGAATATGACCGGAAATGACCAGGCGATGCTGGAGGTGAAATCGGAGGACCAACGGACGCCGGATGCTCTCCCACGCGCCGGCGCATGAAGACGGAAGCGGATTCTTGTGGTGGCGCGTGAGGTTCACTCACCGGTCTTTTGATCACCAGATTTTGTGCAAAGGCCGAAAATCCACCGGCACTCCTTCTGAAGTCGATGGCGAGGCAAGGTGATCACCAGAGCTCAATGACCCAAGCAACAGCAGATTCGTCCAGTGACGAAGAAACCCAAAAAAACACCCGGAAACCAAGAAATCCCAAATGAGCCCAAGGCTCTGATACCATGAAATAAAATACCCACAAGATTGGAGAATGATTTTCTGTGTATTGAAATGAAGGAAGAATACAAAATTTATACAAGTGTAGAAACCCTAACTAAAAAACTTCCTATTCTGTACAAGAAAAGAAAATAAAAGGAAACAAAATAAATTATAGCTAATTATAACTAATTTACAGCAGCTAATCTTGTAACATAAATAAATAACATAAAAGCTTGAGGGTAGAATTGTATTGAAATAATGGAACACTTTTACTACCATAGCTATAAGATTTTGAGCTTTTCAGACACAATCAAACTGACTTAATTCTCATTTGTTTATTTTGACAATTGTGCACGTGTTAGTATACATCACATCTGTGTACTTGTAATCTGTTCATCAATTCATTTAGCTTATATGACTCATTCAGTGAAGAAAACCAACTTTACGGTTACCAGGATATAATGACATTGTCAAAGACTAATTTGGATACAAGATGAAACATGGATGATAAATGGCAGCAACAGTGGAAATACCTAGGTTTTTTGTCAGAAACATTATGCTAACGATGTTAGAAAATTAAACTAGAGAGTCAGCTTAACATAAGCTCTCAGCCACGACAACATATGTCACAAGCTCCAATACTTAATGACACAATAATACAACTAAGAGTAAGAGCTGTATTTAATCTTGCCTTTCTAACTGCAGTTATGGAAAGACCTTTGCCCACAAGTGTGTCAGCAATCCACCCTCCTATATTTGCAAACAAAGCCATGGTCAACCATGGCAAGACACACAATAGTCCAGATTCAGTGAGGTTAAACTTCAAAACCTGACAAAAGAACCAAAACAAAAACAGAGAAAATTTCAGTTTCTTTTAGAGATTGGCTATCATATTATAAGATCAAAATGTTTGAAATCAATTACTATAATCAGTGATATAAGAACTCCATAACAAGAAAAGCAACTCCATATAGCCAGTGATGGAAGTTAAGTGAAGACAAAAGAAAGATTGAAAAGAACAAAATAAAATAGACGTGTCATTTCTAATTAACTGAAAACATGTTAAAAAAAGTAGCAAATTACTGAAATTACACACCAACCCTGCAATATCTCAATCACCTGATTGTAATATGTAGGCATCCACGTTAAAAGAATAAAAGTGCCCCAGTTATGGCAGAAGTGAGAAATAATGAGGGCCCAAACAGGTGCTTTTGATAATATTAATTTCCAAGGAATTACTGAAACCGGTTCCTCTGAAATGCTGCTGCCTGCGATAAGTTTTTTTTCCTGTGCACTGAGCTCTGGGTCTTCCTTTGGGGAGCTATATGCCTAGTGCGAAACCAATCAGCAAGACAAAACATTTGGAGTTAATTCCATAAACCCCTTCTCTTTTTTGCCATATTTCATTTTGTTTCTATAGCTGGCTTCCTAGTATGTCTTTTTCTTGATCATCAGAAGATTAGAAATTTAAGTTCGATCCATTTGGCCTATAATAAAGATAATTTTGTATAATCACAACCTCTACCAAATAGTACAGCATAAACAGAAACAAACTGTTGTACACTGGTGTTGTGAATTTCCTCTCCCTTTTAAAGTTACAGAAATATATGTTCATTTGGAGTTGAGCACTGAAAAATAGCTAATAGATGCAGCAACTTACCTTCTTTAGCCATAAAGCAAACCATATACTTCCTAGGGAGCCAAATGAATAGAAGACAGATGGCCATCCAAATTTATGGATTAGAATGGGAGAGATACCCAATCCAGTGACAGAACCAAGATACATTCCACTATAAACTAGGGCAAGTGATCTGCTTCTCTCTGACACTGGAATCCACTTAGAAAGGAGGTTATTCATAGCAGGCATAGCAACACCCTGTAGACAAAGTGCACCAACATTAATGATGAAAACCTTCTATTAACACACCCGAAAAAGAAATGCCACTTATCTAGGATACTTCAGAATTAAAGCAATCTAAAATTAGAAGATAAAGAAGTATATTATCATATCATCTTAAACAGATTAATTAGAAGTAAGACACATGAAAAAGAAGTTGCACAGCTAGAATAAATGCAACCCTTAAGTTCTCCAATATCTTGTCAAGGTTAGCTCAATGAAATAATATTTTATGCTAATCACAAATTTGACAAAGAATTCCATATTATTAGAAATAGTGCACTGAGATAAATGAAGACTATCAAAACATAATTTTCTACAAGACTAAAGACTACAGGACAAACCTCGCCAATCCCCATAAAAGCACGCATCATTAGCAGAAAAGGGAGTCCAATTTTGGCAGCAATAGGAGTCAAAACTGTAGCTATTGACCACCAAACCACTCCAAAGCCTAACACCAGCTTTCCTCCAAGTTTATCTGCCCAGATGCCTCCAAGAATCTATTTAGCAGAAAATAAACAATTATGAAGAAAGTCCAATCAGAAGGGGCATGAAAGTCTAAGTAACATGCAGGCATAGGCATTCACTTTAAAAATAAACTCAGTGCCAAGGTCATGAACCTTCACTCTTTTGGAAAAAAAAACCAACTGTAAGTTAATGCAGATATTCTAGTAAATAAAAAGCATACCTGAGTCATTAGGTAACCCCAGAAAAATGAGGACTGAATTAAACCAACTGTTGCACTGTTCCAATTGAACTCTTGTGACATTGGGAGTATTGCAATGCTCATGTTTACCTAGAAGAAGTATAGCAGTGAGTTTGCGCATCAAAGATAAAATGTGAATTGCTCACTGAAACATGATTAAGACATATTGCAACTAATTAAATGGGAATCATCTATAACAAGAGTTGCAGGAATGTTAACATTTCAGACAAACTACAAGTACAAATAGTGAAAAATCAGAATGTGCATGAGTTCCAAAAACTAATTTGTTGAGACATGAAGAAAGAAGGAAATTCACAAAAAGAAGTCCTTACACGGTCCATGTTGCACAGTAGAAATGCCATAAAACAGAGCAGTACAATCACCCAGCGCTTTGGAAACTGCTCCCACCAAGGAGAAGTTTCTTGAAGATTTCCGTCTATTAGAAAAGCCTCACTTGACCTCTCTGTTATGTCATACTCCTCTGATTTATAGTAAGCACGAGTTCCATTGACCTCAATATTCCCTACATGGTGGCCTGGCCACTTTCTCAGCCGAGTCCAGTTACGAACAGAAGGATATGAAGAACAAGCACGTCTTCCTAGACTTCTTTTTTGAGAATAAGTTGCTAAAGATTTCAAAGTCTTCTCTTCTGAATGATTCGTGACTTGGAGGAATGGGGAACATGAGAATCCAGAAGTAAAAGCAACATCCACCCGGCTACGAAACTTTCCGTAGAAGATGCGCCCACGTGCAAACCTTGCAGCAGCAATGCCCCATCGGTGTCCTTTTTGTTGTTCAGCTTGATAAACTTTGCCTGTCCATATCAGAAAGTTAAGCAAGTTGAACTGATTACAAATATAGTTCCCAAGTATTTTCTTAGTTAAGCACGATATAGCAACGTTAAACCGAAAATACTGTCAATGTTCAACCTAGAACATAGATCAACACATGCTTCAACTAGCTTTCTAAAAAGTATATTAAAAAAGATAATCAACCGAATTAACAAATTTTAAGTACTAAGTAAATAGCAATTATGGTTTTTGCAAAACTGTGGGCCAAGCAAGCACACAGTGGTGTTGCACCGACTCTTGACCGAGCGGACCTCCCAAAGCTTATGCATGTCCTTAATTAGAATCAGTTAGCCACTAAAATGCATGTTATGCGAACTCTGAACGGAATTGGCTAAAATGTTCCGAAAGAGGTCAAAACGAAGGCTTTGCAAATCAACAAATTAGACAGAGAAGGTAGAAAAAGGAATACTAATCCATTGCTTATTTCGGGAAAAAAGGTTGATTATTCATTTAATTAAACTATACAAGAAAATGTTGCATCTAGGATATTAATTTTTTTAAGCGGATAACTAGAGAATTGCTATTAAAATCAAAATTTACAGAAATTGCAGCGTTTGAAAAAATCAACGAATAATTCAAAACAACTTTAAAAAAAATAAAAAAATAAAAAATCAAATCAATTAAGCAACTGAATTTTTAAGCTCAATTTCTGAAAATACAAACAACATATGCTAGAAATAGCTTTATTTATGCACAATAATTTGATAAAGTAAACATAGCTTTGTCTCTTTAGCTAAGTAATTCCACAAAGCCCCCTCCACTTCTAGAGGAAAATCCAATTCCAGAAGATAAATGAAACACTTCGCTCCAAATTTCTTTTTCTTGGAAAAAAGAACAGCCGCGTAATCCGGAAAGATGAATGCAGCTATCAATCGAGACAGTAACTATACAGAGAGAGAACCATACCTGAGCCGATAAAAGAACCAAAGTTCCGGTTCGAAATCAAACCGCCGATAGCCATTGCTTTTGAAGAAGTAAAGTCGAAGCTGAGAGCAAATTATACCATTTGAGACCGCAGAAACTGATTCTGCTTGTTTGGCTCTCCCTCTCACTGTCTATCTGTCTCTGGTTCTTCAGTCCAGAGAGGATAAACAGAGCAAAATAATTAATGCCTATTTTTTGCCCCTTTCTTTTCCTATAAAAAGTGGGAAAAATCCCAGTGGTGTTCATAGACCCAGCAAGGAAGGTCCAGTGTTTGACACGTGGCATATCATCCATGTGACGAAACGGTTTCTTTTAGGAAGGGGCGAAATTCTTGAAATACCCCCACCATGCAATGGCTAATTTTGAAACCTTTTGCTGGTTAAGGCTGTGAATAAGGGGAGAGAGAAGGGTATTTTGGCGAATCGGATGGGGAAGCCGGGCGTCATTTCCAAGGATCACAAGAGCTGCCTTGGATCACCGGAAAGGGAAAATTTTAAAAATAGTGTTTTTGAAAAAATTATTTGAATTTTTGATATATTTTTTAAATTATTTGAATTTTTTAGATATTTTTTTATTTTTAAATGTCAATGAAAATTATAAGGGTGAGTTTTAAGGTATGAATTTTGGTGTCTTTTATTTTCTTATTTTTGTTGAAAATGTCAGCAGAAATGACAGGGATAGAACCCAAGGTAAATTTAATTAAATTAATCATTCAAAAATAATAAAAAAATAAAATATGTCTCAATTTTTATAATTTAATCTTAATCTTTCCCTGTCTATAGAAAATAATACGTAAAATTGAAACACAAATCACAGATTTTGAATTTATCCAATTTAATCTTAATCTTTCCCTGTCTATAGAAAATAATACGTAAAATTGAAACACAAATCACAGATTTTGAATTTATCCAATTTAATTTTCGTCCATATTTTTAATCAAATAAAATCTAATAAAATTAATATCATTAAAATTTAAAAAACAACAGTGAATTAGATTAATTAATCTGATTAATCAATTACTTTTTTCAATTTATCAATTTTTATTTAAGTAAATAAAATATTTTTATTGATATAAAATTAAATTAAAAATCTAAAAGTGACAGATAAATAAAATTTATCAATTTGAGATTGCAATTGATGAGTTTTTTTTGTCTATTAATACAATTAGAACTTGATTTAAAAAAATAGTTAACATATATCTTGAATTAAGAAAATAATTGTCCTAATTTTATAAGATTACTGGCTAAGAAAAATAAGAAATTAAAAGAAAAAATAAATATACGAAGCAAGCTTGACCGTTGATATATAGTTAAAATATCAATAAAAATATTTTTTTACTTAAATAAAAATTTGATAAATTGAAAAAAATAATTGATTAATCAGAATAATTTAATTTACTGTTGTTTTTTAAATTTTAGTGATATTAATTTTGTTAGATTTTATTTGATTAGAAATATGAATGAAGATTAAATTGGTCAAATATTAATCAATTACTTTTTTTCAATAAAATATTTTATTTACTTAAATAAAAAATTGATAAATTAAAAAAAATAATTAATTAATCAGATTAATTAATCTAATTCACTGTTATTTTTTAAATTTTAGTGATATTAATTTTGAGAGATTTTATTTGATTAGAAATATGGATGAAAATTAAGTTGGGCAAACTCAGCATTTATTGTTTGTATTCCAATTTTACTTATTCTTTTCTTTAGACGGAAAAAGATTAAGACAAGATCATAAAAATGAGACATATTTTATTTTTTTATTATTTTTGAGATGATTAATTTAATTAAATTCATCGTGGGCCCCACTCTTATCATTTTCGCTGACATTTCCAGCAAAAATGAAAAAATGAGAGATACCCCAAAAATTCAAATAATTTGAAAAACACATCAAAAATTCAAATAATTTTTTCAAAAATACCATTTTTAAAATTGTCCCCACCGGAAAAGGTATCAGAAACGCATAAAAGATTTATTTATTTCAGAAAAAAATAAATAACTAAAAATATTAATTTGAAAATCGCGCGGAATATTCTTCTACAGGGCAAGTAGAGTCTAACAAAGATGACGCGCAGAATCTTGGCCAAAAGAAACGTCGCTCGTATCTTTTGAAGTGAAATCTCATATTCAATTTTATTTTGTGCATATTCGTTGAAAATGATTATTTTGGATTAGTTGATTTTATAAGTTAAAAAGAAATAGGTCTAATATCTAGGGTCTTATACGGAAAAAAAATTCATTGAAAAATTCTGAGCTAAAAATTAATGATATTTTTTTGCATCCAATTTTACCATTAATTGAGTTTATAGATAAGATAGAAATCGACTCTACTCAGAAGCTGCCTTAGTTCTCCTTAATTATCATTAGAATTACATATAACTATCTTACAAATTTTATTAGGATTGTATCTAATTTTGCATATGCTTCTTGCGTTTAAGAGATGAATTTCCAAAGTTCCAACTGAAACAGCCAATTTAAATCTTTGATAATGCTGGAAAATAATAGTGAACCGCAGCCAATGGATTGTCACATTTCAGAATATGCAGTCAACATTACTAATGCAACTTGGACTGCCTGGATTAAAGTTTTTGTGGCTACTGTAGCAAAACTGCATAAATATTAGATGTCGCCGGTCTAGGCTTTAATAAGGCTTCGGCCTTCTTGTGAGATTTGTGAATCCCGGCTTTCAATTTCCTATTGGGCCTCTCCGCTCGTTGAGGCCCATCAAGGAATAGAAAATTCAGAACAAACAAACAACATCACAGCCAAATCCTGAAAATTTTACATTTAGCAGACACAGAAATTCAGAACAAACAACCCAATTGCCTAAAATCTGTTTATCCAACAATGGATTTAGAAACGTTCTTATAAATACTCTTTCGCAAAGCCAAACCAATCAATTTTTTTTGGAGCCATGCATTGACTCCACCTTTCCATCGTTACCTCCAAGCAACCAATATTTGTCCTTCCTGGTTAATCCAGTGCATTCAAATCCCAGGACATCACCCAAAACCTTCTGCACATGATTGGCCACCTCAATCGATGATTTCCCTACCTTCTTTACTGTCATTTCATCAGGCAACCGATCAAGGAACGTCACCTCATAGGATGGCCTTGGATTCATGAAGAAGAAGTACGGATCCCAAAACTTGACGCCGCGGACGGTGGTGCCGTAGAACATATTTTGCTTGCAGTTGACTGCCACAGGCACGATCCTATCACTCATTTCAGCAAACAGTGCACTGAATCGGAGCAAGAATTGTTCGCGACACGTGGTCCCTTCTGGACAGACAACTAAATCACCCTTTTGGAGAAGATCAGTGATGCGGGCTGCATCAGCCGCACGATCACGGGACAAGGCAATGGCTGGGATTGGTGATAAGAACCTGGAGAGACGGCTTACGCTGTATGTTACACACGAAACTTTGCGACCGAGTGCGATTGCTATGATAATGGGATCCAGAGGACTGCGGTGGTTGCAGACGTAGAGGTTTCCTGGGGTTCCGGGCGATGGTGCAGGCGGGGGGGTCCCACGGATCACCAAGTGGATGCCTAGCATCTCATATGTGTACCGCACTATGCGTTCAGGAAGAGGGAGATTGAAGTATACGCGGAAGATGGAGAGGATGAATCCAAATGGTAGCCACAGATAGGTTATAAGAGCGTTTAGTGGGTCAGGTCGCTGCACGAAACGGCCGTCGTGGAAGATTATTCTGTTCTTCAGGCGATTCAGCGGTATTGGAGTTGCTGATTTGCTGCGATGAACCATGTACCCCTCCTGCAGTTTTTCAATGAGTTAGCATGCATATATTAAAAGCACTATTGGCCATAGTATCGAAACCTGCAGCAGGAACAAGCATTTGTTCAGAGGTATATGCACTAATGGGAAAAGAAAAACTAAAAATATCTCTGCTGAATGAATTTTTCTTACTTGATCATGAGTTAATTCAATAATAAATTGTTCTATATGAATAATAATTATTATTATCTGGACTGATTTCATAAACTCAGGTACCAAGTCTAAGTATCAATAAAAATTTTAAGATTTATCCTTTAATTATATTATTTTATCTTGTGTTTTATGTCAAGAAAAATATAACATCAAACATGTATCACGTATGTAATACGATGACATGTCGGCAAATATACTAGTGAAATTCTTTCTCAAATTTTGTTTCCATATTTGAGCAAATATATTAGTGAAATTCGATCATATTTCAAAAACTAGTGAAATTTCAATTTCATAATTTATGATTTGATTATTTCATTATCATTGCTAAATTAAGATAATTGTGAGGTTGAATGTAATAAATAGTAATATTTGATAAATTAAAATAGGTGTAAAGCCAACAACGATCCTATATTTGAACTTATTAAAAATTAATGGCAGAAAAAAAAATCTCATGCTCCAAACTAATAATGTAATTTTACTAAGAAAAAAATATCACTAACATTAACTAAAATAATGATAAAGCACACAATATAAAGACGATTACTAGTACTATATGCGTGTATATATGCATATGTATAATGAAAATCGTGTTTTGAGTTTCAATTTTGACCCTATCCTCATACTCAAGTGTTTACATAATTCAAACTACAAGTTTTCACATTCCATAAAGTGATATCAAAGGATTTTAGCTCCCTTTCTGAATAACCCATTGACTACTATCCTACCCATTCGTTCCTTCTTCCATAACAATTTCAAGTAAACACGCATTTACTCGTATGGTTTAATTACGGTATGATAAACGTCACAAAACCCTGAAATGGACCACCAAAACCCCACCTAATCGTTTAGCTGGCACTGACAAGCAGTTGGGGATGGTTAATACCACGGGCCCTCGGGATTAAAATCAATAAATTATCATCAGCTGTTTTGCCCTTAATATCGTGAATTGTCTGTCTCGCACAGCAATATGTATATTTCAACCACAGAAATTTTGATGGATTGACCTGTGCTCAAGCAGGGGATAAACCTTTCTTTCATTCTATACTGGTTTTATTGGCACAAAATCTAATAAAAAGCAAGACAAACTTACACTATTAAATATGGCAGGTTATTGTCCCGAATGAAATTTTGTCATTTGCGAGAAAAAATAATTATTGAGAACGACAATTACCCTCCTTGTTAATTAACTAAATTTCACTATTTAAGAATGTGTAAATCTATATAATATGAACACTGAAAATTGGAAATATGACAAACCTTGCAAATGGACATGAAATCATGATCAGTCTTGCGGTCACCAATCCCAAGATCCGGTGCTACCTCTCCAAACTCTTTCAAAATGGCCAACTTCTTCCATTTGCCGACCAGCACACCAGGCTTCTTCACGAATCCGGTAGCCCTCTTAGTAGTAGGGTTTACTTCAAACTCCGTGCCCAAAACCTTGTCCCCGCCAAGAAATTCCTTCACAAAATGATCCACCATAATCGTCGGATTCGCCGTCACCACCACTTTCCTCTTGCATCTTTCGAACACTTCATAGCTCTCCTTCCTCACATCCGCAGCATAAAACCTATGGCAAGCATCGCCTTTATCAGTTATAATCACACTAATTACCGGGAAATCCATTCACATCAGCCACGAGGCACAGAAAAAACGGTTACAAACTCAAATTTCTCCTTTCCTTTCTTAGTTTGGCAAGGAAAAAAAAAAGAAAATATGAGAAAGTGAGGGACTGTAGAATACCTAGGCAAAACGGCGCGGGAAGCCAACTCGATGTCGCGGATCTTGAGCCCAGCAAAGGAAATGAAGATGAGGATTTGGATCCCGACAGCTTCAGATATGAAGAAATAGGAAATGATGACAAGAGGTAGCGAGAGAAGCAAGACCAGACCGCGTAAGAGACTACCGGCCTCGACGGCGACTAGCATAAAGTAGGGAAAGGAGCTACTAGACACAAGGAGAGTTCCGTCGAGGTCAGCAGCTATTGATTCGTAGGACGAGCCGGTACATGCCGTTATTGACGGAAATTTCTCCGCCGGTTCTGTTTGCGTCATTACTTGGCCGATATTTGTGATGCTGATTCTATTTTCTTCTTCTTCGCAGCGATAAGTAATAACTTCTTCTTTACTCTCCCTTCTATATAGACAGTGATCCACAACGAATAGGAGAGGGAAGCTTCTGGTTTTAAAGGTGGAGGTTGGAGGGCATAATTACCAAACTAGGCCTGGTGTAGTAAATAACGAATACTGAGTAACTGAAAGGTTAATCAGTGGCCGTTCAACCAAGTTACGAATTTTTTTAACCTATAATACTTAACATTTCAATAATTTGTCTCAATCCAAAAAATAATAAGTTAGTGGAATACGTATGGAAAAAAAAATAGCAATATACTAGTACACGAAAAAAGTATAAATTGAGTGTGGTATAATATGATATGATGTGAATTATTGAATTAAAAAATATTTTTTATTTTTAATCCAGCAATATTCATTGTAAAGTATTTTGTGGTACACTAAATCCTCATCCCTTAAAAAAGCGAAATGTCTCAATCCCAAAAAAATAAAAATAATAATAAGCTACTGAAATGACAAGTAAGTTGCTGCATTAATTAAGTGGATATTAATATTGGAAGTCCTGGGCAGGTGAGAGGAAGGAGATCCTATTGAAGTTCTATTGGCGGAGGAAAAAGAGTGTCAAAGAACCTTGAGTTTTATTTTGAAGTCCACAAGCATTGCAGGCATGAAGACTAGCACTTTTTTCTCACTTCTGACCAGCTAAACTTAATTAAATGGAAATTTTTCTCTTTCGATCTGTAGTTTTCTTCTCAATTCTATTACAATTTAACTACACTTAGACACAGCACAAAGAAAATTGAATTTATGTTTCAGTAAACTAATATTGTCATGGAAAATTTCTAAATTATTGTCATTAAATGACTGACGTTATTAGTTTGGAATTACTATTATTTTTATTAAATTCTAAATTATTATATCATATCCTTCAAAAGAACTTTTTTTTTTTTTTGAAGATAATGGAGAGAACAGGACTTACTGTAGCAGAGACACGTTGCAGGCAATTGCTGACTGCAACGGACTCTACCAACGCCTATAAACCCCACACACGCACACACCACACTCGATATGGGATCCCGAAGGACCAGCCCCCGGCCCCACAGAACTCTCACCTCACTCGGGTTTTTGCTTTTTTTTGAAGATAATGGAGAGATGAGACATTAAATACTTCTGTCTGCTCGTTCTTGTTTCATTTGTTAGAAAAATAGCCCAACCCATAAAGTAAACTATTTTAGTCTGTACTAATTATTTGTTTAGAAAAAAGTTGACATTGTAGAATTTAGATGAAGATAAAGGGCAAAATAAATTTTTTTGGTAATATATATGTAACTATTTCTCTCTTTTTTTTTTAATACAGATAAAAGGAAAAAAATTAGGATGATGTGTAATGTATGCAAAAATGCATGTCATGATAAGAGATTTCTATACGTATTTATCTTTCTTTTTTATTTTTTCTATTTTATCACCGCCATCTCTTTTTATTAGTCCATCACTATTACTACTACAGTCCTTAATTAATTGGCCGCTATCGCCAACTCTGTGCTATTATCGCTACTGCCTCTATCATCATTTCTTTTTTCCCCGCAATTATCGCCATATGTAAACTAGCCTTTTAGGAATTGTTTGGACCTAAAATTAGGAATGATAACGGGATGTAAATTTTTCGAACCCGGCAAAAATCCGCCCCATTCGAAATGGAGAATTCCTGAAATTTTCCCTTACAGGAACGGGAACGGGAATGGAAAAAAAATTTCCGTCTTAGAATCGGGGCGGGAACAGGAAATGGAATATTTATCCCGCAAAAAAAAAATTTATTTTAAAATATAATATTTTATAAATAATTAAAATTAAAATTAAAATATAACTTATTTTATAATTATTAAGTTTTAAATTATACTTAATTTTAAATTTTATGAATGGTTAAAATTTATATTAATTTAAATTATTATTGATTTTAAATTCTTTATTTATTAAATATTATATTTTAGTTATAATTATTTATAAAATATTATATTTTAAAATTAAAAAAAATCGGGGGATGGGGATCTCCGCGGGACGGAGACGGGAAAATTTCCTTTCCGATCTTAGTGGCGGGGGCGAGAAATCCCCACCACTGATGGGGGAGTGAGTGGAGGTAAATTTTTTTGCCCCGTCCCGTTTCGTGATCACCCCTACCTAAAATGAGAGACATTAAATAAAACAGGAAAAAAAAAGTCATCTTTGTCAATTAAGCGTACGAATTGCAAATTTAAGATTTTAACTTTTAAATAAATATTTTTTATATAAATATTTCTAAAATAACAAGTGTACATTTGAACCGTACAATTGATAAAACGTAATATATCACCCTAAAACAACAATTTTGTCACTAACAATTTTTCTTTTTCTAAAGCTTATTTTTTTATATAATTAATTATTGTTGTGAATTTGGTACGTGTAGAAAGAAACATTCACAAAATTAAGTTATGAAATTAAATATTTTTTTCTGATTTTAAGTGTGTTTTTAACTTTTCTAGCTATTTATTATCTCGTATCCTTATTTTATTTAAAACGCCGATCACTATTGGTTTAATTCTAAATAAGCATATCTTTCTAGATTCTTATCGTATTGGCAAACTGGAATTAAAAGAAATAAAAATAAAAATATTTTTTGGTAAGTTTATTGGTGGTTATTCAGTTAACCTAAGCTGAAATAACGTGTTCAAAGAATCAAATTATCGACAATATGCGTTATTGTTATAAATAAAACAAAACAAGTTAAATTAAATGAATACTAAAATTAAACTGGAGCGTGGTTATTTCTTGTCTCCAAAGCCAGTAAAGTTCTTCATCATCGTCAGTTTTGTGATTTTTATTGGTTAGGGTTGGTTGGCGATCTCTTCACTTGATTTTAGACGTAAATTCTTATTCTTATAGTAGCTTTTAATTAAGTAATGGACTCTTTGATAACGTCTCCAAGTCCAACTCTTGCATATTTAGTTGGGTTTGTTCGGCTGCTTTATAAACATCTAAGTGGGGTTTATATTTTATAATACGATGATGGCACAGTTTAATTTCATTGCCAGAATATGACATTTTTTGTTTTGGTGGGAAAATAATACTATGATATTTTGAGGATTACTTACTAAATCTATACTCTTTCAAGTAAAATTTTGCACCACGAATAAATTCCACATTTGCAACATTTAATAATGAGCTGCATTATTAGATATGAATTTATTAAGGTGGATGAATCTTCCTTGTATTAATTACCTACCAGGAAGATCTAGAGGGATTTGTCCATTATAATTAATATCGTTGAATTTTTAATTAATTATATTTGTCCATTAACAGTTCAATAATTTTGATTAATTAATCAATTGGTTTTGATTATTTTAAATTGATTAACTATTAAAAAATTTCTTAACATAATAAACTATATGAATTCAGAGTGTCGAAAAATAAACATTATAAATCAAAAATAAATTCAAATAGGATATTAATGGTTAAATCATAATATATATGTACATGTGTGTGGAAGGAAATGATTAACTTGTTAATTGTCTAATATATTTCAATTCAACGTGCCTTCTTACTAACAAATATGAATGTTTATTTCTTAATTTTAATCCGCCCCTAATTAGAATCATATTAGAAATTGTATCATATGAAAATTTTAATTCCAAAATGTTCAATGGTTCAGTTGAATAAAAATTATTTGAATGACTTAATTAAAACAACCATTGACAAGTAGAACAGCCAAAAATAATAATTATTTGAATGACTTAATTTTGCTTTTTAGTTACGGATGAGAATGGCCTCCTGCCACACCAAATTCAGAACCCATGTCAAATTGTCAATACTAGCTAGCTAGATCTAATTTCTTGCTGAAAGGAAAAGGATAGATAATTTCCAAGCTTGGTAGGTCTGTAGAAGAAGTAGACCTATAGAGGAACAAGTTTTGTAGAAATTTAATGTGGAAATTAATTTAAGAACTCTCCCCCACATGCACTGCATTTTAGTTAGGTGGCTGTAGCGCCCACCAACCTTACCGGTTACCAGTAACTATGCCTTCCACATTAAGTTTTGATGGTTTAGCCATTAATTGTACTCGCTGCTCCGTCTCAATTTGTCAACAATATGGTCCAGTATTTCTTTTTTCTTGCAGACATCAACCATCCATCCATCAATTCCTTTCTCTTTTCTCTACATTTCCATTTAAGGTAAAAATCACTTGTCAACAAAATGTAATTTAATTTCTAAAATTTAATTTGTTATAATGTCATATTAATATTTCAAAATTTAAATAATTTGATCCATAAAATGACAGCTCCATCAATTTAATTATCATCTGTCTATTAAATGTTGGCGTGGCGATATAAATGATACATGACACTCAAATATTGAACACATAACTGCTGACTTGTCCCTTTCAATTTTAAAATATTAAATGTAACATTATATCAAATTAAATTTTTAAAGTTAAATTATACTTTTTGACAGATTTGAGGAGCTATTTGCACTCTCGGCCTTTATAAAATAATGTCTTGGTGTAAAATACAAGTTTTAAAAATGAGCTGGACCAAAATTTATTTAAATGTTGGCCCAAAACCTAAACCCCACTTTTGAGAGCCCAAAACGTATACGCTCGTTCAAGTTGTTCCATTATTCCATAAGTCAGCGACTTTAATTTCTTGATAATAATAATAATAATAATAATAATAATAATAATAATAATAATAATAATAATAATAATCTCACTATGGAATTAGAAATCGTCTTGGAATTATACTTGACCCGATTGCTCGATAACAATAATGAATTGATTGAGTATTGTCATCTGTAAATTGTTAAATTCGCACAACTTAATAAAAATATGTTTTAAGTTAGTAAAACACTCATCATAAATATTGGCTTATGATTTTTTTTTTTTTACTTTTTTTTTTCTATAACCGCACATAAAGTCGTAAATTAATAAGGGATAATTAGCCTTATTAGAAGCGCATACTCGTGTGCGCACCGCGACGTTTTATCGAACAGTTTCTCCTCAAATAGCGACCCCGCGCTCACCTTAGCAGGGTGTAAAATTTCACGGTTACGTAATATTTTATCTTTAAAAATAACTAAAAAAATTAATTTTAATTAAAATTACGTCTTTTAATAATTGATATTAATATTAATTGATTTAAATAATTTGATACTTATTTTTTTTAAATAAAATTTTGAGTTTGAGTTTTATGAATCACAAAAAATAATATTAAAAAAATTTGATCCTTATAATGGACCAACCCGATTTAAACTGTATAATACTAATAATTATACTAAAAAAAAATATAAGGATTGGTTTCATAATCGTTTATTGGCATTTGAGTTTGACTTTCTATCAATAAAATTAACGAAAATATCAATTTTATTAAATAAATTATTTTTTTTAACTTTTCTTTAAAATTTATAATAAGCTTTTCTTATTATTATGACTCAATATAATTATTTTTTTTGAGTTTCACGGCTTTTATTTAAATATATAATAAATTTTATTTTATTATTTATCTTGATAAATGATAATATATTTTTATTCAATTTAAAATAAAATAAAAATTTTACTATTGGCTTTAAACGTCAATAAAAATAGAATTAAAAGTAAATAATAAAATTTTATTTTAAATTAATTTTTGATAAAATCAAATTCTTTTTATATTTTAAAATAGCACTTATTTTATCCAACCTAACAAATTAAATTAAAATAAAATTATAATTGGAAAATATGTAATTTAAATATTAAATATAAAAAAGTATATTTTAAAATTTTATATTATTTTGAAAATAGTGTTTTATGAGATCCAAATTAATGCAATAAAATACACTTGAATTTGTGCAAAATATTTAAACACATTATAAAATAATTTTATATTTTTAAAATTCTGTTTTTTAATATTTAATATTTTAATTAGATATTTATTAATTATAATTTTATTTTTAGTTAAAAAAACTTGATAAGATTCATTCAATTTAATTATTAAAAATAATAAAAATTTATTACTAATTTTAAATGATACTAATTATCTATTAGAAAACTAAAAGATTATTTTTAAATAAAAAATTTGTCATCTTTATTAATTTTAGTGGAGTTACGAATTGAGGGACTTAATTGAAATGAGTCTAAAAGGTTATAAATTGAATTATTACGTATTAAATTGTAGGATTTAATTGTGGAATGAACCTTACAATTTTTTTTTTTTGGTTTTTAGTTATCCCTTTTTTTTCAAATATTTCAGTAATTATCATTATTTTCCATTTCCATTTCTAATTTTTCCGTCTCTGAAATTCACGCACATTCTCTCTCATTTATCCATACTTCTGCTTCTCGCCGATAACCGCCAAATCTGCAATTCAAAGGTGTATCTCGGTCTGCGGTGCAATCTCCATGCCATTTTTCATCTCTTTTGCCAGGTATTTTTGCGAAAGCTTTCTCCAAGTTCATTTTTGCTTAGTAGATCGATTATATATAGAAATGCTTTTATCGCTATGGCTAGCTTATATTCGGAAATGAATTTTCGCATTTTTTAGAAAATTTTGTCAGGTTTTTTCTTGTATATATATATATATATATATATATATATATATATATATATATATATGCGTAATTCATCTTTATTCAGTTATTCTTGTTCAGCTTAGTGTGCTTCTGTTTCAGTTTAGGAGCCTAAACTAGAGAAAGATCAGATTGTTATTTTTTTTTCCTTTTATAACGCCTCAATGTTAGGGTTAGCTTTTCTGGTTATTGTATTTAGTACCGGATTCTGCATAGCTGAGGTGATGAGATTGGTTACAGTTGAATAAGGTGGGAGTAGTGGGAATGAATCGGCTATACTACTAATGCTAGCTCATCTTAGGAGAAAATTCGAAACTGCGAAGCAGAGATATGAATATAAACAATATTGAGGGGCTGAGGACAGGGATGAATCACATCAAAACTAGGATTTATTTTGTTCTATACTTTTTCTTTTCGGAAACTGGCAATGGTGTGTGTGTCATTGTGTGTAGTTTTGTCTAAGAACTTTAGCTGAAGCTCTTCTTGAAAAAAATTCAAGGTTGAGAGGGAGAGGAGCAGTTTACTTCTGATGAGTGCTGCTGCATGAAGGGATATACATGGAGAGACTCATTTGGCTAGGAAGTTTGTTCAAATTTGACATTTTTCTTTGAGTACTCATAAATATTTTTCTGTTTTTTTTTTTAACACTCACTTTGCATCAGCTACTTAAGTTATTATTATTATTATTATTTTGAAAAAAAGATTCTATCATCTAAATTGTTTTTTCAGTTGGAACCTTTGTATTTGGGTATTCTGTTCTCTGCCCCTTGTACACTACTTTGATGGTATAAATCGAAGATGATTTATTGATAACTGTCGTGGACATGGAACTGGAAGTCTTTTGGAGGTTAATTTTGGTTTGAGGACCTCAACATTGCCGTGGCATTGTATTCTTGCTCAAGTTTTTGAACAACAAACTTGGCATCTTACACTTGTGCGAAGCAGATATCTTCAGATATATAAATTTTTTTTTTGGTGTTTCAGAATTGTTGTCAAATGTCTGAAGTTGATATGGCAGTCATTAAACCTGAGGTTTGCTTCTTTGGCTGTTACATGATGTGTTAAATTTTAGTAGTGGTCAATGTCAGGACTTCTCTTAAGCTAAGTTGCTCATATGTGCATTTGCAGGTGATGAAATCATATGTCTGGCTCCAGACTGCAGATGGTTCAATTCAGCAAGCGGAACAAGAGGTTGCCATGTTTTGCCCCATGTTATGTCATGAAATAATTCAAAAAGGCGAGGGATCATCCAAGAACAATGCTATATCTCTTCCACAGCAAGTCAGTCCTGCCACTTTAAGCCTAATTCTTGATTATTGCAGGTTTCATCAAGTACCAGGTCGCTCTAACAAGGTTTCTTTGCATTCTTAGCTGCCATTGCTGTTTGTTGGCTTTACATAATTTTCTTTCATGTGCAAGTCAATGTATGGACTTCCATTGAACTGGAAAATTTTCAACTAGCTGTATGACATCTTCAGCAATCTGGATCTCACCTACAGTTCATAAATTTTTAGATGGTGGCATGCTGTGGATATGCTCAGTTTTGTGAGAAAGCAGCATTTAACTTTGTACTGTTATGTTGCATAGGAGCGCAAGTCTTTTGATGAGAAGTTCATTAGAACGGATACAAAGAAACTCTGTGAATTGACATCTGCTGCTGACAGTCTCCAGCTGAAGCCTTTGGTTGATCTTACTAGCCGTTCACTTGCAAGAATTATTGAAGGAAAAACCCCTGAGGAGATACGTGAGATATTTCATTTACCTGATGATCTTACAGAGGTGTCTGATGCTTGTGGAACTATGGTTAGATGTAATTTTTCATCTGCTGTTGTTTTAATATGGGATTGCAAATGTAGGAAGAAAAGTTAGAGCCTCTAAAGAATGCAACTGATGATCCACGAATCCGACTTTTGAATCGACTATATGCAAAGAAGAGAAAAGAACTTACAGAGAGACGAAAACAAAAGGTGACGCATGGCTTTGCTGTTCTGTGCAGTTTGATATGATTTGATGCTAATCGCAATTATGCTGAATTCTAACCTTCTATATGGTTGTGATTATGATATAATTAAAGCTTATGTGTGCTTTAGAATGTTGCAGCTGAAGAAGAGCGTGTAGATGACCGCTCAGTTGATGATCTCTTGTCATTTATTAATGGGGGAAATGATGGTATGCTTTCCTTTCCAGCATTTCATTTTTCATGAATTAGGCCTTAGTGTCAAATTTGGTCATCCCATGGAGTAGGAGCTAAAACGAAAGCTAGTATTAATAGTAGTACTAGTAGTTTTACATACACGATTCAATCTACTGACTTAATTTTCAACATGAAGATTGTCAATCAGAAATTCTAAAATATTCAAGCTTTTTTGGTCGAATGTTGTTTCACAGACTCCAAAGGGATTAAAGCTTCAAAGAATAAAAAAAAACACAGAAGAAGAAGGGATCAGCAAAATAGTGCTTATCCAAATGAAGTCATTGAAAAACACAAGGTTGAACTAGCCCTGTTGCCGTCTTCTAATCACTTGAGGTTCTTAGTTGTTTTTCTATTAAAGCTATTGCCTCTTCACATTTTGTAGGAGTCAAATTGTTATGGTGCTTGGGTTGGTAATGCACTAAGGTCTAATATTAGTGAGACGCCAAAGGCACAAAGTCTGGAGGCTGGCATTTTTACACCTAAAGTTGAGTTAGATGATGTTGAAGCTGATGACGAGATTGATCCAGCATTAAAAGAAAAAATTGATAGGTGAGCATGAATTTTTGAGTTACTGAATGTAAAAATCTGTAAAGCAGACACAGTATGTGTATACATATTTGTTAGCTTCTTAAATTGAAAATGTCTCTTGGTTGAAGGGGAGAGTTGTTTATTTTTACTAATTTTAAGGCAAATGGTTACGCAGTCGTGTTTTTGCATATTCCAGGACTTGAACTGCTAATGTCAAATTAAAATAGTTTCTGGCCATCCTGATGGCTTAATTAATTAAAAAGTTTGGGCTTGCTCTCTCTTTCTCTCTCTCTCTTGTGGAGTTGTATGCTGAATGCCTCCTCTCTGGGGGAAGGGCAGGGCAGGAAGCTTTCTGAGTATTAAATTGCGACTAAAACTTGAAAGTGCTCAAGCAAACTTGGAGACAGAAAATTCACAATTAATAGACATCTGACCTTGAAATTTATTCGAATTTTAATACTTTTAAATGAGTTTGTTCATGCCGTATTTGTTCCATTTAAATTCCTTTAGTTGTGACCACAGTAGTTGTCCTATGTTTTGGTTTTACCTCAGTTAATATATGACATTGTAGATTCTTTTTCCCACTGATATTATTTCTAAATTTCACGTGATGGACTTCATGCATAGATGCAAAGCAGGATGCTTTGGTTTCAGATTAGTCACTTGCCCTGTAGAAGACCTTAAAATTTTATTCATGTGATCTTAAGTCAGGGAGGTGGAAGATTTTGCTCGGAGATTGAATTCAGATTGGCCCGAAAGAATGCAGGAGCTTCTATCTTTGGGCCAAGATAAAAGGCCAGTGCCTTTTGCAATTAACAGCAATGGTAGCTTGAGAGGATATGGAAGTATGTCTTTTTTTCCCCTGTTGTTCTGAAGTTCCTCTTGCTTGCTATCTTATTCTTTGTTTTTTCTTTATCTTTTCCCAGTATCTGCCTCCTGTCTGATAGTATAAGATAGCTTCTTCCTAGATATTATATAGAATTTGAGTTGTGGAAGTGAGTTTGAACTCATTATCAATATCATCAATTATCTGCCTGTGCTCTGTTTATCCTTTTACCCTTTTAACATGCATGTTTGAAACGTGTACTGCTTTTGTCATATTCGTTGGAATCTCATCAATTTAATCTCTTGAATGATCAGAGATTCGTGGCAGCATTGCTTGTCTAGTGAGAAAATTTGGTGCTAGTGTTGTTAACGAATTTAAAAAATCTGGAATAATGCTCAAATACATTTGATTTATGAAATAGAGTTGGCACTATGTTTTAGAACCTCAAAACCATTGAGCCATCACTATCATGACGTCAGTCACTTATGAAATGCTTTGTTTGGATGCAAAGAACCAGATATGGAGCAGAAATGAATTATGCGGTGGATATTTCCTGAGATGGCCTATGGCTGGAACAGTTTTGACCAGATGCTCTAATTACTCTCCGCTTTATGGAACGGCACCAAGAAGAGTTGGTATTGTCATTCAAGTTCTTCCTTTTTTTTTGTTTTTTAATAAATTACTTTTCTCAAAGAGAAGAAAAAAAAAATTGCTCACTCTTATTTGGGAGGTGAATCTGATTACGGGAGCAACCATTTGCACCTTAACGTAAAGAATAAGAAAAGAAATGTGATTCCATGAGCCTGCTCCATTCAATTGTCACAAGTTCATGGGGTTGTTCTGCTGCATTACTTCTTGGTCCCGGGCCACCTTTCGAGAATAAGGGAATTATTTATTTGTTCCATGAATGATTCTTACTTATTTTACGATTTCAGCAATGTATCGACACATGCGCATCTTTTTTTAGGAAACTGAACAAATTTGGGGTTAATTTGTTATCCTTTTTAGAAACTGATGATATTTGTTAATGGAAAATGAATCGTATCAAGGTTGCTAGAACTTTTGCAATCGATAAAACGTACCTTAGTGAGAATTGGACGCTGGAGATGTAAATAGTCAAAGCCAAAGCATCAAGCATTTGCCGTTCAGAAATCAGAAATTTCTGGTATCAGATTCAACCCCGTAAAATCCTATGCATATTGAGCAGCTGTTGTACAATCAGTCACTCTAATTTTAAATTTACTTTAATTCAGGAGCGTACAAATACTTGAAGATTTAACTACAAACTTATACAGGTTACGTATCTGAGTTCCTCTATATCTTCTCCTCTATATATTAAACAGCCTAAAATTAATAAAGCTACAGTAAGATAAGGTTTGTTGTTATTGAGATTGAGAAGATTGAAGTTGGACATGTGGGCACGGACTCTGTGGTTCTCCTCTTGTCCACAGAGCTTTAAGTTCATCTCTCTTCTTTCCTAGTGTCAAAAAGGTGCCTGCATTCGTATCATCAAACAATTAGACATCAATTATCTGCTTATATATTGTCCCTGGAGCAGGGACCTTGATGGTCTAGCATTCCCAGTTTTTGCAGGGATTGATCTTGCTTATAAGCGGGTACTATGGGTGTGTGCGGCTTCTCAAATTATGGCTTACCAAGTGTGAAGGGGACAATGTAGAGAAGTGCTGGCTGGCCATGCCCATCCATCATGTTCAAAGCCACATAAGTAATTAGGAGACCTGCAACCAAAATATTAAGGGGTTATGCTGGAATTACGGTACAAAATACAACCCTCATTATCTATGATAGATTGGATATTTTATAACTGCAAGGCTCTATTTTCCCATCAATAGAGAGGGCATAAAACTGGAAATAAGTAGAGAACTTCATCTATACGCACAAAATTACGAAAGAAGATATTTGCCCACTCTTAAAGGCAGACCATAACCATCCGTTTCTGTTTCGTCTGGTACAGGCAATTAGTTTGCATGGTCTACACCACTTGTTAGAATTTTTTGTTTATGACATTTACGCAAACAAGATGTTATATGCTTGCTATGGTGGCTTCTATATGCATCAGATTAATCGCTTCTATCATTGGCTGCTTAACTATCTTAAGTTCAAGAATGAATGACACAATATGCTTAAGGTTCTGTCACCTAGCGACGAGGAGTTCCTAAAGAAGAAGAGCTGTGTCCCAATCCATATATATTTATCATAACTCGTACCTAAACCATAAGCAGTCATAGCCCACAGAAAGTATCCTGCTCGGAGAGTCTTCTTTGTCAGCCAATCATACCTGCAAAAGCGACAAAAGCACCATTTTAACATCTAAAAGTTTTTCCAAACACCATGAACTTTACTTTCCCAGGTTGCATGAAATGCATAAGGGTAACGTAAATTCAGATGCATGAAACATGCAAGTCAAATAAATAACGGGCCAAAATTTCCAATGCACCCATAACTCATTTTGTTCAAAGTATTGAATGCGATACTCATGATAGCCTTGGCCTCACAAAATTAGTATTTGCTGAAAAAAAATAAAACGAGAGAGAGAGAGAGAGAGAGAGGAGGAGGAGGGTAGGCTAGTCTCAAAATTAATGGTGTCGTAGCTCTAGGCTCTGTGAATTAGATGACCCAAGGATCCTAGAGGTTACCAAGAAAAGAAAAAATCCAACAATACAAGCTTTCAGAAGGATTTGCACTGAAAGATTTGCACTGAAAAGGGATCAAGAGGCATTGATCTTGCAAGTTATATGGCTTAAAAATCAAACCTTAATGCAAAAGCAACGAGGAGTCCTGGTAAGATGATGTCGCCAAACCCAATAATGCTATAGCCACCCCAGGGATCAAACATTCGTGGGATTTTCAATAGCATTGGTATGCCGTCCTCTCCACTCCTATCACCTCGAGCTACCTGGAGAAAAGAGGTAAGAAGTCAATATTTGAACTTTCTAAGAAAAATGACATAGGACATCAGTGCAAATATCAGGCCTTTGCCACTACTTACCACTATCATCACACTCTCCTTGAACCACAGTTTGGAAGCGAATACCCAGAATATGTCATACAAGAATGCACAACTAAGAAGAACTGTTCCAACCTGATCCAGTTATTATTTGACCAAGAGCAAAGAAAAAAGAGACAGAGAAAGCAAACGTTAGTTTCCAGCATGAAGTCCATTTGAATAAAGCCATAAACTTCTGTAACTAAAAGATAGGGACTTCTAGCCAAACAAACAACGCTCGATGGTCTAATGACCTGAGCTGCAATTTTCTCATGTTGATAAATTTCTCATGTCACCAGCGAAAATCAGAAGACCAAAGGTGTCATCTCAACTAAACCAACAAAAGGTGAGGATAACACAAGTCAAGAACCACCCCATGGTAAGAAACAACGCTCGCTGGTCTAATGACCAGAGCCGAATTTTCTCATGTTGCTAAATTTCTCATGTCACCAGCGAAAATCAGAAGACCAAAGTTGTCATCTCAACTAAACCAACTAAAGGAGAGGATAACACAAGTCAAGAACCACCCCATGGTAAGTGTATGCTCTAAGCAACAGCTGAATGAAATTGCAAAATTACCTTTAGATTTGGTACATGCACAATCTGAAGAACCGTGATGATTAAAGCAATTCCCTGATTGACAGAGGAAAAGAAGTTAGATGGTAGCCGCTGATACCGAGAATCCATTAAAGCATGTAATACATAGCTGCAAGTAGTTGAGAAGAGTCGAGAAACTATATTACTTCCTAAATAACAAAAAACTAATATGGTAAAAATAAAACTCCTGAAAACAGTTCACTAATTCTAAAATGTAGGAAGAAGAAGGAAAAAAAATGGAAATATGCGTGTATCAACAATTTGGTTCAATGGAGGCTTTGAAGTGTTAAAAACCAGTCTTTGTGACCATATTTCTTAGTAGTTAAATGCGGCTTTCATTTTGTAATTCATGCTTGTTGGCATGGTTTACAAGAAATGGGTGAGAATCAGAGGTGACAGATGGTGCCGGTACACTAATACAGAAAAGTCATTCTCATTAACTTTGTCAGATTGAATAATAATAAATCTTTTATCTTACAAGGATATCTTGACCTATCCACGCAAAGGAGACACGCCGGTAAACTGCCCAAATAACAGCAAAAACTATGCAGAACGGGGAGACACCCATTGTCAAATGTGAAACAGCTCCAAAGACGGGAACTTTAACAAATGACTCCCCAGCATGCTGAAACCACCTGAAACTATATATTTCTAATTGTCACTTCCACATCACACATGAAAAAAAAAAAAACAAACAAACAAAAGAGGACTGTCCAATGGAGAAAAATAACTAAAAATGTACTCTTTCACCATTAAAAAACACGAGCATCGCATGATTTTTATTCTACATCAATGAGGGAAAAAATCCCTCATGCAGAGAGAAGATATTTGATTAACAATTATCTGCAATCTGTTAGGGAAGCTATTAAGAAAATAGTCCAATACCCAAAAGTCCTCAATTTTTTTATACTTGTGTTTTTGAAGAGCATAAATCATCTTCCATGACTTTTTTTTTGGGTAAAAATGAAAATTCTGTTACAAACAAGAAGAGACTTGAGAACAGAACAAGATGAAATGAATCCTCTTATAAAGAGAATTATCCAAAATAAAACAGAGCCTATACATTGATAAAACAGACCATTTGGAGAAACCAATATGAATGGCAAGAAAACGAGGAATAAAGTATGATTGCAAGCAAGAAGCATGTATTTCACCAACAGTAGCAACAATAGCAAGTGATGCCACAAATAGATAGTTAACTAAGTACTGCACTGACAATATAAATATCGGAGATTCAGAACCTAGAGAAGACATACCATGATAGCAAAGCAACCAAGCAAGTTTGCAAGCCCTGTAAAGCATGAAGAGATTGAAAATTTTAGAATGACACAGCATGGTCTAAGAAATTTAAGTACAATGTGAAAGATACAAGAAATTTAAACCTGTTGACTTCAGCAAATCAACACCAATAATATGATTATCCTATAATGGAAAACATAAAATTTCCAGAAAATCTTCTGGCTTAATGTGTGCTTCATCCTCACTAAGCATTTTCAACCAAAAACGAATTTCAGGAATTGGAATGCATAAATTGGAGATACTCCAGACCATGGAATTCTCCAAGAAAGGGATGCATGGACTCACAGTGTTTAAAATCTAAGGCGTGTCAACCATAGCCACTTCGAGAAGAGTATATATTTTTTAAAATTATGGATGTCAAATACAAACAGATCAGATATAAGGTGCCAAAAAGGCACATAAACCAATTATGACAAACCAGTCAAGTAACTGGTAAAGTGAGGAGACCAGCATTCGTCTGGACATGATTAATTGGAATTGAAAACACAAAATATTTCATGTCAACTGAGGGTTAATAGCGCACTCAACAAGCTGACTTATTTAGATAATTCCTAAATATATTTTCAGATGCATGTATATGAAAAAGCTGCAGGTATTCTACGCACCTCTATGCCACCAATGCAGAACAGAACCACCAGAACGTCCATAAACCACACTGACATGAGCTTGTAAAGCATGACCAAGAAACAAGAAGCAATCACAACAAAGAGAACGGCTGATGTTGTGTTGATGTTAACAAAACCAGTAGATGAAACACCTTCTATATATGTAAGGTCATCTGAGCCATCCTGTAAGCACAATATTGTCCACAAATCACTCGAAAGTATCAGGGACCTGATGATCAAGAATTATGCTCGCCTATGATTAGAAAATTATTAGCTGTGAAAATGCCTAATTTACCTTTAAAAGCTTGTCCTGCTCTATAGCCGTTTCTCTGGCACTCCATGCAGACCAGTAAGATGCACCTAAAATGGTACCAACAGCCATGAGCCACAGAAACACTTCTGCAACGTCAACCAGTGGGCGCTGTGGAGAATATAGCTGCACATAAACTGATGAAGGGGGATCAATTTCCAAGCAAATAATTCCCTATTCAAAAACCGTACAAGATTCATATCAAGCATTTGAATAGAAGGCACATAAAAGCATTTAAGAACATAGGTGCCTCAAGAAAAGGATACCTGTGGATCCATTCGTTATGTAATATTCTAAACTTGTCCCAGCATCCTGTGGAAGCATGACAGCAGGAATATTTATGTGCACATTAGTCTCATTCTCTTCACAAACCATCTTGAAAAGTCCTACAGAGTGAAAAAAAAAAAAAAAAGTGAAGTTAAGAAATTAGACATGATCAATCTTCAGTTAAAGATAAATATAACAACGAGAAATTTACCCTTGTGGGTAGCTTTATTTGCATCTTTATCAATGTTTATTGCTCATAGTAAAAAGAAAAAAAAAATATCAAAGATAAATGCTATTTGATTTGTTTTATGAATCTTCATGCAAAACCACCACGAACAGGAAGGATAGAAGAAATATGAGGTAATGCACATCTAGGTGAAGATCTCAATAAAAAGGAGAGCCACTAATTAGCAATCACTAGCTTCAGCAGAACTCAAGGGATATTGGCCAGAGAAATATTATCAATAATGATAAAGCAAGATGGCTTTGAGACTTTTTGAAGAGAAAACAATGCATTGAAATTTGTCTACTAATCTGACTCTGGTATGTCAACCTAGTAAATCAACTAGGCTGATCTTTCAAAATGAAGCCCCAAGAAATCCAATGCATAGCTAGCACATAGCAATATATGCAAGACATCGCATGCTTATTTGGCTTTGGAGGATATAATCACTTTGTGATACACAAAATAAAAATAAAAATTAAAAAAAAAATCTTTACTATAAAAGAATTACATACAGATACCTGTCTCGGAGTTTATTATGAGAATAGCTGAAGCATTAGCTGCTTCAGCAATATTTGCTTTGGTTGTGAAGCTACAATTGCCTCGATGAACCAGAATGGCATCTTTGTTGAGCTACCAGGAGAAAATGCATCCCAATTAGAAGGAATCAAATATATAAAAAGATTTATAGCAGGTACTACGAGTCTGACCAAGAAGACTATAAGAATGTATACAGATGATTAAAAAGAAAACACATGAAAACCTTATATTTGGGTGGCTGGCAGAGATCTGGAGGGTCTGCCAAGATGAGTTTTGTTCTATTGGCATCTTTTTCCTTTGCTTCCAAAGTATGACCAAAGCGAGCACCAACACCAACATACTCCATGCCTTCTACACCATCGACCCAATTAGGAACTTTTACCTATGACATAAAATTAGGATCACTTAAAAGTTAAAACATAATCTAGTATTGATAAAGAAAGAAAAAGCAGCATCTGAGTAAGGCAATATAGGCATGACATTCCAACAAATGGAGAAGGAAATTCGCATCTATAACTTTGACTCGGATCAACACAGAGCAGCTTTAATTAATGTCAGTCTTCAACGTCCAGCGAAAGAATTGAAAAGCTCTATGTGGCTGAAATTAACACTACGATTCCCTAGTTAATACTCGGGATAATTGTAGCTGACAGCAACCTAAACACAAATCACATAATATCCAGATGCTCAAATAATTCCTTGGTTAAACCAACACAAATTCCCCGATATTCAGAACCTTAACAAATTTGTGACCACATTGATTTGTCCAAACTTTTCTCAGCAACCCAAAAACCAAACCACTAAGAAATAGAGACGGAGATTTATCAGTTTAGCATGATGACTCAGAAGAAATTCAATCGACACCTTTAACAACCAGACGCAGCGAAGCACAAAAAAGAAAAAAATCCTTCTCACCTTTTCCGCAATTTACCAATTTTCCATTTGCTTAGATAGAAAACAAAAAAGCAATAGTAAAAACAACAATAATAATTTAAATACAATATTCACTCTAGTGAACCTATTAATAGACTCAACATCCATCCAACTAAGCTTGTTCATCACTGTAAATACACCAAACACAAAGAAAACAGTTCCAGTAGTTTCCTATTTCTTTTCTCATGAAATTTTCTCGGAAAACAAACAAAAATCAACAGTAACACATATCTTCCGAGGAAAGAAACTGCAAATCAGATTAAAAAAAGAAACGAAGTAGAGTTAGGTGTACCAAAACGAAGTTATTATCGCAACCAGGCCTCTTAGGAGCAACATCGTCGTGATGTACTATGTCCCCAGCTGAAACGCAATACAGACTTGAAGCTAAAAAAGTTAGAATAAAATAAAGAGGTCCATAAGTAGTCATTTCCGTCGAAGATTAGCTTTGAGCTTAGGGTTTACAGAGAGAAGAAAAGGAAGAAGAAAGAGAGAGAAATAGAGAGGAAGAGGAAATGTGAAAATGGAGGGGGCGAAGAAGCAAATAGTAATACCGCGTTATATCTTTTTTTTTTTTTTCCCTGTCCTTTTTAGCATCGTACAAGAGAAACGCCGTCTGGTAACCGACATTGAACCAGCCCTTTCGTTTTTGAAGGATCGTTGAAGACCCTCTTCGCTGATCGCGTGATATTAACGCTCCCACAAATTCAAATGTAAGATATTTGGTAAAAAAATATCGTCCGTATTTTAAAAACTAAATTTATGAATTAAATCAATATTAAAATATATTATTAAAAATATTTGTTCGTGTAATCATATAAATATTTTATATAACAAGTATATCATTTTATAAATTTATAATTATTTAAATATCATTAGTTTTTTATGAAGTTGTAGAAAAATTATAATTGACAGAAATATCAATTAATAAAATTTTCTTATAAATTTTTAAAATTTAAAAATTAATTTTTTAATTTGTCTTTATACTTATCTAACAACATAAATATACAAAAAAATATAAGTTTTCTGATTTAAAAAAAACTTATTTGAAAAATATTTGTGTTATATTTTTTTGTTTTCATCACATTAACATTGTGTTCATACTTCAGATATTGCTAGATCATTCAAATTATAATATTATAAAATTTAAAAAGGATAATTGATTTAATACTCTCACTTGTGATTAAATAGTAAAATTTAAAATTTTTCACGCGAGCAAGGTAGTTTTACACTGTCACAACTCAACGAAAGTCGTTGAAAAGTGGCAAGGCGCCATAGGAGTAGTATATCTTTCTCTCTGAGGTTACCGGTTACCTGCTAATTGATTAATTATTCCGTATATACCGTACGGATAAGACGGCTGAATAAATAATCGTGCAAAGTGATATCTGCTGAGTTCAGGACTATGTGAGCATTTGGCAAGTCAGAATTCTATTGGCAACCAAATCAGTGAAGGAGGTCAAAGTCAAATGCATAAGTCCCATGAACTTTTCAAAGGTCTTTGGTCCAATCATTTCTCGATACATGGCAGGTTTACAGTGGAGCTTATCTTATTCCAGCAATCAGCATTGTAGTTTCATAATCATTTATCATACGGCACTTAAGCTCATAAACTGGGGCCCTCACATGGATAAAATGTCTGACAAGCTCTTCGCACATGTTCAGCCTCTATTGCTGGAATCATTCCGCACGTGTGGATCCTATTTACAGTAATTTTTTTTTTTTAAGAATATAAACGACTTCCTACACTGTAGCAGATTAAATTTAGGCTGAAGCTGGCCACGACTTTAACGTGAAAATTTCCAAGTAATGAGTTGATAACTGAATTGTTGATGTTTCGACTACTAGAGAATTGTTTGTTCATTTATTTTTTAACATGAAGAATATTTTATTGTTGAGAGAGTAAGAAAATTTTTTATTCGAGAGTCCGCATACAGTGAATAAAAGGCAAAACAGATGATATTAGCTACTGCACTTAATTAAACCAATTGCAGTTTAAAAATCTATCAGCAATTAAATTGAATTATTTTCATTTAATTGCATCAAAGGGCCCAGTCTGTGATACCGGGTGTGGTCCTTAACTAAAAACCCAACTCAAACCAACTAGTTTTGATTAGTTGAATCCTGTTATTTTGAATAACCGATTTCGTTTTAGTTAGAAAAATATGTAAATTTTCATTATCAATTCAGTCATTAATGAAAAAATATAGTTCAAACAAGAGTAAATATTTTTAAAATGATCTTTTTGTCCATTAAAATTTTAAAATTTATTAATTGATTTGGTTTCGATTAGTGATTTAAGATAATTTCAATTATCGGTTCAGATGAATTAGTATTTAATTCATATTTTTCAGTTATTTCAATTTGGTTAAATTATGAGCAAAAACTCAACCATGCTTTATATATGGATTAATTACATCCGTAGTCATTGAATTTTTAGATTTATAATCAAATAATAATAATAAAATAATTTATAACACAAAAATCATCAAAATTTTATTTTGTTTCAATTAAAGTAAAAATGACCTGAAAATCAATTTTTTGTATCATCTGAGTGAGTGACAGTTAAGCACGTCACGTATAATTATCATGTCATTTTAGGACTAATAAACTTTATAAGTTAAATTATCAGATGAAAAAAATTTTACGTCATCATATAAATATGAAAAAATAACGTGTATAGAAAGCAAAAAAAATACAAGTAACTAATCATAATTTATTTGTAGAGTTAATTGATTTTAAAATGTAATGACAATCATATATAGGCTGCTAAATTGTTATTTTTGTGATATAAAAAATTAATTTTTAAATTATTTTTATTTTAATTAAAATAAAACAAAATTTTAATAATTTTTCTGTTATAAATTATTTTATTATAATTATTTGGTTATTATAAAATACGATAACTATGAATATAATTAACCCGTTTATACATGGATAGATAGATAAATAGATATTGGAACCACGCTAATTAGAGGGCTAACTCATTTTTCAAAAATTATTTATTATTGTTGTATGGATTGCGAAGATTGTAGTGGAAATGGACCTTAATTAGGAGTTAGATCTAAATGAAGATGATCTTATAGGCTAAGTATAAAAGCCCAACTAGATTAACTAGCAACTCCAGCCCATAAATCAAATCTTGCGTTTTTCACCGATTAACTTCTTCTCGTCAAGATTAGCAGTGGAAGCACTTGGTGGGGGAAGAAAGATCTTTTTGCTGAGCTAAAAATGGCGCCTTTTGCAATATAAATTCCAAAGAACCCGACAGCAGAAAATGGAAAAGACACCAATTATAAAGACATGCAATAAGCTCTGCACCATTCATTTCTTGTTATCTGCCAAAGGAATATTCCTTGTTTCGTTCTGTATATAACAAAGCTGCTTCATCCTCATCCAACCACAATAATTAGAGCGTAATGAAGACTCGTAGCACGACCCAGCAAGTAAAACTTTTGGGTTAGTTTCTTAATTTTCTTTTGTTTTCATCTTCAAATTATATGCAAATTTGTAATTTATTGAGTTATGTGTACTGATGATCATCTATTATGTACATATATACTGCCACAGACTTGGTCAAATATATTAAGTTGGAGATAGCAACAGCACAAGCCAAGCAATTTGCAAGTGTGGAAAAAGGTATTAATGTGTTATCACGAGGACAAGTGGATCTGATCAGGTAAGACCTACAAATGCAAAGGAAGTAATTTTATTTGTTTGTTAAAATAATGAAAGACCGATGATTTTAAAATTAGTTAGGGGCTGCTCCGAAGCCTTCACCTCAAAGGATGTGATGACCTAGTGAGAGATCTAATTATTGGGCGGTAATTTCGGAATTATGTGGCTAAGCTGTTGATAAGTAAATTGAGATGATGAAGATGATTGCCTGTTTTATTGTAATTGAAACAGCCAATTTCTTCACCAGTGTTTTTCTTTAACCCACACATACCACCTTTCGCTTCACTTTGTTGCAAGCAGGAGAATACATTAATAGCACAAGATCACCATCCATGTCTTCGCTTGAAATTGACAATGGAAAGCAAACCAGCAATGGAACTCATTGAGAAAGTAGCTAAAACTGAGGTTGTAGAATTGCTAAGGCAACTGATGGTGGTGTGATTCTGAGACCTCACAAACTGAGTTGGGCAGCTAAGAAGGTATACTTTTACAGAACCACGAACCGTTTACAGAAAACTTTACAGACCCAAGAAGCAACCAAACTTTATTTATAAGAGTTGTACAGGCAATCCTCAGAATCCTATGCTAGTTGAGTTGGGAACATGACTGCCAAATGCTAGCTTAAAAATTTGTCACTGCTGTCGTAGCCACTCCTGAATTGCTGATTTAATAGCGCGGTTTGGAATAAGATTTGAGTGTTCAAGCTCTAGGTTTGTCATTGGAGAAGTACTGTGTCCGCTCTGCAGCCATCCTCTCAATGCCTCTGCTTCATAAGTAAATCCATCAGCTGCCACTTGAGGATTTTGCATCACTTCCTGCAAATAAAATCACATTAAGGTACATGAAGACACAGAGCTTGCATGAATTTCAATTCATTCACATAAACAAGTCAAAAGATGGGTGGCATGAGAAGAATTTTTGTTCCCTATACAAATTTCAAAAATTAAGAGAGTCAAATTCTGGCACATAAAAAACTTCAAGTGATGTCATTAAATGCATCACGGCACCAAAGTTACCTGTAAAATGGGACAAATGAAATATGATGGAGGCTGCCGGCTGTCTTGAGAGCCATATTGCTCAGATGGTGAGTAAGATGCTCTCATTGGTTCAAGAACCCACCATACCTCTGATGCAAGGTCCGGTCGGCTGCTTGGGTTCACTGCACAACAACTTGAAGCCAGGCGAGCCAACTGCTGGGCTTGCACAGGTGGCCAGTCCCCTGCTAGGGGATCTAACAGGGAACTCAGGTTTCCCTCATTAATAACATCTCTGATTTCTCTTACTATGCTATATGATGACCTTCCTGTCAACAATTGTAGCATGATAATTCCAAATGAGTAAGTGTCTGACTCGGGTGAAAGTTCTCCTGTTCTGAGGAAATGAGGATCCAGATGATCGAAAGTGCCCTTTGGGTCAGTTTCATGAGAGAGTGCAATATACCACAAACTTTCACGAAGAGTGGGTGATTGACAGATCCCCAAGCCACTGACTTTGCATGCACAGTTAGCATCGAGGAGAATATTTCTTGACGCTAGATCACCATGTACAATGATGTGAGGATTATTGGAATGGAGAAATATAAGGACCAAACATAACTCAATAGCTATGTTTATTCGAGTTTGCCAAGGCAAGGGGGCACTGTTGTCCTTGCAGCTTAGTCGGTCTTCAAGGCTTCCATTTGGTAAATACTCATATATTAGAGCGTGGGCTTCTCCGCAGGCTCCAATGAGAATAGCAAGGTTAGGGTGCCTAAAGTTACTCATCATGTCAACCTGAAATAAAACCAAATATTAACAAGATGGCAAAATTATATTTCTCTTCATTGCACCAGAGGGAGTTGATTATTCTGTTTAATGTTTGAATGAAAGTACCGCAAATAGATTAAGGAAATGGAATGATAAAAGCCTATGGTAATAAACCATAACTTATTGGAAGAACTAAAATGGGACAATATAGTATGTCACCATAGCTTAATGCATGCTCTTTTCTGCTAAAATATTATATGCTCAAGCAAGCAGAAGAAGGTGCCTGGATAAAGCATTTTATATGTATAAGACATGCAACAAATTTCAAGATAAAGGCAAACAGTTGCTAATGAGAAAAAACTTGGATAATTACGTGATAAGTAAGTGCAAATAAACAGGATTAAATGGAGAACCCATTAGATGTAATCAAAATCAAAGGGATTAACTAAAAAGGGCTGCCATAATAAGTCACCATTGCATATTGGCTGTCAACGGAACCATTATAAGCAAATCACAGATAAACCAAGAATATTATCTTAACAAGAATGCTGTGTGTATAGCAGCAATATACAAAATACCTAAGTAGTATCAATCTCAAGTCTCACCTCCTGCTGAAACTCTTGAGACCCTTGTGTGCTATGTGGATTCAGCACCTCTATAGCGACAGAGGTGTGACGCAAGATGGCCTTGTAAATGCTCCCACGCCAATTTTCCCCAATTCTCAATAATGGATCGAAGCTGCAAGTTGCTTCCTCAATTTCTGACAAAGAGAAGAGGGAAAGAGACTGGTGTGTTCCCCCCTCTTCTTGCTTTTTTGAAAGCTCCTCGGCTAATATTAGAAGATTGTCTCGCTCCATCAGCAGCTCATCTCTTTCTTTCTTATATTCTTTGCACTGCTCCACAGCAGAAAGTCTCTCATCATTCAACTCTTTGAGCTTACTATCAAAGTCAGAAGCTTGTATCTGCTGCAACAATCTCTGGTCCATCGTAATCACACAGTCCTCAGCTCGCTGATTCTTTGTCCTTTGATGGTCTTGTTTTTCTCTTGCTAGTGCTTCCTCAGTTTCTTTCCTGCACCTCAACTCCTTAGCATACGAACTTTCTAATGCTATAGCCTGTAATTGGATGCTGTGAAGATGATTAGCCATTTAAATAAGAGTTGTTAAGGCATTTGTACACATGATAAAATATTACATAAAAGGTATCAATCAGTAAATTTTAAATGAAGAATAAAGGGAAAACAATCTACACTACGGAAAGGACAAACTGCCTCATGCAAAAGACCTTACCCTGCAAAAATCCTTGATAGCCTTCCTTTCAGCTTCCCCACGCCTAAGTGACTCTTCATATGCTTCCCTTTTATACTTCTCAGCTTCAGAAAAGGCTTGTTCTAGTTGAACAGACAATTGATCAATATAACTTCGTTCCTGCCAAATAAACCATTGTAGATCTCAGTGAAACAATTGATTCACTGAATTAGCTTGGGATGATCTCATCTGAAATATGCCAGTTCAAGACATAGTGTAACAGAACTTTCTATATCAAATTAATAGCAATTCTCAAAGTACCACTGCACCAAGACTATGACTATCTTTGTCCGATTGAGGTGCTTCACATAATTCTAGCTCAATTCCATCCCCCTCAGTTCTCTGCCTCATCGAATAAGCCGAGTCCCCAGACCCATTGGTCGAAGAGCAAGTAGAATCACCTTCCCTATAGATAGAGTAATTGTATCAGTAACTAGTCTGTATTAGCCAGTACTTAGAGATGGTAAAGTCCATTACTAGGGATCAAAAGCTATAACATGCAAATTGCAAAATATGCAGTCACTTAACATTAGGAACCCAGTTTAAAATATTAAATTGAATTTCCAGCAATATGATCCTAACAGCTTATATATATGCATTATTAAAATACAACATCATTTGTAAAGCATACCAAGTCTGTATAAGGTATCCCTTGCAAATATACCAAATTTGACATGAATGAGGTGCACGGTGCTGGACATATTTGGCCTTTGTTGACTTCAGATCCATCATTTCCCTGCAATATTGATAACATGAACAATCCATCATTTGCAGAAACCAAAAAATAAAGGAAGAAAGGTAATTCTTTGTTCAAAAAGGCATTGATAGCAGAAATTGTAAAAGTTTGTAGAATGTTTCCTTTTAGTAGGCCACTTTTTGGTTCCTCAACACCTATTTTCATTCTAAACAGCTCCTTAGCTTCCGGATGTTTTTATGATTGGCTATTTCACATTCTAAGCCAATAACTGCATTCTCCACAACAAGATACTCCATACATAACCATACAATTAAGTTATGTCCATGACATCAGAGTTTGTTTTAAAGTCTGCAAGAAACCTACTTAAAACCAGTAGAATTATAGCAAAAATAAATAACTTAAAGCTGAAGTTATTACTCTGAATAGTGTTTGTTTGCTGCTGCTCCCATTACAAGCTTCTTAATATCATGCTGGTAAATAAGTTCAACAATGCCCTTCCCAATATCATCCATCTCAACAAAAAACTTTTCTGCGTGCACCTTCAAAATAAATATTCATAAATGCAGAGGTAAACTTCTCTATTGGTCCCCCAACTTATCATCTGTGCACATAAATGTCCTTTTAACTTCAATTTGTCACTAAAAATTCATCCAAATTCAAGGCTAGAGATTCCAAATTTTGGTGATTTTCAAGTGGCAAATCCATGGAATGTTTATGTGCCAAGTTGGGGGACAGCAGGCAAAATCGGCCCACAAATGCAGACATTGATCAGGCTGCACTATCTATTTTGTACTTCAAACACATTACACTTTCTCTTAAAGTAGATGATCACATCTTCAATTTACATTGGAAAACGTAATTCTGAGCAAAAATATGCGTACAGGCATTGATATCCAACAGTGAGATAACAAGAAAACTTACTTCTACTTGGTGACATAAAAGAAGGTAATCATCGAGGATCTTTCGCATGATCTTCCTTTCAACTTCATGGAATTCCCTTAGCTCATGTTGCTCAAGTCTAATAGCTGGAAATTTCCCACCAGCTGCAAACACAAGATTAGAGGTTTATTCTCTTGATGCTAATGAGTAAAGATCCTAATTTTAAACCCCGAAAATAAAATGTGAAAGTCATAGTCATCAAAATCCCAGAATAAAAGAAGTCGAAAGCTAGTATACTTACCCAAAGGTATCATTTTTCCGGGCTGATGAACATGAAGAATATAAAAATATTTCCCAGGGAAATTCTCAAATGCCCATAATAAATTCAACTTGTTTTCTTCAACGTCTGTACCCACAGCAACGAATACATATTCATCTGCCACTCGAGACCTTGAGGAGGATGAGGAGACCCCAGCATCCCTTCTTGCCATCCAGAAGCCTTAACTAAAACTACCAATTGGAGAAATCGCCAGAAATAAGCCGGTTTATATAGCAGCTCCAATTTTTGAATATACTCTGTTTTTATCCAAGTCAAGCCAAGTCAAGAAACAGAAAGAAAAGAAAATGAAAAGCAGAGCTTCCTATAAATTCATTGGCTGTCGGGAAATATCGCAATTATTGAAATATGATTCTTGTAAGAACTTGCGGACGAAGTATTGCATAATGTCCAATTAAACCCTTTAATACTTTAAAATTGGGTCAAGGTCAATTTGTTTTCTTTGGGTTAATATGCATCTTTTCTCTGATACATGTATATGCATATATACGTGTATGTATATATGTATGTGGGTATATATATATATATATATATATATATATATATATATATATATATATATATATATATATATATATATATATATATATATATATTTATGTATGTATGTACGTACATATATATATATGTATATTAAGATTATTCGAAAATTTTAAAAAATATTTTTTAGTTATTTTTATTTTAAAAAATTAAAAATTTCATTTTTTATTCTCTATTTTAGAAAATTGGTTAAAATAAATATAATTTTTATTTTTTGTGAAAAATTTTTCTGAAAAACTTAAACAGTTTTCTATAAGTGAATAAGCTTAGTATCTCCTCTTTTCTCACTCATACTTGTAGGAAAAATAATATTATTAAAATCGAATCGGACCAATCGGTCGAACTAGTGCAATTGCAAGCCAAAAATTGATTCGATTGATTTAATGTATCAAATTGAATTGAAAAAAAAAAGAGAGGAAGGAATGGACAAAAATCGAGATGAAAATTAAAAAATCAATTTTTATCCAAAATATCTATACAATATTATTTTTTGCTTACAAAAATATAAGTATAAATATAAAATAATTGAAATTTAAACAATTTTGATGAATTTTTTATGAATAAAATAAAAATCATAATTTATATTTGATGATTTTTTTGAACGTTTGCTTTTTTTTTACTATATTTATTTTAAATTTTTGTTATAAATGTTGAATGAGTTGAAAATATTGTTTTATGATTAATATTTGATAATAAATGTATTTTTTTAAAGTATTTTTAATTTTTTATATAGCAATATTTTTATAATATTTATATAAAATTTAAAAAATAATATTATTTAAAAAATTTAATTGAACCTCAATAAACTAGTTGAACCACAAATTATTTATTATCGATCTATCTGATTTTTTATTCGATCCGGTTTTAATAACTTAAAAAAAACAGACAATCTTTCTTCGTAGGAAGCGCAATAGTTCGGAGTTCAATCAAACCCTTTAATACTGTAAAATTGGGTCAAGGTCAATTCGTTTTCTTTGGGTAAATATGTATCTTTTCTGTCATGAAATTGCCAACTTAGCAAATGTAACGAAACTTTGCCGTATCCCAAAGAACAAATCTTTTAGCATCTCTCATCTTCTCTCGCTCATAATTGCAGAAATAGACAATCTTTCCCCGTAGGAAGCGCAACAATTCGGAGTAAATTATGCTAATATATGTGGTAATTAATTTACTTTAATTTAATATGCTAAAAGTTTTATTACATAGAAAATAATCAATTAAAACATAAGTAGTAAATTTCTGCAGCTAAAACTTGTTTTATTTAAATTCATTTTCATGATAATTTCCAATTTATAACTTCAATTAATTAATTAATTATATTTTCAGGCAATGGGGATGGCAGCTATGCTAGATGTCATTATTAATTATGTTCGGTCACTTCAGAATCAGATTGAAGTTAGTCCCCATTTATTAAATTAATTATTTTGCTATAATATAATTATTAGTTAATATAATTAAGTTATTAATGCAAAAATATAGTTCAAACAAGAATAATTATCTTTAAAATAGTGTCATTTTTTTCATTAAAATTTTAAAATTTATCAATTAATTTGGTTTCGGAGTTAAGACAATTTTAATTACCGGTTCAGATGAATTAAGTATTAAATTTTGATTTTATTCATAATTTATTAATTTTCAATTATTTCAATTTGGTTAAATTATGAGAAAAACTCAACCACGATTTATATATATATATAGAGAGAGAGAGAGAGAGAGATGGGAACCATGCTAATTAGAGGGCTAACTCATTTTTCAAATTTATTGACTATTGCTGTCTGGGTTGTGAAGATTGTAGCGGAAATGGACCTTAATTAGTAGTTAGATCTAAATGAAGATGGTCTTATAGGTTACGTATAAGAGCCAAAATAGATTAGCTAGCAACTCCAGCCCTTAAATCAAAATCTTGAGTTTTTCACCGATTAACTTCTTCTTGTCAAGATTAACAGTGGAAGCACTTCGTGGGGAAGCAAGATCTTTTTGCTGAGCTAAAAATGGCGCCTTTTGCAAAAGAAACCCGACAGCAGAAAATGGAAAGGACACCAATCATTAAGACATGCAATAAGCTTTGCACCATTCATATCTTGTTTTCTGCCAAAGGAATATTCCTTGTTTCATTCTGTATATAGCATAGCTGCTTCATCCTCATCCAACCACAATAATTAGAGCATAATGGAGACTCATAGCACGACCCAGCAAGTAAAACTTTCGGGTTAGTTTCTTAATTTTCTTTTGTTTTCATCTTCAAATTATATGCAAATTTGTAATTTATTATGTGTACTAATGATCATCTATTATGTACATATATACTGCCACAGACTTGGTCAAATATATTAAAGTTGGAGATAGCAACAGCACAAGCCAAGCAATTTGCAAGTGTGGGAAAGGTTATTAATGTGTTATCACTCGGACAAGTGGATCTGATCATGCAGGTAAGACCTACTAATGCGAAGGGAGTAATTGTATTTGTTTGTTAAAATAATCAGACACCGATGATGTTAAAATTAGGGGCTGCTCCGAAGCCTTGAGCACAAACAAAACTTCTATTAGGACTTTTAACAAACACTTAATAGACAGAAAATACAAATCTTGGGCTAGATTAGATTCTAACAATCTTTTACTTAATTTGAGAGCAGATGCGGGAGTCCAGAATGAGGCAGCACCTTGCAGCAGGAGGTAGAGAGTATTGGAGAAGATAATGCATACTGCGAATGTGGTGAAGGATGGAGCTAGTGTAATTTTACTAAGATTGAAGGTCCTGATGCAC
Organism: Excoecaria agallocha; assembly: GCA_037975025.1. Taxonomy (NCBI): domain Eukaryota; kingdom Viridiplantae; phylum Streptophyta; class Magnoliopsida; order Malpighiales; family Euphorbiaceae; genus Excoecaria; species Excoecaria agallocha. The sequence continues at coordinate 66,419,124 of CM075806.1, read as the reverse complement.
CCAAGACTGGTTTTGAATGTGCTGGAGATTGTACATTTATCCCTACTGCTTTTTAATCAAATTCGAATGAAAGTGAAATTATAATGATGTTCATGTCATTAATAAACTTGACGGACATTGTCCTATCCCTGCAAAAGAGTTTGGGTTCGAATCTTAATTTATTGGACCTCTCAATGTATAAAAAGTATGGAATAAAATTGTTTACAAATTGACTAAATGACTTTGAATCTTCACCTTTGTTTATACATTAAAATTCAAATTCAAATTATGAGTTAAACAAGAGATGAGAAGGAGAGTTTCGGCAAAGTGGACAAGAACGGTTCGCTTGTAGCCACTTAGCGATGCAATCCACATGGAAGCAATGCTTGCGTTGTGGTGTACATCGAAATGTCTCTTTTATAAGATACTCCGACAGGCAAATCGGACAGGTGCTATCTCATGCATTCTTCTGTTACCACCTTGTCATAGGATTCAATGGTCCTCTCGTCTAAACCCACCGTTGCCGCCGTAGACTGCAATGGCAATTGAGGTTCCGCCGCCGTCCTACGATAGCTCGTCTACGTGCAGTTCTAGTCAGAAATGCGACGGAGGGTACAACAACAGATAAGCATATCAGCCTCAAAGTCTGAGTGCACTGCTTGATTTGCCTGAAATTTTAAGAAGTACAAATCATCAATTTTTGCATTTGATTGGACTAATGTATTACAATGTGTGTTAAACTAGTGCGCACCGAATCGTCATTCAGCTATAATTTAGTTGAAATCTTGCTGTGAATTATGAGAAGGGCCTAAACTGAATAGGAAGCCAGAATTTGACATTTGGCCATCACAGCACGATTTGAGATTTAGTTATCTTATATAAACGGACCATGATTAATTATCTAGACCAATAATAAACAGCCACGTACGTTATATATGCAAAGAATGATACCATCTCGTTAAGTCACCACACTACCCTTAAAAAAACCGTAGTTTTCACCTTAAAAATATGTGTTGATCTAGCGAGAGATCTAAATTATTGTGCAGTAATTTCGGAATTATGTTGCTGAGTTGTGGATTAGCAAATTGAGAAAATGAAGGTGATTGCCTTTGCCTGTTTTGTTGTAACTAAAAAAGCCAATTTCTTCACTAGTCTTTGTCTTTAACCCACCCATACCCCCTTTCGCTTCACTTTGTTGCAAGCAGGAGAATACCATAATATGAAATTGACAATGGAAAGCAAATCAGCAATGGAACTCATTGAGGAAGTAGCTAAAACTGAGGTTGTAGAATTGCCAAGGCAACTGATGGTGGTGTGATTTGAGACTTCACAAACTGAGTTGGGCAGCTAAGAAAGATATAATTTTACAGAACCACGAACCATTTACAGAAAACTTTACAGAACCACGAAGCAACCAAACTTTATTTATAAGAGTTGTACAGGCAGTCCTCAGAATCCTATGCTAGTTGAGTTGGGAACATGACTGCCAAATGCTAGCTTAAGAATTAATTTCTCACTGCTGTTGTAGCCACTCCTGAATTGCTGATTTAATAGCACGGTTTGGAATAAGATTTGAGTGTTCAAGCTCTAGGTTTGTCATTGGAGAAGTACAGTGTCCGCTCTGCAGCCATCCTCTCAATGCCTCTGCTTCATAAGTAAATCCATCAGCTGCCACATGAGGATTTTGCATCACTTCCTGCTAATAAAATCATATTAAGGTACATGATGACAATGGCACATAGAGCTTGCATGAATTTTAATTCATTCACATAAACAAGTCAAAAGATGGGTGGCATGAGAAGAATTTTTGTTCCCTATACAAAATTCAAAAATTAAGAGAGTCAAGTGATGTTATTAAATGGATCAAGGCACCAAAGTTACCTGTGAAATGGGACAAATGAAATGCGATGGAGGCTGCCGGCTGTCTTGAGAGCCATATTGCTCAGATGGTGAGTCAGATTCTCTCATTGGTTCAAGAACCCACCATACCTCTGATGCAAGGTCCGGTCGGCTGCTTGGGTTCACTGCGCAACAACTTGAAGCCAGGCGAGCCAACTGCTGGGCTTGCACAGGTGGCCAGTCCCCTGCTAGGGGATCTAACAGGTAACTCGGGTCTCCCTCATTAATAACATCTCTGATTTCTCTTACTACGCTATATGATGACCTTCCTGTCACCAATTGTAGCATGATAATTCCAAATGAATAAGTGTCTGACTTGGGTGAAAGTTCTCCTGTTCTGAGGAAATGAGGATCCAGATGATCGAAAGTGCCCCTCGGGTCAGTTTCATGAGAGCCTGCAATATACCTCAAACTTTCACGAAGATCGGGTGATTGACAGATCCCTAAGCCACTGACTTTGCATGCGAAGTTAGCATCAAGGAGAATATTCCTTGACGATAGATCACCATGTACAATGACGTGAGGATTATTGGAATGGAGAAATATAAGGACCAAACATAAATCAATAGCTATGTTTATTCGAGTTTGCCAAGGCAAGGGGGGACTGTTGTCCTTGCAGCTTAGTCGGTCTTCAAGGCTCCCATTTGGTAAATACTCATATATTAGAGCACAGGCTTCTACGCAGGCTCCAATGAGAATAGCAAGGTTAGGGTGCCTAAAGTTACTCATCATGTCAACCTGAAATAAAACAAAATAGTGACAAGATGTCAAAATTATATTTCTCTTCATTGCGCAGAGGAAGTTGATTATTCTGTTTAATGTTTGAATGAAGGTACTGCAAATAGATTAAGGAAATGGAACTGATAAAAGCCATGGTAATAAACCATGACTTGTTGGAAGAACTAAAATGGAACAATATAGTAAGTCACCACATCTCAATGCATGCTCTTTTCTGCCAAAGCAAGCGGAAGAACATGCCTGGATAAAGCATTTTATATGTACAAGACATGCAATAAATTTCAAGACAAAGGCAAACAGTTGCTAATGAGAGAAAATTCGGATAATTACGCAATAAGTAAGTGCAAATAACCAGGATTAAATGGAGAACCCATTAGATGTAAGCAAAATCAAATGGATTAACTAAAAAGGGCTGCCATAATAAGTCACCATTGCATATTGGCTGTCAAGGGAACCATTATAAGCAAATCACAGATAAACCAAGAATATTATCTTAACAAGAATGCTGTGTATATAGCAGAAATTTACAAAATACCTAAACAGTATCAATCTCAAGTCTCACCTCCTGCAGAAACTCTTGAGACCCTGGTGTGCTATTTGGATTCAGCACCTTTATAGCAACTGAGGTGTGACGCAAGTTGGCCTTGTAAATGCTCCCATGCCGAGTTTCCCCAATTCTCAATAATGGATCGAAGTTGCAAGTTGCTTCCTCAATTTCTGACAAAGAGAAGAGGGAAAGAGATTGATGTGTTCCCGAGCATGAGGCCTCCTCTTCTTGCTTTTTTGAAAGTTCCTCGGCTAATATAAGAAGATTGTCTCGCTCCATCAGCAGCTCATCCCTTTCTTTCTTATACCCTTGGCACTGCTCCACAGCAGAAAGTCTCTCATCATTCAACTCTTTGAGCTTACTGTCAAAGTCAGAAGCCTGTATCTGCTGTAATAATCTCTGGTCCATCGTAATCAAACGGTCCTCATCTCGCTGATTCTTTGTCCTTTGATGGTCTTCTTTTTCTCTTGCTAGTGCTTCCTCAGTTTCTTTCCTGCACCTCAACTCCTTAGCATACATACTTTCTAATGATTTAGCCTGTCATTGGATACCGTGAAGATGATTAGCCAATTAAATAAGAGTCATTAAGGCATTTGTACACTTTATAAAATATTACATAAAAGGTATCAATCAGTAAATTTTAAATGAAGAATAAAAGGGAAAACAATCTTCACTACGCAAAGGACAAACTACCTCATGCAAAAGACCTTACCCTGCAAAAAAATTTTTTAGCCTTCCTTTCAGCATCCCCACGCCTAAGTGACTCTTCATATGCTTCCCTTTTATATTTCTCAGCTTCAAAAAAGGCTTGATCCAGTTGAACAGACAATTGATCAATATAACTTCGTTCCTGCCAAATAAACCACTGTGGATCTTAGTGAAACAATTGATTCACTGAATTAGCTTGGGATGATCACATCTGAAATATGCCAGTTCAAGACATAGTGTAACAGAACTTTCTATATCTAATTAATAGCAATTCTCAAAGTACCAATGCACCAAGACTATGACTAACTTCCTCTGATTGAGATGCTTCACATAATTCTAGCTCAAGTCCATCCCCCTCAGTTCTCTGACTCGTAGAATAAGCCGAGTCCCCAAACCCATTGGTCGAGGAACAAGTAGAATCACCTTCCCTACAGATAGAGTAATTGTATCGGTAACTACCGTATATAAGCCACTACTTAGAGATGGTAAAGTCCATTACTAGGAATCACAAGCGATAACATGCAAATTGCAAAATATGCAGTCACTTAACATAAGGAACACAGTTTAAAATATTAAATTGAATTTCCAGCAATATGATCCTAACCGATGATATATATGCATTATTAAAATACAATATCATTTGTAAAGCATACCAAGTCTGTATATGGTATCCCTTGCAAATATACCAAATTTGACATGAATGAGGTGCGCGGTGCTGGACAAATTTGGCCTTTGTTGACTTCAGATCCATCATTTCCCTGCAATAATGATAACATGAACAATCCATCATTTGCAAAAACCAAAAAATAAAGGAAGAAAGGTAATTCTTTGCTCAAAAAGGTATTGATAGCAGAAATTGTAAAAGTTTGTAGAATGTTTCCTTTTAGTAGGCCACTTTTTGGTTCCTCAACACCTATTTTCATCCTAAACAGCTCCCTAGCTTCCGGACAGTTCTATGATTGGCTGTTTCACATTTTAAGCCAATAACTGCATTCTCCACGACAAGATACTCCATACATAACCATACAATTAAGTTATGTCCATGACATCAGAGTTTGTTTTAAAGTCTGCAAGAAATTTACTTAAAACCAGCAGAATTATAGCAAAAATAAATAACTTAAAGCTGAAGTTATTACTCTGAATAGTGTTTGTTTGCTGCTGCTCCCATTACAAGCTTCTTAATATCATGCTGGTAAATAAGTTCAACAATGCCCTTCCCAATATCATCCATCTGAACGCACAACTTTTCTGCGTGCACCTTCAAAATAAATATTCATAAATGCAGAGATAAACTTCTCCATTCATCCCCCAACTTATCATCTGTGCACATAAATGTCCTTTTAACTTCAATTTGCCACTTAAAATTCATCCAAATTCAAGGCTAGTGATTCCAAATTTTGGTGATTTTCAAGTGGCAAATCCATGGAATGTTTATGTGCCAAGTTGGGGGACAGCAGGCAAAATCGGCCCACAAATGCAGACATTGGTCAGGCTGCACTATCTATTTTGTACTTCAAACACATTACACTTTCTCTTAAACTAGATGATCACATCTTCAATTTACATTGGAAAACGTAATTCTGAGCAAAAATATGCGTACAGGCATTGACATCCAACAGTGAGATAACAAGAAAACTTACTTCTACTTGGTGACATAAAAGAAGGTAATCATCGAGGATCTTTCGCATGATCTTCCTTTCAACTTCATGGAATTCCCTTAGCTCATGTTGCTCAAGTCCACCAGCTGGAAATTTCCCACCAGCTGCAAACACAAGATTAGAGGTTTCTTCTCTTGATGCTAATGAGTAAAGATCTTAATTTTAAACACCCAAAATAAAATGTGAAAATCATAGTCATCAAAATCCTAGAATAAAAGAAGGCGAAAGCCAGTATACTTACCCAAAGGTATCATTTTGGCAGGCTGATGAACATGAAGAATGAAAAAAAATTTCCCAGGGAAATTCTCAAATGCCCATAATAAATTCAACTTGTTTTCTTCAAAATCTGCACCCACAGCAACATATACATATTCATCTGCCACTCGAGACCTTGAGGAGGATGACGAGGAGGCCCCGGCATCCCAACTTGCCATCGAGAAGGCTTGACTAAAACTACCAATTGGAGAAATGGCAAGAAATAAGCCGGTTTGTAGTTATAGCAGCTCCAATTTTTTAATATACTTTGTTTTTATCCAAGTCAAGCCAAGTCAAGAAAGAGAAAGAAAAGAAACCCAAAAGAAAATAATGTCGGGAAATATCACAATTATTGAAATAGGATTTTTTTTGTTTTTTTCAACAGAACAATTACCGTTTGAAGAACTTGCAGAAGAAGTATTGCATAATGTTCAATTAAACCCTTTAAAATTGGGTCAATTTGTTTTCTTTGGGTTAATATGTATCTTTTCTCTAATGAAATTGCCAACTCAGCAAATGGCCCGAAACTTCGCCGTTAGGGTATCCCAAAGAACAAATCTTTTAGCATCTCTCCTACTCTCTCACTCATAATTGCAGAAAAAGACATTCTTTCTTCATAGGAAGCGCAACAGTTCGGAGAAAGTTAAAAGGTCAAAATATTCACCATTTTTTACGTTGAATGGAGTTGAAGAAATCATCCCCTTGTAGCCACTGTGTTTTGAACTAATATAATGTTGTACAGTTATCCAGATATCTTCCATGTCTGAATTATGTGTTTACAGTAATGCTTTTATCACAGCAAATGATCTCTTTTAGCATGCGCTCCATGTGTTTGTTAAAATGTCTATTAGGCTTGGTATCCCATATTCTATTTTCAAGTAAAATCTGATGCTTTGGACGCCCTCCCGGCACTGTTATTTCATTATTTCTGAATAACTTACGTTTTACCCTCGTATATTTCCTTCTCTAAAAGTTGCTTTTGTTTTGTGGTGCAGTATAATGGGGAATCTTTGAAGCAAGATTTGGGCTACAAATAAAGAATGCTGTCACTCTCTCCCCCCACACAAAAACCTTGTTCCTTGAGAGATTCCAACTTTTTCCCTTACAGAATTCAACTAGTAACTAATAAGAAACCCAAAAAAATCTCTCCTTTTATATCTTGTTCGTCTCCTAAAATTGTTCCGGATACTTCTCTTGACAAACATGTTGTGAGGAATAACAAGATTCGCTTTGTGCAAAAGCTCAAAACACTACTCCTTTCCAAGCCAAAACACTACATGCCTCTCCATATTCTTTCCAAATGTAGGTCTTATCTTTCTCTGCCTGATCGTCGTTCTATTTCTTCAATGATTCATCGTTATCCTTCCATTTTTGAACTCTTCTCGATCCCAACACCACCATTACCTTTCAATGCCACAAAGCCATATTCTCAGCTCTGTGTTAGACTAACCCCAGCTGCTGCGCAGCTTGCTGCCCGAGAATTGGAACTTCAAGCAGCTATTTCCAATAACTTGGCCGCCAAGCTTCAGAAACTTCTGATGCTTTCTTGCCATCGCCGACTCGTCTTATCCAAGTTGGTTCATCTTGCTCCTGATCTTGGTCTGCCGCCAAATTTTCGTTCCCGCCTCTGCAATGACCACCCTGAAAAATTTAAGACTGTTGACACCTCCTATGGCCGTGCTCTTGAGCTTGTATCATGGGATGCAGAGCTTGCTGTTCCCTTATCACGTCCTGATGTTTCCCGGAGTTTGATTGTAGATAGACCTTTGAAGTTTAAGCACTTGAGACTCCGTAAAGGGCTTAACTTGAAGAGACGTCACCGGGATTTTCTGATTAAGTTCGAAGAATTGCCAGACGTGTGTCCTTATAACACTTCTTTTGAAGAATTTGCAAAAGAGTCCATTGAGGCTGAGAAGAGAGCCTGTGCTGTGGTAAGAGAGGTGCTGGGAATGACAGTTGAAAAGAGAACTTTGTTAGACCATTTGACACATTTCAGAAAAGAATTTGGATTTCCCAACAAGTTGAGGGGAATGATTGTGAGGCATCCTGAGCTATTCTATGTTAGTGTGAAGGGCCTTAGAGATTCTGTTTTCTTGACTGAATGCTTTGATGAGAAAGGTATTCTGTTGAAGAAAGACGAAACTTCAGCGATAAAGGATCAGTTGATGAAGCTGGTTTCGGAGTCCAAGAGGATGAGAAGAGAAAGAAAAACTGGTGCTGTGATGAATAACAGGGATTCTCTTGTAGCCACTGATGAATTTGATGACAATGATGATGGTTTTGAGGAAGTGTTTGAGTCTGCTGATTATGATGATGTGTTTGATTCTGCTGATTATGATTTAAACAATGAGTTTCATGGTGAAAGTGAATTTTGGATTGCAAATGATAGCTTTATCAGTACCAACCAGGAAGGACGACTTCTGGAACCCTGGTAGCTTTTGAATGTCATTGGACATATTTGCCCATAGTATATTGTACCATTTTATGTATATAATAAAATTGGTTGTCGTTGTTTTTGAAGAAAATAATATGGAATTCATTTGATTAGCGCGAGAGAGAAAGAGAAGTAGTACTGCCAAGACTATGCCTTTAAATTGATGTTTTATTGTAAAGGAAAGAACTTGCAGTATTAAGATAGTTCTGTTCCCCGACACCTACTAAAAGAAAAAGACAATGTATTTGAATTTTCATTTTCTTACAATAATAAATTTGAAGCAGGCTAAATGTAGCAAGAATAACAACATTTTAAGTAATATCTTAAATTTTACTGCCCTAGTAAATAAAGCTTTTCACTTTTCTACCAGGTTTAGGAACAAGAAATTATGCTCGTTGTTGCTGCAAAGCGGATAAAGGCAAAAGTAGGGGACGTCGAATAAGAATACTCTAATACCGCTTCAACATGCACAAGCTCGTAGTATTTCATCTCGCAATCAACAAAAAAAAAGAAAAAAACTACAGATTTGCTGTGTTCTCCAAGCATTAATACACAGAAAAAAAAAAAAAAGCCACAGCATGTGTACAGATGGTCCATAATTTCACAACATAATAAGGGAAAGAAAAAATAAAAAAGAAAAAATTTAACATTATTTTCTTTGGCTGTATATATACATATATAAACAATGTCGAACAACAAGAGAAACTGATAATGGTAATTTTCTCACTGCTCTTGCATCCACTCCTGAATTGCTGATCGAAGTGCGCGGTTGGGGATGAGATTGCAGTGTGCGAGTTTCTCGCTGGTCATGGGAGAAGTATCATGTCCACTGTCCAGCCATCCTCTAAGAGCCTCTGCTTCATAAGTGAATCCATCAGCAGCTACATGTGGATCTCGCATAACTTCCTGCATGGTCATGCACCAAAAAAGAGGTCAATGCACTTGAAGAACACAACAAAGTACATAAGAATGCAGATACTCATGCATCTATTAACTGAAACGATACAGCCAAGCAACTTGATAACTCTCAGCGGTAATAAAAAGTTAAGCTTGCCTGAAAAATGGGGCACATAAAATATGCAGGAGGCTGCCCATACTCTGAACCGAGCTGGAAACGTGATGAGCTGCCACATGACGCCTTCATCGGTTCAAGTACCCTCCATACTTCCAACTCGAGATCTGGCCGGCTCTTTCGGCTCATTTCACAGCACCTCAATCCCAAGTGAGCCAACTGTTCAGCCTGCACAAATGGCCAGTCTCCAGCCAAAGGATCCAAGAGGTTTTTTAAGTTACCTTTATCTAATGCATACTGCACCTCCTTTGTTATACCCAAGGCTGGCCTTCCTGTCAACAACCTCAACAATATAATCCCAAATGAATAAACATCAGACTTTGTAGTAAGCTCTCCAGATGCAAGAAACTCAGGATCCATGTAGGCAAAAGTGCCTTTGGGGCCAGTTACGCAACATATTGTTGTGTTGTTGCTTATGTCTTCATTTTGAGAAAGTAGACGGCAGATTCCAAAGTCACTCAACTTACTCACAAAATTAGCATCAAGAAGGACATTAGCAGGTTTCAGATCACCATGCACTATGCTGTGTGGTTTGCTAGACTGAAGAAACATAAGGACAGAGCATAACTCGGTGGCGATGCATAGACGAGTTTGCCAAGACAAAGGAGGAGAATTGTCTCTGCAGCTCAGTCGATCTTCAAGGCTACCATTAGGAAGATACTCATAGATAAGAGTCCAAGCTTCAGGGCATGTTCCAATTAGAGTGACAAGATTTGGATGCCTCATCTTACTCAAAACATCAACCTGCCATGTTACCAGTAGACATCAGGTAGTGTCAATAATTCTGATTACAATCAAATTTGTTACTCAATTGTGCAGCTGTGGGCCTTTTGACGATGCGGTACATCATAACATCAAATGAGCTACACAAGAAGGAAAAACTTTCCCCTCCCATAAACACCCATCCTATCCAACAGGATTTGAAACTGAGACTTCCTAATGTAATTTTCAAGTCTTAACTGCTGCATTCTCACTCTAAGAAAAGAAGTCCACGTACTGGACTCCAAAGCATAACCCTCTCTATCTTCATATTTTCACTTGCTAGCATTTTCAAATGCTGTGGAATTTAGACCTATGTAACTGTGTACCATCATTTGGTACTAATAGTTTCATGGAAAACCAACTTCATTACAGATTTACATTTGCAAAGTGAATAAGCAAGAATGCTGGATTGCAATAAAAGTTCAAAGAATACAAAGCAGCTAATGTGCCTTTTAACACAATAATCTAGCAATTGCTAAACATTTGAATACTTAAACCAAAGGGTTAAATATGTATTTTTTTTAGACCAAAGGGTACGTTAGATTTTCAACTCATGCTTAAACAAAGTGCCAAGAACATGCTGAATAAATGTAAACAAAAACAGATGAACAAATTTACAAAGAATTTAAAACATTAATAGGATTATACCTCTTGTTCAAATTCTGAGGGACCTTGCAAGCTATGAGAGTGTAACACCTTTATAGCCACTTGGGTGTGACGGAGGAAACCTTTATAAATGCTACCATATCCCCCTTCCCCAATCTTGCAAGATGAATCAAAGTTGCGAGTTGCTTCTTCAATCTCTGAGAATGAAAACTCAGAGAAGAACTGAGGCATGTGTGAGCTTGAGGACTCGGCACTGCTTTGCCGCAGCTCCTCTGCTTCTTTGAGTGCACTGTCACGCTCTATCCGCAATTCATCTCGTTCTTTCTTGTAACTTTGTAACAGGTCAACAGCAGAAACGATTTTTTGTTCCAGCTCCTTCACCAACTGATCAGATTCCAAAATTTTACTCTCCAGCAAATTTTTCTGATCTGTAGCATTACGAAGCTCTTCCATGACTTCATTTTGCTGACTCTTCATTTTTTTGTGTTCATCCTTTTGTTTTGCTAGAGCTTCTTCAGTGTCCTTCCTTTGTCTTGACTCTGCAGCATACAGATCCTCAAAAGCTTTTACCTGTAAATTGACTCTTATGATTAGCAATTTAGATATTTCAGGGATTTTCTTTTTTTTTTTTTTTCAAGGAAGCGATTGAAGGAATGTACCTTGCGAATGGCCTCAAGGGCATCTCTTTCAGCTCTGGCACGTCTGCTTGCCTCTTCATATGCTTCTAGTCTACAATTTGCAGCCTCTGCCATTGCTTGTTCAAGTTGATCATAAAAAGGGTCTTCCACATTTCCATCCTGCCAATGTCCATGATTGTTAAGTAGTTCAAAAATAAGATACCACACCAACTTAGATGTTCAGTGCCGAACAGAAAAGTTATAAATTAATATATATCCCAAAATACAAACTTAGAAACTCAGAACATAAACATCTACTTAATTTGATGACATTTTGTACCTGTGCACTGGGAGAAGACGAATGAAAGTGATTCTCTTTAAGCTGAGGCAGTGTGCTTAACTCCATCCCAGTCTCATTTCCTTCAGTTTGAACCGATGGACCCAATCCAATATTTGAAAAACATGTTGAAAGAACTGAACCCTGAGAAGTGCTCCTTGATAAAATATCGCATTCATCAGATGATACAGATGAAGCTCTTTCTGCACTTGAACTGCTCTGTATAGTCAATGGCCCTCTGATGTTAACTGGAGAAGTGGAAGTTGATGCTTTTTCCCCTTGTGGACCAAAACTCGCAGATAGTCGCCTGCGGAATAAATCTTGAGCTGAATTGGTTAGTTTTGGGAGATTATTCTGCCCCAGGTTTATTGACCGTGATCTCAAATGATTTGATCCTCCAGTTCCAGTTTTTGGGTTTACTTGCTCTGAGGATGACCTGAGCTCTGCATCATTTGCATCCACAAAACCATCCCTGCTTGGACATGAACTTCAATTATGACCCATCACGATGAACATTGAGACAGCTCAAAATTATACTATCGTTGGTGGCTATATCTTCGTATTAAGAAGGGCTAAACTCTCCTACAACTACAAGCAACTAACAGGTATACATCATCATTTAAGAATGAAAAGACATAAAAAAGAGTTGGCGAAAGTAGCAGTGAAACTAGTAATGTATATTTCAAGCATACTTTGTATATATAAGGTTCTGCCTGCATATAAACCATATGTGACAAGAAGCAGGTGCTCCTAGGCGAATGGAGATTGCCTTCTTAGACTTGATATCTGTCATACTCCTGCAATATTAAAACACTAGCTTCAATAATCCAGTATTTGCAATACGCATATGCAAGAGACAATTTTTTTGATAGTCCATAGGGACTCCCACAGAACTTAGGATTGAAATAATTTACTTAAAGTTCTAGTGGCTCTACCTTGAATAGCGCTTGTCTGCTGCTGCTCCCATAACAAGCTTTCTAATTCCATGCTGGAAAATGAGTTTCAAAATCCCCTCCTCGATACTCTCCATTTCAATGTGCTGTCTCTCGGGCCGTACCTAAAGTAAGTAAATTGAGAAAGGCCCAAATCAGTTCAAAAGAGTTCATGCTAATAAGATTGCGATAGGAACATTTAATTCAAGTCTATTTGCTACAAACTCTATATTTCCGCACTAAAGTGAGGTCTATGGACTTAATAACATTCAAACTGCTGAATTATATAAAGTTCGAATAAACAATCCATTTTAGTATTACTCTATCATTCTTCATTCAACATGAGGTCATAGAGATGGCACCCACTGGAATATAATATACATATAGATAGACAGATATAGATAGATAGATAGATGGAAGAAATTATACCCCCATTCCCTGGCAGAAAACAATATACTCATCAAGCATCTTATGCATTTCTTTCCTTTCAATTTCCCGGTAAGCCTCCACTTCCTGTTCTTGAAGTGAGGTTGCATGAAATTTTGTACCCACTGTGAAATCAAATTCATTTCAATTAACATAGCATCAAGTAAAGATAAACAAAATCAAAACCATTTGACCCGATTTACTTTTTTCCCTATACCATCAAATTAGCAACTGATGTAATAGTAATAGGAAATTTTATAAAATCAGACTTAGGTCACAAATCTGCCAAGCTTTGCTCGAGGCCAATAGGTATAATTCAATAAGTATCTTCACATTTTAACATATTTCACAATTGCAGCCAGATTTTCCTCAGTTCCTGTGATCATTTTCTGCTAAAGCAGAAAGGGAGAAATGAAGAAATTCTCCTTCCTTCAATACCAAAACACAAAAATTATCAAATTCAACTTACTCAAGGGAATCATCTGCGCTGGTTGGTGAACATGAATGATGCAAATCCTCTTCCCACCCGAATTATGTATTGCCCAGAGAAGGAGTGATTTGTACTCTTTAAATTTCTTCCCCACCGCAACGTATATCTTCTCCTCAATAACCCGCGCCACCGGCGCTTCCACTATATCCTTGATGGCTGCCATATTTCCCGGCAGTCTATAATCAGGAAAGTTCATCGGACTCGCAGGAGCGGTAATCGCAGGCAAAGGACTCACAACCGCCATGATTACAGTAACTAAACAGCTGGATCATCAAAAACTTCCCCTGTAATTTTGAAGTAGACAAAACATTCAAGCCATCCTTGTCGTTTCTCTTTACTTTTAATTTTAACCCTAACTTTCCAGCAAATTCAGATAAATAGAGGACTGCAGAGGAAATGTAAAGATCATTGGTTTTACAGGAATGGAAGGTTATAAGAAGTCTATGTAGGTGTGATTAGGCATGAAAAGAGGTTGTTTGTCTTAAGCTATGGCGATTAGTCCCAAGAGGATAAGAATATAATATAAGCAACTCCATGGCGGGCTCCATTTTTCGGTTTTTCCTTTTTTTTTTTCCCTAATCTTTCTCTGTCAACACGCTTTACAACTCACTTTCTTTCTTTTTCCCATAATTAAAAATGCATGTTAATAATCTCCAAACAGATTTAGTTGCTTACCTTTGCTTTCTTCGACATGAAGCTTCCATGAATGATCTCTCTCTGGTTCTCCCCGGTTGCTCGAAGTGGTGCTACAGTGGGGGTGTATCTACGCTTCTATCATGAGCTCTCTCGTTTGATTGCTGAGGCTGAGATTACTTTGAAATACTTATATATTACTTTTTTAAATATTTTTTAAATTTTAAAAATTTTAAATATTTATTTTAGAAAATTAATTTAAATAAACATATTTTTTATTTTTTATGTAAAAAATTTTCAAAAATTAAAGCAGTTTTTATAAATGAATAGACCCTAGTTACCGTTGATTGTATAATACATGTTTGAAACGATTATTTTTAAATATCTTTAAAAAAAAAAAAAAAAAAAGGTCTTTAAACAATTTCCATTTGGCTATGGACTACATTTGCTAATTATTGACTAGATTGCCTGTTAACATAATACTCCGAAACAAAAAGTCAACAACTCTGATTGGTGGGCAAAGCAATATTATATGTATATTAATTTGTCTAAATTAAAGCTTCTTTCCCCCCCAAATGAAGCAGCATGTCATAATTTGTGATTTTCGGACCGTTCACTTTATATTTAATTTAAACGAAATTAACAAAATTAAAACATTATCCACTAAAATATATAAAATTAAAAAAATCAACTCATAATTTTTTACATGTTTGAAATTATTATATATTTTTTTGACTTTTTATATTTTTAGTAAATTTTATAATTATTTTAAGTTGATTTTACACAAAATTAACAAACCGTAAATTTCAATTCTACCAATTTTTTTTTTTAAATTTGACCTAATGTGATTTAAAAATTACAAGCATCTCATATTAACTTTTTAAAATATATAAATTTAATATAAAAAAATATTAAAATTCATATATATCGAAATGGTTTTTTTTCCTCATTTTTATATGGTTTTGAATTTTATAAAAAGGTTAAACATTTATATCCGTTAATCCATATGAAAAATTAGCTCTTATTATTTTGATTTTATTATAAAAAATGTAAAATTAAATCGAATTGCATCCGAAAGTGAAACATTAAATTATATTTCTTCTCCATTGTTATCTGATCTATCGGTTGGCAACTTGGTTTGATTTAAAACAAAAAAAAATCGAATGGCATTTGAAAGTGAAACATTAAATTTAAATAGCCCACAGAGGATATTTAACGAGAATATTCTCGCTAGTCCATTATTTCTCTCTAAATGGCCCCCACTGAGAAGCTTCTGCCAAGTGTTCCAATAAGATTAGATTTCTCGGCATCTTGTTTACGTGGCATTGATTTCGCGGATGATTTAAACAACAACAGCTGTCGCTCGCTTGCAGGGAATTTAGTCAACACTGTGCTTGATTATGTAAAAAAAATTGTGCAATTAGATTTTTTTTTAATATATATAAGCAACTAGTAAAATGTAAAATGTTGGGAGAATAAGTTGTAATTTAAAAGTTTGAAATTTTTGCTATTTTTCAATTAATTAAAATTTGAATTTCACAATTATTGTAAATGAAAGTATAAATTCTATGTTACTTTAGTTTTTCTAAAAAATAAATTGAATTTCTTTTTTTTTTTAATATTAGTTCATGAATTTTTATATTATAATCTTAAAAAATAGTACAATCTTAAAAATTAGTAGTCTAATCCATCGCTGTGCCCTGAAGTACAGACAACTTGGTAAGAACTCCATTAAATCCACTTGCATGTTATCTCCAATTCGTCTCCGCGGAACTTCGTCCTAATTTACAAGGTCAGACTAGTTGTTTTCATGCCTCATATTGGAAGATATGAGCCTTATATTATTATGAGGTATCCATTTAAGAAAAGTATTTTAAATTTGATACCGTTTCTAGATGCAAATTTGCCCACGCCACAATCAAACAATATGGTTTTTATATATTCACTACATCCTATAATTTTAAGAGTTAGTTTCACTTATTTTTACTAAACTTGTGTTTAATTTTATAACAGTAATAATTTTTTTCATAAAAATTACTAAAATTTACAAATATATACAATAAAATTACTTTAATTAATTTTTGATAAAATTAATTTATATATATTTATAAATTTCAATAATTTTTATGAAAAAAAAATTATTATTGTTACTCAATTGGTTATAAATTTAATGGTTGTAAATGAAATTAACATTAATTTTAGTCTACATTTTCATTTAATGTATTAGTTTATCTCTCTCCACGTGTGTGTGTATATATATATATATATATATATATATATATATATATATATAATTTGTGTTGATTATCTAAAGTCGGGAAAAATATCTAGGCACATGGTGCCAAAGAATATTCCTCGAATAAACCGTTCGGCAATAAAGAATACATACGGAATAAAGAGGAGACCAAATTATGAAATTAAAAAAAAAATCCAAAGTACATTTTATAATATTTGGGGGATCAGAAAAATATTTGAGGGAGGACTTTGACATGAGTCCGCCCTTATCGGCAATTATAAAGCATATTAATAAATTAATGATGCACAAATTGTATTGAGAAAAATTATTGATGGATCGTTTGTTCGCTGATCGGTACGAGATTTTATCTCGTATTCTCGATGATGGAGGATCCAATTGAAAAAGAGAATTTAATTGAATTCTGCATATATTGTCCGTTTTAAATCAAAATCCTCACGGTTTTGCGTATAAAAATCTGTTCCAAAATGCTTATGGTGGGAGACAAGACTCCATTTTCATTCTCATTCTCATCTACGTGCTTTCGTAGCTCAGAAATAGAACAACACATATTATCTCCAAATAACTCTTGACATTTAAGGGATTTTGTTTCTCTTAAAAAGAACGCGTATGCAGAAAGAAGGTATCAATAACCTTATACAGTTCACTTTCAACTCATTTTCGGTCGATGTGGGATAAGAGATAACGTGGGTTATCACTTATTTTGAGATAGTTGCATGCATAGTCCATAAAAAAAATATAAAATAAAAATTATGGACTACTGTTTTTCATTTCCTTTTAATTATTTCATGTATAGTTTAGCCTCTTTAATAATTTTTGCGGGGTGAAAATGGCCAAGTTGCTGTCATAACGCTTGAGACGAGTAAATTAAGAAATGATGATATTACACGCATCTAATTGTTTTTTCCTTGCAGGCCAATTAAAGTACGATATCGATAGCTGTCCCACAACGGACATTATCCAAAGAAAGTTGTAATTAAAGGTTAAATCTTCTATTTATTTATTTATTTATTTTTGCACTGTTGTGTACCTTCATGTAGAATTTAACTTGAAGATAGAAAGCAGAAAATAATGACTTTTTATTTTTTCGGGTCCCTATCAAAATTCAAATCAATAAAGTCATCAATAATTCTAGATACTCTTGTTTTTGTTTTTTTAATATACATGTGTCTTCCTTCATATAGCTTATGTAACACACACTGACGCACCATTTGTACGAAGTGCATGAATTTTACAATTCAGTCTATAATTTTATTCGTTTCCTTTTTCTTTTTTTTATATGTAGCATTATATCACAAGCTTATCACGAATATATAACTATTTTTCTTCGGACTTTTTCTCTTAATAGTCCACAAAGTAGCTGAACGGTGTGACTTGCCTATGAAGAAACCAATTCACTTCTAAATTTAATCTCTTTTTATAGAAATGGACGGTGGATTAGAACCGTTATTACTCGCAAGTCAAAAATTAATCAGTGATTTAATTCAGGCATTTTCATAACCACGTTTTTTTTTTCCTGCTTCAACCTACCACTCATATTACTTAAAATTAGAGGTGAGTTAGGTTCAATTCGGTTTTAAAAGGCAAAAATCACATAATAGCCGAAACGACCGAATATCTTATAAAACTATATCGTTTTATATATGTCATTTAAACTACACCATGAATCAATATAAATAAAACTATTTTCTTATTTTTATATATAAATTTTGAATCTAATTCCTTATTTTTATTTTCTTTCTAACATCAAAATATGTATTAGCCAATAATAATCCTTTATTATTTAAAAATTTAATACCAAAATATTTTTAAATTCTGATTAATTTCTAATCATTTAAAAATTTACAAACTTATAGTTGCCTATAAGTAGGGGTGTGCATTGGTCGGGTCCAGGTCAACCCGACCCGAACCCGATTAATCCGAAAATTTGAGTTTATCCTCTCCTGAACCGATCCTACTAAGCTGTCGGGCCACTATCCGATTATTTTCGGGGACCGAACCGAACAACCCGATTTTTAATTTCATTTTAATTGATTAAACTGAAATTTTAAGTAAAATACAATTAAATACCATAAAATATATTATAAAAATATAACAAAACAACAATTTTAAAATTACAACAAACATATATTGCATAATAAATAAACGCTAAAACAATAATAAAAATAAACATCCACAAATAACACTAACAACAATAATAAAAATAAACATCAAAAAATAAACATAAAAAATTAAATTAAACATCCAACAATAACTAACATATAACATCCAACAATAACAAACATATATTAAGAACATCATCATCTTCGCGTTTGAATTTCTTCATATCATCTTAATTTATAAAATATGAGAAATAATTAATTATAAAATTAAGAACCAAATAAAATAAAATTTAAAAATATACTCAAATTAAATTAACCATACTCACTCAGCCATACTCATTAATCAACAGTTATGCTTTTCAAATTTGATGATTTCCCTTGATTTACACTTGATGATGTCTCTTGACCGGCTTGAACTTCACTTTGATTAAATTTCTCTAACTCTACAAATTAAATAAACAGTTATAAAATAAAAAAAATACAGTAATATAAAATATTAAACAAAAAATATAAAATACATACCATCCTCAAGTTTTTCAATGACATCTAAATCTTCTTCAATCTTTATGTGTTCATTACATCCTCGAAGCCAATCCTGTGTGCATATCAAAGTTTCCACAATTTTAGGAGTCAATGAACTCCTAAATGGATCAAGAACTCTTCCACTAGTGCTAAACGCCGACTCTGAAGCTACCGTAGAAATTGGGACTATCAAGATATTTTAACCATATGAGAAAGGATAGGAAATCGCTCTGAATTTAACGTCCACCATTTGAGCAAGTCAAAATCCCCCTTATCATCTTCAAATACGACCTCATTTAAGTACAAATCCAATTCAGTTTTCTTATCCTCTACAACACCACTTTCTACTCTTGCATGCTTAATTCTTTACTTTAAAATTCCCCTTTCCCCAACATCGGATCTAGAGGAAATCGAGCTTGATCGACTTTCAACTCCAATAGTTTAATTAGGCTGAAGCTTCTTTTTATATTCATCAAATAACTCATACATGTCAATTTTCACACCTTCAAATAAATGCTTCCCATTTTATCACCATAAATGGCAACAAAAATATCCTCCATATATTCAAATTTTTCCCTTGGATCAAGGACAAAAGCAATGTAAATGAGTTTATTCATTTTGTCATAATCTCCCCAATATTTGTCAAATTTACATTGCATTCTCAATCCCATTACTTTCAACGCACTATCAGTGCTTGATTTACAATCACACAACTTAGCATACAAGTTGCTAATTTTAGTCTAATATGTGTTAGATGTGACATAAAGCGAACCAGAAACATGTAGGGTAGCTACATAAATTTGTTTGAGCATGCTTGTAATTCTTTCTGTGGACTGCCAATCAACCCAATTTGGTGTACCATGTAAATCAGTGTTTTTAGGCATTAAAACATCCGATTCAATTTTGAAAGATGGATCAATACTTTCAAAAACACCTTTTTATATTTCAGTGTTGTGCTTAACATCAAAAATGTAGAATTTCATCTCGTTACCACATCTAAACATAATGACGTTAACTACTCAACTCCCTCAGCAATGCTACATTTTTAAAATTTTTTTAATCTAGCAGGGGATGATCTAACAAATTTATAAGCATTCCGAACCCTTTTAACATACAAATCAACATCTTTTAAACCTTATTGCACAACAAGATTAAATATGTGAGCGATCCATCTGACATACATGTATTTGCCTTCTGAAATAGCTATCCCCTTTGCTATAAACTTATTTTTTATAGTTGCAATCATCTTGTCATTTGATTTTGTATTATCAGCTGTAATGCAAAACACTTTGTCATAAATTTCCCACTCCTTGAAATATTTTTCTAAATCCAGAGCAAGCATCTCCCTCCTATGACTACCAACAGGACAAAAATTCACAATTTTTTTTTTGTAACTTCCAATCATTATCGATAAAATGGACAGTCAAAGCTATGCAATTGATATTCTGTATGGAGATCCATGTATCAGTAGTTACACAAACAGTTTTAGCATGCTCTTTAATAAATGCTCTCAAAGTTTTTTTCTCATCATTAAACAGCTGGTTAACATCACGTGTCACAGTCCATCTAGAATGAACTTTAAACTAAGGACATAAACTAGCAACAACTTCCTAAATCCTTCTCCTTCAACAAAACTAAATGGAAGTTCATCAAGTACAATCATTAAGGCAAGACACTTCCTATTATACTTTTGATCAAATTTCCAATTACTCAGTGTTCCAGTAGAGCTAGATGTACCATCAACATTAGATGCCGGTTGCAAAGACAATTGTGTTTGTCTTGTTTCTACACTATGTGGATGTTTTTTTACAATTATTCATGTGATTCTTAAGTGTAGTGGTACCATGCTTTTTTGGATCACAATAAAAATCTTTAGCACAATGAATACACTTGCCTTTTCTGATGCCTTGTACATCATAAATTTGCTTGAAATGCTCCCAAACAACAGATCTTTTTGCAGGTGTCTTTCTTTGCTTGGAGGCCATTGTAGGAGTCCTTGACTCCTCACATGTGTGGGTGGCATCTTTGGGTGTATTCGCCGTCTGCTCATGCATAGCAGGCAAATTAAATGGGTCTGCTGAGGCGATGTCTTTGTCCAATTCAATTTCATTCGATTCGATTGAGATATCTACAAATTTAGTCAAACAAAAAATTAAATCAAAATTATAAATATAAACATTGAAATCAAAACAATAAATTATTGTTTTAATGATTATCCAATCTTCCATGGCTTCCATTTGCAAGACATTATTATTACCTTACCAATTATATCAAATTAAACAAATTAGAAAACCATATTTTGCTTAAGAAGAACAAGATCAAACACTAGAAGAGATAGTCTTATTCACAACATGGATATTAATTAAGTTAGCTAACCCAACTGCCAATTGCACTGATACATTTTTCACCAACAATTATTTTGACAATACCCATAATTATAACATTTTTAGGAAAAGCAAACATAGTCAAATTTCTTTCAAAGAAAACTCTATGATGGTGCTCAGTATCAATATACTCAACTTGACTCTGCTTATTCTGTATAAAAGATATCTTTTCTGTAACTTTTTTTTCCTCCAAAGAAATCAGAATTCAAGAACTTTTTGCATATATGAACATTATCGTATCTGGCCTGATTGCCTATTTCTTCCATGTTATACTCATTTTTTTTGAAAAAAAGGAAATAATTGTATATAGGCTTTCTTCTATCGGAATTTTTGTCGAAGTTAATTGAAGGCTGTTGAGAATCGTATTTTAGTCAATTTGAGATGCTTTGGGCCTTTAATGCTCTGTTACAGTTAACTAACAGTGTCAAGGTGCTTTTTGCAATATATAAACAGTGTCATTTGCTTTCTGAACTAAATCTCAAATAGACTAATAAATAGTTTTACTTTTGATATTCCATGAAAGCCTTAAAACTTGAATTTTTAAACAATGTCTTTACGCCTTGTATACATACAACTACAGGATGTATATCAACCTATTCATGGAGTCTAGCAACCTATTCCTCTAAATCATTCAATTGGTGGGCCATCGCAAGTTGGATTTATTTCAAAAGAAACAAATGATTCTAACACAACAAATTAAGTTAAAAGCAAAAACAACAGCAGCATACACTTTCCCTCCCTATACAGATCTATCTAAACGCAACCAAGGAGAAACAAAAAAAATTAAGCAGATTGGGAGTCGGTGAAATATGACATACTTCTTAGGCTTGTCGAAGGATAATTGGATGAAGGAGATGACGAGGCAACGGTGATCACCGACGGAGGTGGCCAAAAACTCTTAGGGCGGCGGAGACGATCCTGAGTCTGTGAATTATTGATTTTAGAGGAGGGACCGAGGGAATGAAAGAAAAATTAGGGTTTTTCATTTATTGGTCGGGTTGGTCTGTCGGGTCTGTTTTGGAAGATTTTTACCCAACCCTACCTCTTCACCTGCTCTCAAATTTGGTGTTGATGTAGTAGATGTGTTTTTTGTGTTATAAACTTACTGGTATTATAGTTTTACCATAGAAATAAAAACAATATGCAGTAGTTAAATCAATTTATATAATCAACAATAATCAAGTTCTTGCATTTTCTTGAGAAATAGACAATTTTTTTTCCCTTTTAATTTCATTTTCTCATAAACCAAACAATTTTTTTGTTTCTTTTTTAATATTTTCAGCATGAGTACCATGTGTAATGACTCCTCATCAATTTTAAATTCAATTTTTTTTATTGGACTGATGACTAGGAAAGAGATTATTGATGTGTCATAACGTGATTAACTGAAGTTATTGCCGTTAGCTACATGTCAAGTCCGTTAGTTTAAGGGGTATATTTACATTTTAATCCTTATTTCAGGGTAAAATTGCATTAAAAAATAAGTTCAGGGGCATAATTGGCTAAAAAAAGAATAAGGGCAAAATTAACCCCTTTTAAATAGTACAAGGGTAAAAATTCCCCTTATCCCTAATAATAATAATTAAAAAGAAAAAAAAAAGAAGAGAGAGAAAGGGGGTAAAACAAGGTGACAAGAGGGTTAAATGAAGAAAGAAATTGAAAAGGGAGAGAACTTGAAAAGGAAAGAAAAATCTCATTTACTGGGCCGGGCATTCACTCAATCATGGCTGGGCCAATATCTATTTACTCGGCCCACGAGATGTGCAAAATCTATTTCCCGCCATGCCTGGCATATAACTGCCCAACCCCTGTTCACGCCCTACTACCGATATCTCTCATTCGCGCTCTCTCTCTCTCTCTCTCTCTGTAAAGAATTTTAAAAATAATCTCTCCCTCATCCTCACGATCGAAGTTTCAATTATCAGTTGCGATTACGGTTTCACTCTGTCTCTCTAATGATACTATGAAATGAAGTTGAAGATCAACAAAGCTTGCGATCTCAATTCAATTTCGGTCCTTCCTCCTCAGTCAA
This sequence comes from Excoecaria agallocha, assembly GCA_037975025.1. Taxonomy (NCBI): domain Eukaryota; kingdom Viridiplantae; phylum Streptophyta; class Magnoliopsida; order Malpighiales; family Euphorbiaceae; genus Excoecaria; species Excoecaria agallocha. Next base: position 66,395,737 of record CM075806.1, on the reverse strand, counting down.
GGTTCGAACTCACTTCTCCGTTCTCTGATTATTTTCTGACATTCATATTTCAAAATCTTAATTCTACGCGATTTTCTTGGTTTGCTTGAGTTGTGTTTTCCAGGTATTAAAAATTGAATTAGGAAATTAAACTGTTATCTCCTGTTTTTCACCGGTTTTCGCAGCAGCCAAGCACTGGCCTTAAGCTTTATATCGTTTTTTTTTTTTTTTAAACTTTATCATTTTTGGACATAATCAGATGGAAGTTCATATTCTATTCGAATATCTGTAGGCTTCGCTTATTTTGCTGTTTCTTAGGGAAAGAAAATATGAGAAGTTAATCTACCGGAGCTTGAAATAGTTGCTCAGCCTTTTCTTTTCCTTTTTTGGTAATTGTTTAATTTCTAAAACACAGTTTAAAAAATCGCCAGATGTAAAACTCTTCTACATATCACAGGATGTTTGCATTTCCATTGTTTCACTTTTGGAAATCTAGTTCTGATTAGGCTGTTTGTGTGTTGTTTGTATGATAAAAAGGCGATTGAGTGCTTTACCAACTGGACCATCGTCATCACAGCTAAGATCGCAACAATCACAGCAATCATTCTCACAGGGGATTTCATCTCAGCATGGCTTCTTTTCTCAGCTCTCTCAGAACTCTGTTGATGAAGCTTTTACAAATGACCAGGTTAAATTTCATTTCCACAGTTTATTTTATGCTGTTTACCAGTGAAATGGAGAATGGAAAAGTAACCGTGCTCGAGCATTGTGAATTTGTTTTTCTAGTTTTCTCCATGGAATTCAAAGGATTACGTACATACAATTAAATACTGGATGTCTCAGTTCTAAGTTTAGTTTTGTTGAGGAGTAAATGAATCTAAAATGGCATTATTCTGAAAATATATTTGGTCTCTTTCTCTGTCTCTTTCCCTTGCGCCTTAAAATAGTAAAATCATCACCTCAAAGGAGAGGTCTATTTTCCTGTGCTGATATTGTTAGCCGCATTGGTTTTATTTGCTCCTTTCAGGTAGAAAGTAATTATCAATCTAAATAAGGATCTAGCTGACTCTTATGACTTCCTTTTTTTCGTTATGGAATATGCTAGATTCAGAATTCTTCGAATTATAAGGTTCTTCTTATTGTCTTTCTGCGTTCTGCCCCATTTTTTAAACCGCATTGGAAGAGCAAAATTTCGAGGGATTGTTTGTTTTACCTCAGAACCTCAGTTTCCTAATTTTTGCTTTGCCCAATCTCCAAATTAAATCTGTTATTTTCAAAAGGTTTTGCTCCTAAGCAACAATGTTTGGAAACCAAACGAAAATATCTCCACTAATTATCTTTCATCTACGCAAATGAAATCTGGATGGAGTAAGATAAAACGTATTCACGGTTATGCCTTTTCCTCTTGTCTGTTTTCATTTATTTTTACAGAGGTTCAATTCTCAAGAACGAGAGAACTCTGTGAAGAAAGCATCGTGTTTTCCTCCAATTAGCTATTCACGTGAAGAGACTCAAATTCCACTCTCAAGATCTTCCAACAATATAATGCGTAAATGGAATCCTGCATATGTCCCAGATCACAAATGTAAGCTTTTACTTAGAAGGTGAAATAAATCAAGTAATACTGGAGAAAAAAGGGCTTACTGCTTGTACTCTGGTATTTCAACAAAAGTAAACAAAATATTATGAAGGCCACATTCTATACTCAGTTTCTATATACTTATGCAGGTCAGATAAATGATGAACTTGAGCACCGGATTGGAATGGTGGAAACTTCCTTAAATAAGTTCCAGATGATCTTGGGTTCTGTTCAGAGTGATGTGATGCAAGTAAACAAAGGAACAAAAGAAGTATCCCTGGAGAGTAAGCAATTATGGATATATTAGATACCAGGAATTCAAAATGAAAAATGGCAGCCGCTGGCAACATTCTAACAAGTTAACTGTGGAAATTTCAATTCCATTTTTTTTTTAAAGAAAAAAAGAAAAATTCAAAGTTTAATGACTAGATTTTCAACAAATCGCATTTGTGATCTGTGCTGGTCTACTATAATATCAAGGTTTCAGCAGATTGAATGCCAAAGCAATTTTCTTTTTTCTCATAGTTTCCAGCACCAGCTTGTCTCTGAAATGGTCTGGCTTCAAAAAGGAAGCATAGGCAATTTCATCGAATGATAAAATTGCATTTTTTATGTTCTTCTAAATGTTTGTGCAGTGGAAAGCATTCGACAGAAGTTGATGGTCCTTGATTCCTCACTGCAACTAATGGTAACAGCACCTTACTCTTGTCCTTTGCATTTCACCATCAAGCTGGCTCCTTGTCTATGTATATAATGAATGTGAACTCTTTTTAACTTGACTGGGTTTTTGAGAACTAGATTAAAGGACAAGAAGATACCAAATTGAGCCTTGTTGGGAGCTTGAAATCTATTTCTGAACAACTGAGCAATGAGACACAACAGGATAAACTACAGCAGGTTTTATTGGTGCTTTCTGCATTACCTGAGCGGATAGAAACCTCTCTATTAAAGTTACAAAATGACCTGCGCATTACCCTGAGCAAAGAAATGCAGGAAAGTTGTGTGTTGGAAGATTGTAGCATTAACTTGTACTCCATCTCTTAGCTTAATATGATTAACAATTCCTCAAGTGACCTATCTTCCCATATTTTCATTTTCTGAAGTTACTAATTTAAGTGTCGCCAGACTTCTCAGCTTGTTAACAGCCTTTTGTTTATACTTCCCATCCCTGCAGGCCGTGGCTTGTAGCCAGAAAACCTGCAATCAAAAGAGTCCATCCATTATGATGCTTGCACCAAAGGTACTTTAACTTACTATTTTGAAGTGTTGAGAGACTTTTCAGCTTGCTAACAGCATTTTGCGCATCATTTCCATCTTTGCAGGCAATGGCTTGCAGCGAGAAAACCTGCAACCAAAATAGTCCATCCATTTTGATGCTTGCGCCAAAGGTTCTTTGTTTTTCTAAGAAAACGATTCAATAAATTTTCCAGATTTGACTTTTAGAGCTTGCATTCACAGAGCATAACCCTTTACTGTTGCAAATTTTGTAGGTTACTAGCTGTCATAGCACCCCACAAAGAAAGTTGATGCCTGTGAATAAGTATGCAAAACTTAATTTTTTGTGCAGCTCTAGTCCATTATTAAAAATGCTACCAAGCAACCTGATCAGGAAAGAAAATTTTAATGTCGTTGTTGACTATATCTACATTAATGGACATCCTACTTGCAATAGTTAAGGGACTCTAAAATTTAGTGGTATGTTTCATACCATTGTAATTTGGTATTTTTGTCCCACAGAAATCTGCTTGTTGCTCTCTATATGTTTCTACCAGTTTCTGGATTTCTGCAATGCACAAAACGTTAAAATGGGCACACACAAGAAGGGACAGAAAGTGCAAACCTTCAGCTCAATATTATGTGACCTGCATCTTTGGCTTAGAATTAATTAATTGACTCGATTTCATTGTTATTCATTTTATTTATATTCGGTTCTTTAGCTCTTAAAACTATACTTCGATTTTTGCATCTCCTAAGCTTATGAAATTTGTTAATGCTTTCTATTGAATCCAGTCCAGTGAGGCCTCCAAAGGCCTCAGGGCAACCAGCAGCTCTTCCAAAGGTAGAAATGGGAGTTTGGAATACTGTAAAGGCAGAAAATGTTACATTCACACGGCAGGCATCCTGCAAGGAGCACAAAGGAGTTTCTTCTATTCAAAAGGTAGCACTTATTTGGTGTTCAATATGCATTCACGTGCTGTCTGGTTAGCCCTTTGTTCCGTGGTGAAATAGATATGATGCTTTGCAGTTGAGATATTGCATCTTATAGAATTGAACCAAGTAGCATTCCTATTAGCAAATGGTTTGCGCGAGAAATTCCTTTTAAAATTATATTGATTTCATGAGAGTGTTCAGCTTCGGTATAAGATGATTAATGTTTGTTCTTTCTTACCAATTCTAGTTGGTTGTTCATCTTGCAGGAAAAGCATGGTAGTGTTATCATTGAATCAGATGAAGAGATTGATGGAGGGTTTTCCTGCTTGATGGACAAGAAGGAAACAGGTACTTGTGACAGCCAAGTTTCCCTTATTTATGGTACTGTTGATAGTTACTCTCGCATTAGGAAAAAAAAAAATCCTGCTGAAGCTAAAAACATAAGTTTCAAACATTCGATAAAAGTTGAGTGCTTTTGCAATTAGATAACACTATCAGCTAGCTTTCTACATGCAGATATAGGGATGAAAATATCAGTTTAGCTTATTCATTTCAAGAAACTGGATAATATTCGCAATTATTAGCTATGCTCAAAGGGCTGCCTGAAGTTTTAGAAATTAGCTCGTTAGTCCATCGAACACGCGCGCGCACACACATTGAGGTTACAAGCTACCATCGCTCTGAACATTACGTATTTCCTTCGTAAAGGCATCAGAAACAACATAATAAAAGAAGCAGTGGAAGAATCTCAGAGAATTCTGAGAAAAGCAAGGAGGCGAAAGAGAAAACACTGCCATACTATAATTATTAATTGAAGGTATTTCTGTGCCTGTTTTTATTTCTTTTATCTGTATTTTGCCTCTGAAGTTTCTTATAGATGGTGCCTTGGTAGAGATGAAAACGTTATTGTTTTAGGATTTACAGCTGAGCCCACCCGCTTAACCATTTTTCAGCTGGAATAAAAACGGTAGGAAAAAAAAAAAGTCGAAAACATCTTAGGTAAAAGATGCTATTTAAATGGCTTTATATCATGATTTGTTTGGCTCTAGCTAGAAATCACATGGTTGCATTTGGTTAGCAGAAGCCCAAGACCCAAGTATTAAAAATTTAAAATGCTTGCATAGACAAATGTGTTTGGGTGGCCAACTAACTGCTTTTCAAATCTAATGTCTAACTCTAGTTTGTGTCTTTTGCTTAGCTGTCCAGATGGAAGATTTCTCCCCATCAAGTATCAAAGTTTTTTCAAAGGAATTCTTGCTGAATTCCGTCACTCAGTTGTCTTTGTAAGTCATATTTTTTAAGATCGATTACTTTTTCAATTTTTTCGCCAGCCCCAAACGCTACCTTTGATTGTTGCCCATCTGTGCTGTATGTGGGGTTTGTTAGAAGTCTAAGAAGGGCCTGAAATTTCTTTTTTCACTCGGTTTCGTGTTCTTCTGAAGAAGGTTATACACTTATACTTCACTAGTTAACGACATCCGTTAACGACTTTGCCTGGGAAGGAGAAAAGATGATCAATAAACAGTAAAATAATAATAATAATTGCTCTCATGCTTGAATGGAAAGTTAAAATGTGGGGACAAGAGGGGGGCTGCCATCCATATTGAGTCTATCCCAAAGGAGCTTTATCTTGTCTGCTGAAATTCTATAATTGGGGCTGTCTTAAAGTAGCTTATCCTGGCTTTAAGTTGGGCCCATCAGGTGGCAATGTGAAGCCCAGATACCTCAATCATGGGTATCAGACCTTAAAAGATGCCCCAGTACTGTCTCGTGAATATGAAGCCCAATTTCAAATCTCAAAAAGATGTCCTATTACTGTATCTCACCGATCTGGTTTGGACGAGCAAAAAAAAGACATAAACTAGTTCTAATAAATATCTTCATTTCATGCTAAATAGTTAACTAGTTTGCATATGGTGGCATTTTTTCATTGGAGCGATTGCATGAGTATTTTCCATAAACCTAATTTGCAAGAGAACTTCGCTTAGTATTTCCTCAACAGGATAAGATGGCATCCTTAATATTTCACGTATCCTACTAGTATTCTTACATGAAAAGTAAAGCCGTGTCTGTCAAGTAGAAAAAGGTACTTATATCTTAAGCTGAAAACCAAAATAAAAATAAAAATAAAAAATCTTCTATTTGTTCAATTGCTATCAGTTCTTGTTTTGCCGCTTGCTTTTCTAGTGTCGGCAAGATGCTGAGAATTTCATATTTTAGTCTGCGCTCTGGACTGGACCACTGCCCATTAAAATACTAACACGCGTTGCCTACCCAAAACTTAATTCTGTTCCTTATTGTATAAAATTATCACTATCATTTAAGAAGAGACGAAATAGGAAAAACAAAAATAGGGCCCCTTCGCTAAAAGTTGAGAAAACAACAAGCCTTTAGGTGTCCCTTGCAATTAAACATCAATTGAAATATATGTTAATTCGTGTGTTTGTGTTTGTGTGTGGAGGAGAAAGATTTTTATTGTTGCTACTGGACAAGTCTCTCTACTGTTAAGATAATTTAATGGGCGTTTTTCTTTTTTTCTTTTCTTTTTTCTCAAAATAGTAGAATGCTTATTTTTCATAGTGTTTTTGGTTATTTATTTCAAAGATGAAAGCTACCTTGTCTTGTTGGGAATCAAGACGTTAGAATGATCTATACTTTTCAATGATTTAAAGTACTCGATTTTTCAATGATATTGATGCCATTTTGCGAACATCTTTAGCTTTTGGTATTTCCAATATAATAACGTGCCGGTGATTTATACAAGACAAAACAAAGGTATGTCGACCAGAACTTATACTCAAAGTATATGAACTTTGTTTTTAATTATTGCTAATATTTACGAAATCGAGCCAATCCCTCGGCTTGGCCTGATTGAGTTAAATACGAACTAAATAATTTACAAGGTACTCTATTTAACCCTACAACTACAGAATAAGAAAAAATCAATTAATCCTATAAAACATTTATTATAATTTACTAAAATATCATTTTACTAATTTTCTATAGTTATACATTCTCATTCTATTTATTATTTTTTTCTTAAATAAGAGTAAATTAGTAAAAAGCATAATTAATATTTTTTGAAATCTAAAAATTGTAACTTTGAATGGAATAAAAAGAAACTCACAAAAATTGTTGCAATAAGTAAAATGAAGGAATAAGGTAATATTATTACCTTCAATTCCCGTTCGTTCCATTGTCATGTTTTATGTGTTTTGTGCTCATCAACTCTCGGACAGAAAACCTTTTCGTGGGTTGATATAAAATAAGGCAATATTGTTATCTTCAATTCCCGTTCGTTCCACTGATTCCTTAGTTTGTCCAACCATAATCATTTCCTAAGTATAAAAGTAATTTTAACCTTTATAATTTCTATACTTTTTCCATGTGTAATAAAACTTGTATACCTTTCACTTTTTTGAAGATTGAGGCATGGATTGGGTTGGGTTTTGTTTGGATGTGTTAAAAAAAGAAAGAAAGAAAAAGAAGAAAAAAAAAGGGATGGAGCATCCAATGTTTATGTAAAAGGAGTGGTTGGCATGGGAATAGTCAAAAAATATTCTTATATTGCAGCCACCCACCTATATTAGTTGAAGAGGTTAACTAGCCAGAGTCAGTTAAGTTGAACCAACGAGGATTGGATTCACTTATTAGCTTTATGATTGTTGATTGCCCCTAACTTAATCAACAAACAACTATCAACTTTCTCAAGAAGCTAAAGCTTTTTAAAGAAAAGCACAAGAAAACCGCAATTCTTTAATAGCTGGAATTGAAAGAAGTCACTCCATAATAATATATTTTTGTGAATTGAAAATCATTAGTAGATAAATAAGCAGAACATTCACTAATGAAATAAAAAAAAACTATATATATTAGTACCTAATCTTTGCCGTCCTACCAAATTCAATTGCATCATTTGTAGATTACCCATACATGAGAACCACCAATCACCAGATAAATGCTTAATTCAATACTTTTTTCGTTCTTTTTTATCTATCATTTTTGAGTAAAATTAAAATTCTATTTATCTGTTACTTTTAGACTTTCAATGTAATTTAATTTATTTTTTCAATTTATTTTTCTTTTTCAATAAAGTTAGAACTGATCAGATTTGATAATTTAGTTTTAATCACGTAATTTAATACTAAATTTAAGTTTATTTATTATTTTTTAATTTTAGTAAAAACAACAAAAGTGACTGATAAAAAAAACGGATGGAGTATATTATTTCTAATATAGTAACCTATTACGACACTATGGTCTCAAATAACCAGTGCATTAAAAAAAATCTTTTCATTTAAACAGAAGTGTTTTGTTTTGGTTAGATGTAATGTGCGAGACGGGAAGGTGGGCAAATGGGTAAGTTGAATTTCATCATAAGATGTAAGACGTCAATTCATGGATGGAGTTTGGGGTCTAACTGAACCTATAAAACAATACATGAAACGAACAATTTACAAGGTGGTTAAAGCTGAAGTTTTATCTCCTGGGAATCTAAGGTATTTAAGGTATATATATGGTAATGTGTAGTTTGACAGAGATAGTTGTCTGGTTGTGCATGTAGAATGAAAGTTGGTGAAAAATGATTGATTTAGAAATGAGGGATTGCTTGCTATGGTGTTCAGTGTTCCATTTGTATGAATCTGTCCTTAATAATCTTCATTATCTTTAAGGGAAAGCAATAAAAAAAGCTGCCTGCCTGCCCCAATGTTAGCATGCAAATGATTTATAATTTCTAGGCCTCCCATGCCCACATTCTCAACATAAATTATGCACATTCAGCTCCTCCCCATAATTTCCATTCAATTCACAAAAGAAAAAAAACAGTTCATACTATAAAAACTTTTTTAATATTATTTTACTCTATTTTATTCACAATTAGGACATAATTTCAACGTAATTGGATCGATATCTTTTTTTTCAAAACCAAATTTAAATGAATTTATGAAATTATTAATAAACTTTCTTATAAGAAATTTTTATTTTAGGAAAAAGCGACTAATTCTAAGATACCTTTTGTTTTACAAGTTAATTTATATCTGTGAAATATAAAAATAATAATAACAATAATTTAAGTACAAATTTATCCTATGCCATTTTTATCTTAAATCATTTTATTTTTAGTAAAGTATATTGAAAAACATGGAATTGTTTTTAAATATTATTTTTTTATATATATGAGTTTATTGTGAATTTAAAATATGAATAATTCAAGAATGAATTCATTGAATTGGTCCAGGTATTGGCATTTAAGTTGTTATCAATTAGGTGAGAAAATTAGTTAGATAATTATATTTGAAAGAATAGAGATTCAGTCCTATCTTTTTTGGGAGTTGTATTCTTTATTTTGTGGAGTTAATTAATTAAATGTAATTGTAAATATAAAGCCAAAAGGGTATAAGACTCATAAGATGTACACATCCATCAATATCTAGCTTCAGGCTGCGCCCAAAATAGTGTAAATTTCTCAATACTACATTTCTTATCAGCGGTCCACCATTGTTAGGCAGCACCGCAAATTTTCTCCCCTTTTCAGAAAAAATGTCAAGTAAAACTAGATATCTATTATAGATTAGATTCCATATGTTGGAGATAAACTACAATTACTAACTGTTTAAGCAAAGGAAAATGACTAGAGATTCTCACTTAATTGTCTTATTATAAACCCTAATTATTCTTATTATTAGGGTTTAACTAATCCACTAAAACAAAAAGAAAAAAAAAATCATAAAAAAGGTGGATGCTTAAATTCTATTTCTCATTATTCATAAAGATGACATGGAATAGTGACAGATTTTTTCTCTTTTAATTAAAAAAATTTAAATATAAAATATTTTTAAATATTTGAGGATTGATATTTTATTTCTTTTTTATTAACTCTGAATTTAAATTAGTGGGTAGTTTTATTTTTTATTGATATTTTACAAATTAAAAGAAGCCATCAAAATGGAAGCATGAATGCCAAGTGTGGTGTCCAAAGATAAATAGGCATTGAGGACAAACAAGAGGGTAGCAAGCAATTGTCTCATATGGGCATGGAACGGTTGTTACTCTGAGTCTGAGTCACCATTAGAGTTGGTAAACAAGTGGGCCCAACTCTTTGTTTTCAGTGGGGACCTTATTTATCTTCATTTATTAATTTTCTTTTAAGTTTTTCAATTTGTTTAATCTTTGATTAGTAATTAATAAACCTAAACTACTCTCTTTCTGGCATTCTTTCTCTGCGTAAATTCTTTTTTGCCAGCAGTAAAATTTTGGGGTCTTCTTTCAAAAAAGAATTTGAATGCTCTAAGGCTCCTGCTCTATTATTAATAGGCCACAAATTGATTTTTATTTATGCAAGATGTTTCAATCATTGGATTGCCACTTTTCCGTGGAGTTAGCAATTTCCTTTTTTTATATTGTGGACATTTGATAATCATTGATTTTATTAACAATATATATATATATATATATTTGTATATTTTTAGTGTGGTATTCTAAACAGGTCTATACCGATGGAATACACCTTTAAATTATATAATACTCAGATTAATTTTTACTCGAAATACTGTTAGACGCAGTTGTGAGAATTTTTCTTAATAAAGTTTGCTACATGTATAAAAAGTCGAATTCAAGACCACATATACTTATACAGGAGGAAATTGAATAAAAAGTTGATTATAAACAATTTCTTAAAGATATTAGGTTTTATCTTACTTTTGTAATGTTTCGTTGTTACTGTTACACGTATCTCGTGAAATTAATATCACAGCTCATAAACTAACAAGAAAAATTATATTTTAGAAATTTTCTATTAATTTAACAGTTCAAGTTAACTTTCTTATTTAAAAAAGCTACTATCTTTGAAAAAAAGAAACAGCTTTCCAAAGAAAGAGAGTAAAAAATATTTTATGGGTGTTGTATTCATCTTTACTTGTTATACAATTTACAGATGGATTTAAAGCCTGTTTTTAAATTTATATATATTTAATAATATTAACTGATTTAAGTGATTTGTGATTTTTTTTAAGTAAGCTATTGAATTTGAGTAGTGAAAGTAACAAAAATTAATAATGAAAGAATAATATTATTAATTATAAAAAATGTATATATTTACAGATATATATATATTTTTTAAATGACCGATTACAATTGCTTTTTTTTTAATATAATTGCTGGTTTTATTTAATTCGAGCTGCATTGATTCACTATGAAATTAAAATTTTTTCAATATTAATTTTTGTTATTTATAAAATTCGAATTCAAAATATTATTTAAGAGAAATAAGTGTTAAAATATTTGAACCAACTACCGTTGCATTTTTTTAACTGTTTTAAGGATAGTTTAATCTTAAAATAAATTTGAAAATAGATTTCATTAATTTAAATAGGGGTGAGCAACGGTCGGTTCGGTTCAATAACCGAACCGAACCGAAATAATCGAAAATCGAAATTCTCTTATTTTTATCAACCGAACCGAACCGAAATTTTAGAATAACCGAATTTAAACCGAATCGAAATTTTCGGTCGGTTTGGTTCGGTTAACCGAAAAACCAAAATTTAAAATTATTTTTTAAAAAATAAAAAATATTGTGTTTAAAAATTATAAATTATAATATACTAAAGTAAAAATATGTAAATTGTACAAATAAAAGTTCAAATTAAAGAAATAATCTCAAAATATATAATAAATAATACAAAAAAACCATTAAATTTTTTTTTATTTAATCGTCAAAATTTTAAATTATCACCTAAAAAATATATATTAATAATTGATAAATGTACTCATATAATTTACAACTAAAAATAAAATAATTTATATGTATAAAATAATTATTTAATAAAAAAATCAAAAAAATATATATAATTATATAAATTTCGGTTCGGTTCGATTTTTATGCGGTTTTCTCCTTTAAAAACCGAACAGAACCTAAATAACAGAACGGTCTTAAAAATATAAACCGAAACCGAACCGAAAAACCGAAAAACCGAACCAAATTAAAAAAATCGGTCGGTTTGGTTCGGTTTTTCGGTTTTACCCATAGTTTGCTCACCCCTAAATTTAAATACCAACTAAACTTTATGAGTGGAATAATTCATTTGGAAAATAGAAATGATATATTATTCACAACAATATTATTGACCGGATTTAATAGCTAGATGATAATATCAGTAATAATAATAATAATAAAAGTTTCCATTTAAAAAAAAAAAAAAACAGATCGCGGCAAAAATGGGAATTTTGATTTTACGAACGACAAGCAGTAGCAGCTCGTGATTAGGCATGGACCAGGCCAGGTTTGGCTTGGACCAGTCAAAATTGATTTTTGTTTTCTTATATATGTATATATTAATTAAAAATTGAATTTTTGTTAAAACATAACATAATTCTTAGTTAGATTTTATATTATTAAGACACTGACCGAATCGAGCTCCAATTTTCAACCCCGAATTAAAGGTTCCAAACTATTTTCTTAAAAAAAACATAGTAGTATGTTTTATAATTTAAGAGAGTTATTTTTAAAAAATTAGAGAATTAAAAGATTTTAATTTTTCTAAACCTTCTCAAAACACATAAAAAAACTTCATTTTTCAATTAATTTTTTTATTAATCTTTTATCTGTATTTTAATTCAAATTATAAAAAATAATTTTCTAGTTTTTGTAAAAATTTATAAATGAATTAAACTGTCCAAATATCACATTACAATTTATGTTAACGTCGCAGTGTAAACCGTTTCAAATATTTTCATAAACAGTAATTGGGTTTTTACGAAGAGCAATATAAAACAATCCCACCGTAATAATAATAATAATAATGAGTAGCATTTTGACGAAGGTGCTTGAGTTGAGTCAAATACAAGCCACCAAATCTATGATCCATTTTATTGATTCCGTACCATTATTATGTTAATTAAATCAGACTTTAAATTAAAGTAATGCATATGGAATAATTAACTCCTATTTATTCTTTACTTTCAAAAAATTAAAAAAATAATAAAAATTCTATTTATTCTTAAATAAAAAAAAATAATAACAAAAAATTTCTATGGCCCTCTTTGCATTATTTTTTCCGAAAACAAGATATAGGAGGTGCATGTTTGCCATAATCATAACCTACCTTCTTTTTCTCCATTTGAGGGCAAGAGATTTATATTTTATTTCACTCGGATTAAAATAAAATATAATATAATTATCCAATAAAATTTAAATTCAAACAATAAGCTAAATCTTTCCTTCATTAGATATGCATTTAACTAGTCAGAAATTTAAAATTAAAATAAAAAAAATTGTAAATGCACATTCGAACAATAAATATGGATTTCAATGTGTTGAAATATTTCGATTTCAAATTTCCGATCTCTTTCCCCATGTAAAAACTACAAAATATATATATATAAATAGATTTTATCTCCACCAAGTCATATTTATTATTTAAATTATACAAAATTTAATTTGTTTTAAATTATATTTTTATTCATATGTCAAAGTTTGCTATTATATCAATTAAAGTTTAACAATTAATTTCGTATATACAGGGACATCAATTTAAGTGCAATCAAAACAAAGTTATCTCATTTCTTAAGTGAGGTCAGGAGTTCGATCTCTGCTCATGTATGGAGTAACATATTGACCATCACTTTATCCTTTAAATGAGTCGATTCGGTGCGAACGAAAATTAATTTAAATATAATATAGATTTAAAGATGACTTTCACGGTGGGAGCCCACCCTGCATACTCTGTGTCAAAGAAAAAAAAAAAAAGCTAACTTTAAAACTAACAAGTAACAGAAATTGAAATGGACATTTATTTGGTAAATGGAGTCCATAATACTGCTGGTACTAGAAAATAGTCCTTTTGTTCAAAAAAAAAAAGAAAAGAAGGTGTCCATGAAATTACATAAGTGTTCTTATATTTATCTCATATCTACAGCTTTGCCACCCCTGGAGAACCGTTGATTCTGTTTTCGTATGCGCCTCCAACTCCACTTTCTCATTTCGCAGGGAGAGTCCATACCATAGGGACATACTCTCTCTCTAGAAAACGAAAAAGCAAAGGCCAACCAATCCCGTGCATTTTCTCTGCCACCCACAAAGCGTCGGGAGAGAGAAAGGAACAAAAAAAGAGGGTTTTAGAGAGATAAAGACTGTGACTTTGATGATGGTTGAACGTGGAACTACAGAAGAGAAAATGGAGACAGCAAAAGCTTTTCTTCAATACAAAGCTCTCTCTTTCTCTTTGGGTATGGGCCCATTTTTCTCAATCTCTAACCCAACTGTCAAGTATTCTTCTTCCACTTCTCCTCTCTCTTTCTCTTCCTCTCCTTCCCATCAGATGCTTTGTAAAGCCATTACCTTTCACTTTCACAATTGTCATCTCCTCTATTCCTCTACTTTTCTCAGTCTTTAATGCCTGCCCATATAAGAATTTCTCCTTAAAAAAGAATGGGTCGGCGCTAGATAAGCATTTCCTTTAGTCTTCTATTTCGTTTCTCTTTTTAGTTGTCAAAACATACCCACCTAAAAAAGAAAAAAATCCCGTATTTACTTCTCTTGTTTTAGAATTTTATTAGAACTCGTTGAAAATTGATCTGGGTTTTTAGTTTCCTTTGCTTGCTTCAATCTTTGAATTTGTTATATATTGATTTGGGTTTTGAAGAAAAGGTTGGCTCAGCTAATCGGAGAAAAAATGATTTTTTTTTAATTGAGAATTTCAGATAATGTCATGAAGTTTATGGGCCTGTTTCTTACCAAATTTTCAGTTGGTAATGTGGTAAAGTAAATAGGCCTGTTTCTTGTATTGGCAATTATCTATGCTGTTGAAGTTGGATTTTATGGTATCAGTTAAGGCAAGCTTCTGTACAAAGTTTCTGATTCCCATCTCTTCTTCATGTTATTTTATTGGTTTGTTTTGTTGATCGGCGGAAGTTTGGAGGTGAATTATTCGGTCGTGAGCTTGAAAGGTAACAGTTAAGGGAAGATCAGAATATCTAAAAGGTTTAAGCCACCGAGGATCTTTCGGCACTGTTTAAGGCTTGTGGAGGTAAAAAAAACTGAAGGTTTTTGATACCTTGCCATCCAAATAAGCATATGCTACCTTGAGCGTGACGATTCTGGAGAAGCTTCGGTTGTTGAAATTGGAATTTTTGTCCATTTCTCCTTTGGTCCCGGCTGCATTGTTGTATTTCTTGGCCTCATCGAATTTTGAGGTATTTAATCTTTTCATTTCATTTATTTATCGTCAAAATTTATACCAAACTTGACACCCGTTTATTGCTCTTTCTTTTTCCTTATTCTTTCTGAACCACAATTTTTTTCTTTTGACTTGAATAATTTAATGGTTTCAGATGTTATTTTATCTGAATATTTTGGATGATCTCGAAAATAAATATGTAATATCACTAGGCAGAGGGTTTGGTCTAGAAGAGGGATAAAAGGCTGCGGTTTATCAAATTATTGTTGGGATTCTGAGGCCAATGTTTTCGGATCTTCCTTTGCAAGGCACCAGTAATTTAGGGTTATATCACCTTCACTTGACTGTTATCAGTGTGCTTCTCTCAACATGTAGAGGCTTGATGAATGGCACTAGAATAAATCTTGTTCTATTTCGTCTAGTTGTTACTTGTTCACTGCCAAATTACTTTTTAGCATTGTGTTGGAAGATTGAGAGAATTCAGGATGCTGGTTAGTCCAAAATGAGATTCTGCTTGATACTTTCTCCATAGAACTGCCAATTCTACTTAAGCTTGGGGAAAAAGAGAAGTTGAATGTTAAAATGTTCTCTCTAGATGTTTCTACTTGAAGTTTTATATGTTTAATTATCTTGGATCTATGACCTTCAAGGGAGAATTTTTCCCACAACTTGACGCCTCTTCTCATCAATGAGGAGGCAAAGTTTGATAATTTATAAATTTTCTGCTGGTCTATATGTCATGATTTGTGCACTTATCTTATTTATTGCAATCTGATACTGATATGAAGCAGGCCATCAGAGGTCTTCTTATTTGCATTTCTCAAAGCATTTGTGATGAGTTGAGAGAGTAGTTGAATATCCAATTTTCACGAATATCGTATTTTATCATTTTGTCTTGTGGTTGCGCAAGTCATTCTTCTAAGCTGCATGCAATCAAAACGCAATTCATTTTCTTTCCTTTATTTTATTTTATTTTATTTTTTTTATTGAGGAAAGCATCTGCATAAATCTCCTTTGACTGTTGTTTCTTACTTTGCCATTTTTTAAGATTTCAAACTGGCCCACTAGTGAGAATAGTTCGATGAACAGAGCATAGTATTGTCAACAAATCAACTGCTCATCATGGCAAAGAAATCTCAAAGACGCCCTGTGAGACATGAAAGAGACCAGTCTGGCTGCATGTGGGGTCTAATTAGTATGTTTGACTTCCGCCATGGCCGAACAACTCAGAAGCTGCTTGCAGATAGGAGACGCGGGACCAGGCATGTTGCTGGTAAGAACACTCTTCTGAATCCATAGGAATCTTAATGTTAATCATGTGTGCCATTGTATCATCATGGCATATGGATGTGCTAGAACTATTCTACAGATTCTTCTTATAGTGGAGTTTTCTTAAGTTGAAGAGAATCCAGAAAGTTATTTGTGGTGTACAAACATTTTCCATACTACTGATAGTGGCCTAGTTATCATGTTTGTATATTGGCAATTTTCTTTTTACAGATTATGTTTTACTACAGTTGCTTTGAGTGCATTTTCATAGAAGTTGTGGTGCTTTACTTAACTGGTGAACCATTTCTTCTGCAGCTGCTGCAAAGGCTGCAAATAAGCCTAATTTGTTGATCAATCTTGATGCAAATTGTCAAGACACAGCAGTAAGTGTGTAGTCAATTATGTATCCAACTGAATGCTTCTTATAATTTACTTCATGACGATATTTGTTAACCCGTGTTTGGAACTTGATCCTTGAAGCTCATAGGCTGTCTTTTGTGTACATTTCTTTTTTACTTGTATACAAATATTAGGCTTATGAAGAAAGCACAACAGCAGCAGCTGATGCTGGTAAGCCAAGTGTGAAGAAACTGATGGAAGAAGAAATGTTTTGTGAGAAAGACTCTAAGAAGGAGATAGATATTGCTGAAGCAGAACTAAAACAGTCTAATCCTGAAGATGGAGGACACAAAAAGAAAAGTCGCAAAAGAATGAATAGAAGCTGCTCAAAAAGTTGTGAGATATTCATAGAGGATTTGGATGCTGCTGAGAACTCGGAATTTGAAAAGCCTGACCTTCAGAATTCAGAAAAACAATCTACTAACAATCTTGATATGGATGTTATTATGGAAGAACTCTGCCGCCATATCCATCGCATTAGTGGCACAAAGCATGGCCAGCATGAAGAAGTTTACAACCAGCCAAAGCAGAAGAATCACGACTTTGAAGAGAAACTGAGCGAGGTGATCAAACTTTTTGTAAGTCAGAGGCTCATCAACGGGAAACATGTCATGGGAACAGGTGACATCCACCCTACCGAAGAGCTCAAGGATGCACTGAAAATTCTAAGTTCGGACGAGGAGTTGTCTCTTAAACTCTTACAAGGTCCAAAATCAGTTATGGTGAAATATGTTGAGAATTTGTGCAATGCTCAGATTGAGAAAGACAGAGTCTCCAAGCCACTTTTCGGTTCTAAATTGTCAGAACAGGAGGTTCATGACTTGAAACAGTCTGAGGAGGTTATCCATAGTAAACAGCGCAATTTTTTTAGGAGGAAGGCCAGATCTGTTGACAAAAACCCATCAAATGGAGCCAAGGCTTCTCAAGCGCCAAATACAATTGTTATTTTAAAGCCATCACCTGTAGGCTCGGAAAAACCCAAAGCTGAAGAACAACAGGGGCCAACACCAGAAACTCCATCTAATATCAGCAGCAAGGGACCAAATGAAAGAGCTGGTTCCCTCTTTTTTCTAACTGAAATTAAAAGAAGGTTAAAACAGGCTATGGGGAAGGAACAACAGGAGATCCCTGCTGATGGTGTTTTGAAGAGATTTATTAAAGAACGGGCTAAGGATCGTGGCAAAAAATATGGCAAAAAATATAAGGAAACTGTTGGAAGAAATTCACCGAGTAAAGAGCACTTCTTTATTGAAAAGATTGTCAAACAGGGAGAGAAGACTGCCAAGTTGGAAGGATTTGAAATGAGTAAAGATCATGGAACTGCTACTTATCCAAGGCAAAGATTATCTAACATTTATATTGAGGCCAAGAAACATCTGTCTGAGATGTTTACAAGCGGGAGTGGAGATGAGGATTTTTCAAATAGACAGGTTCCGAAAACCCTTGGGAGGATTCTCTCTCTTCCAGAGTACAGCGTTTCTCCTCTTGGCAGTCCTGGAAGGGACTGGGCACAAAGCTTTGTTAATTCACAAATGAGACTTTCTGCCAACGACAAATTCCCGAAACAAGAAAACAATGTTAGCCATCTTGGTCGAATGTCCCTAAACTCGGAGACTGAGTTGTGTGCTTCTGATGACATCACTAACGACAAGGCAGAATTTTCTTCAAACCCAAATTCAAGTGTCTCAGATGAATCTGTCCATGATAATGAAATGGAGAGAAGTTCATACTCTATTGGAGATGGGATGACTCTTGAAGGTATTATTTTCTCATTCTTCTACTTGTAGTGAGAAATAGATGGTTGACTAATTATGCCTGTAATTTTTGTTCACATATGGCCTTCCATAATTTTGCAGGTGATGTGGATTTTGTAAAAGCAACTGAAATTTTAGTCCAAGAAGATGGCAACGCTATGGATACTCTTTCTGAACCATGTGACTCTGCAGTGACCAGAGCTGACCAAAAAGCCGACATTCCCGAAATTTGTGATTCAAAAGGATATTCTGAATACTTGGAACACGTAATTAATTTGCTGGTTCTCTTTCGCCACTAGTTCTTCCTTCTGTATTTGAAATATTTAGCCTAACAACCTCACTATTCCTTTTCCAGGATTTACAAGAAGAAAATCAGCGGGCATCTTCCGTACTAACATCTCCATCCACGTCTTCCTTTACCAAGAAGGTTGGTGATCTTGAGGGTGCTGTAGAGGTATCAGAGCGGCGGAGTCCTGTATCTGTTCTTGAGCCACTGTTCATAGACGAGGACATCAGCCCAGCAAGCATCAGATCACAACCAGGTAGGCGATCGTACAAAAGTCCAGTTGCTTCAAATATTTGTTTCATGCTTACATGCAAAAATGGAGTTGTGAGCTAATATCAGTTCATGTATATTCAGCTGAAATGTCCATGCAACCCCTAAGGATTCAGTTTGAAGAGCATGACCTTTCAGCTGCAGATCTAGGCATTCATTTGAAAGCTTGTGCAGAGGACAAGGACTCAATATTTGAGTATGTAAAAGCAGTATTGCAAGCCTCAGAATTGAATTGGGATGAATTTTATATCATGTCCAGTTCTTCAGATCCACTTCTCGACCCATCAATATTTGATGAGATAGGGGTTTTCCCGAACCGGCTTTGTTATGATAAGCAACTTGTCTTTGATTGTATTAATGAGGCTCTGCTGGATGTATATGAGCACTACTTTGGTTCCCCTCTTGGCTTATCATTTGCAAAATCTACCATCCGCGCTGTTCCAGACTTGAAAAATGCTATTAATGAGGTTTGGAAGGGGGTGTGTTGGTATCTCCTCCCATTGCCACTGCCTCATACATTAGAGCAGATTGTCAAGAAAGACATGGCAAAAAATGGAACGTGGATGGACATGCGATGTGACAGCGAAGCCATGATCATTGAGATTGGTGAAGCCATTTTCAAAGACCTGATGGCAGAAACCATGTTAAACTGTGTACATGAAAGTTCGGAAAATGGGAATAGTTTGATTCCAGTTGGGTTGAAAGATGAGAGAAGTATTGATTTATAAACAGCATTTCACATCTCTTTGTTCATAGGAATAGTGGACCTACGTTCTTTCTTGGTGAGAAGGAACATAAGCAAATCATCGCTTGTCCAGCAGGAGAATTTGCAGTTACATCTCAACAGAAGGGCATATAACTTTGGGTTGCCCTGGACATGACTTGAAATAGACTTTTTTCTAACTTTGTCATTCAGATCATGTACATATCAAACTGTTTCGGTATCTTAAAGTTAAGCTTGGAAGCTCTACTGGCCAAAAGTCCTCAATGAATAATTCGCACTAGTGGGGAGGAATCAGAACTCCAGAATCCCGACTTGCAAGTGCTTCTTGCTAAAAACAAAGACTGCTAGATTTCCATAGCAGATTTTTCAACCATGACTGCGTCAGCGTGTTGCTCTCAGTTGAAAGTAGAAGGGCTCATTTTAGAATTTGGTGTGTTGATTGTGTTTGTGTGGTGTGTTATCTTTGTTCTTTTTTTCCAGATTTAATTCATTCTTCTTTCAGTTTCTCTTTGCCTTTCTTCCCTATAATGAAGTTGAGGTCGCTGAGACTTTGTATTGGTAGCTAGTTGGATGTATTGAGGGTGATTTAACAAGCTGATGCTGTTCTGTAAGTAGTTATGATTAATTAATACATGAAAAATAAAAATAATGAATACAGCATGCTTGTTCAGTTGCCTTTTCTCGGAGCTAATTGTTTTTTAATTTAATTACAAGGTTGTAGGAATAGTCATTAGAACTATGTGAAGAAGAGATTGAATAGACAGCATGATATTCTAAAACTGGAAATGATGAAAGGCATTATTCATAATGCATTCTTGCTAGCTGCTGCTATAATTGAGCCCCATTTTCAAAGATTTTCTTGGAAAATTTGTCAGTCTGTTTCTTTATGTGGGCCATTTTTACCATTTTCTTTAATGGTGAGAGTTGAAAAAGATTAGATTGATGTTGCTTCCAGCAAAAGAAGACAGGGGGAAAGCAAACAGGCGACAAGTAATTCCCATAGCCATATAGGTCAAGCTCCTTAGTTCTTATCATGGCAATTTATATTTGTGGCCACCACATCATATTAAATAAATATATATGTCAAATGATAACATCAACTCATGCCCAACTCAGTGATTTAAAACAAAAAGAACAAAAAATCATCTCATTTTTATAGTCTGCAAGATCCTTTCAGATAGCACTAGGAGTCTTATATTATATATGCAGGAAAAAAAATTCAATAGCATGTTATAAACATTCAAAAACGGAATTATATTTGCAAGTCAATGTAAATGATGTGTGACATATGTTTATAAAAATAAATATACTTAATACATGTGACAAAAACTCCATCAGCTGCACGTCAATTTTATAAAAGAGTTAGCAAAGAAAAATAAACCGTTCAAGAAAAAATTGAGTAGCAAACAGAGTAAACTACACATGCGTTGATTCAAATAAATAATACATTAGATACATACGTGAACGTTCGTATACGTTGAGAGTCCATTGAATTAAATCCAATTCCTATGATGATAAATATAAGCGCAATTGAAATTTTTGAGAGTTATATATTTGTGTATTAATAAAACCATTCACTATTTTTTGAAACTTGATTTCTATTTCAGACGTACCATATAACTAAAAGAAAATATGAACTGAAATAAAATGATTTGCCCTATTCATAAGTAAATATTTCGCAGTAGTTTCATTATATTTTATATATTTTTTTTGTATATCCATATAATAGGTAGAAGTATAAATTGAAACATTTTGGATCTACAAATATAGATATTAAATCGTTGACATCGAATAAAAAAATTCATCTTAGAGTAGTGTTAATATGAATAAAAAAAATTTGGATAACAATTTTATTGTCCCTAAAATATTTGAAATAGATTAATATTTTCTCGTATTTTTTTCATTGAATTTTACTTTTAAATTATTTAAAATTAAAAAGATTTTATTATAAAATTTATTATTTAAAAAAATTTTACTTTTAAACTAAAAGGAAGGCTATTGCTTATTGCTTGCTCTTTTTGGGCCCATAGGACGGCAACGTAGCATTTGGGTTATAGTAATTGGGTCACGCTTATGCTATACAGCGGAGGCTATGTAAAAATATAACTGACAGCACAAATTAATTTTCACTAAACTTATGCTGAAAATTACTGGTGGCAGTTAATAAACATTTATTATACAATCCCACATTTCAGGCACAATATGCGACCTGATTTTAGGACCAATTTATCATATCTCAATAATAAATTAAAAATATTACCAAAATCATTTTCCGATATTTATTATTGGCTACAGTTATATTTATAACAAGACATTTACCTAGTGCAAAAATTATGATTTAATAAATTATTATTATTTTTAATAATGGCTTGCCCTGTGTGTGGTTAGAATAATATAAAAAATGAAAGTCTCATTCTCTTCCCGAACTTAATTGATTATTATTTCAAAAATATTTTCTCACTTTAATAATACATTTTATATATTGAAATTCAGTTACTGTCTGGTTAGTTTTTTCGTCTTCGTTAAATGATATCTATAGAATTGCTATAGATATGTGAATGTTGTTTTGAAATTATTTTAGGGATAAAATATGCTATATATTTTCAGCCTACAACGTAGCATGTGAAGTTTAAAAATCAGTCTGAATTGATTTTTTTTTTTTTGGTAAATGAATAGAATTTTATTTGTTTATATCTTATTTGTAAATATTTAATAAGAAGCTAACATTCATAATATACTAACAGTATTTTGTATTAAGTTTATGTTTGTAAAGTGAAAATTTATTATTTTTTATGGCATGTGTACAGTTTGAGTGATTCAAAAAATACAAAAATCTATACAAAATATTTATTTTAAATGATCGGATATGAAGTGATTTATTTCATTTCAATTAAAATTACTTGTGCTCGTAAATTTTTAAAAATATATTTTAGCAGTATATCAATTTGAATTTAAGAAAATATTGAGTTATAATATTTCTATCTCCTTAATAAAAAAGAATTTATATACCGAAATTTTAAAACTTCAAAATTGAAAAGAGAAATTAAACAATATGATTATAGTGAAAAGGGAAATGCAACAAGCAGTTATTTACCAAAGAGAAGACCAAGAATGTAGAAGAAAAATGAACCCTAACCCTAACCCTAACCTACCCAATGTGATTTTATCCTCTTTTTTTGGCATGACCCTTTTTTTTGTTATTTTTTATTCTTTTTAGTTCTTGCATATATATCCAAAAAATTGTCACTTTTTCTTTCATGAATGCTCAATTTTACAAAATTTCCAAAATTTTAATTATCTTCTTTGAAAAGTCAAGCCTCAATTTCCACTATTAGCTACTATTCCACCCTCATCATCATCCATAAGCAACAAAAACAACCCTTATCTTTCAACTATACTTACATTTTTCACCCACAACCTTAAAAAAAAAAAAAAAAACCAACACAAAACAATACCCAGATTGTCACCAAGACACTAATCTTGGTCATACATTCGATTTTACCATTTTGGCCCCACTGATTTAATCAATTCTTGCTCATCCAGAAGACTACAAATAGGGAAATCTAAAAGGGTAAATATGGAATGAAAAAAATTAGATATTGTATTATTGCTGCAATATTAATTATTTTCAAAATATTAGATCTCTTCCTTGCCTTTCTCTTTAATTCTAACACAAGAAGTAACAGGCCCATCATCACGATCGTCATCATCATCAGAGCAGCTTAAAGAGTCAAAGACCTCAATGCCCGACACCCTTCTCCTTCCCTCTTTCTCTCTCTAAGAAAATAAAGATCCTTCCTTTTTCATTCTTTCCCTGCACAGACTTTATCTATCTCCGTTTCCCTTTGTGTTCGAATCGTAAATTTCTTCAAGGTATGCTACCTGCTTATTATCCTATTATTATTCTTTTTTTTTTTTCAAATCCCAATCTTTTGTTTTTTCCGTCATCGACCAGGGGTTTGGTCTAAATTTACGAATTTGCCATAAAACCCTAGCTTTCCGTCTTGCTTGGAAATCAATCTCGACGCTCTTAGTGGATTGTTTATTGCGTTTGAAACGGGAATCAGAACTGGGTCTAAACCCTAGTTTTGACTCGTGATAAATTGTGGCGCTTTTTTGCTTTTGGATTTGGGTACTCTTGGTGGAACTGCTCTTTTTGGTTTGATATAAGGAGCTGGGCAGGTGTTGTTTAAATTGGGTGTTTGTCTGATTCAGTAGATTTGTGATATTGTCGTATGTATATTGTGCTTTTTGCATTTGGTTTCTTATTCATTGCGTGTCTTCAAAGTTTTAACTTTTCTGGGTTGCTGGTTCTGGAAGGAAAAAGCTCTGAAACGTCAGCTATTGTCTTTGTTCTTCAAAGCTTCAGTTTTTGTGGATCAAAATAATAACGTTGTTTATGGTCCTGCTACTGGGAAGGCCGTTGGTTTCAATGTCTGATTGAAAATTTAAATTCAGCAACTCTAGAGTACTGTCATATTCCTGATTCAAGTTTTTCAATTATTTTGATTGTCGTGTTGATCTTTGTAATGTAAGTCGGTCTCACCAGCGTTATGGTATTATGATTTAGCTGTCTGAAACTGGTCCTATTATACAAGCAGGAATTTAGTTGTTTTTTCCACCTTATATTTTCCCCCTTGTGTTCCCTGTGATTCAATCATGTTTCACTGCACGACATCATTATGCATTTTTTGTTTTCCATGTAATGCCAAATAATTGGTTTTCTACCTTGCACAGCATTTAACAACTGGTACTTGAGTAAATATAACGCATTCATTTGTTTAGCATAGCTGTTGATGGTAGTTTTATCACATTAACTATTAGCTTTCATGTTCAAGGACCAGCAACTGTAAACCTGCTTTTGGGATGCTATTCATAAATTGGTTTGTTTGTTTGATTTGGTTGCAGCTTTGGACGTAAATATGAACATGTTTCCCAGATGCAGATTAAGGTTGTATAGTTTCTTGTAGTTGTTTGATGTTGGGAGCAGTATGCCGTTGATATTTTGGAGAAATGCAAAGGTATCATTCGGCCAGCTGCACTGGTGCAGTTAATAACAACACAATTGGTGGGGCATCAGTCAGGGATACTGTCCGGGCTGATTCATCTTCATTGCCAGCTAACTTCCCTATTAGTTCTAGGTAATTTGGTTATCCTGTTGTCCCTTCTGCTGTAATATGCAGATCTTGCATTTCAGCTTGCTTGCACCTTCCAATCAGCTGTATGCTACATAAAAGCTATGTAGTGGTCATGGGGTTAAGGCTCATTTCTTGATATTATTGGATGCTAGCCCATCTATGCATTCTAAACTATTGTTGAATCTGATTATCTGTTTATATTGTTATAACAATTATTTGAATAGATTATGCATAAATGATTCTTTATGTTCACACACACGCGCGCACAAGCAAACATACATATATTTGTGGATTTTATGGTTTATATTTCCACATGTTCTCGTAGTGCTCAAAGTATCTAAGAACTTGTTTTTATTGTATAACAAAGATGGGGATAGCACTGTGTTCTACTTTTTCTGTAAGCTGCGTATTGTTTTTTGGGGCTGGAGTTTGCTTTTCTTTCCTTTTCTGGTCTGATTCTGGGTACGAAAAGTGTTCTCCTATTCTTTATTTGATAAATGCATGCCTTTTCTCTTTAAAGATATAACTTTCCATATTGTGGACTGCTAATTTGTTGATTATGATCCCATAGCTGAATGATTGTTCTGTGTCTGCAGGCGGTCACCTCCACTGACTCCATACAAGTTGAAGTGCGATAAAGAGCCCCTAAATTCTCGGTAAAATCGGCATTAGCATGATTTCTTTTCTTTTTCCCTCTCTGTTTGATTTTTTACTCTGTTGGTGGATACATGCTATTATTTAGGTGGAGTCATTGTTAATTGGTGATAGTTTACTTGTTTCAGTATTTTGTTGGATATGACTCACCACTACTTCTTGAATTTCAGACTTGGACCACCTGATTTTCATCCTCAGACTCCAAATTGTCCGGAGGAGACCCTTACAAGAGAATATGTGCAGTCTGGATACAGGGAAACGGTTGAAGGTCTTGAGGTATTTTTTTTAAAAAAAACTTTTTTTATCATTTATTATATAAGTTCCTTGCTCTTCTATGAACATGGATGGATGTGGATGTCATGGGGGCATTAGTATGTTGATTGTGTTTTATTTTTCTCAAATACTTGTATTTTACTTCTAGTTCAATCGATACAGCTTTTATTCTGTTAATTGATAAAAATAGGTAATTTCAGAGCCATTTAAAACATAATAAAGAGTTCTTATTTTTATCTTGCTATTGAAAATAGCTGTAAATGGTGCTTTATACACTTCTACTAAATGAAAAGTAATTGAAATTTCCTTCCATAACTATCTCATTTGTTCCAAGTCTCCCCTAATAGATTGTTATTATATCTAACTATGAATACTTACATGTTCATATATATAATGAATATTGCATAATTAATTAAATTTGTTAATTAAGTAATTGGATTGGCATGTACTTATGGATGGTTTCCATTGTTAATTTTTAAATAACCAATTAAGATATAACAACAATCTCGTGCTGATACAAGAATAGGTTTTACTACCCCTTTTGACCTATTCATTGTATTGAATTTTTATGAGTGCTAAAGATGACTAAATTATTGATAATTATCCATAAAATTATTAACTGTTTGAAGAAAAATTTAATCAATAAAAGGTATGTTGAAATGTAAATCAGGAGCCTTCGTGAAACACTTGAAACAATTAAGAAGTTGGTTCGTAAATCCTAGTTTAGAAACTATCATAATTCATGAATCAGTTATAAGTATTCATATTGCCCTATTTTCATTATCAATACAAATTATACTGTTGTAAGAAATGCATTAGCAAATATAAAGTCTATGGCAGTGAAAGGGCATTATCGCACCCAAAATTCATAACTTCTTGAAACTTGAAGGTATTTTATTGTACAAATCTCAAAAGTCCTTTTTGGTGCATCCAACTGATATATTATTTGAGGTTAGTTTGTCTCTAGAAATGTTTGTTTCATGTCTGGCTTTTATTCATTTTACATCAATCTCAAACTTACAAGGAGGGATTTTATTCGTCCATTGTTTGAATGATGCAAATTTTGAGCATTAGTGGTTGTGACTAGTTCCTTGTTGAAGTAGTTTACCATAAAATAAATCAGTTATTGTTGCTGATCTCGATTTATGATTATCTTATATTGGTTGGCTTGCTGAGTTGTCAGGAACCTAGAGAAATTTTACAAACTCGGGTTCAAGCGTTTACTAAACCTACTATCATAAAATGCAAAGAGGTGAGCCTTTTTTTTTCTAAATTTTAAAATTTGAAGCTATGATTATCTTCTTAGTTTTAATATAAAATAAATAAGCAAATCATTGAAAAATGATCAGCGCTTAATGGTAGTTGGTCCTTTGTTTACTTCTGCAGTCGCTCAGAAAATACCTAAGGGCAATCAATGAATCTCGTGCTCAAAAGCGCAAGGTAATTGATCTAGCTTTAAAATAGGTCACCATATGTGAGTTAATCTCCAGTATACTTGTCTTATTCCGTGCATTATTTCTTATCTCATTTATATTGGGAGAATTGTCTTTTTTTTTTCTTTTTTTTTTGCTCTTCTTTTTAGGTTTTCAAATTTCATGAATGAATCTGAACTTATAAATTTCTTCTAAATGTGACAGGCTGGTCAAGTTTATGGTGTACCACTTTCTGGATCGTTATTAACTAAGCCTGGTGTGTTCCCTGAGCAAAGGGCTTGTGGTGAAGACTTCAAGAAGAAATGGATTGAGGTATATATTATTTCACATTCCACTAAAAGTGCAGTTTGTCTTTCCATCATGAGCCAATAAGAACTTTTTTTTTTGTTTTACTGTTGAGGTTATCCTCAAGTGATGATGGATTGGTAACTCTTTGCATTTTAAGGATATTGGTTGAATTTACGTTGTGGAAGCCTTCACGTTGCTGAATATGTTCATTGTTATTATATTTGGAGTTTAATTTGGGTTTTAAGTTCAAAAGTTGGCTATCTTGAACATTTAGAACTTGTTGAACTTTTCAATTGGTAAATGTAATCAAATCACTGATGATAATTGTGAAGTATAAGTTGTTCATTGAAGACATTGGGTTATAAATTGTCCTCTCTAGTCTCTTCTTTCTTTCTTTCTTTTTGGCGCACTTTGTCTTTTGTGATTTTGAAATTTTTGTAGCCCATCCTCTATCACAAGCATTAATTCTCTGCAACTATCACCTGTGTTTTGCAGTGTTCTTGCTATCTGCTTAATTATAATGGTTTAGAAACAGGAATCCTCCGGAGAAAGTATGCATGATAAAGCAACAGTGAATCTATTATAGAATGGATGTGCAATTGCTCTACCATTAAACAGGAATTCAATAATTTTGCAGAGTTTTCCTTTTGATGCTAGCTTTGTTAGATAAAATGTTTGTTCATGAACATTACTGTGATTGCAGTCTATCTTTTTATCAATAGAGGGCTTACTGTTGCTTTTTTGCGCAAAACTTGTTGTAATTGTTATGGTTTTTGAAATCATCAAAGATATCGAGTAAATTCGTGGATCCTTGAAAGTGGGCCTCAGGGTTGAGAGAAACTTACTGAAGCAACATATCCGCAAAATGACAAAAGAAAAAATTGAAAAAGTCTGCATGACTCGGGAAGAACAACCTTTGCTATATTTTGGGTGTTTAGGTTTTAGCTGATGAAAAATGCACTGGAAGAGAGATATCATGATCGAACAATAAACACTTGTGGTCTTTATCCTCAATATTGTGCCTCATGGGCTCTTCTTCTGTAACTTGATTTGGCTTTTTTCCTATTGCACCAGGGTTTATCACAACCACATAAGCGATTGCGTTCTTTGGTTGATCATGTGCCTCACGGATACAGGAAGAAATCCCTCTTTGAAGTTCTTATCAGGAACAATGTTCCATTGCTAAGATCTACTTGGTTTATCAAAGTAACTTATCTTAATCAGGTAGAGCTGCTTGAAAACTGTCATCTATAAGTTATAGTTGACTACCTTTAATAATAGATTATGGTTCTCCTTTGCAGGTTCGCCCTAGTTCTGCTAGTATTTCATCTGGTACACCAGATAAAAATCAGTTTTTACGCACAGAGCTTTGGACAAAAGATGTTGTTGACTATTTGCAGTTACTCCTTGATGAATTTTGTTCTAGAAATAATTTTCATTGTATTCCAAGAACCAGAGATAGGTCAGCTCAAATCCTATATGGTGGGTCAGTACAGCACAGGAATGATTCAGGACCTTTGTTTATTGATGGTGAAGAGCCTTCCCTTCACTTCAAGTGGTGGTATATGGTAAGGCTCTTACATTGGCACCAGTCTGAAGGACTGCTGCTTCCTTCTATAATCATTGATTGGGTCCTTAATCAATTACAGGTACTATCTATTTTTGCCAATTTGTTGTGCACCTACTTTTTGTGAACAATTGAGTGGCAATCCCTAATTGGAACTTTTTTCCTTCTGTATTCTTTTAGGACAAGGACTTGCTTGAGATCTTGCAGCTGTTATTGCCTATAATTTATGGTGTGCTGGATACTGTTGTTTTATCTCAAACCTATGTTCGCATTCTTGTGGGAGTAGCTGTTCGCTATATTCGTGAACCTTCTCCAGGTGGATCCGATTTGGTAGATAATTCTCGAAGAGCATATACAACTGCTGCTTTAATTGAAATGCTTCGGTATTTGATACTAGCTGTACCAGATACGTTTGTGGCTCTGGATTGCTTTCCTTTACCTTCGAGTGTAGTGTCTTTTGCAGTAAATGATGGGGCTTTTGTTTCAAAGGCATCCGATGAGACTAGGACGTTAAAAGATAATTCAGCTGGAGTTGCTAGTGTATTCAGAAGTAAAGGGCTTGATGCTCAATATCAATCCTTTTCCTTTGATCAGGTTGTTTCATCCATTCAGAAACGGGCAGATAATATTTCAAAGGCTGCATGTCCTGGCTATTTGGTCCAGAGTGTAGCAAAAGCTGTACAGGCATTGGATAAAGCTCTCTCCCAAGGGGACATTAGAGATGCTTATAATTTTCTATTTGAAAATTTTTGTGATGTAGCTGTAGATGAAGGTTGGATTGAGGAGGTGAGTCCTTGCCTAAGATCATCACTGAAGTGGATAGGGACAGTGAACTTGTCATTTGTTTGTTCTGTATTTTTCCTTTGTGAGTGGGCAACATGTGATTATCGAGATTTTCGAACTGCTCCACCTCATGATCTGAAGTTTACTGGCAGTAAAGATTTTTCTCAGGTTTATATTGCAACTCGACTTCTAAATCAAAAGATGAGAGATCTACAAAGTAAACAACGGCGGAAAAATGAGAGATTCTTTGGAGTCAACAGTCTTGCCAAAGGCATTAGTCACCCCAATTATTCTGGGAGGGTTCATGTAGGAAATGAGTATGAAAATAAAGATAAATCAAAAAATCTGACCGCAAGAAACATCAATTCTTCAGATGTATTCGAGAGCCCAGGTCCTTTACATGACATCATAGTGTGTTGGATTGATCAACATGAAGTTCAAAAGGGGGAAGGTTTGAAACGTCTTCAACTACTTGTGGTGGAACTAATTCGTTCTGGGATTTTCTACCCTCATTCTTATGTAAGGCAACTAATAATTAGTGGAACCATGGATATAAGTGGGCCTGCAGGTGACGTAGACAGGCGGAAGAGACATTATCAGATTCTGAAGCAACTACCTGGACACTTCATCCATGATATCTTGGAAGAGGCAAGGATTGCAGAAGGTTCAGAACTTTTGGAATCCATACATGTTTACTCAAATGAGCGACGCCTTCTCCTACGTGGGCTCCTTTGCGAAAAACGCCAAAATTCAGTCAATTCAAATATAACAATGAAGAAGCAAAAGCATCATCTAACTCCTGTAAAGGATGGTGCTTCCTCAGTTTTTTTTTATCAGTTGAAATCTATCCAATCTGGGTTAGGGTCTAATATTTTAACTTCTAAAAAAGTTAAGACCAATCCAGACATTGAGGAACTGAAGGCTTCTATTTCTTCGCTATTGCAGATCCCTAACTTATCTGCTTCCACAGACACAGGACTGGATGAATCTGAAGGGAGCGTTAAGAGATCTGCTGAGTCAATATGCAGCAATGTGGATTTAGTAGAAGGTGCGCCTGGGTGTGAGGATTGCAGAAAAGCAAAGAGACAGAAGTTAAGTGATGAAAGGAGCTCTTCCCTTCAAAGTCATTCTCCAATATCAGATGATGAGGACAGCTGGTGGATGCGGAAGTGTTCTAAATCTTCCCTAGATTCATCCAAAGTTGATGTACCACTGAAGCCGTCCAAACAGGTCTCTAAAGGCAGGCAGAAGGTTGTGCGTAAAACTCAAAGTCTGGCTCAGCTAGCAGCTGCTAGGATTGAGGGTAGCCAGGGAGCTTCTACAAGTCATGTGTGTGATAACAAGGTTGGCTGCCCTCACCATAGAAATGGAATGGAAGGAGAAAGTCTTAAGTTAGCTGATGGAATCAGAACATTTCGCAGTGGAGATATAGTGGCAATTGCAAAATCATTAAAACAACTGCGTTTTGCAGAGAAGAGGTCTATTACTGTTTGGTTGGTAGCTGCTGTTAAGCAACTTGTTGGGGAGACAGAAAAGAATGCTGCCAAGGCTGGCGAGATTACTAGGCCTTTTGTTACTGTTGATGACTGGAGCTCCATACGATGGAAGCTTGGTGAGGATGAGCTCTCTGCTGTGTTATATTTGATGGATGTATGTAACGATACTGTTTCTGCATCCAAGTTCCTGCTTTGGTTGATGCCAAAGGTTGCGAGCAATCCCAGTTCCACAATTCATAGTGGGAGAACCATCATGATATCCCAAAGGAATATGGAAAACCATGCATGTGAAGTAGGAGAAGCATTTTTGTTGTCATGTCTCCGAAGGTCAGCTCTTCAATTCTGCCTAATCATAAAAGTTATTTTTTGAATTTTCTGGCAGAATACATTTTATGTTTATTATTTCCTATAACCCGTATTATTTTTGTATAGTTATAGAATTTGTCCTGTGCTTACAGAAGACTTGTTTGCTATAGTGCTAATCAACACACATTTACGCGTGGTCTGTTGATTGAGTTTGCTTATATGTGGAATTTTGATCAATGAAAGGACAATGGTGCTTGCTTACTAAAAGCATCTTTGTTACTGTCTCTTGGAACTCTTTTGTTTTGGAAAAAAAAAAAGAGCAAACCGTGCCAAAGTATGCTTCTTGTTTCTTAATATCTGGCAGTGTTAGAGATGATGTTGATTTATTTTTGAATTTGTTGGGATTATGTTGCTTTTTAATAATTTATCTTTCTGTAATCGCTTCAATTTTGGATATCCTAGTATGTTATTTGAAAGTATGCTAGAAGCAAACTCTTTGCAGGAACTGTCAATCTAATTCTGGATGTAATTGGCCCAGTACTCTCTTTGTTAGAAGTTCTCTGTGGAATTGACTACAGTTATTCTTTTTGTGGTGGAAAATTCTATATTCTTAGAATTTATCTGTACAAAAGTTATTTACTCATGGTACTTTTGTATGATTTTGAAAGATGTCCTTTTTGCATATTCATGCTATTTTTTCTCTTTCACCTGTCTTCTGCGCTTGGTTTGCTTGTTAAGATCTTTAGAATTTTGATGAAGAAATTTGTAATCTGCTTGTCTTCCTTCAGGTATGAGAACATGCTTGTTGCGACTGATCTTATTCCTGATGTCTTGGATGTCGCAATGCAAAGAGTTGCAGCATTACTAGCCTCAAATGGAAGAGTTTCAGGCTCAGCAGCCTTAACTTATTCCCGGTATTTGCTGAAGAAATATGGCAATGTGCCAAGTGTCTCTGAATGGGAGAAGATTTTTAGGGCAAAATGTGATAAAAGACTTACTTCTGAACTTGAACCTGGTCGCCCACAGGATGGTGAGTTTGGGTTTCCACTTGGAGTTCCAGCTGGAGTTGAAGATCTTGATAGGTTTTTTCGTCAAAAGATAAGTGGCAATCGGATAAGCAGAGTGGGTATGAACATGAAAGATCTGGTGCAAAGGCAAATTGAAGATGCTTTTCATTATTTCCTTGGAAAAGAGAGAAAGATGTTTGGCACAGGCGCACAAAAGGGTTCAGGGTTTGAAAAATCTGATGATGCATACCAGATAGCTCAACAAATAATTATTGGATTAATGGAATGTATACGGCAGACTGGTGGTGCTGCCCAAGAAGGTGACCCTTCTTTGGTTTCTTCTGCTGTATCTGCCATAGTCAATAATGTTGGACCAACCATGGCAAAAATGCCCGATTTTATGGTGACCACTAATCACTCAAATGCTTCATCTGCTATGGCTTCATTAAATGTTGCCAGGCGCATTTTGCGCATCCATATAAGTTGTCTGTGTCTGCTCAAGGAAGCTTTTGGAGAGCGTCAGAGCCGGGTTTTGAGATTGCTCTTGCAACTGAGGCCTCTTCTGCCCTTGCTGCAGCTTTTGCTCATGGGAAGGC
The DNA here is from genome assembly GCA_037975025.1 of Excoecaria agallocha. Classification (NCBI taxonomy): domain Eukaryota; kingdom Viridiplantae; phylum Streptophyta; class Magnoliopsida; order Malpighiales; family Euphorbiaceae; genus Excoecaria; species Excoecaria agallocha. The sequence continues at coordinate 66,362,611 of CM075806.1, read as the reverse complement.
CTCTCGAAATCAATTTCAGTTGTCTCCCGACGATTCAAGTGGGAATGTTTCCAGTGAAATATTGAACAATTGTGCAAGAGCTGGGAGGGGAACTAAAAGTGCAGCTGCTATCTCTGCGCTCGTAATTGGGGCTGTTATTCATGGTGTTACAAGCTTGGAGAGAATAGTAACTGTCTATTCAATTTATAAGGAGCACAAGATCCAATTCAAATGGCAGCAAGCCGTTCAATTCCGGGTCTTAAAGTGGATAACTCCATTGAAGGTTTCTGTGCATTGGTTCAGGCTGCTTGTTGGGAATTGTAGAACTATATCTGATGGGTTTAATAGTGGAACTCTTAGGCGAACCATCTGTAGTTGCTCTATCAAGGATGCAGCGTATTGCTTCCCCTTTATTTGGTCTTTCCCGCCTGCCTATTCTATATTTGCCTTTGTTGTATGGAGACAAATTATTCTTAGCAAAGACCTGGCAAAACAGTGAAGATATCAATCAGTTGTATCAGTCCTTGACAATGGCTATTGGTGATGCCATAAAGCACCCTGGCTTTCCGCGATGTGTGTTTGAGAGACAGTCAAGGGTTTTATGATCTTGTGGCTGCTGACACCTGTGATGCTGAGTTTGCCTTCCATGTTAAATGGTTTAGATGTACACACCAAATCTGCAGCTTTTGTTCCTCTTCGAGGAAGACTCTTTTTAAATGCCATCATTGATTGTAAAATGCCCGGGTCTGTATCAACACGAGACGACAGCAGTCGAGTTTCTGGATTTGGTGGCAATAAAAATCAACATGCAGAGAATGGAACAAAGCTTCTGGATAAGCTCGTGAATGGATTGGATACTTTGCAGCCTGCAAAATTCCATGGCAATGGGTTGAACTCCGCTTGCTTTTGAACGAACAAGCCCCTTGTTGAAAAGCTTGAGAACCATGATATGTCCTTGCCAGATGCTATTCGCTCTTCCTCTCCTGGTCCTGAAAAAACTGCTGCTTCTGAAAATGAGAACAATTTCATTGTGATACTCCTCACAAGGTTGTTGGTCAGACCCTGATGCTGCACCCCTTTTCTCAGAGCTTGTTCATCTTTTCGGGAGGTCACTGGAAGAGGTCAGTGTTATTGCAGGCTAAATGGTTTCTTGGGAGGCCATGATGTCCTTTTTGGACGGAAAACCATTAGACAACGCCTTACTAACATTGCCAGAGAGTAAAAATCTTTCAACTAAGGCTCAGTTTAGGAAGCCTTGGGGCTGGTGTAGGTCAGATCTTGAGTCTGTGACAAGAAAAGGAGACAAGAAGAAGTCAGAGGTCACCTCCCTAGAAGAAGGTGAAGTTGTTGATGATGGTGCAGATACAAAAAGGTCTGGGAAAGTGTCTACTCATATGTTTGAGTCTGAAGGCTTCAGTATCAATCAGCAGCTCATGACTGAAAGGGGCTCTCATTGAACTAGTTCTACCTTGCATAGACCAAGGTTCCGATGAGTCCTCGGAATAACTTTTGCTAGTGATTTGATCAAGCAGTTGAATAATATTGAGCAACATGTAAATGCAGCTGCTCGTGGTGCAACTAAGCAGGCAGGATCTGCTTCTTCTGGACTGGAAGGTCCTGCAAGTAAGGGAAGTAATAGAAAAGGTACAAGAGGGTGGTAGCCCCAGGAATGAGTAGACGGGGCAGCAGTGGTAGTAGATTCTGCGCTGCCGTCACCTGCTGCCTTGCGAGCTTCTATGTCACCTGCGGGTGCAATTATTGCTGAGAATGCTCCGGTTATTTGCTGTGACGGGTAATTATACAAATCTTTATTTTTTTTATTGTTTTGTTAAGATCTCATATTCCTGTACCATTTTTTCCTTTATCATATTTTTTTCCTATGATCACTCATTGGTTATGGTGAAATTGTGATATCATATATTCATCATCACTTTTACTAAGAAAGTAGATCTTATAATTTATTCTTCCTAGAAGGTTATGAAAAGTTTCTTATCTTCCTGTTTGAGGTGCATCTGCTGTATGGATCTATTTCAATTGTTAATATTAAGATTGATGATTTTGTTCATAATAGCATGCAGCATTCCTTGAATTGTCTCTTTCTCTCTCATATTTGCAATAGCAGATTCTGGAATAAAGATGCTTTAAAATAAAATTTCAATAGCAAATTTGCACTGAGCTTATGATTTTTTCTTGACTTTTCAGTGAGCCATCTAGTAGGAACATGAGGCATATGCTTGCATCTGTGATAATCCGGCTCCTCGGAAACCGGGTTGTGCATGAGGATGCAGATTTATCATTATCTCCAACGCAGAGCTCTCAATCCAAGATGGAACAGGAGTCACAACAGGAAGCTGCTTCTGCAGATTTGTCTGGTGAATGTTTGTTTGATCGACTATTGTTAGTACTGCATGGACTTTTGAGTAGCACACGCAAACCAAGTTGGTTGAAGCCAAGGTCTGCCTCCAAGTTTGCAAATGAATTCTCCAAGTATGCTGCTGGAGTTGATCGTGAGGTGTTGGAGAGTTTACAGGTTTGTTCTGACTGTTTACTTTTTGAGTTGACTACTTTTGATTTTAGCATTGAACCATTTCCTTGTAGAAAAGATTTAATTTCAGATATGGATGCTCTATGAATTTGACTAAACCACCATGTGATGCTTATGTCGGAGTTCTGGTAGAATATTGCCCCATCCAGAGAAGAAACAAGTGCAGGCATATCTGGACTTGGTCGAAAACTAATAAATGGGTTCTAGGGTCAAAGCTTATAGACTAACATGCACTCATAAACTCAGAAAGGGGAACAAATGAGACTACTCATATTGCAATACTGTCTGCCAATGAAATCTGATTATGTGCGTATGAAATTCCTAGGTAGATCACATACAATCGATTCAATTATTGGAGTTTGAGATGCATTTCTATCCTCTTTGCTGTCAATTAAGAACTCTTTCCTGCTGATTATTTGGAATTTTAATTTATATGCTTTTAATGCGATTGTTATTTACATCTCTACTTTACTTGTAATGGATGCTTCTCATACCTGACGGGAAAGAAGTTAAGCTGTGCATTGGAAGTGAATTTTCTTATTTTTTAATTCATTTATTTTAATTTGCCTTTCAAGTGGTACGCTTATCTAAAAGCTGTTCATCTTTTTCTTTTCTTTTTTTTTTTTAAATCAGTTCTGGACTATTGTCAACAAGTCAAACCTTAAGTAATTGTGTAATTTGTTTTCAGTGATTGAATTGAAGAATTAATAAGCAGTTGTTGTTTGGGGAGATATTATTAGATAGGGCTAGGGCTCGTGCTTTGCCCCTCTTAACACAATCTCTAAAAGAGGGCCAAGACATGCATTTGCCCCGTCTGATACTTCTTTATAGTTTACTGCTTTACCCCTCCTTTGCTGCTTAGCATTTGTTGTTGACTCGATAACATATGTATAAAACAAATTCTTTTTGACAAATAGATCTTCTATGAGTGCAGAATGACTTAGATCGCATGCAGTTGCCTGGCTCGATACGATGGCGCATCCAAGCTGCAATGCCCATTCTTCTTCCTTCTGCACAATGGTCTATCTCCTGCCAGATAACATCTGTTCCTGTTTCTGCTGTCGCTTCACTTCAACCTAGTGTATCAATTTCTGGGTCTAACACTGGGAACCCACCTCTGAAAAATTCAGTGCCTTCAGCACGGTCCGTGAATGTGCCTGGAAAATCCAAGCCACTGCCAATACAGCAGGATAATGATATAGAAATTGACCCATGGACACTCTTGGAAGATGGTACTGGATCAGGCCCATCATCAGGTAACACATCTTTGATTGGCAGTGGTGATCATGCTAATCTTAGAGCTGCCAGCTGGCTCAAAGAGGCTGTAAGGATCAGGCGGACAGACCTCACATATATTGGTGCTATTGATGATGACAGTTGATTTAGAGTTATCATTCATTTGTGATTTGGTCCGGAGTAAACAATCCCCATAGCAGCAGGTAATTTGAGCTTTTTGTTGATTACCCATGATTGGCATCAAGGTTCTACCTTGTTCTTGCCTTTCCTGCCTTTGATGGTGAAGGGAGCTGCTGGAAGGGACATTCTAAGGGGGGCATGTATTCCATGAAAAATTACAGAAACAAGGATGATCTTGCAGCTTGCCTCGCCAGGTCTCGGGTCTGCTTGACTACTAACTTTTTGACCACCGCCCATGTGGAACGTGTACGCCAGGTGCAGTTCGGAGACTTGTTGTATATATAGAGATAATTCTTTTACTTCACTCATTCATCAGGGTAAAATATCACAAGAATGATTTGTAGCTGTTTCATGCTTCTTATCAATCTATTGTTGCATTCTCTCCCACTTGCTTTCTCTCACCACTCCTAAACGCGTGCAATGTGTGGATGGATGTGTGAATGTCTCACTCTGTGTGCTGTGGCATATTTATTTTGTTGATTTATTGTCTTTTATCTATTATATTATATTTGCTCTAGGCTTCATAATTGTTATGTCATTCAGTCTTCAACCCAAGTTCATAGTTAGATAATATTGGCTTATGTCTCTAGTATGTTGGAATCTGGATGTTGCTTGTCAAATTTAATTTGAAGCATGAGGTGCAATTGAAGGGCCATATTGTTTGATATAATGCATGTGTCGATTACCTTGGTCTGATGTGGAGCTTCCTATAATGCTGATGATAGAGCAGCCAGTGGTTCTTGGTGCTATTACCTGTTCAGATCATTTAAAGTTAAAAACCCGGTTAATCTCTTGATGATTCATGAATTCGGTGCTGATGTTTGTGTTTCTCGCTTGCATTTTAACGTTTCTTTATGTTTTATTTTTGTTATTTCTATTTGACGGAAGGTAAACTGTCATGTATGCGATTATATGTGACTTTTAACACAGTTCACTATTAGATTTAAGTATTATCCTTATTTTCAGTTAGGCATACATGGAACTTCACTGTTAGATAAAGTATTATCCATGCTTCCTCTCATTGAAGCATCTTTTGTCAATGTATTTTATCCACACTATACTACACTAATGAATTAAGATGATATTGGTTGATTATCGTGGGTTGAGTTACAAGTAAAATTCTATCAACATTGGAGCGTTGGGAGTTAATATGTGCAAATGTGTGGCAATGGCCAGCGAATTAGGCAGTTATACGTGTAGAAGCCTGTAAATTATGACAGAAAAATTGTTCCAGCACGGAATCAATGGAAATAGAAGGATCTAACAGCTTGCAGATTCTGATATTTGTTGCCCTCTTAAGCTCCACGTTTCTGTGAAATTAATGTCTTTCTTATTACGAAAAATGGATGAAGGCTTTGCGATCATAAAGCATGCGAGGAATTAAAAAAACAAGGGGGGGAAATGAGAAGAAGTATTGTATTGCCCTTCCAAATATTTGAATTAAGTTTAGGCTAAAATCTCTACTGTGATTTAATTTGTAATCGCTAGAACATATATATGCCCTTGTATTTTAGTTTAATTTTAGGCTAAAATCTCTACTGTTAATGAAAAATTGGTTATTGTTATACAAAAGCATTGATTATTATTATTTTTTTTGCTCGGAAAAGCATTGATTATTATTGGTGAAAGGTTTCCTACGTGTGATACAACTGCATAGCATAAGAAATCCACTTAAAGTGCGACACGTATTGTGTGTCCTTTTGGTACCCTGTAATAAGCATGTACACTTCTTGAAATTTTGACCAAACAGCTGTTAACGTTCCGTACTTAAAGCCAATGGGATTCAACTATAAATATAAATTAGATTATTGTTATACTTATCTTTTACTGTTATTTGCTATTTCTCGCTTGCAATTTCATCGACTTTACGCTTGGTTTTTTTTTCCCATTTCTATATTTGCGTAATTCTTGATTTAGAGAAACAAACAAAACAAAGTAGATAATTTACAAATTCAATTGCTGTTTGATTTTTTGAAGCTTTACTTGGATTTTAGGAAGGTCCATCTAGGTTACTAACTGTTTGAATCTTTATGGAAGATTGTGAGAAGAGCTTAGAAGATCAGAAGAAAGCTTTATGGAAGTGTTTGGAGGAACACAAAGACGACCCTAGCCAATGCAAGTCAAAGTTTGAATCTTTACTGTCTTCTCCTCCTTCATCTTCATCTTCATCTTCATCTTCATCTTCATCTTCTTCTTCTTCTTCTTCTGGCTCTTCTTCTCTTCCTCCTATTCCCAGAAAGCCTCTGGCACCTTTAACGCTCAGAAGTGGTTCGTTGACTGATGTTTGAAGAAAGTAGTGGCCACACAATTTCAGATATTTTTTTTTCTTTCCTATTGTACTTGTTGTATGAAATAGAATTAGATCGATCCAGCAAGTTCTCTGTATAACCCTTAAAAAGTATGAACATACCATGTTATAAATTAAATTGGAAAAATATTTTGGGGTTATTTGTTCGGATGCAATTTCTTTTATCCTTTCTGTTCTCTTTGTTTCAATGGATTTGAATTAATCATAGCAAAAAGTTAGAAACTTGTTTAAGCTAATGTAATTTGAACTAATAATTTAGTTCCTTACACAGGTAAATTCTACTGATTTAAATTCAAAAAAGTGAACAAGATGTCCTGCATTCTTGGAAGTGCTATTTTCTTATATAGCTTGTGTTCTACAAAAGTTGCTCCTTGCTTCAGATATCTCTTGTTGATGTTTGAACTGGATTTTGAGGTTTTTGCTAATCTTGGCTTCTTACTGATTTATCTACAAACAGAACATCTTCAATCCAAGCAACAATGTTAAATGCTAAGCCTTCTAAAACCCTTGAGTAGCTTTCTAGGACTGCTTGACCCGCATCCTGCAATATTTACATTTTCTATTAAATTCCGCTTGAAGAAATTAGTATTTCTCATTGATGAATCGCGAGGAAGGTGTTAATTCAGACTTACCTTGTTATACTGGATCTTGCATGTGTCCAAGGATGTCTGTGAAAGCTCAGGATATCTCTGCTTCAAGCAGAAAAGCAAGCTCTCAGCTCTTTCTGCTAAGACATGGTTCTTGTCTGGCCGATCAATGTCGGACATGAGGTCTTTTACCATGTTCCAAGATGATTTTGAGTGGGCCATGCACGCCTTCCGTCTCCATGTGTACATTGAAGCTTCTACTCGATCTGCCAGCTCGAGTGCTTCATGTTCTGAAGCTATGTTCATACAGTCAAGAACATGGCCTGGAGAGAACTTGTCTGCTGTGCACATGTAGCGGTAAATAGTATCCCCGAGGCTTGCTTTTCCACTCTGAAACAAACATTGTCAGTAACTAGAAAATTAGAAGATTCTATACTGAATGCATTGTAATGTTAGATTACCTTTGGAAGAGAAGCCATGTATGTGTCTGGAATTTCCATCTCAGCAAGAATACTACTATTGATAGCCATGGCTGCTTTATGAATTTGATTGGCAGAGTTACGTTTGTGTCTCAAGTGCTTCCTTGACTTCTCAGACAGACCATCAGGAGGAATACATGGAACTGGCACCCACCATTTCTCCTCTTTTCGCTGAACAATAATCCTGCGAAATGAACCTGAACGGGTTGAATTTGATGACATACTTCCCTCTTCTGCATACCAGAATTCTGTATCTTGGAAACCATCCAGAATTTCCTGTCAAATAAAGAGCGCCTTCTGTAAGTTACAATTTTTGAAAGAAAGCATTGTTGCATTCTCTGTAAACAAGGCTTGTCTTACTATGAGCATGGCATCGAGCTTCCTTAGTGCAGGAAGATTGATATAAATATCTGATCTTGGCCTGCTTTCCATTACCTGAAAGACCAACAAATTACATTCATGAACGAGCATATAAAGAAATCTGTTGAACCCTTGGATGGGGATTATATATGACTATACCTCAAGAGCTGTCCCGTCTTGTAAGTTCTGCAACTTGGGGATAAATTCTACTATATAATCACATACAGACAGTAAGCAATCCATTTCTCTCTTCCAAAGTGCCTTCTTCTCAGGTTTCAGTGGCTCTAACCTCAGATTTTGGCCAAACACAGTGGCTGCAGAAAGGAACATAGATAAGAAACAACAAACTAGAGAAATAAAATAAAATAAAATAAAAGAAGAAAGAAGAACTTCTATTCTAATGATCCATACATATCGTGTTCGAAACATATACCATAGAGATTGGTAATGGCATTTGATATTGTAACAGCAGTGCAGACCCCTTTTCCACTTCCTGACATATCTTCACCAAGCAATAACTTTGCAAATCTTTCTTTCATCATCTCAAGTTCTGTCACAAATAGCAAGTACTGTATCTTCATTTAATTCGATACATACATGCTAAATAATCAATCAAAATTGACACAAAACAAAAGCTAACCTGAACTATCTACTGATTCTTGATCATCGAGCTTATCGTTGATAAGGTTCTTGCGTTGCTTCATTGCTATTCTTTCAAGAACAGGCTGATTATGGGCTAAAGAGGGGTTTTCTGGCCAATGAGAAGGAGAAGGTTCACTTGAATAGCTATGACTATCATCCCCGGAAGCTGAGGTCTCCGAAAAAGTCCGGCGAAACAAGAAAGAATCACCATCACCGCTTGTTATTGAGAATCCAGGAGTCTCATTCTGATCAAAAGAAGAAGGTGAAGGTTGATAACCCAGATCAGAACTATCATCACAATTCGAAGAATTATCCATTTTTGAGCTTCTTTTATCTTTTCTTCGGTCCTAGTTGGTCAACCTGAAAGGATAATCATGAAAGTTCCATAATTTTAGTCCGTGGGATCTTTTCATCATTAAGGAAACAAAATGAATTTGGTGGGAATTTTACTTAAATTGCAGAATTATATACAACTTGGAGAAGGAACAAAGATCTATAAAAGAAGAAAGAAAAGCAAAGCAAAGAAAAGAAAAGGAAAAAGAACTGTTCATCTTTGTTGCTACAAAAAAGCAAAGGGATTACTCATAGGTCGTTATTGTTATCAGAAATGGCAATAATTCACTAAAAGATTCAACCTTTGCGAACAAAAAGCAGTCTTTGATAGATAAATTGCACTTCAGTTTAAATAATAAGCAAACAGAAATTTGAAAAATCCAAAAGCAACGGTTAAGAAAAAGCAACGGTCTAACATTTCTTTAACTTACTTTTAATGATCGGATTTGAATTTGAGCTATAGTATATGCAGTTGATTGCCGTTTGAAACAGTTCCCTCCTAATCTTCCCTTTCTCTTTCTCCTCTGCAACCTTTTCTTTCTAAAAGAAACACTTCCTTTTACGTCGCCATTTTCATGGGAATGGAAGTTATTAGCCGTTGGATTGTGAATTTCTTGATATCAGATCAAGAAAGACAGAAAGACCCAATTGCAGAATATGCTGTCCTTGACCAAAGAACATGCGAAGTGCGCCTTGGTTGGACGAAGATTAATGGGCTAGTGGGGTTATATAAATATGGGTATTAAAATCTTGAGAAATAATAATTCTTTGTTTAGATTGAAATTCAATGAATTATTTTAATTAATTTAATCTTGAATTGGAAACTAATTAAGAAATATAAGTGATTGCAGGATTGGTCAATTCTAGCCATCTTAAGCACTAGGGCGGTGCTATACTGCATATGTCAACAGAATGCGTTAGATGTAAGGCAAAATAAATATTTTAACTATGCATTAATCCATCAAGATTTTGTCCCGTTAATCAAGAATTTGAGTGATTTATAAGAAAATTATTGAAGATTCGTCCCTGTTGGCAATTAATCTTATCTATTTTGGCTCTTTTTATTTAAAAAACGAAAGAGGTTAGAGGAAAAAAAATCCAGATACCTTTTCTTTTTCTTTTTTTTCTTTTTAAATCAGGCTAATGACAGAATAATTTGTAAGGAAAAAAATGATTTTTTTCTTTTAAGTTTAAAAATAATAATTTTTACTTTCTTGTATCAATACAAGAACTAACATTAAGATAATGTTAGGCAACCGAACTATTTTAGTCATATTTTTACAAGCATAATTCTGTACGTAATGTTATAATAGTTAAAGTCATATATAATATACAAGCGCTACTGAACCATTAAAAGCATTAGCGTTTATTTGGATGGGGTAGATCAGAGTAAATAAGAGTAGAGTAAATAAAAATAATTAAGTTACTCTATTTTTTTTTTGTAAAAAATATAGAGTAACTGAGAGTAAATTAAAGTAAACGAGAGTAATTAGTTATTCTATATGACTCAAAATAATTACTCCTAATTTAAAGTAGATGGTAGTAACTCCTAATTTACTTTATATATATATATATATATATATATATATATATATTCTAAATTATAAATAAGTTACTCTCAATTACTTTTTTTTTTTATTTTAAACATACCAAATAATGGAGAGTAAATGAGAGTAACTTCAATTTACTCTATCCTCATTTACTCACAGTTACACTATAGTGCAAAAAATTCAAATACCATAAAGTATTTGTATTTCAATACCACTAGGTTGAACTCTCTTGAAGTTATAGACCTTTTTTTTTTCTTCTCATTTTCCTTATTAAACTTGCGTTGCTACATTATTGTTTTAGGTTCACGTAGTCAAGCAACCATCAATGTTATCCAAGTTCCTAATGATGCCATTATACTATATGATTAATTTAAAATATTAGGAATAAATAACATGATCGACCAGACCAAGTTGTTGGTTCATGATTAAGATGAAGTGGGTCACAATTTGCATGTGAAACAAAGAGAATGTGATGCACAAATTTATAAGCAACAACCACCATATAATTGACATGCAATTTAGCTATTCATTTCCTCAAATTGGTAGGACTAGTGAGCTTAATTTCTATTTAATTGGACATCAGAACTTTCTGTTCTTGAGTAACATTGCATCATAAGTTAGGTATTAATTATCAGCTGCCCAATGAGGATAAATAAAATAAAATAAAATAATGGCGAGAACATGTGAAGATTGGTGGCATGTTTATGAGTTTTAATAAGACGAAAATAATTGGGTTGGTCGGGGGTTAGCTGCGAACTTGGAGTAATAATATCTTTATTCACATTTTAAATAATAATTACTCCTAAGAACAATAATGAACTAGACGTGCACTCCATTCCTTAAATTTTGAGCTTTATTGGCCTGTGAATATATCATAGGGGTAGGGAACAATATATATATATATAAAATAGAATAAGTTGTCTGCAAGTCAAATATTTCTTTAATATGCAAATGCATGAACAAACTTGTAGGTACAAAAATTAATAAGTCCACTTCTCCATAACCACTTACTAAAAAAAAAGCTCCTTGCCCATGAAGTTTACTCAGCAAGGTTCAGCAATCAATGACTAGCTATAATTCTTGTGCCCATGCAGTTCCCTAACAAAGCTGAACAGAAGATCTTAGTCTTGAGATTGTGAGCAAGTTTGATTTCCACAGTGTTACCATAAAAGAACCAACACAATCAGTTAATCAGATTATCAAGAAACTTCACTCAATGCCAATATTGAGTAGGAAGAGAAAATAGACAACCTTTAGCTTACTCAACTGCAGGTCCCATATCTTCAACTCACATTACTCAAATATTCATTCATGCAATTTTTTCTTATCGGCCTATGACTTTGCATTCTATTAGTAGCTCGGTCCTTGAATAAAAAATCATGAACCGGGTCCAAGCACAAGCAAATGCAAAATTTATCTAATTCTGTTACTAAGTTTATCACACTATATGAATAAGATATATGATCCTTCTAAATTTTATTCTTTGGATATCAATTGGACCAGAACCTTGACCATGGAGCTTTTAAGAGATTGATGATTGATTGACATAGTGATTGTGTAGGTTGATTCGCTGGTAGAACAAATGCAGTTCTCTGCTGGTACATTGCTTTCTGCAAAATATTTTGATTACATATACTTCAGTGATCTAACCCACTAATGCATAACAACAACAGAAAAATTGAAGGATTTCATGCACATGGGACTTACATTAATAATGAATTTGAGTCCAATTTTAATCTCTCCTTTGTAGGTGTCATCTTCAAGCACCACATTGTATATGGCTGGTTTAACTTCTATAAAACCTTTATTAATTCCTTCAGCTACTATTCCTCCAAGGTAAATTCTAAATCACAAACACACAATAGTCATCTTCATGGTAAAAATACATACCCAAAAAAAAAAAGAGTAAGATTCGAAGAAATTAAGAGGAGAAATTTGTCATAAACTTGACTGCATTTAAAGAAAAGTGTTTACGAAAAAACTCTAAAATTTAAGGAAAAAGCTATGGTGATAGATAGAGGTTTCAAAATGTAGTTAGCTTTTAACTTGGGGAGAATTGAAACTTCCTTATTGCACATAAAATTTTATAATTGGTCTTCTTTGTGCTTCTTAATTCCATGACAACAATCACATCCACATATCAGGAAATAAGGTAAAAGAGAATAAATTCTACATAGAACTATGCGATTACATGGTTTCACCAACAAATCCAGCATCTGTAAACAATTCCTTGTCCATGATTCTGAATTTGAGACGGGTCAAGCGTTTCCAATCTGTTAATGGAAACTCAAACCTGAATTTCTCGTTCCACCATACCACTTCGTCGTTATCTGCACCATGAAGCTCAGGTACCAGGACTATTTAAGAAACTAGTAATGTTGCTATAGGACTTAACAAAAAAGCATTTGAAAATAAAAAAAGCAGGAAGTGCACCTGATGATACTTTGCTTTGATGTACTATATTTCCACATTGTGTGATGACATAATATGCTGGTGTTCCTAGAATGAGATGATCAAAATGAAATTATAAATGTGCTCTAGCTGGTTAAGAACTTAAAAAGTACATAATCATATATCTTCTTCAAAAATGTAAACTCTAGCTACTTCTAGAGACAATGGGAAATGAAAACACCAGAAAACAGTGAATTTTAGACATTACAGCGGGGAGAAAGATGAAAGAATTACCAATGAGATTTGTGTGTCCAATGTCTTCAGCCTTAACAATCAATACTTCAAGGATTCCACTTTTCATCTGTGAACTGGCACGGCTCTTCCGCATATTAGAGCACACAACTGCACAAGTGTGAATCAAAGAGGGAGAAAATACTTTCACAAGAAAAGGGCAAAGGTGCTAGCTAGATTCAACATGATAAATTGATGAAGAAAGAAAGTTGCATAAAGTTTGTTTAATTCAACAATTAATTCATTGGTGCCTAATTTTGGAGGTTTCATTACAGGATTTAAACAAGCAATGGAAACTGATTTAAATAAATGAGAATTAACTAATGAATTAAATTCTGAGGTTACCTGATCACTGCAGTCAAATATTACAGTTAGTGTTCCGTACAATAAAAGAATCAATTGACATGGTTAGAAAATTTGTCGTTCAGGCTTTCGTTGCATGGCTTTTGTTGAATTCTACTTACCTCATTGTATCTTTCACGGGATTGTGAATTTTACTAAATCTGTTCCATGCATGTTACTATAATAAAAATCAAAGGAACCTGAATAAAAGAGTGGTGCCATACGATTCAAACAATTCTCAAGTGACATCTAAAACTTGGTAAAGACAGGTGCATAAAATTGGAAGCAATGTATAATGATTTAATTGTTTAAGTAACGCTGCATTCTGCTATCTTTCTCAATCCCTTCTCATCCACTAATTTTCTCAGCCTCTCCATTTCTTTCCATTCACCCCGTTCTGCATATAAGTCTAACAAAGTCACATAATAGCTGGGGTTTTCAGGATCCAAGACACTGAGCTGCTCAACAACAAACTCTGCTACCTCAAGTGAACCATCAGGTCTCGATCGACAACCAGCAAGCAGAGCTCCCCAAATTCTTTTATCAGGCAACATTGGCATTTCCTTAACAAATTTAAGAGCTTCCTTGATATTTCCTTTGCGACCTAGTAAATCTACCATGCAAGCATAGTGCGCAAGTGTTGGAGTAATTCCATACTTTTCTTGCATAGAATAAAACCAGTTGTGACCCTCATGTTCTAATCCACATAGACTACAAGCAGATAAAACAGAAAGGAAAACAGTATCATTAGGCTTGACCCCACTATTCAACATGTTTGCGAATGTTTCAAGAACCTCAAGTCCACATCCATTCAAACCATATCCCTTAATCATAGAACTCCAACATATTAGATCTTTGGCGGAGATTTCATCAAAAAGAGTCGTCCCTTGCTTTATCCTTCCAAATTTGCAGTATAAATCAATCAACGCAGATTTCAAACAAATATTTGATGAGCAACCAGCTTTTATTACAAATGCATGAATGCTTTCCCCAAGCTCTTGAGCCAATGCTATAGAACATGCTTGTACTAGGCTGACAAATGTAATGTCATTAGGTTTCTCATTTGCGGACTGCATTTTTCTAAATGCACTAAAAGCATCATGAAGTTCCCCTCCTTGAGCATATACTGAGATCATTGCACTCCATGCAACGAGATCTTTATAGTTCAGCTGATCAAATACCATCCTTGCTGAACCAATCTCAGAACACTTACTGTACATTTGCAGAAGTGCAGTTCCAACAGAAACAAAAGCTATGTATCGATTTTTTTCTATGTAACTGTGACATCCCACATCGGTTGGAGAGGAGAACGAAGTGGGCTTTATAAGCCCATGGACACCTCTCCCTAGTGGACGCGCTTGGGGCGAAGCCCCAGGACAAAACCTTGAGGGGTCGGCATGCTCTCTAAAGCAGACATGTGACGTCCAAAGAGGACAATATTCGAGTGGGCCATTGCGTGCCGCTGTGCAGCTCTGATACCTACTGGACGCGTTTTAAAACCGTGAGGGGAAGTGGTCGCCCGGCACGATCTCAAAAGCAGACGTGTGGGACATGATCCCCAAAGCGGACAATATTCACTAGCGGTAATCCGGGGACGTTATATTTGGTATCAGAGCCGGTGCCAGATCGGTGTGCCAGCGGGGACGCTGGGCCCCTTAAGGGGGGTGGATTGTGACATCCCACATCGGTTGGAGAGGAGAACGAAGTGGGTTTTATAAGCCCATGGACACCTCTCCCTAGTGGACGCGCTTGGGGCGAAGCCCCAGGACAAAACCTTGAGGGGTCGGCATGCTCTCTAAAGCAGACATGTGACGCCCAAAGAGGACAATATTCGAGTGGGCCATTGCGTGCCGCTGTGCAGCTCTGATACCTACTGGACGCATTTTAAAACCGTGAGGGGAAGTGGTCGCCCGGCACGATCTCAAAAGCAGACGTGTGGGACATGATCCCCAAAGCGGACAATATTCACTAGCGGTAATCCGGGGACGTTACAGTAACCATGAAAACCCTTTCCAAATTTAAGTTCTTCTGCACGAGATGATGCCAGAATTATATCCCGGATAATGTTTTCATCTGGCTCTGTGCCAGAATATAGCATCTTCAAGAAAATGTCCAATCCATCTCTAGGACACTCATTCTCAATGCATGCGTGGATAATAGTCCTCCATGAAATCAAATCCTTCTCCATTAAAGCATTGAAAACTAAAATTGCAGCCTCCGTGTCTACACATTTTGCATAGGCATGCATAAGTGAGTTCTGAACATTTGTGAGAGAATAACACAAACTTCTTATCAAAAAGCCTTGAATCTCTTTTACATGGCATAACAAACCAAGATGAACACAAGCAGGCAACACACTAACAACAGTCACGTGGTTAGCTTCTGTACCACAATACAGCATTCTCCTAAAATAATGAATTGCTTCCTCATACTCGTCATTTTTAACACATGCTGAGACCACAGCACCCCATAATACCACATCCTTGTGGAGTATCTGATCAAATAACTTCAAAGCAATTCGAATATCAGACATGGAATAAAAGCCAAGAAGAGCTGTCAAGACCGGAACTTCTAGTTCAAATCCCAATTTAACTACATAACCATGTGCTGCCCGTATCATGTCTTGGCATTTGAATGCACCATAGGCACGTATTACGCTCACCAGCGTCACAAAGTTTGGCCTTTGATCACACAATAGCATAGTTTTGAACAATCCAATTGCCTGATCAGGCTGGCCTTTTCTTACCAGCTTAGAAATTTTAGATGTCCACGATATTACATTCTCAATTTCGGGGTAAATCACAATCGAATCTTCAGAACCCATATGTTTGCTGGAAGTAGTTGCGTAATGCGACCAACTTATGAAGTTTCTGATGGTAGAGTTTCGTTTGGAGATTTCATCGAACGATTTGTGTGCGTGTTTGAGAACATGATACATGCCAGTCCGAACCACTTGCCGTGATTTGAAATGCGAATTCTTTGAACTTTTGGATTTTGGTTTTGGGAGAGGTAAAGGATTCCCTTTTTATTTGAAAAACCGCCGTCGCAGGAGGAATCGACGACAGTGTAAATCTCTTTTTGCCGTTTATAATTTAAATTTAAGACAAATAAAATTACTAAACACTTTTAATAACCAGACATGCTGAATTCTTTAAATATTTTTCTAATATTAACTAACATGATAATTATGATTTGCAGCTTACATCTCTAATCTAACTATTAAAAATTTCACATAAATTATTATTAACTGCATCACACTCGCTAAATCAAAAAATATTTAAATAATTCAATGTATTAGACCGTTAAATTCATCCAATAGAAAATAATTTTGAGTATTAGATCGATAAATATATCTAATAGATTTTTGTTACTAATGTTAAAAAAAGACGAGATGGGTATTAATAACACCCTAAAAAACAAGGCTAGAGACCCAATATTGCTTAGAAAGGCTCAAAGAAAAGCCCATTAGAAACTCCCTCAATTAAGAAAAAAATTTATATAATCGAGGCTGTCTGATCGGATTAGACGCCTTACTGACAGGGTCTAAAACACGCCACTGTTCAATCGTTACTGCCTATGAAAATAAGTCATACTTATCACAAAATAGGAATACTGTTACGCACACTGCTTCAAATCCTCCCCGACTATAAATAACAAGTTCTACTATTAGAATTTCAATCTTTTTCTCTCTCTCTTTCAATTGGCTCATCTATCCCCCTTCACTCTGATACCTAACTTGAGTGTCAGAGTGCTGAATCCCGGAACCGTCGGGCTAAGCATCATTGCAGGTCTCTCATCTGCAGGATTCGATCAGGACTGGTCTCTTATTTTATCAGTCTGCCTCACTATAGTAAAGGCATCCTTTTTACAAAATTTCGTGATTTATTAAGTATTAAAATAATTATTTTATTGTAATTGTAGGATTAAATTTGATATGATTACATGAGTACAGGTAAAACTTAGCCCTCGGAAAACTTGAACCTCACTCACCATTCTCATTCTTCACGAGAATTAATTTCTTGCTTTTAATTTATATGAAATTGTATTTGTGGAGTTCAAATTTTTAAGCTCACCAAGCATATGGGCTGGTAGACTTGCTTTATGATCAATAAATACTGAGCTCGAAATCCGAAGCATTAACAAATTCCCGTTTGCTCGCAGAACCTTCTTACCACCAGCCTGTCATGCTTCATCTCTGCAAGTTGCAGTAATATCTGATCCACAAATAAACTCGTGAATTTGATTTTAAAGTGCAAGTGTATGTGTACATAAACAAATATATTGATTCGGATTATGGCATCAAAACTAATCATTCATTTCATATCTCAATCAACCAAAAATGCCTAGATGCCAAAATTCCGTAGAGCTACCAGTGGTAGACATTTCGAAGCCATTAAATCCATCGTCTGTTCGCTTGCTTGCTGAAGCCTGCAAGAAACGGGGTTTCTTTCATATCACCAATCATGGACTCTCTAAATAACTTTACGACAAAATTTATTCACTTTCACAACATTTCTTTACCCTTCCATCTCATCAAAAACTTCAATTGGGTCCTTCTTCTTCCCTCAAAACTTACACCCCTCATTTCATCGCTTCCCCATTCTTGGAAAGTCTCCGCATTTCAGGTCCCAATTTCTTCTCTTCCGCTCACAGTTCTGCAGCACTCATTTTCCACCAACACAACTCCGAATTCAGGTAACTTCCGATACCATGATTTTCAAATATGGAATGGTTTAAGTTTTCGTTTTTATCGTGCTTTGTTCTTACAGTGAAGCGCTCGAGGAATATGGAAAAAAGATGACAGAATTATCTAGAAGAATAACGGAGATACTGCTGATGATCTTGGGAGAAGGAATTTACAAGAAATACCACGAAACTGAGTTCAAGAACTGTCATGGATACTTAAGAATCACAAATTACAGACCACCAAATTAAAATGTGCGGAAGATAGTGAAACAGAGGGCCTAGGAAAACACACAGACATGAGCTGCATAAACATTGTATGCCAAGATCAAATGGGTGGGCTTCAGGTGAAATCAAAGGAAGGGAAATGGTTAGATATAAACTTCTGTGAAGAAACTCTGGTGGTGAACATAGGGGACATGTTTCAAGCCTGGAGCAACGAGAAATTTAGATCATCAGAACATCGTGTCGTTTTGAAGAGATCTGTTGACCGTTTTTCTCTTTCTTTTTTCTGGTGCTTTGAAGATGACAAAGTTGTCTTTGCTCCCGATGAAGTTGTGGAAGAAGGATTTTCAAGAATTTACAGACCTTCTGTTTGTTCTGATTATTTGAAGTTCAGAGAAAGCAGTGAGCTTGGCAACTTTGAAAGGGTTGGTTTCACTGTTAGAGATTTCGCTGGGATCTGTCCCCCAAATTTAACTTCTCAGTAAATTTTTGATTTTGTTTATAGCAAAAATCTTGCCCAGACCAGGTGCATGATCAGGCTCATACACCAATGCAGCGGCATATACAACACCGAATCGTTGTATAAACCGGCTCATTCGCTCGGTCTAGATGAAAAAAATAGATTTATTTCATATTTCTATATATCCGTATCTCAAGTAAATAATAAATATGAAAGAATGATTACTAATTACAATTGATTTTACCATCAAAAAGAATAAATCTTTTTATATGTAATTGTATTATTGACTTAATTTATAAATAAATATATGTACTAATTTAGCGGTTTTTTTTGACATGTTATATAAAATTGTACGTATTTATTTAAGCATTATTATTATTATTATTATTATTATTATTATTATAGTAGATGATATATGGGTCGAATGTATTTATTTGCATGTTCCGAGGGTGAGTTAGTTGGAGTTTCAGTTATTAGGGAAAGGGCAGTATAGTTGGCATTTTCTGTTATACAGTTGGAGTTTATCCTTGAATAATTCATGGAACCTTTTCCTTCTACATGTTCAAATTAATTATTATTTTTCTTCTTACTATTCATAAATTTATGAATGCAAAAATAGTTATTACTTTTTGGGTTAATTTGGCAAAACTTATGAAAACAGCTTTTCCAATTGATAAAAATTGTATTCCAAAAAGTTCTATTCTAAAAAATAAATAATTTTTTGATAAATAAAATTTAAAATGACTTATAAATTTAAAAATAATTTATTAATTATTTGATAAATGATATGATTAAAAATGAATTTTTACAACAAATGTTTAAATTGTTATTTTGTAAATATTTTTTTTTATTTATCTTGACTCGACAATGAACATTTCTATTATTAATCAAATCATACGGCAATTCAATTAAACAAATTTAGCCCAGAGAATAGGAGTCTCTTTTTTGTATTAGAAGTTGCGAGCTCAAGCTTAAAGAAAGATGCATCTTTTAATATTTTTATAGACATGTTGGTGCCAGTCCTTCCCAAATTTAGCTCATGTACATTTAGGTACTTTAACAAAATTCAATATGTATTCTTTCCAAGCAAGCAAACAAATTTCAACTCAGCATCATTTTCACCTCTGGTTACCAACGACAGTGACCTTATTTATAATATATTAAAAAATAAATCAGCAGCCATTTCAAATGAAGTATCTGATACAAAATATAATACCAATTTAAACATGGTTCTGCATTACTCAGGGCAAGGCATTTCTAGTAGTCAAGCTAATCATGTAGCACTAGAGTTGAACATCTGATAAAGAAAGAAGTTAGGAATCCAGCACTACTATCTTGAGAAATACTACAATTACTGCAATGATAACTAGTTCAAATACTCTCCCTTTCAACTCTTGCAGCCAATCTTCCAAAGTGCTTGCTTGATCATCCTTGCCGGTGCAACTGCTGCCCCTCGAAACTGAAACCGAATTGATTGCCAGTTAGGCATTTTGTGAAATGGGAAACAAGAAGAAGAAAAGGTAACTAGAGGACTGTTATTTATATTTCCCTAACCTTGGATTTTAAGTTCAAAATGAGAATTCCATCAATGGTTGACGACTGAACTGAGTGCACATCTAAATGAAGATTGTTAATTTCATCCATGATATCTAGCAATATGTATTCCCTGTAAGCACATTTCAACTCAATCAAAACCTCCTTATCTCTCATGCTGACTTTCACATCCGAGGGTAGGCTATCTTCTTCCTCAGGCTCCGGATCTGTTCCGTACATGTCGCATACCTTCCTCTTGTTTACCCAGAGCTTCTTGCCATTGCCACTATTGTTGTCATAGTTGTCTGATATCTGCTCGGCCATGTCTAGGTGATTCCTTCTCGTTTTTGAGCAATAATCTTTGGAGTCCTTGCAAGATTCCAGTTCTTCTACTCTTGCTTCAAGCTCTTTTAAGTATCTAATCATGTCATCAAGGATTGCTGCTTTGTCAATCTGCATAAAAATTATCAAACACATCAGTCTGATGCTTCCTTTTTAAAGGAAGCCTAAGGAGGGAAAAGAAAAAAAGAGAACAAGAACAAGATTTTAGTTACCATCAAGTTTATTTTTGACAAAAGCCAGTTCAATTACCTTATCAACAGTTGGAATCATTGACTTGAGTACTAGAAACTTTTCATTCTCTCTTTGTTTGTCAGATAAGCCCTTGCATGTTTTGATACTTTCCGGCTTCCTATGCCAAACTTTTCCTCCATTTTCTTTGTGCAGTCCAAGAGAGTGACCACCATGCATCAATGGGACTGTAAGTAAAATTTTCTTTAACACATTCTGCCGTACTTGCGGCCTCTGACCATTAACTGCTTCTTTCTTCCAAGTGACAAAACTGGACTTGCAGCTACGGTTAGAGAAACAAGAATTTCCAATTGACTGGATTGAACTTCCCATTAGTAAACATAGAGTTCTTCTATAGTGCAAATCATCATTGGCTCCAAGATCCAACGAGCTCAATTTGGTGTGGTTGCCATCTTGAAGCTCTTTTAAATGAAGCTGGGTTACATTATTGTCCTTGGGAGAAGAGAAAGTTCTTTCTTCATTCATGAAAGCCTCTGATGTACAATTACTGGAATTTATAGAATCCAGAAAACCATTGCTAATTTCATCATCCATAAGATGCCAACTCTGAATATTAGAGGCCCCTTCATTTAAGTCTTCAAGCATGGAGTCTTCCGTGTGGTTATTGTGCTCGTATATATTAGAACAATCATCAGGAGAGTCCTTGGTTGATCCCCTGTGTGTATTTATATTCAATTCAACAATTCCCTCTTGACTGAGTATGATATCTTCAGTTGGAGTGTAAAGGTTCTCAAATAGTGCCAAGGGATCAACTGTGTCCTGGTTGGCTTGAACACATGCTGGGTCATTATCATCATCTGCACCAGGTAGAGTGGAGAAATATCTTTCACAGCAAACAGGCTTTGAGAAATCTAACAAGGAAGCCTTTACGTGCTGAATGAGATTGGGATCCTCAGCAACCTTTGAGGGGAAAAACAAGAAGAGATTGCAATCCCGCATATGTAGAGAAAATTAAACACAAAAAATTAGAAGCTCTTATTCCAGAAAGGAAATTACCAGTTCAGTTACACCCAACTCTATGACTCCATCAAGGTGGGGAAAACATACTACAGTCTGCATAATCAACACAGAAGCAATATCAAAATAAAAAAAAAAGTGCTAAAAATAAATAACATTTATGCTGTTGTGCTGCAAAATATATTTGGATACGACGCTCGCTCAATCAAGTAAGAGCTTATAAATGTTAGAAATTTTAATCCAGTAGACAAAGTCTCCCTCACTCATATTCTAGTAGATATGTATTTTTTTTTTTCTTTTGAAGAAAGCAACTTCATTACTCAAAAACGAACTAACAGGATGGAGAATCTTCCCTTACAGCAGATGAAACAAAATGAGGAAAATCCTCTAACCACAAAATAGAAGAGGGAGATAGCTGACAGCGTTTTGCTAGACAATGGGCAGCTTGGTTGCCGTTTCTAAGAATGAAAGACCATCGACACGATGAGAATTTCTTCTCCAAACGGCGACAATCATCAAGCAAACCACCTAACTCATTACAACAATCAAGCTCATTTAACAAACAGTCAATAACAAATTTGCAGTCCGGAGACTGATAAAGCTTAGTGCAAGTTTAAATCTACAAGTTTATGACCCAAGATACATATTATTGTTCAATCTTGGACATTGCCCTTTTTCCCTAGCCTCTAAACACATGCTAAGAAACTGTAAGGTTAGCAAACAATTTGAAAGCCAATGCAAAGGGCATGAAATGTGACTGTGCATAGAGTTTTTCATTTTCTGTAAACATAAGGGTTCTTACCTGAATAGACGCACTCTAAGGCCAGCAGCAATGGTGTCCAGTAAAGAAGAAGCATGTCCACAAAAAGAAAAGAAAAAAAAAAGTCAATTTGCCATTGTTTCATTTAATATGATATGGCTATTTCTCCTGCTGTAATTTGCAATTAAATGACATTAGCCAAGGAAAAACTAACCTTTGCAAGCAAAGAGCGAGAGAATACTTTACTATCAGCATAATGAGCATTGCACAACCAGATAGTTTCCTTATTTGTGAAAGCTTTTCCCGGCAAACTAAGCAACAATATTATAGAAAAATTATCATCTAACTACTATAGTGCACAATACTAGATTAAAGAGTAATTGAAAAAGAAAAGTTCCATTTAATGGAGGGAGAGAGATTAGATTATTACCTTTGACCAGGATTAAAAACAAAGGACATACAAACCAAGTAATACCACTCTGCATCAGAGAGATCCTCTGGAGATAATGCAGCAGTAGGCCTCTTAGCCTGCTGGTCAATTTCACCTTCAAGAAGAGACTCATAAAGTTCCCTCAATTGCTCACTTCTCTGCAACCCTATTTTGTCATTTTTAAGTTCCATAGCTGGTACAGTTTTCCTAGTCTTGATGTCTCCATTGTAGTACCCATCTACCCACTCCAGCAACCTTAACAATGCCAGATACATCATATGAGCTATAAATGAACAAATGTGTGTCAAAATCGCAAATTCCTAACATCATAAAACACATTCATCATATGCCAACTAGAATCTCTTATGGAGGAAATTCTATTGCAGCCTGCTCACGGATACTCCAATTTTTAAACTCAAAGTCTTCTTTAGACTTTTATAATCACAAGTTGAAATCTATAAAGAGCACTTTAAACCAACATGTGAGCAAAGAGGGGGAAGAAAAGAACTCCTATGCAAGTTGGAAGTAGAAATTTTGGGTTCTGAACAATGCTCAACTAACATCTGCAGGTACAATCAAATGAATTGACAAAATTATACAGGAAAATTAAAAATCAACTCAGCTGCTTCTTCAATCATATTTCAAGTACTAATAATTAAAAAATCTAGACAAAGAAGTGAAAAAGCAAGAACAGGATTGCTTTATATTTTTGTAGTTTGAAGGATTGAAAATGAGATGATTATATACCCTTGCTGCTCAGTTGACTGCGACCAGAAAATTGCATAGCTCCACTGAACACTCCTAACAGCAACAGCAAGCTGTTTCGTCAATTTCTCAGTCGCCATTTGCTGGCTTTGAGCAGCACCGGCCATTTCACGGCACATGGAAACCTGAATTAAACTGAAAAAAGAGAAATACCCAGATGGGAATTCGGTTTCAGCGCAGCAAAGCGAGCTGAAAAATCGAGATTTTGATTTTCAGAAGTAAATAAGCAACAAAAGTGGATCAAGCCATCTTGTTAGCCTTGAGCCTGGAGCAAATAGTACAGTTGGGTTTGGTTTCTGTGCCGAGATACAGAAAAGGAAATGGAAGATAGGAATTTGTATATGGGAAAAGCTGAATTTGGTGAATCAAAGACTTTCAAAAGATTGCGGACATGAACCACTGGACAGTTCTACTAAAATTCATGAATATTAAATGCACACTAATATTAAAAAGGACAAATATATTAATTTTTATCAAATGCGCACATGGACCTTTCTCAGGCCTTTTTTGTCTGGTAAATATGTTAAGTATTAATTTCTTATGTACGAATTTGCAATTGAGGGCTCTGTCACAAATTGGACCACACAATAAATTTTATTTTTTATGACCACACTAAACCTTTAATTTCGGCAAAAAATATATAAATATTTGGATAAGAGTTTATCAATTTGTGTGATATCAATGTATAAAAAAAAAAATCAAGGGTCGGATTCCGATTTCATCACGCCGTATTTCCTCCCTCCCCATACTTAAAAATGTGATTATAAAAAAATAGAGATTAATTAGGGAATTAATTTTAATCATTCACTCATACTTCAAATAATGTCGATTTTTATTAAAAGTTGTGTCTAAAATTAATAAATATTTGAAAATATTACGTGGATTCCACTTTATTAGTTTGATTTTTTAATGGAATTTATGATTTCAAGTACGATTAAAATTGAGCATTAAATCTATTCGAAAAAAATGATTAATCATCAAATTGTAAGATATTTTAATTTTAAAATTAAACTGAAAAGTGAGTAAAAACTTGCAATTAATCCAAAAATCAACTTGTAAATAAAATGATATATAGTGTTAAATATTAATTTTCTATTTATTCTACCTCATTACATCCAAAAAAAAGACTTTTTTTAATATTTTTTCAGCATTTACATTAATTACAGCCCATATTTAAATGGTTATGCTTGAATGAATCTAAATTCATCAAGATTAAGATGGAGCATTTTGTTAAAGAATACGTCACTTTAAACTTATTAATGACGCAAGATAATAAACGAACTGAACAATAAATGGTTTTTGTTTTATGTTTGTCCATTTCGACAAATTCCTAGTTTGTTTCGAAATACTTGTTTGTACATATTGGACAATACAATGCACTTAAATGATACTCATTGCAATAATTTTTTTAGAGTATTTTTATTTTATCATTACGTATAAACAAATTAATAGAATAAAAATATATAACTATAAAAAATTATAAAATAATATGTTAGTAAATTATAATGACTATTTTATAAATTGATGTCAATTAGTAAATTTTTTTATTTAGATAAAAAAATGGTCGTATTAAAAGAAAATTATATATATATATATATTTAGAATCCAAAGAATTAAAGAACCAAAAGCAAAGGCCACGTGCTGTTTGCAATACGTTGCTTTCCTGCTGACGTATTTATTTCCCACCAAAATCGGCGGCATTTTACGTGTCTTGTTTATTTTTCTACTCATACAATACAACCAAACCAAAATGTTTATAAATTCGAGATAATCGAATATATTATAGTGAAATATTTTTAATTTGGTTTGATTTTTTTTATTTGATTTTTTTAAGTTAAACTTATTTTGGTTGCTAATTTAAATAAATAAACTTAACATAATTTGGAATCTTAAACATCATAATATTAACAATATAATTATATATAATCTAAATTTTATAATAAAAAATACATTTGATTAAAAATATAAAAGAGAGTCATGAATTAATCCAATAATGCATCATTTAAATTATCTGAGAAAACTGAATTTAAATTAATAGTACTATACTTTGAGAAAGAAACAAAATTACTAATATAAAAATAAATCTTATTTCAAATTTCTAGATGGTTATTTTGCAGTTTTGTATTTAAAAAATTAAACTGAACTAAAATAATCAAGTCATTTTTTATTTAATTGTTAGCACGTGAAATAATAATATAATATAAATAAGGTGTTTGGAGATTTTTAATGAAATTAAGAATTAATATATAAATTTTTCATTAAACTATCATCATTTATCATATTTCTCCCTAATTATATGTTAAATTATCCCCTTAAAATTGTTGAAAATATTATATTAGCCACTCAAACTTTATTGAAATGTAAAATATGCATCCTATATTATTTAAAATATTAAATTACCTCCTAAAACTTGTTGAAAATATTAAATTATCTCTGTAACACCCGAAGAATTTCCGATCACGTGAATAGTACTTCCCGAGGTAAATAGTGCCACTCGGAGCCCACAGGGCCCATAAAATTTTTTCTTCATCATTGGAAAGTATTATTTATAACGAATCTGGTGTTATAATTTGGGCTAAAATTGAGGTCAAATAAGTCTCCAAAAAGGAAAAAATAAAATAATTAACTGGACCGATATAGTTGACTGAAAACTTTGACTGGCTTAAAAATATTCCCTGGACTTCATAAAATTATTCCGATTATACCAATTGACTATAAATTATGTATATGAATTTTAGGAATGATAAAATAATTTTTTTGAAAACTTTTAAAATTCAACTTTCGGACTGATTAAAATTTACATTCGGGGCTAATTTGATATCAAAACGACCTCGGATTGACCCGAAATTTTAAGTATGGCCTAATTAACATTTTTAGAAATTATTGGTATAATTTTTATCAAAAATTGACAAATAAAAGTGTATTGACCAATTAAATGGTGACATATGGCATTGGACCCACCTAGAACTTTATTGTTTTTGTCCTAAAGTGGGTAGCCAATTAATTTGAATTAAGAGATTTTTATCTCTTGAGTTGGACGACCAAAAGGCCATTTCTTTTCCTCTTTGTCGTGGTTCATCTTCTTCTTCTTCTCCTCCTTTATTTCTTTGTTTTCTAATTTAAATTTACAAATTTCTCAACCCTCATCTAAAATTAAATTGTCTAATCTTGCTTCCCTTCACCTTTGATTGCTTTGGGTGGTGAAAGAAGGTGAATAAAGTCTAATTCTTCAAGTGGTTAAATTGGTGAGTTGGGAAAAATTTAGTTTTATTTGATAGTTAGAGTAATTAAGTGTTAATTATAGTATTGTGAGTATTATTTGAGCAAAAATTTGACTTAATCTATGGTGATTTTTGTAATGGCCTCAACACCGGTATGGCCGTGAACAGTAAATTCCGATGGTGAATAGCGCATCCGGACCGTAAAACGGACCCGAAAGTGAAATATATTTTATTTCACCATCAGAAAGTATTGGTCATGGTGAGTCCGGGGTTGAAATTTGAAGTGAAATCGAGGTCAAATAGGCCTCCGAAAGTCAAAAATACGAAAAAGGTAGCGAGTCAATTTGCCTGGTAGGAAAGGTGACTTGATTTTGTATAAATTTTTAAAAATAGCAAATGAACTCCAAAAATTTCCATATTTTGTAGATCTTCATGAAATTTCATGTAGAATATTTTGGTATAAAGAAATGAATTTTTCGGCTATGTCGACAGTTGTCGAATCGAACCAGTTTGGTTGAATCAGACCAGTAACGGACTCCGATTGAGCCAAAATTTTGCGTACTACCTAATTTTGATGTGATAAGAATTATGGAATCAAAATTGAAGTGATTTGGAGTAAGAAAAGATGAGAAATCAAATTGGGCTTGAATTAGGTAGTTAATGGGCCTTAATTATTTAATTAAGCCCAATTGCCAACCCAAGCCCAATTCACCCATTTAGAAGGCCTATATATAGTGTGAATTTTCTGGAACAAGCCAGCAAGTCATCTTCCTCCTTATCTCCTCTTCTTGGCCGAACTCCCCTCACCATTGTTGCTTGAGTTTTTCTTCTTTTCTCTCTCCATTTCACACTAAATCAAGCCACCCAATAGTAATTTTTGCCTCTCTAGTTAAGTTTTATGACCTCCTCTCTTCAAATCAAGGAAGAAAATCAAGGAAAATTAGGAGAGAGAGTTTAGGGTTTCATTTGAGGTAAGTGAAACCAAGGGGTTTAAATTCTTTCTTTGGTGCCTACTTATATTTTTGGGTGCTTAGACTTCATTTATGATGTTATTTTTAGCATTTGAGGTTGAAAAACTAGAGTTTTAATGGCTTGAAATTTTGGTTCTCTTAGGGAATCAAGGAGAAGTTCAAGCTTCCAAAGCTAAAGGCAAGGAAAAGGAAACTTAGGCATCCTAGAGCAAGAAAGGAAGGTTAGTGACTAATAAATCTTAGTAATTTCTTTGATTCCAATTAAGTAACCTTTATGTAAGTTAGGGTTAAAGTGATAAAATGGCGATTAAATGAAAATTAATGATGAAATAGTGTAACTAGACCTTAAATAAGTATGTTTAAATGCCTAAATGATTTATTGAATAATTGTATGGCATACTTACCTTGATGGCCGAATTGTACCCTAAGGTAAACCTAAGTGTATTTTATGAATTATGATGAATTTAAGCTTTTAAATGATATTAGAAATGAAATAATATGCTTAGGAATTTTTATGAAATTTATTGAAATTAAATGAATATTTTAGAGAATAATTTCAATTATGTAAGTAATGGAAATATGGAATTAATATGAAATAATGTGCAATTTGATGAGAAAGTGAATGATTTTGGTGAATTATGGTAGAATAATTCACAACCTATGTAAAAGAATGGAAAGAAATAAATATGAGTATTTTAGAGTAATGAAATAATGAAAAAAAAATTAAAGTTTGATTGCACTTTTTATGAAGTTATGCCCTTAGAATTAGTCTGGCAGTAAAAGCCTAGCTCAGGATATAATTGACTAGCCATAGGGATATCTGTACCGCGGTTCAAGTCACGGCGACTTGCTTAGTTATGGTAGGATCACTGATCGCCATAGCTTCTGTTTGTACCTGGTATTTGTTACGTGGAAAAATGGTCGTTGAGATCATTTTTCAGTCTTTATGTGGCCCATGGGGGTCCACGTCCCGAGTATCCAGTCTGAGAATTTCTGTCGGTACTGTGCTAGGGGCATGAAATGAAATGAGAGTGATAATAAGTTAAAAGAAATGAAAAGAATGATAAAAATGAAGTTTAAAGTGAAAAAAGGGCTTAAACGAAAGAAAATGAAAGTTCAGGGGCAAAATGATAATTTTGCCAAAATGGATAATTAATAAGTAAACCTAAGTGAGAAATGGTTAACAAGGGCAAAATAGTAATTTTGGAAACCTAACAGTGTTAATAAGATAAAATTTTATGATACAGGGACTAAACTGTAATTTTACCCAAAAGTAGTAAAGTAAATAATAAATGACAAATAATGGTGAAACTTGTGTAATGAAAATGAAAATAAATGACTATAATGGCAAAATCGTAAATATTAAGACAAAGAGGACATTTTTGGAATTTAGCGCAATTTCGAGGACTAAAAAGGAAAATTTGTCAGTAGTTATGAAATAAATGAGAAAAATGTGTAAATGATGTGAAAAATAATTGTTTTCACTTGAACTTGATGAAAAATGCTTAATTGTATTTAATTAGAATTTAATTGATTAGATAAAGTATAATAAATAAATAAATATTGCAAAGAAAGTATTAGGATTGTTAGTCACCACTGGACATAGTTTATGCTCAGCATGTAGTTTCTATTGCATGCAGGTACAGAGCTGGAGGAGCGGTGATGCACGGATGGAAGGAAAAGAAATTATGTAGGTTTTGGTATGTATATAAATGACTGATATGTATAAGTATTTGGGACATGTAAAAATATGTAAACATATATATGTGGTTGTGGATATGGTTTATTTTGAGTGGTTGGATATTTGATGGAAGTTTTGAAGGTTGAAATGATTGTTTTAAAAGTGTTGTGCCTCTGAGAGACTGTGTCTTGTCTGGTTTTTTAGGAGGCTAGTTAAAATACAGCCGTTATATTGTCGAAATTTTATTATGTAAATAGTAACCCGGGACAGTTATAGATCATCGATCACCTAAGTATACTGGTATTACTGAATCTGGGTGCTATTTAAAAGAAAAACAAATTTCGGTTTGCGTGCACTGTTCCGTATGATCGGAGTGATAAGAGTGTTACAATTTTGGCCATGGAATTGCTGCCAATTGAAGAGCAAGGAGAGGGAAGCAAACCAACCAAAAATAAGGGGAAAGACAAAGTTGTTGTGTGATTTTGTAAGTGAATAATTTTAAACCCTTTAATTTCACAATATATATGTTGTATATATAATTAGAGAAAATTTAGGTTAATTATTAATTACGAATTAATTATGAAATTAGACTTAGAATTGTGCAATTAGAAGATAAATTAGTGAAATTATGGTATTTAATTAAAATTTAGACAAGTTAAATTTTAGGAAAAATTTCGGTTACAAAAAAAATAGGGACTAAAATGAAATTTTCTGGATTAAATTGAAATAAATGAAAAATAGATGATTTTATGTTTAGTGTGATTAATTTGAGTAGAAAATATAATTTATAAGGAAATTCGAATAAGGTAACCGAATAGGGACCTTAAGAAAATTTGTGAAATTTTGAGATATAAATCGAAATAAATGCAAAATAGAATATAATTAATTTATATGACATGTGAGAAGCATGTATTGAAAAAGAAAGTAATAAATAAAATAAATAAATAAATAAAATAATGATAATTGAATTGTATTATTTTAATTGAACAACTGGTATAATTGAAATATTGAGACTGTTTTTAATAATGAAAACTAATTATTACCATGAATCGGTAATGATGCATTATTGTAAATTGTGTTAAATTGTAATTGTATTTTGCCCTTAGTATTATGTGTGAAATCAGAAATTAGGATGTACATGGTTAGCCATAGGGACATTTCTGTAATCGCGGGTAGCAAGTCATGGCGACTTGCATAGTGGTAATATTGATATGATTTCACGTCTGTATTGGAGTGTTTGGGAAAAATGAAAAAGAAAGAAAGGAAAAAAAATAATAATATGTGTGTAATTGATACTATCGGAGTACTGAGACCTATAGGATCCGTAGTTCCGCTCATCCTAATTAGTGATATATTTCCATGCTATACTATGGGCAAGAGATTTAAAATACTGTATTGACTAAAATATAAAAAGATACTGTATGAGTACGACAAACATATGAAAATACTGTATTGACTAAAATATAGAAAGATACTATATGAGTACGACAAACGTATGAAAATACTGTATTGACTAAAATATAAAAAGATACTGTATGAGTACGAAAAACGTATAAAATACTGTATTGACTAAAATATAAAAAGATACTGTATGAATACGACAAACGTATGAAAATACTGTATTGACTAAAATATAAAAAGATACTGTATGAGTATGACAAACGTATGAAAATATTGTATTGACTAAAGCATAAAAAGATATTGTATGAGTAAAAATGTAAAACTTGAAAAGTGAGAATAAATTACTGTTTGGATAAAAGTGTACTGAAAAAAAGGGAAAAGCCTAAAAGAATTGATAAACAAAGAAATTAGGACAGAAGTACATATTTAAAACTTTAGGGACTAAAGTGAAATTTTATCCCTATAGTGTAAAATTCAAATTTAAAGCGATAAAATTTGAGAATAAAACTTGAAAAGCTATAATCGAAAACGAATTTCTCAAGTAAGGGCAAAATAGTAATTTTATAAAAAAAGTAAAATTTAGAATTAAATTGAAAAATTTGTATAATAATGAAATTAACTGATGAAAAAGATATAATGAAGTAAAATTCTGAATAATATGTGAATGAACTGTAGTGAAATTCTGGGGTTTTAAGTTTATGTTTACCACTAAGTACTTTTTTATTTAGCGTGTGGTTTTGTACTGCACGCAGGAAACAGAAACTGAGTTTGTGCTGGAAGAAAATCAGTATTAGAAGGATCCAGCATTTTTGTGTAGACTGTACATATAGATGTTGCCTTATAGGACAACATGACTAGTTTTTGAACTGTATATAGTTTTGGACTTATACATATATTATGTACTGTATATATGTATGGTTATATGTAAAATTATTGAAAATGACTGTTGTTCTGTATTTGGCTGATCTTGTAGAGTATATATTTAGATTGTGGAGGTTGGGTTGGATATTGTGAACCTTTTGGGATTGTTTTGTGGCTATTGCAGGAAGGCAGACTTTGAATTTCAGCCGTTATGCTGCCCGAATTTTTATAGATTAATTAATAAGATATTTTAAAACGTGAAACCCAAGACTTAATGGTTAAAATATTGAATGCTACCGATGGATAATTTAATAATAATTTATGGACCACCATATTGTAGTGTGACACCGGTATTCAGACCAATGTCCGGCTATCGGGTGTTACAATCTCACTCTTGCTGTTTTGGCAATATTTTTCAAGCGCTTTTTGTGAACTGATATGTGTCTTACAGGAAGATAATCTGATATTTTCAACAAGTTCAAAAGGTAATCTGATATGTAATTAGTTTAGGAGAAAAATACGATAAATGGTGATAGTTTAAAGGAAAATTTATATATTAGCCCTAAAATTAATGTTATAGCTAATCCATTTAATTGTGTTTATTTTTAATTTTTTTTAAAATTTGATACAGAATAATATCGTGCATTAAATGTAATATATTATATTATATGTCAATACATACAAATTTACACCAAATACTATATATAATAATATAAATTAATATAATTATATATTAATTTTATACAGACTAATACAATAAAACTGTATAAAATTATAAATGAACCTAAATTGTTTTATAAACTTCAAAGTAAACAATGGTAAGGAAGAAAGGGCCCGTGACGGAGGCTACAGACTGCTATCTTTTGATTTTATATATTTATTTTATTGCTACAATCATAACTCTCCTTGTTTGGCATCCATCAAATTTAGCCATAGTAAGTTAGGTCGCCCCTCAAATCCAATGTTCTGTCAAAAGAAAATACTTTGTCATTTTTCGAAAAAATAAAGACACATTATCTACTGAACAACCACGGGTTTGCATCTTCATTGGATGGAAGTGTTTTTTTTATCTCATAAATATTTCATCGGCTTCATCGTAACTCATACTAATTGCTTTGTTTCTATGGACTGATTTTTAAACTATCACGTGATTTTGACAGCGATGATACTCCACCAAGTATGGAGTAATGCCATTCAAATTACTTGGAAAGAATACAGTGTAACAATGAATAATTTGGCAAAAACAAAAAAAAAAGGCTGGCCATTTGAATTTTAGTCTTGACTTCTTTCTAGTGAAAAATACTTTTCATTTTGTACCTCACAAATAATTTATTGGGTTGGGTCCAATCATAAATTAATTTGTCACAGTAAAATAAACGACAAATACTAGTCCTGCATTTCACAAAGAGCCATGCAAATTGCTAAAGAAAAATAATTCACGTATGGACCAAATTAAAATAGATCGTGTTTTAATTTATACTTGGTGCATTAAACAATTATAAACGTTGCTCATTTTGCCTTTTATTTTTTTTGCTGTTAAATCTTTTGAATTTTTAGTTTTCACAAATAATAAATTTTTAAATGTTAATGTGAAAATGAAAAAAGAAGCACGCATAATTTTTTTTTTCTTATATAAATCTAATTATATGTACTTATTCTTTTTATTGGAAGAGAAAGCTTACATCAGCATTTAGGAATCCATTTAACATAAATTTATAGTTTAGATTTCAGACTCATAAATGGCTATTCATAGAGCTGGAAAAAATTTTGAATAGTGATATTGAATAGTTGGTTTAATATGAAACAAATATGGCTTATTATATAGGAAATAAAGATTTGACGGTAACGTGTGTTAGATAATCTCGTCGTATTAAGAAAAGATCACGTCCGATTAGATGGTCTTCTTTAATGTGTCCAGCCAACCGGCTTAGAGAGGTTTTCGTGAGTTTTTTAGTTATAGATCACTTGATTGCGAGTCTTATAGTTTAAAAATTTCTGAATATTATCGTGACTGAAATTACAAAGTTAATATATAATTAAACCATTAATTTATAAATCCAGTTAATAACACGTCGTAAAATGTGTATTTACCGGCAATGGTAAATTCTAGAGGCTGACAATGATAATAATTCTACAACTTTCTCGTCGGGATTCATTTGCTATTACTATAATAATATTTAAAAAAAATAAAAATAAAAAACTTATAATTTGAGGGTGATTGCAATGAGTATTCTTTTTATTAGAATAGTAAATATTCTTTTTTACTATTGTTTGTCATCGGAAATATTTTCATTCTTTATGAGTTGATTATAAAGAAAATTTTGGAAGGTCGGAATTAGATGCGAAACACAGAGTTGCTGTCTCCGTACTGCACGTGATCGGAATTTTTGGAGCAATGGGGCTGTAAATTTGGACGCACTTGTTTTTAGGAATGTGCAAAAACAAACTAAATGAATTTTGATTTATTTAATTCGATTATTTTAATTTTTGGTTCGTTCGATTTTAAAATAAAATAAAAAATCAAATTAATCAATTCGATTCTATTCTTAAAATAAAAAAATCAAAAGAATCAAACCGATCGAAATTTTAATACATATATATTTTTGAATAGTAAATTTTCAGAATATAAAATGTGCTCAGTAATGTGAAATACGGTAAAAACTATAACAAAATTTCAAGATCCCAAGTTTAAACCTCAAAGAGGCACATATTTTGCAGCTTTTTCTTTTTTTTTTTTTTACTTTAATTTTTTTTTGTTTTCTCAATTTTTTTTATTCTACAAAAATTTAATTCATTTTTTTTACTCTATAAAAATCTAATTTACTAATTTTTTTCTACTTTTATTTATTTTTTTTATTTTAATCTTTTTTGTTTTCTCAAATTTTTTTTATTCTTATATATGAACAATTTTTCTATTATATCTTTTATTAGCTAATTTGTTATTATATTTTTATTGTTTAATTAGTAATGATATTTTGAGAAAAATAACATGTACCACTAGCATTAAATCATTGTTATTTTTTAAAATCATCATAATATTTATTTAATAATCGGAGAAAAAATTTTTCTAAGAATTATTAATTTAATTAATAATTGAGTATATGTGTATTTTTTCGCTATACTATTTATGTCATTATGCTAAATAGATTTGTTTTCTTTTTTTTTTTTAATTTTATTTATGATATATCATTTTCTTTGTTTTATTGAGTATCAAACTATTAGAATTTTTTTTGGTTACAAGAAAAGAAGAATATTTAATTATAATTATATACGTCGCTTTATAAAGCGGAATTTAATACCTTTTATACCTTAAATGGAATGTTTGGCATCCTTTGATATTTAAAAAAAAAATTGAAGAAAATGAACATATTCAAATTTAATTTGTATTGTTGCAACTTCTGAATAAAAACATTAAAAATGTTTTTATTAATTTAACAACCAAACCTATAGTCTATGAGTTTGGTAATCACATTGGATTCTAACTAATAACTCTATGGTGGACCACAATTAGTGTAGAAAATTGAAATGTAACTATATATTTTTTATATAGTATTTTAAAACGGACTATCAATTGAGATTTTAAGTGATTATCACATGTATTTTTTAAAATATTATTTTAGTAGTATATTTTTGTAATATAATTTTGATTAGTATTTATTATAGACATAATATAATAAATTTATGTATATTATTTTAATTTTAGTTATTTTAAATAATTTTATTTTGTTGAATATAAATTAATTTAATTTATGAACTTATATAAGTTAAAAGTTCAATAAAAATAAGCACATATTGATTCAAAACCGATTAGACCGAGCCGAACGAAATTAATTCGGTCCATTCAGTTTCAGTTCTAAAAATTTCGATTTTCGATTCAGTTCTTTTAATTTGAAAAGTTTGATTTTCGATCTATTCGATTCGGTTCAAAACCGATCATTTGCACACCCCTACTTGTTTGCATTTACTTCTCTCTCTTTTTTTTTTTTTAAAAAAAAACAAATGATTTCAAAAAACGTTGATTAATTTTTCCTACTTTTATAAAAGAAAGCGACCTTAGTATCTTCCCATGTGCATGGAGGAATTACTATTGTCTATTATTATTGCTGCTGCTAGTGTACTAGTTTACGACGGTCCCAGTCAGAGCAGTAATATATTATGGTCATTGCCCCATTAATGTATTAAAAATTTTCGATTTCTATCATTATAAATCTATGAAAATTTAAATATCTTATTCTTCTATTATTTCTTCAGACATTCCAATAATATATTGGCCTAGATTTAAAGAGATATCTCGAGTTATTGTCTTTTTATCCTCTCCCTTCAATCTTTTTATTAAAAAAAAAAAGTTCGATTATTCGTGCTTAAGTATATGGGCTGGGCCCGTAAGCTTATTATGTTTCGGTAACAAGGGCCATTTCGGCTAGAATCTTTAACGGCCCATTAAACTTCTAAAGCGCTGGAAGTCGATATTAACCCACGTGACCTCGCACCTAACAGGCTTAAAAAGCTGCGTGATTCGTCGGTTATTCATCTCGTATCCATAGCTCTTCCTTTCCCGGGGTACCTTTCCCCGCCACTCTCTCTCTCACTGTCTGTTTGGTTCCCCAGAAACCGCGGGAAATTGGCTGGTGTGAGAAGGAGTGAGAAAACAGAAAAGCAATCTCAATTCTAGCTTACGCTGTTCAAATACTACGACTTCATCTATAAAAGTTCTCTCGGGAATGCAGCTAACGGTCTCATAGGATAGGAGAGGTTTCCTCCGCTCGGCTCTTGTATATTTGAGAGAGAAATCAAAATGGCGGTTTCTTCTATTCAGCTTTTACACTGCTTGAGGCTGTCCAATGTGGCCTCCAATGCAATCGCGCATTCGGCATTATCATGTAATCAATTATCTGCAGCTTCCGTGAGGAGACATCGCCGCTGGTCGTCGGACTGTAACATGTACCGTTTAGGGCGGGACTTGGTTTCCTTTTGTGACCGTTCTCTAATTTTGGCTGCGGTGAGAAATGGAGTACGCAGTGCTGAGGGTGATCCTCTTCTCGGCGATGGCCAATCGATGGATTCTATGGATGACGTGATTGAGAAGGTCAGAGAAATTTCGCTTAATATAGTAGGAATAGTGAAAAATAATGCTTAGAAAATCCATTCATATAGCTAGGGATGCTATGCTAATTTGAAGGTTATTTATTTATTTATTATAGGTAGTTTACACACCTCCACGAGTGCCGGAACGTGATTTTACTGGTACAGCTTATGTTCCTGTTTACGTGATGTTGCCAGTGAGTTTCCTCATTCTGTTACTATTCTTGTTCATACTATTTGATTGGATTCTTTTTCACTATACTTCTGGTATCTTCCTTATGAAATGAGTTTGTTGCTC
Source organism: Excoecaria agallocha (assembly GCA_037975025.1). NCBI lineage: Eukaryota > Viridiplantae > Streptophyta > Magnoliopsida > Malpighiales > Euphorbiaceae > Excoecaria > Excoecaria agallocha. The sequence goes on along the minus strand of CM075806.1, from coordinate 66,325,469 downwards.
GAACGGAACCATATTATTGGGGTATCTTCTATGTACTGAATTTTTATATCCTATGAAAATACGAGATTATTTATTGCATTTCAGTGCTTGACTCTGAATTGTGTACAATTTATTTCCGGTTTCTTATTACGGGGGAAACCGCAGCTGGGCGTCATCAATATGGATTCTGAGTTGGTTGATCCTGAGGGTCTTCAGAATGAACTAAAGATCCTGAAATCTGCTAATGTTGATGGTGTTATGGTTGACTGCTGGTGGGGAATAGTTGAAGGTCATGCTCCACAAGTATATAACTGGAGTGGCTACAAGCGGCTCTTTGATATTGTACGAGAACTTAAGCTTAAGTTGCAGGTGAGTTTATGTCTATTTCAATAATACTGTGATGCTTGATTGAGTATATTGTACCAGTGCCCTTAAGTTTGCGCTTGATATTTTGGTTTCCTTTCTCCCTTTTTGGTGCTTTTGTTTTATAGTCTTTTTATAGAAATGCTGAGACATTCTCTCACCGTGTTTTCTACCAATACCATGCTACCTGTGTTCCTAGCTTTATAGAGATGTGAAACATTCTCTTACTGTGTTTTCTGCCAACGTCATCCTATCCGTGTTCATAGCTTACTATTGATTTGACTAGCAACCACAAAAGCCAGTATGCATTCTTTTATGTATAGCATTTTACGCGATTAATGTCTGAAATTCTTCACAAAAATTATGTTAGTTGATTTAAGTTTTTCAGTTTGGTGCATTAAAAGTATAGATATTGAGATGTTTCCCCATGGATTTATGGTCTTATCTATCCCCTTCGATGTCTTGAGAATTAACTTTATATCTTGAAAGTGTACTTATGGTTTTCACATTGGAAAACAGTTTAATTTCGAATCCGGGAACAAGTAATTTGTTATGTCGTTGTATCTATTTCCCCTTCCATTCTCTGTTCAACCTTGAAGAACCTCTTATCAGTTAGCTGGACATAAGACTAAAAGAATCACCAATCGTGTCCTCTAATTGCCATTCGTATCATGATATTGGAGTTTTTGTTATTGGAATATAAACATAACTTTCAGCATACAATTCATTCAAAAGTCAAAGTGTGTTGTTCTTATCCTAATGTGGCTTCAGGTTGTTATGTCATTTCATGAATGTGGAGGCAATGTTGGTGATGATGTGCATATTCCACTGCCTTGCTGGGTGACAGAAATTGGTCAAACAAATCCTGACATTTACTTCACGGATAGAGAGGGACGGCGAAATGCAGAATGCCTGACCTGGGGAATTGACAAAGAAAGAGTTTTGAAAGGCCGGACTGCTGTTGAGGTACTGCATTATTCACCACAGTAGATATTTGTGATCTATTTAGGCCATTATCTAAGATAAAAGCTTGAAATAATCAATCCTTGCTGTATTTCCCTGCTTTTCTGCATCGTTTCCTTGAACATAGAAGATATGGTGCTCTATAAAAATTTTTGTAAATTTATATAAACTGAGGGAACATCCTAATTCCACCCAGTAGTGTCTACAGAAAAACTTTCTTTTACAGTACTTGATAACTTGTGGCTAAGGTTTTGATGGATATGCTATCAAGAATTCTCTCTAAACCTCTCTCTTCTGATATTATCATGTTTTTGATGTGTATAACTAGAAGTGAAATTGCATGATTCTGAATTATAAATGTCTTGCTTTATAAAATAAGTGCAGGTTTACTTTGACTATATGAGAAGCTTTCGGGTAGAATTTGATGAGTTTTTTGAAGATGGAGTAATCTCTGAGATCGAATTTGGATTAGGTCCTTGCGGAGAATTACGCTATCCCTCCTATCCTGCAAAGCATGGATGGAGATATCCTGGTATAGGTGAATTCCAGGTATTTCTCAAATAACTGGTAAATATTTTAGCTTACTTCACTATACAGAAGTTTGATGTTAGATATTATTAATATAATGATGATATCCACAATATTTAGTTTATTGTTCTTTAGGTCATCTGATAGTTATATGCTATCCACTACAATCTTGTCAGTTGTTGTTACAATGGTGATATCGTTCTCCATATTGATACAACATTTTTCAGCTCAGTGTTATGATAAATACTTGATGAAGAGTCTGAGCAAGGCAGCAGAAGCGAGGGGACACTCATTTTGGGCTAGAGGTCCAGATAATGCTGGTTCTTATAATGCTACACCGCATGAGACAGGGTTTTTCCGTGATGGAGGTGATTATGATAGCTACTATGGGAGGTTCTTTCTGAATTGGTATTCTCGAGTTTTAATTGACCATGGTGATCGGGTGCTTGCTCTGGCCAATCTAGCTTTTGAAGGCACATGTCTTTCTGCAAAGGTGGGTATCTTTTTTTGGAGTCCTATTCTTTGATGGAGAAATGAACTTCCTTTTCAATTGATCATTGCAGTCAAAATGTTTCGGTATTTAAATTACAAAGCGGTGAAAGATCATAAATAAAATTTACTATACATCTAATGTGTGTAGATATACACACACATATATAAAAGTTAGGCTATAGAGAGGCTTCACAAAAGTTTGCCATGTGTACAAACTCATCCACTTGCAACATGTACCTAGATTAATCTTTTGTTTAATTGAGTTTTGCCACATATGCAACCTATTGTCTTCAATTTTTCACATACCATTTCAATTTTCCTCTGAACATGGCATGCCTTCATCCGTTGCCAATAAGCACTGTTTTGCCCTCGATAAATTCCTAAGACATCAAACCACCCTCTGGCACTTTCTATTATAATCCCACCTTTCATTTTTCTTTTTGTTTTGCACTGAATTTTTCCCTTTCTTTTTTGTCTGATTTCTTTTATTACTTACCGCAGGTTTGCTCTTTTCTTCCAAACTTCATGTGCTATTCTTCATAAGTTAACTAAAGATGAAAATTTTCTATGCTGAGGATTTTTTTTTTCTATATTTGCAATTGACAAGCAGGTATCAGGTATTCATTGGTGGTACAAGACAGCTAGTCATGCTGCTGAATTGACTGCTGGGTTCTACAACCCTTCAAACCGTGATGGCTATGCTGCAATTGCAGCAATGCTGAGTAAGCATGGGGTTGGTCTCAATCACCTGTGTTGAAATGCGCACCTTGGATCAGAATGAGGACTTCCGGAGGCACTAGCAGATCCTGAGGGATTAGTTTGGCAGGTAACAAATGCAGAAATATGGGTTGCTATCTTACTTTCCAGTGTAATTAGTCTTAATGGTGTGAGCGAAGATAAGAGAATATCTCTGTTACTTGAAAGTGAAGACAAGGGGCTTGTATTGGAAATTTTTTTCACTCAAGTTCCTTGTAATTTGCATTCAAAATTTCATAAAACAATGTCCTTGGAGTGGACAATTCGTTGCGAGTTATTTTTGAGAAATTTGGACTCTATTAAATTCCCAAGCGCTCTTATTCTTTTCCTTTCTAAACTTCAGGTGCTGAATGCTGCATGGGATGCTGGCATACCAGTTGCTAGTGAAAATGCTCTTCCTTGCTATGACAGAGAGGGTTATAACAAGATACTAGAAAATGCCAAGCCCTGGAATGATCCAGATGGTAGGCATTTATCAGTTTTTACTTATCTCAGGCTCAGTTCAGCGCTACTGGAGAAGCACAATTACATGGAGTTTGAACGATTTGTCAAGAGAATGCATGGTAATCTCTCTCTTTTACACACCCACCCACCCACCCACCCACCTGTATTTAGTTCTTGGTATAATTGATGAAAAAAAATTATCTATTTACATGCTGTATATTGTATGTCAAGTTCATTTGTAGTTCCACTTTTGGCTTGGCAGTAAAAGTTTTGGAAAGTCACATTTCAGATCTGTTCTTGCAAGATTATGATGGGTACTCTTGTCATGTCACATTTTGCATGTGTCCACTAGCTATTACTTTTCTGGCAATTCCATGTGATTACTCTCCACATGTCCACTAGCCTCGTTGTTTTCCATAGCCTAAACATATAGTAACTAATTGTTACCTATTCAAGATAGTTCTGATCGCATGTAATATATGAATAATGAAAAAAAAAAATTTCCTTCAACCAATCAAATTATAATAAATATATGTTCTACAATCATAAAAGCATTCAAAGGCCTTGTTTGTAGTTAATGGGAAAGATGCAGTCATGTGTGCCTGTACAATTCTATAGGACTTGTATTGAGAAAGGCTTTGGCCTTTCTCGCCGATTTATAATATCTACAGACATTTGTGATCCATGCCCATCTGTAATGCATGGGTGACGGTATGGGTGACTTTTTCCCTCTACTTCCATTTGGAAGAAAAATCTGTGGGTTATTTTGCCATGTGATACTAAAATGTGACTTCTCGAGAGGTTAGGAAATGTTATTAATCTATTCATTTTTGTCTTGGCTACAGTCCATGGAGGATCATAGAGTCTAATTTTTAACCATTGAGTCGTGTAATAGTGCACGATTTTACATGATTCGACAGTTATTGTCCTCCTTGGATGACCATAACCTCGCTCTTCTTTTTCGTAAAAATTTATCGCTCTAGATTAGATGTCAGTAAGTGCATAGGGCAAATTGTCTTTTTCCTTTCTACAAGTCATTTATTTGAAAGAGGGCACTAGTTTTGCTTTCTCTCTCTCTCTCTCTCAGAAAATTCCTCTCTCTAATCTAAACAAATAGAACTGGAAAATATATTTTTATACGCACATACACATTTTTGAGTTGCACTTATGAGTTGACAATTTTTGTTATGTTCAATTTCAGGGGAAGCAGTTGAGAATTCAATCTAATCTGAGCGGAAATCAACGTGGACCACAATTGATGGAATAATGAGGTTCCTATCCGTGATTTAAAGTGTTCCTATGCAATAAGATATTGCTCCTGTGTTTGTATGTAAAATCCAATGCAATATGATAAAATGCAGTAGAGTCTAATATAATTAGCCAACTTGTTTAAATATATATAGCTGCAAATGTCTTTTTTTTTTTTTCATATCTTGATGGACTGAAAAGAGGAAAAGAAAGAAAATAGGTTGGGAAGGAAGTTGTGGCTATGTGCCTTTTCTGAAAAATGTTATAATATAATTGCTATTGCAGGAATGAGAAAGTCCCCTATCCTTTGCATATATATAATTTTGCATATTGAAGCCATAAAGACTAACTGAGGATGGCGATGAGGTGCTCAGCTTCTGAGGAGCTTGTTCGAGAGGTAAAGGAGACATTTAATATTTGATTCTTGTTTTAATGATTTGGCGAAACCCTGTGAATGAGGTTCAAAGAGACGTTTTCTGTTTTCTGTTTGCTTTAGTAATTAGCTTAACTAATGTGAGGATATCCGTTTTTACCCGCTAGGCCTTTATGAAGACATTCTCATGAAACTTTCAAAGGTGAAAGAATGTAGGAGATTATTTGCTGTGCATTTCTACAAGAAAAGCCTGATGAAAGGGAAATAATGGAATATGTTTCCCTTTTCTACAAAAATTTCTTGCATATGAAAGAAACTGTAGGATTTTGAATTCGAAAGGTGTTGATTTGAAGGCATATTGCATACCTTCCTGTTGAAAATTCTAGTCTTTAACTCGTAATTAATAATTTCAATTCGAACTAGATTCCACTTATCCGACCATGCGTACATAGGGATGATTGTGTAGAACGTAGATGTTCTTATTTGTGTGATGTAAAATCCATTCACACTGGAATTTAGTTCCATACTCGTGAATATCTGAAATCATTTGTTTCTCGACATGTATAAGATTATATGACTGAAATTATATCTACCTATGCTCGTAGATGTGAGATGTCTGAAAGTATTTTTGTACTAAAATCAAAATTTCTTTATGAATTACAGTATACGCTTTGCTCACTTCATGACACAGATCTAGTGTAAACAAGATATTTTTATACTTGACGTTTAGCTCATTAACAGTACTCGGGGGCTATTAATAATTTTATTAATATCAGTTAATCATTATATCAGTTTTAATTTTAAATAATTTTTTGAAATAATTTATCATTTAACCATTAAAGTTTTTAACATATAAATTTAATAAATTATACAAATTTTATGTTTATTTTTAATTGCTAAAAATGTTTTAAAAATGGACACCATAAATCAAATATGATATTCATTAAAAAAATCAAAGCAAAAATAAAATTTTTATAATAAGTTACAAGAATTGAATATTGAACATGAAACTAACCATGGAATATCTATCAATAATTTTAATATTTATTTATTGTAAATATATATTATAATAATATTTTAATTTGTTTTGAAGAAGAAATGAAAGTAAAAAACAAAAACTAGCTAGAAACTAATCTAGTAAATCTGCAACCCACGGCATCACTAATTAAGCCTCAAACTAGCTAGAAATTATCAGTTCAGTTAATCTAAAATCAATTCAATTTAGAATTGATTTTTTAGTTGATCAAAGATTCGATTTTTTCAACTCTAATTAACACTATAGTTACATGTGGTGAAACTTAATTTCTTTTAACTAAGGAAATGAGAAGAAAAGAAGTGAATTTTGATTTTCCTGTACAATGTTGAGATATCTTATTTAACCTCAAGAAAAATCTAATTTCTCTTTTATTAATCTATGTAAAGTAAACCAACTCATTTTCCTAGCTTTTCAACCATTTTGAGGCTTTGAATGGGATTTCAAAATTACATTTCTCATCCATTCCCTTATTGTCCAAACAACGGAAATTAGCAAATTTCTTTCTCTCACCAGTTTTCCTCAAAACATAGTGTAAGCAAGTCAGTCTCATATTTTATTCGAATTTACGAATTAATTTAAGGCAATTTCCTTACAATTATCTGTAAGTTTCTCTCCTAAAAAAAAAATTTACCATAAATACAAAAAGGCGTTTTATGTTGCTGACATGGCGAGTAGCAATTGGTGTAGGGACATACATTCCACTTCTCCTATTGGCTGGACATGCAAAAGTTTTTTTTTTTTGTTTTTTTTTTCCCAAGACATGCAACAGTTATAGTCTTATAGTAAGCAGGAATCTAAGATCACGTGGTGGTGGTCCCCATGAGACAAGATGGACCAACATCTCGTGTCTTGCCTACCCAAGCAATGCCCTAGGCACGTGTTACGCATGCCTTCCTTGCACGTCCGGGATCCTCTTCCTCGCTTAATACGCACAAGCGCACGCCTCGTTCGTGCCAAACCCAAAGCACACACGCAGACACGCTTGAGCCTCCCGCACACGCGCGAAGCCCTGCCCTCGCACGCAAACACTCAATTCACACGCGCCTTCTCTCACTCGCCGGACCATCTCCGTTCCGGCCGGGAAACGTAAAATTTATCGCCGTTTCTTGGACTTGTTTGGTTCTTGGTCTCCGGCGACTGGCCGTGAAATGCTTCCGGAGCTGCTTTGCTCGCCATCGTGTTAGGGTTTTAACAAGGGAAAGATTAGTGACTCTGAACTTTAAAATTCTGGAGAAAATTCGAATCTGAAGTTCTAATTCTTCGAAGATGAAGTTTTTTAGTGAAACTTAGCCGATGAATCGAGAAATTAGATGGAAAGATGATATAAGAAGGTAATTCTGGTATTAGACTCTTGTTTCACTGTTATTTTTGCAGAAATATTCGCTGATTCAGATGTAAGAAGATATTTTTTCACCCTAAATGCTAATTTTTCTCTGAGCTTAGTGTAGTGCGAAGGCTAAGCTTGCTCATAGTTCTAGTTGCTCAGAGCAAGTTGGAGAAGAAAGGAATTAAAAAAAAAATTGAGTTAGAGTATAAAAGAGAATTTCAATGAATGATTGAAGTGCTAGGGAGCATGAAAGTGGGACTTTGTGTGTTATTTGGCTCATTGCGCTGTTAGCTGCGATGTAGAAGTTCAATTAGAAGCTTAACTCTTGCTAGAACAGACTTGAGCTTTTATTTCCTCAGTTTTTTTTTTTCTCTTTGTTGCCTCTTCTTGTGCTTGGTTTAATATCTGTATGGCATAATCTGAACTTTCAGCTTTTTATTATTTCGTTGCAGAATTTTCTAGATTATGTTGCGGCATCTGTTTGGGATATCAGCTTTTTATCTATGTGCATACTTGAGTGGCAATGGTGTCCTTTCTTTTAGCAGACCTACTAAGTCTTAGTTGAGATAGGAAGTTTCAGCAGATAGTAAGAGGGAAAGACGCATATGGCAACAGATATGCAAAAGTTGATAGGAACAAGTGAAGAAGATGAAGAGGAAGAAATGGACATGGATGTTAAAGAGGAAGATGAAGAAAGCGGAGAAAAACGCATTACTGCACAAGTGATGGTAGGGATTGATGGAGGGATGGCACCAAACAATAGTAATAATCAATTTCTACATCACAAGCATATTCAAGAACAGGTGAGCACTCCAGGAGGAGCAAGGAGGAGTAGACCACTGGAAGAAAAGGAGAGGACAAAGCTAAGGGAGAGACATCGAAGGGCAATCACTGCAAGGATCCTGGCAGGGTTAAGAAGGCATGGGAACTATAATCTTAGGGTTAGAGCTGATATCAATGATGTAATTGCTGCTTTGGCCAGGGAAGCTTGTTGGGTTGTTCTCCCTGATGGAACCACCTTTCCTTCAAGATCTCAGGTACTTAACGCCCAAACATAAATCAATTTGGATGTTCAATTTGTTTGATTAGTTATCTAAATGAAATCAATAAAGATCACATTAACCCATTGTGATGTGGGTATGAAGAGTTGTGTTCCTGTTATTACTTTTTAAGTTTTTTGGTATAATACTCTCTTGTATTGAAGGGGATTAAGAACATGTAAACTTGTTGCAGTCAAGGCCTGTGGGTGGCTCTGCTGCTGCAGCAACTTCATCATCTTCCCCCCTGGTGTCACAACAGACTCCATCTGCTTCACTTAAGGGAGTCTCTTCGGGTTATCAGACATCGGTTGAGTACAATTCATGTCGACTGAAAGGTGTTTTTATGCTAAATCCACCTTATGATCTACCCACAACCACTCAGTCTCAGACTTCTGTTATTATGGGGGATACTGGAGCACATACTGAGAGTCACCCTCTCATTGGTGGCACCTTTGATACAATCAGTGACAAGCAGGTACCGCCATGGAATTCTTAGAGACAATATGTACCATAACATCCATTTCTGGATGGTCCAAATGTTGTTCTGAAGTTGAATATTTATGACATCCCTATTGACATATGAGGAGCAGTTAACTGGGTGATTTTTGGTCTGTAATGTACTCCCTTGTTTGTGGTTGCATATTGTATTTTAAAGATAGTTAATGGAGGTAGTTTTTGCAAGCTAAAATCAAATTCAGGTGCAGCCTTCTCAGTCAAAAAAAAAAAAAAAAACTTTGCAGCCCAAATTTATTCTGATAAATTCTGCTCTGCTTTCATTATAGATATCTGTCACAACCGTGAAGCTCTCAGAGCGAGATTTTGCTGGCACTGCATACGTACCAGTTTATGTGATGCTGCGGTGAGTCAATTTTATTCTGTCTGTTTTTAATTTGGAATTACCTATTTCAGCATCTTATATTTCCACCTATTGGAAGCTGAAAGTTACCTTTGAATCTATTGATGCTTTTCAAGGTTTTGTTTTATATCATACCCTGTTGGTTGCAGTTGGGTGTCATAAATATGAAGAGTGAGCTGGCTGATCCGATGGTCTATTGAAGCAGCTAAGGGTTTTGAAATCGGCCAAGGTTGATGGTGTCATGGTTGACTGCTGGTGGGGAATAGTGGAGGCACATGCTCCGTTGGATTATAACTGGAACGGTTACAAGAGGCTCTTTCAGATGGTGCGTGAGCTTAAACTGAAGTTACAGGTGAGTGTTGCATAGAATTTATTTTACTAGATGGAAAAATTCAGAATAAATGTGGTTGTTTTCTCATTATCCACCTTCAAGAATATCCCTTGTGCCTGTAACTCTGCATGCATGCTGTTGCATCACAAATGCCTGTGCATATATATATCAGGATACAACACTCTGATATGTTATTGAAATCCAGAGGTGGTATCAGCATTTATATCTGTGTTGTTATGCATTCACAAATGAGATCTATCTTCGTAGTCACATATTTGTAACATTGCTAGCAAATAATTTAAGGAGCTCATTTAGATGACAGCGATTGGAGAGTTTGCCAGAGTCATGAAATGTGAGAACTATTGTTTATGCCCATTTTATAACTTTGATAACCATCTACCTGTCTTTCCCTCTTCGTAGTTTACCTCATACTCTGTTGGGGAATTCAACTGCCTAGCTTTAACTTCATGAGGCTTTTGTTGTAGTTAGAGTCTAGTGGATCTGTAGGTGTTCATGTTGTGCAGTGTTTTTCCTTCCTGTTAAGGAAGATGGTTGATCGAATTTAGAATTTTACTTGAAGACAATGAAGCTTAATGTAATTTTAAGATGCAATGGTGTCTCGTGTAATTTTAATTTAGATATATATTGCTTTACTAAACATGCCATTACAACTGGGTCCTTGTCGCAATGTAAGCCTTGTAATGTCGTTCTGATAGCCATTATTTTATTAACATTACCTCAGGTTGTAATGTCATTTCATGAATGTGGAGGCAACGTTGGTGATGATGTTTGTATCCCTCTGCCACATTGGATTGCAGAAATTGGTCGAAGTAATGCTGAAATATTTTTCACTGATAGAGAGGGAAGACGAAATCCAGAATGTCTGTCATGGGGAATTGACAAGGAACGAGTCCTAAGAGGGCGAAGTGCTCTTGAGGTATTACATTTTGTGAGGCATCACATAGCTTCAAGTTACTGTGTCATTGTGGTCAATTTTCATAATGATTTACTGTCGCAATAGTTGCAATTACCCATGTTGCAAATTACCTTATTTGATTACAATTTAAACTTTTTTTTTTCATAGAAAAAGCGCAAGTATGCAGACAATGCTGTGCTGATTTTTTTTTTTTGTTTTAAAAACCTGCGTTGGCTACAGTCAACATTATGTTTATGGTGGCAAATCTAAGATTAGTTTTGATGTCTCTTCATAACTGCAGAAAGTGAACATGGTGCTTCCATTGTCGCATAGGTACCCTCATGTAACAAGGATATTAGTATGTGTTAATATTGAGATTATGAGATTTGGTGTTTTATCTTCTCCCTGCACTAGTGTAGGTATACTTTGACTACATGAGAAGCTTTCGAGTTGAATTTGATGAATTCTTTGAGGATGGTATGATCTCCATGATTGAAGTGGGACTTGGTCCATGTGGGGAGCTACGGTACCCTTCTTGTCCTGTCAAGCATGGTTGGAGATATCCTGGCATTGGTGAATTTCAGGTTTGCTAGTTTAATATCTATTTTTAATGATGATCTAAATCTGCTTTTCAAATTTTGTTGCATTGCTCAAATACTGATTTCTTTGCTTGTTGGCATTCATGTTTACATGGTTCAATGCTTTTGGTTACATGAATTGCTTTTGGTTAGCTATTACTCAACTCCTTTTAACCTTTCCATTTCTCTTCTAAATATGGAAGTTCTGTTATGGTTTTTTTGGTGTTCTAGAAAATTTAATTCCTTGAGAATTAATGGATGTGCTTTATTATGCTATTTTTTCCAAGTTCTCTTGGCAAACATTCAATTTTCAGATACAAGATGAAGTTAGAAATGAGGATTATCCTTAGTGTTTTGAAAGGGGTCTTCATGTTGGATTGGTTGCTTTCCATTTCTTTCATATTCTTGGTCTCTAATTAGCATTTTTTCATTTTTTGTTTCATGTCATTGTGGTTATGTTGGATTGGTTGCTTTCCATTTCTTTCATATTCTTGGTCTCTAATTAGCATTTTTTTCATTTTGTATTTCATTTCATTGTGGTTATGAAGTCTTTCTTTCGCAGTGTTATGATCAGTATTTGTTAAAAAACCTGAGGAAAACAGCAGAAGCAAGGGGACACCCATTTTGGGCTAGAGGACCAGAAAATGCTGGTTCTTATAACTCCCAGCCACATGAAACTGGTTTCTTCAGTGATGGAGGGGATTATGATGGCTACTATGGCAGGTTCTTCCTTAATTGGTATTCACAGGTTTTAGTTGAACATGGTAATCACGTGCTGTCTTTGGCAAAGTTAGCTTTTGAAGGCACTCAAATTTCTGCAAAGGTGAGAGAATGTTGGAGATTTTTCAACAAGATGTGAAATTCTCTTATAATTTTATTTTAAAATTAAAGTTGCATCGAAGTTTGCTTAATTAATTTGATCCACTATCATGCTTACTTTTTCTAATTTGCTAAATGTTTTCAGATCTGATTATGGTATCTTAAGAAACTAATTTCAGTTAGTCATATAATTTGATCCAGTCTGTTTGCTATATTTTAATTGCTGAGCAGCTATCAGGTGTTCACTGGTGGTACAAGACGGCAAGTCATGCTGCTGAATTAACGTCTGGGTTCTATAACTCAAGCAATCGGGATGGTTATGCTGCAATTGCAACAATGTTAAAGAAGCACGGAGCTGCTTTAAACTTCTGTTCTGAATTGCGGATGTTAGACCCACAAGTGGATTTTGCAGAGGCACTCTCAGATGCTGATGGATTACTGTGGCAAGTAAGAAACATCAAGCTTATACATTTATTTCTTTCTGAGAACTTTTTATTCATATTTCTTCAAAATTTGGAGGAACATTATCCAACATCTTTATATGATTCATTCTTTGAAATGGTCATGAGCATTTCTGTACTTTCAGGTTCTGAATGCTGCATGGGATGCGGACATACCAATTGCTAGTGAGAATGCTCTACCTTGCCATGATAGCATTGCATACAACAAGCTCTTGGATAATGCCAAGCCCCTGAATAATCCATACGGAAGGCATTTTTTGTCTCTCAGGTACCTTAGGCTCAGCCCTCATCTCATGGAGAGACAAAACTTTCTGGAATTTGAACGTTTTGTCAAGAGAATGCATGGTAAAGTACTACAGTATCCTGTTATTACTTTTAGTATTTTGCATTTATTTATTCATGTAATTTGAGCTTGGGAAAGGTCAAACTAGAAGTGTAATATCCATACAGGGAATCCTCCAATCGAGAAGATCCATTGGCCTGAGCAAAGTCTGAAAAGAGGGACATTAATTGCTCATCATCATTTTATTTCTTTTTTTTTTCAAAAAAAAAAAAATAGTGCAGTACACCTCAATTAGAAGAATAAGCCAATATTCCTGATATGGAAGTTTCTCATATGATTACATGACCTGTGCTAGTTGTTTAAACCTATGGACTTTAGCTTAAGTAGCTGAATCGATTTTCACTTAATGATAAGAAGTGTCAAACTCATATTTTGTACCAGAGATATGCAATTTGATTTGTTTGCATTCCCACTGCAGGAGAAGCAATTCTTGATCTCCAGATACAGTAGCAGAAAGAAGCTCGACTAGATTGTGTATTATTTGCCTTTCCCCCACAAACTAGCTGGGGATACCATGTTGCAGATTAGGGGATAGAATTTAGCTCAACTCCATTCAACTCAGGTCCTAAAGGGGCAGGATCTACGGCTCTCATTTCTCTCCTATTAGTTTAATTTGAGTAGCACCTTTGTAAATGAAATCACAAACTCGCTGGAGCAAGGATTCTTTATTTGCATGGTTATTAACTTAGGATAAACTGTTTACTGGTTAAAAAAGAAAATCTAATTGTTTATGTACAATTCGAAAGTTTGAGATCATCAATAGGAGCAAGAGGTTCTGCTGTTGCAAACGCATGTCTTGAATAACCTCCTGTTTTGTTTCTTTTGGCCAACTTCATGCTTCTCAGATATCATACCTTTTTTAGCAGTAGGATAATATTTAATATACATATCCACTAGAATTTCTCTTGCAGGCTGTGAGATTCATTTACGGTCCTCCACTTTTGAATTGTTAATTGAATCCTGGCCATCAAACCAAAAGCCCTACTGAAATTTTATGCCTTCAAAATCTGTGCTCTAGTCAAAAGCCCTTATTTAGATAAAATACAAATGCAAGACTGAAGAATTTAATGCTCGACTAAGTTGAGAGTTGAAGGGCTTAGTTTAGACAAAAATAAAAATTTGGGATTTGAAAAAACAACAGATAATTCTGAGACAGAATTAAAAATGCATTATTCCTAATTTTTGCGGTGAATTTCAATGGTACACCTAAAATTTGCACAAGCTATGGCTATAAACATTAGACTTTGCCGTAAAGTGTTGAATGAATGAAAGAATGATAATTGCAGGCGAATTTACAACAGTGAAATATTCTGAAGGCCTATGAGATTGGCTTCTTGAGCACCATGTGACCATACTCATCCACCTCAAACAGTCTGTCTATAAAGTTATCCCAATGTTCCCTTATTTTCTTAAATGACAGTAACGACATACCTCCACTTGAACTCCCTGAAGTCTCTCCTCCTGTTTCATGAAAAGTTCCATAAGGCGAAGAGAAGGAAGTTTGTGGTATGTCCAAATTAGCAGCCCTCTGAAGAGCTGCTTCGTACTCCTCGCTATGCTCTCGAAGTATACACTCTTGCCTTTCCATCCTCTGTTTCGCTGGAATTCCCATTACACGGTCTTTCTCCATCATCAACTGATGAGGCAAAAGTTAGTAATTCTGTGCTGTTGCTGAAGGCAAAGTTCAGAAATGAATATTCCATGATCCAAATGAACAAATCCTGATATCACTTGAGCGCTATTGTCAGTTATTAATTTATCAATTAGTATGGAACCTACCTCCAGAGCCCTTCGACATTCCCTCTCTATCCAGAGAATCGCATGATCAGCGGTTGCATTGCAGGAAAGAACTATGTGCTCAAACCGCCCATCCACAGGCACTGCTGTTCTGACAACTGGTGGAAACCTTCCTATCCTGCAGATATAAGGGTTATAGTAAGTGGATGTGGCCCTTGGAACCATGTTCAGGGGATGTGCCGCTGCTGTTAGTGCAAGAACAGCTGCCCAATCACTGCAACTAAGCATGAAAGACAGATGCCATATGGAAGGCATGGGAACAAAGCGTTAAAAAATTTATGAGACAAGTTGAAGACTTGATTCTCAGTGGCTCAATTTGCATCAGCAGCTATTAAGCATCACATTACAGGAATGTCTTATAAGGTTCTTGATGGCTTCAATGTAGCCTCTACAGCTCATCATGTGGACTTTCTGCCGTCAATTTTTCAGGTGGAACAGACCTTACAGCAGGGCTTTTTCACACATGATACTGTGAAGAAATTAAACAGCAGAAATACAGTATGCCCCCCTAGGCATCATCTTAAAATATAACATCCACTTTCCTCGTGCCGTGATTAGTGGTCTGTTATTGCTTCTGTTCATTTCTTGATATTATTGCTAGTTTTAGGAGCGTGCAAGTGAATTACACTATGCACATCACACAGGCTTGTTACATCAATAAACAATATAAAATAACAAAGTGATCAATTCCTTGCAAAGTAAATGTTAGACAACAATGAACTAATAACACAGATACCTGAAAGGCTTCCTCTCAACAATATGATATAAGCGCCCAGGTGCATAAAGCCGTCTTGGGTCTCTGAGCATCTTCTCTTCAAGAGTGCATGTGTCCTTCAAGCACATTAGGCATAGAAGACAAGGCAAGCTGCTTAAAAGAAAAGAAAAGAAAAGGAAAAAAGAAAAAAAGGCTTAGTAAGTAACTTTATCTGGATACAGAAGAGTTCAATAATCAAATAATAATTAGTATGGACTGCACAGTGGCCATGCTATCACAGCATCCTGACAAAGAAGGCCAATTCAATTAAAAGTAAAAAGAAAAATAAATAAAGAATTCAAAGTTTTTACATTAAACCGATAAACAACAGAAATTTTCCCTCGATTTTCTGTTGGCATATTATTAGAAAATAATAAAATCAATTGGAAATACATATTGACCACACAATACTAGGAAAATATACCGCAACTAACATTGAAAAGGTGAGTAAAACATACTATCTTTTACAATAAAATTGATTTGAAAACATCTTCCAAAGCGGTGGTCGCCCGGGGTAAGAAATGATCCTGCTTCATCCAATAACTCAGATTAGATCAGAGGATAATATTATAATCCTAAGCAAAAAGTAATTGATAGACAGATACTGCATTTTCATGGTGAGGAATCTATCTTATATGCACTGGTCCTTAAGAAATTATGGTCAAAGAAAGGTTTTTTTACTTGTTTCATGAAGTCTGAAGCTTTGAAAAAAAGAAAGCAATTGTAATTGCTAAAATTGGGCAAATAAGATAATATTTAAGCTATCATGTCAGAGATTCTCCAAGAAAACAATTTCTTTAGTTCTCTAAAGGCATAAAGCAATCACTTGAACAGGCTGAGATCATGGGTAAAAATATTTGACAAGGATTCACATTGTGCATTTCAACTAATTGATAGCAGACAACAAAATAAAGGAAGCTGAATTTCAATATTTGTTAGGTTGCGAACCATGAAACCACATGGAGTGCCTTTGCATATATTTGACAAAAGAACATGATGCTGCCAGCACATCTAATTAGGTCACTCGCTACTACAATCTTCTTCTATTCACAGTGTCAAACCAACTAATGTATCAATTTATTAAATATACTGACAGTCCATTTTTTAACCAAATTTGGAGCATAGTAGTTCTTGTAGATTTTGAAGCATTACTGGCAATCCATCAACAAAGAAGACTATTGTACAAGAACAAAGGAATTTGATGGTTATACCGGTAG
The DNA here is from genome assembly GCA_037975025.1 of Excoecaria agallocha. Classification (NCBI taxonomy): domain Eukaryota; kingdom Viridiplantae; phylum Streptophyta; class Magnoliopsida; order Malpighiales; family Euphorbiaceae; genus Excoecaria; species Excoecaria agallocha. Next base: position 66,308,848 of record CM075806.1, on the reverse strand, counting down.
CACAACAGAATTAATAATATCAGCATATCTCACAGCCAAGTTCAACTACATGCACCTAAAAGGAGCAATAGCAAAGCATCTGATCCTCTTCCGGTCAATATTCCCTAATCTATCCCTATTTTGAATTGCATATACCACCATCAATGCCACCACTCCTGCCCCTAAAGAATGTCCTGCAAACGTCAATTTGTAATCTGGATTCATCTCAATTAAATTCCTCAAAATCTCACACTCGGTGTCAAAAACCCATTTTGCAGCCTTCAACAGCCCATTGTGCACATAACCACCATCAAACTTGGTCTGCCCCAGTTTATTGTCAAGCAAAACAGCATAGTCACTTTCCCTAGCCAAATTAAGCCCCCTAACAGCCAACACTATATCAGCATTGTCATGATCAAGGTAAATGAAATAAGGAGTAACGCGTCCCCCAGTTTCTTCATCATTTTTCCTCGAAATGATACAATCAGGATTGATGCCATAACCACCTGGCGGTGCCCAAATTGGGTTTCGAAGATCATCTTAATATACAGCCAAAATATAGCGGCAAAGGCGGGGGAACAGGTTCAAATTCTTCAGTTGTGGCTAGGCCCCAGTTTTCACTTTCATGACCAGCATTGTACAAGAACTTTTTCCATACCCAACGAGCACATCCCAGGCAGTACACACATTCAAGCACTGGAAGCCCACAGATGACTGACATAGAGGCCTATGATTCAATCATGTTCAGACTTATACATGTCAATAAACATGGCTTGAATGAGAAAATATAGATATGTAAAGGTAAAGGAATAACAATTGGGATTATAAAACCAGACTGCAATAATCAATGAAAGATTGGGACTTTACACAATATACGTCTTCAAAGTTCAAAATAAGGTTCTAACAGGGTTCATGAGAAAATATAAGTAAAGAACTCATTTCTAATTGAAGGGTCAAGAAATCAAAACTAGAATACAAGTTTATGTGTAAAAACACATGATTTCAAGTTTGCAGCCGAAGACAAGGACCTGAATTGGGTAACTCGGGAAATAATTAAACACAGCGGTAAAGATGAAAAGAGTATGAATTTCAAAGCAAAAGCATTAGTGGCAATCAACCATACCAAACACAAAACTGAAGATTTGGAACTGAATTGTGGATTCTTAGAACTGGAATGGAAAAGGGTCCGATGCATTCCTCTAGAGTTTAGCACATAAAGACATGATTGGTTGAGACATGCAAGTATGCAACCTATTTTAAAAAAATCTAAGCTTTTCTCAGCTATACTAGAGAACTCCATACGCCAATTGGATAAGATAAAGCTGAGTTGTTAGAGCTTACTTTCCATTATTAAGAGAATAATAATATTAATAACATGAGAGCAGCACCAACTTAACAATTGAAAGAAAAGGAAGGAACTTTACACAAGATAAGAATAATTCAAAGAGATTAATGAGGGAGGAAGAGAGAGAGAGACAGGTGAAAAGGGTAAAACTGCGCGCCTACAAGTCAACCCATTTAGATTTATGTTTTGTGAGAGTTGAGCAACCAGAATCTTCTCAATCTTGTGCTTAGATTCCAAAAGTCCTTGTCTTAATGTTTGATCTTTCGGTACAAGTTTTCCCTTCGACCGAGTTCTTGACTGTTGATTCTGGAGCAGAGCCACCATCATGCATTTGGGGCCCAATCTGAAAACCGTACTCTCTTCTGGCCCAGAACGATATAATAGTCGGCCCCTCAAAATTATATCTCAACTCCTGTCTAGGGATGATTACGGGGTGGGGCGGGGCCGGGGAATTCTCCCCCACTCCCTCCCCCGCCAGTGGCGGGGATTCCCCGCCCCGCCCCCGCCACTAATCTCGGGGGGGGGGGGGGGGGGGGGAATTTCCCCCGTCCCCGCCCCACGGGGATCCCCGTCCCCCGCGGGGATCCCCATTCCCCGTTTTTTTTTTTAATTTTAAAATATAATATTTTATAAATAATTAAAATTAAAATATAATATTTAACAAATAAAAAATTTAAAATTAATAATAATTTAAAATTAAGTATAATTTAAAATTTAATAATTATAAAATTAAATTATTTTATAAATAATTAAAATTAAAATATAATATTTAATAAATAAAAAATTTAAAATCAATAATAATTTAAAATTAAGTATAATTTAAAATTTAATAATTATAAAATTAAATTATATTTTAATTTTATTTATAAAATATTATATTTTAAAATAAATAAATATAAATATATATATATATATATATTTTTTTTTTTTTTTGCGGGGCGGGGATCCCCGCGGGGCGGATACCCCATTCCCCGTCCCCGCCCCCGATTCTAGGACGGAGAATTTTTTCCCCCCGCCCCCATCCCCGCGGGGGGAAATTTCGGGGATTCCCCGTCCCGAACGGGGCGGGTCCCCGCCGGGGCCGGGGAATCCCCGCCCCATGATCATTACTCCTGCCAGCAGCTAGACAAGGACATAAAAATACGTTTTTGCCCTCACATAATTTTTTTTTCATATTGATTTCTTGACAAGAATTTTTTTTTTTTTGTCCACAACACTACTTGCCCGATTTCCGGTTAATTTAAAATTAGACACTATTTAATTCATAATTAAAAATAAAAATTTAAAATCTCAATTAAAAAAATTCAAAATTTTCTTTTCTAATGTGAAGTAGATTTTTTCTTTTTCAATGCGAGCTTTTTTCTATATATAACACTTTCAAAAAGTAATTTAACAATAAATACTATGCAAAATATTTTCAAATCCGCTTGATTTAGTATTTTGTTTTAACTAATAGTCAATAGAAGTTACCAATAGTTGATACTGATTAGAGATGATTATAGGGCAAAAATTCTCTCATCTCCGATGGTGAACTGCCCCAAATAGAGTGATAAATATTTGAAAATTTCTCTCATCGGTACAAGGATAAAGAAAAATTAATCTTTGTTTATGATTTCAGGTCAGGGCTGGAGATTATGGTCTCTATCCCCGAAATTTAGCAATTATATTTAATTGTAGTTATTTAATTTAATTTTAAGTTTGTCAATTGTTAAAATTTATATTAATTTGATTTGTAATTAATTTTAGATTTTTTCAATTATTAAATATTGTATTTGAATTTTAATTAATTTTTAAATATTTGATTTTAATTATAGTAGAATTAAAAAAAATCTTGACTAGAACCAAAAATCCCTACCAAGGTAGTTATAGGGGAATTTTTTCCCTGTAATCCAACCGGAGGCGAGGACAAAAAATCTCTGCCCCGACCCGTTATTATTCCTAATACTGATGGTTGATAGTTGATAAAAAAAATATTAAAAGTGTTTGCTATTTTTATGTTAAATTACCATTAAAAGTATAATTTAGTTGTTGGTGTAAACTATATGTGTGTATATATATTGTACATACACAAACTTCATTTGCTATTATTATTATTATTATTATTATTATTATTAGGGCTTGATATTCTCTCAACCAAAGGTTAACTCCAAGCAAAAGTTTATACTCATTTCAGTACAATACGATCAACCCAATATGTCTGATCAACCCAATATGTCTGATGAACTTGATATGTCTGATCAACTCGATGTTAGTGGTTATACCCTAAGCCAAATTTTTGATCATTTATGTAATGTCACATTTCATTTTATAAAATTAAATTTTCTTCATGTTATTCTATTGTTGATATATTACATTATAATAATATTTGTAAATAACAATTTAATGTTATTTTGACTATTTCTGGTCATTTATCATAAAATGAATAATGATAAATAAAAACTGGTATAAGTTTAATTGATAATCATTAAATGATTATATATGGTGATATAAATTAAACTTATAGGTACTTGTTAGACAACAGAGTACTGAATAGACCCATTATGAGATACTACACAAGTAATGTCATTAGTGATCTTATAATAGTTATGTTAGCGATTTTTAGACCTAAAATTATCGCAGTATCCTATATGACGAATATTATGTTTTGATATAATCAAACATTATTTTTAATCGGATAATCATAAATGTTATGATTAGTAGGGGTGAGCAAAAAAATCGAAAGTTAGGTAATCGAAAGTTAGGTTAATTGAAAAATCGATCTGAAACTGAACCGATTTTTAGGTTAACCAAATCAAAAATTTAGGTTTATGGTTTTTACTTTAACAACCAACGGTTAACCAAACCAAATCGTTAACCGATCTATATACATTTTATAAATTATATTTTAAAATTTATACTTATATTTTTCAATATTTATGTAATTTATAAATATTATTATATATAACTTTCTAAAATATTATTAATTAACATATTTTTAATAAATAAACATTAAAATTATCTTATTATTTATGTGCATAATTAACACCCTATTGTTAGTTTCATATAAAATATATTTAATTCTTATAATTAATTATGAAATTTTTATTTTTATTCTTCTAATGAATATTGTATTTAATTTGTATTTTTTATTTCTAAAGCATTTTTAACTATTAAAAATAATATTACAAATTGTATAATGTATTAAATTTATATATTACAAAATTTTAGTTGTTAAATGCTAAACCGATCCAAAAAATCGAGTTAAAAATCGAAATCGATATAGCTGTTAACCGAAATTAATGGACTGATTAATAAATTTGTTAATGGACCAGTTAACCAGTCTATGTTCACCCCTAATGATTAGACATGATGAGAATCATGCAGATGATAGTAAATAATTAAGAAGAAATTTATCCATCTCTTACGAAAGAGATATCTATTGGGTCTCTCGATAAGTAGGACAGAGAAATGCATGATCGTGCTCAAATGAATTGATGGAGCAATCAATATCATTTGATATTATCAGTCTACTTAGTGATCGATAAATTATATGTTTGGACTATATAAGTTTAACATGAATCATGATTTTTGTTTAAACAAGATATTGTGTGACAAAACAATTATAACATGTTTTATTAGGATAAAATCGAATTATCGATATTCATATTATTTGGATAGTCATAATGTTTTGTTAGAGGTCGCTTGTGACTTGTGGGCCTATGATGGGATTGGAGCCCACTGTCAATATAATATGAATCTATTAAGTCACGTACATAAAATGTAATGAATGGACTAAGGGTTAATTCGGGCATTTCGAATTTTATTTTATGACAAATTAAAATTCGAAATAAATATAATAAAAACATTAATTGGAATTAATATTATAATTCTTATTTTAAATAAAAAATAAAGTATTTCTTATTTTAATAAGAAATGTGGGCCTGAAATTTTATTTCTCTAAATTAGAGTTAGATCAACTATATATATAATGATATGTATAGTTTAAACCCTAATTAAGCATACTAAATTAGAGTTGCAACTGTCACTTTGAGTGGAGAGAAAAAAATTTATTTTTTCTATAATTTTGAGAAAGAACAGGAAAATATACCCTAGCCGCCAAGGAAGGGAGCTAGCATCCCAGATAATTCTGTTCATATTCGCTTGTAGCTATCGATAAAAGGTGTCATTTCGCGTGAGGCCGTACCTGCAAATTTGATTTTTCTGCGCTTCGAGATGTTGATAATCGTTACATCATTTCTATTGAATCAATTGGATCGTATGGATCCTGGTGGATTTTTATTTTCTGCTGTAATTTTTTTAATTATTTTTTGAAACCCAACAACCGGTATGTCCCATCAACCCGACATGTCCAATCAACCTGACATGTCCGTCAGCCTGACATATCTTCTAACACACGCCGCCTGCCACTACATTAGGTGATCTCTATGTACTCAAATGCCTAACATTAGTGCTAGGCTGCTATAAATAGCCCATTACTCTCAGAGCTAGGTACACTGATCTTGAGACATTTTCTCTCTAAATTTCCTCTCTTTCTAAATTTTACTGATTTAAGTTTCGAATTGTTAATGTCTAGTTCACCTGGGCAAGCCTTCTTGCAGGTCTATTCTGTAACACCCTCGACCTGGCCAGTTGAAAGACCCGAGTGTCGGATGTCACATGCGAGTTTGGATCACTTTGAGAGGATCAACTCTAAGATATGTCTAAATTAAAAAAATTATTAATTTAACATATTATTTATTCTATCAAAATTTCAACAGAATCTCCCATTGTTAATGGCTATTTCCTGAGGAAAAGAAAATATAAAATATTTCTAAAATTATATAATTACTTTTAAAATCTCAATTATTTGTCACTTTAAAAGCTATTAATTTTACTATGCAATTAAATAAAATTTCGGCAGCATAACAGCTTAAAATTTATGTTATCCAAACCTGTAAAAACTTAATTTTACACTCCCAATATCATTCATCCAACTCCAGAACTTCAATCAACAACACAACACTTTTATAATTTCATCTCAACACAATCACAACCACTCAAGTACAGTTCATATAGAGCTCATTCACGCAATTCACTGAATTCATATAATATTTAAATAAATGCCCATTTACAACAAATTCTTATAATCCATTACATGGTTTATACACGTATTAAAAATTTTTTTATATACATGTTACATTAACACAATTTATATCATTGGCTTCAACATAAAAACTTAGTTCACCATAATTATAAACATTTACTTATATACACTATTATATAAAAAAAAATTTCGTCCCCAGGATTCAAACACAATTTGGTTTGGACTTGAGATATTAATTCTCAAGCTTCCTACGTATCCCATTTAGGGAATCAGAACCCTGTAGTTCTCCAAACCCAAGACTCAATATAGTACTTTAAATAAGTAACTCTTAAATCTGGTTTAGGCAAGAATATCGCTTGTCACTTTTCAAACACTTATAGATACATATCTGTATTATACACATCCCTAATTACACCATACTACTCCAGATTGTGTAACACACAAGTAATCACAATACAAAATATATATATATATATTCAATACCAATCATCATTAATTGTAATTAATCGTAATTCAAATTAATCACATACAACAATATATAATATACGTCTAATAGTCATAAGATTCAAAATTCAAATTGCATACTTACACAAGAATTAATGGGGAAGCTTCCTATGTAATTAAAATAAACAAGCTCTTTAAAAAATATACTCAATTACTTATAGCTTATTTAAAATGAAATCGGTAACAAAAATTATCTACTCAAGGTGAAAATCAACTCTTAATTTACTTAATTTATTTGCTGATTAAAATCAAACGGTCACAACAAACAAATCTTAAAACATTTACAATCAGTTATATACACGTGCATACTTATATATATATATATATATATATATATATATATATATATATATATATATATATATATATATATATATATATATATATATATATATATATATATATATATATATATATATATATATAATTGTAACAGTCCGGATCGCTTTGTCCACTTTGCCACCTGTCACTCCACACGTCTGCTTTCGAGATCATGACGGAGCTAGGCGACGCACGATCTTGTTTTTGAGGTACCCCACATGTCTGCTTTGAAGACCATACCGGAGCCCTCAAAACGCGTCTTTCAGTGCCTTCACATGTTTGCTTTTGAGATCATGCCAGAGCACTAATCAATATTATCCTCTTTGGGCGTCACATGTCTGCTTTAGAGATCATGCCGACCCCTCAGTGCCTCCACATATCTGCTTTAGAGATTATGCCGGAGCACTAGTCAATATTATCCTCTTTGGGCGTCACATGTCTGCTTTAAAGATCATGCCGACCCCTCAAGGTTTTCATACAATCTATTTAATGTAATATATTTACTATAAATTTAAATACATATATATATATATACATATATCTGTGGACCGAGCTCTCGGAGCCATCCAATCCACAACTTAATTTAATTATATCTACCGGAAGAGCTCTCGGAGCCATTCAATCCGAATACATTTACTTCATTAAAATTGTATAGCATAGTAACATACTATTTCCTTATAATCATGGTTTCACAAAGAGAATAACATGAAACCACAAGCTAAAATGAAGTGCGTTTAATAGTAACAAAAATGGTTCTAGTTTGTTAACCTTCACAAACTACTAACTAAATAAATAATATACACTAGCTTGCCAAGTAAGAGTTACTTACCCAAACACACCTTGTAGTCTACTGATTTTTTAACTTAAGCTTACTTGTTCCTTCAAATTTTGTTACCTTCCCAACTAATCATTAAGTGCATAAACTCGATGAATTTTCATGTAACTCTTATTTTGCCCAACACGTATCAATTGTGTTAGTTTACTCAAACATTGTTCATGGCATTAATTGTGTAATATATATATATATATATATATATATATATATTAAACTTTATACTTATTTACTTGCCTAAAAAATTCAACTACATTATAATTTACTACAATTCAGTTATTACTTGAGTTTGACAATATAATCTCAATTACCTCCAAGTTACTATATACTACTACTAGCTAAAAGCACAATGTAATCTCTTGATTTAATAAGCAAATTGACAACATAACAACACTTATTAAAAATAAGTCAAATTATAAAAAGGAAATTAATTAAATCTATTTTAGGCCGCCAATCACTTCCCCAAATTCTTACTTCTAAACCATTTATAAACTAATCAAAGGTAAAATTATCAACCACATACCCTTAGCTGAAATTTAAATTTTTTTTTTTCACACTGTCCCTCACCTGAGCCTCGTCGAGTTTGGTTGGTGCTTCACCGGCGCTTTACCGGTGCTGTCCTCCATGGAGATCAAAGCTCTAGCATCTCACCGCAAGTCATCATGTGCCAAGCTATCATCGTAGCTGATCGAAAACTGAGGTGAAAGAAGGCGGCACTACAGCTCCGATCTCTCTCTTGCCAGCGCGTGGGGAGAAACGACAGCCAGAGGAATGATCCTCTCAACCCTCGAGGACTCACCGCGTTGCCTAAATCACCGTCTACCGTCAGTGAGTTGCCGGAGAGGGAAGGAGAGCTTCCATCACGATGAAGAGAAAAAAGCAGGAACGGTGCCATACACGGGGAACAGATCGGCGAGTGAGGATGCGGAGCGGTGGCTGGAGGGGTCGCTGGTGATCTTCGCCGTCAATCGGCGATGAGGGAGGCGGCGACATGCCCTTTTGCCTCCTCCGATCCCGATCCCCTCTCTCCCTCCTCCCTTTTTTTTGCCATGAGGTCTTCCTTGGGGGATTCTAGAGACCTCTTCTGACTTTCTTTTTATTTTTTTCATGACCATTATTAACTAACTTAATTTATGTATTAGTTTTTATTTTATTTATTTATTTTTTTATTTTTTTGGATCCTTATAACTCGGGGCGTTACACATTCAATCTTGTTGGATCAGATCGAATTACTCTCCCATTTAGTTTTCCTCATTTTGATATTTCAAGATTTATCATTTGGTCCTTTCGTTAAGAGATGGCGGGAGATTTGAGAAATTCAGGCACTTTAAAACTAGAGAGAGTCATCAATCTAATGATAATATAAGAAGGCCAAGATCCATTGTGAAAAGAAAGAAAATTTTTTCATCCACCGCCCGTTCTACATGGCAAATCAGATTAAAAAAAAGCATAAAAAATGCCTAAGGGATTTTTTATTCAATGCTTGTTTTACATGGTGGATCGGATTAAAGAAGGCATAAAAAATGCCTAAAGAATTTTTCATCCACCGCCCATTCTACACAACATAAAGGATTAAAGAAGGCATAAAAAATGTCTAAAGGATTTTTCATTCACCGTCGGTTTTTGGCGGATTGTATTAAAGAAGGCATAAAAAATGCTCAAAAAGAATTTTCATCCACCGCTCATTCTACAAGGCGAATTGGATTAAAGAAGGCAGAAAAAATGTTTTAATGATTTTTCATCCATTGCCCATTTTACACGGCGGATTAGATTAAATAAGACATAAAAAATGCCTTAAGAATTTTTCATCCATCGCCTGTTTTACATGGCAAATTGAATTTTGAAATTCCACCGCCAAAATTAAAGAACTCAATTGATAATCTGATCATATATTTCTTGTGTATAAATGATAATACTTATATTATTTGGGCTTGATATTCTCTCAACCTAAGGCTTAACTCCAATAAAAAGTTCAGGCTCATTTCGGTACAATCTGACATATCCGATAAGTCCGACATACTCGATCAACCCGATATGTCCAATCAACCTAACATGTCCGATCAAACCGATATGTTTGATCAACCTGACATGTCCGTTAGCTTGACATGTCTTATGACACATGCTGCCTAGCACTGTATCAGGTTATCTCTAGGCACTTAAGTGCCAAACTATCTCTAGGCATTCAAGTGCTTATGCACTAGATCCAAAATATACAAATAACTCATAACTTTTAGAGCTAGGTACACATTGATCTTAAGAACTTCTCTCTCTAAATTTTCTCTGTTTAAGTTTTATTGACTTAAGATTTAGAGTGCTAACGGCGGGTCTGTCCAAACAAGCCTTCTTGCAAGTCCATTCAGTCTTACTGATCCGATCGGGTTACCTCCTATTCGGTCTTCTTCATTTTTGATATTTCAAGATTTATCAATTATTATTTATAAAAAATATTGATGTAATTAATTGAAAAAATATAATTAATAAAAGGATATTATAATTTAAATACAAAATAGAAATGAATCATTTATTAGCTGATAATAAAAGAAATGCATTTGAAAAAATAGTTGACCGCGACAAAAATCAGCCACTAGCGAATTGTTTTAATACCAATCCAACATAACTTATATAAAATATAAAGGCCAAATACATAAAAAGCCACTTCAACTTGGCACAAATTTTTATTTAGACACTCCAACTAAGTAAATGGCCAAACAAATACTTTAAATTAGAGATTGGCATATATTTAAACCCTCATTGTTGACTTGGCAATAAACGTGGAATTCACTCGTAATGAAGCACGTGACTCATAAGCTTAACACCTTTTCCTCACCTCCACTACCCCTTTTTTCAGATCAAACATGGCGAAATCCATTTCTCTAATCCCAAATTTGACCTTATTCTCATTATGTCTTTGCTTTCATCTCCTACAAGCATCTCCAAACCCAAAGTTGGAATTTTTAATGAAATTTAAGGAAACATCGGACATGGCTAACAACCTAAAAGATTGGAACTTTACCATCGACCCATGTACCTGGATAGGTGTTTTCTATCTTAAAAACAAATTTTCTCATCTTGTTCTTGAAAATCTTGGCCTTAATGACTCGTTTCTGCCATTAATGTCCCTCACTCAGCTCCGTGTTCTTAGCCTTAAAAGAACTCGCTTTTCTGGACCTCTCTAACCTCATAGCTCTAAAGCTTCAGCTTCTCTTTCTATCTCATTATGATTTATTCGGTAACTTTTCGGCTTTTATACCGTCTCTTTCTCGACTTTACTAGTTGGATCTGTCTTTCAATAGGTTTCCCACGCATATTCACCAACCCATGACTCTATATATAAGGTCATAATTTTTCTGATACAAATTTCATTTTCTTGGTTGAATTTATTTTGTTGGATGAACATTATATATGTCGGTTGTGTGGGGTTCTCTTCTTGTTCTCTGCTTGCATCCTTTGTTTCTTAATTGATTACAACTCGATTGTTGGTGAAATTTTTTGAAGCAAAATTAACAAAGTGAGTGGAAGGGACGACGGCTGATGGAGGGAGGCAGAAGCGACGGTGGTGGAAGGGAACAAGTAGGTGAGTTAGACAAGACTATCAGTTATGCATTATTGACACGTGGGAGGTTTTGATTGGATATAATGCCATATCAACTTGTTTGAACTACATGCACTGCTTGATAATTATTATTTGATCAATAATAGTTTAAAAATCGGTTCTAGTGAGAATTGAAGTACTCAATTGGTCAATACTGTAGTTCAAGCATCTAAATGAAATTTGCTGCCAAGTTGAAGTGCTAAATTATGTATTTGGCCAAATATAAAATACAATTAACATATTAAGAAACTCCTAATAAATGACTTGATTAAAAAAAAAAAAGAAAACACAACTCATTAATAAATTCTATATGTAAAATCCTCCGATCCAACCTGTTTATAGTTTGCATCATTTTATGATTTAATTCATCATGATTTTATACAAATCCACGGGCTGGAATGGATCGAATCCGTTTGCTTATACTAAATTATATGATGAGCTCAATAGTTTATAAGCCCGGAACATGTTTTTGGCATAACACGAAGAATGCAGCTAAAATCTGAGAAGCAAATAAAAGAGGTATAGATATTGATACTTCAAAACCCTAATCCTAGGCGTAGTCCATATATAAAGGAAGATCCTAAGCACCGCCCGCCATGATTTCTCTGTTAGTTCTAATCTGTTTAGGAAGATGAATATGCAGCCTACGTAGGAATCTGCCCGGTGCGGACAGAGATTTGAAACGTGCCGACGTGGCATTATTTTATTTGTAATTAATAATTTTTTATAATTTAATTATACGTCGTCATTTTAACGATTGGCTCGACGTCGCCGTTTGGTAGACCCGGTAACTCGCTTTTTTACCCTAGTGATGCCCGACCCGAATTTTCTCCTTTAAAAATGTAACCACCGCCGGGACTCGAAAAATCCTAGGGTTCTTTTGGCCGCAGTCTCTTGCAGTTGAAGGTTCTGTTATGCGCTTTTTTAATTTTAAGTTCTGATTCTGTTACCTATTTATTGTTGTACTGACCTTCATTTTCTGTATCGCAGCTTGTCTCGAAGATTTTCCTCTAAAGTCTTCGTTGAGCTGTTTGTTAAGTGAGGAACTTGCAATTTGCTGCAAGGAGCTTGGTAAATTTTTCTATTATGCTTATACGTTCTGTATAAATTGCTAGATCTGCTTAATGTTTAGGTCCTTTGCTTTAAGAAATAAACGTATTCGTCTGTTATAACGTCGAGAAAGCGGAATAGCAGGATTTTTCTCCAGAATTTGAGTATATTGGCCCTTCACAGTATAAATGCCTGCATTTGAGATGCTCCATATCTAGTCTTACTGGGTCTAATGTTTCAGTAATGTAGCTTGTGGCTTTCTTTCTGTTTGATTGTTAAATAAAGTTTGAGGAACAAAGTGGTATTGCGAGATTCCACATTTTGATGGTTTAATTTCATAGTTGATGAGATATCATGCCATTTGCAGCTGAAATTTGTTATGCTGTATTTCTCTGTTAGTACTTTTCTGAACCTTTTTTCTTCGTGAATATTTTGTCTTCGCTTTTTTTGTAGCTGTGCTACAACATATCATGCCCGATGATGATAATAGGGAATTAACTCGAGTGTCATGGCAATTTGCCAATTACTCCAATCCATTAGCTGTTATTTTACTTCAACATCTCTGATAGTTAGCAGCATAAAAGTAATGGGGCTGGATAAATTTGTGGCTGCTCATATTGTGCCTAATTACTCGTGTTAGTTAGGCTAGAAGTACATGAAATTTGTTATTGCAATTCATTTCCTTACTAGTTATTCGGCAGTGAAATTGATGCGAATGCGAACATGTCCAAGAATTCTGATTGTTGGGGAGGAATTTTTAGGAATACTGATATAGAGATAGGTTTAAGACAATAGTCATATCTACATTTGTTTTCCATTTCATTTGTCTATGAAATGGTAAGCTTGAGCTGATTTTTAGTACAAATTGATCTATTAAATGGGACTCATCATATGGTAGGTATCTATCTTAATAAATATAGTTAAAATCACAAGTATCTTGGGGGATACAACTTACAATTTACTTGTATGAGTTGTTAATTTCTCATGGTACATTTCATTTTAGAACTATATAAGATCAAGACCTACCTTATGATGGGTCTCATTTAGTAGATCAAGTATGTTTGAAATTAGCTCAATAAGGAAGTTCTTGCTTTTGATTAATATCCACTCGTTAATTTTTGCCCTAGATTAAAATACTAAGCAAATAAAACTCGTCAAAAAGAGAGATTTTATATAGGCTTGAAAGTAAAATTTTATTAAATTTGGGAAGAAACCCTGATTAGAACACTTTTGAATGAAAAATAACTGTGACTCGCATATTGTTTTGCAAAAGTTTAGGTATTAAATAGTAATTTGTCAAAACAATGTACCGCATGAAGAACAAGAAAAAAGAGAGGAACCACATTTCTTGTCCTTTTTCCTTTCTTCATATTTCTTAAGTGCCTACAATTATTTTTGGCAAATTATCTTTAGTCCCTAAATTTTTGCCTTCAAATTTTTTTTTTTTGGCATTAATCCATTGAAAAAAAATAGTGCTTATATTGTTTATTATTATTTTCACAATTGAAATATTTCTTGTGGAAATGTCAACATAAGCTCTAAGGGCACATATTAGGGAGCATTAATATTTTGTTGGTAACTGTTTAATGCTTTGTTTTTTACTGATATTTATTATTTTTAAAATATTGTAAAAGTTATTAAATACTTTAAGGAGTCTAAATATCCTTTATATTTTTAAATTATTTTTTATTATATTTTTAAAATTAGAGGATTAGATTTTTAGGGTTTAGCATTTTTGTTTTAGCAATTAGTGTTTCGGTTTTTAGAGGTTAACATTTGGGGTTTATAATTTTAGAATTTAGCATTTAGGGTTTAAAATTTGGCACAGGGTTTAGGGTGTAGTATTTAGGGAAAAAAGAAAAAACACAAGGGTGTTTTAGGTAAAAATAGTGATAAAGCAGCAGTTAATCAAAGTTTGTATAGAATTTAAAAAAAAATATTTTTAGTTAGTGATAACTTTGTGGAGTAAATATCGGTATGCACTAGCTAAAAATATTTATTACTTTTTCAAATTCTCTAAAGACTGTTGTTGCTTTATCACTATTTTATACCCAAAATATAATTTTGGTTTTTCACTCTAATTCGTAAATTCTAAAGTTTAAACACTAAAAGCTAACTCCTTAAAAATCTAAGTCTTACATGCTAAACAATAAATACCAAAATTTTAATTCTAAAAAGTATAGTGAACAAGTATTTTTAAAATTTAAAGGGTATTTTAGCCATTTTATAAGTATGTAATAACAATTTTATAATATTTTAAATGATAATAAATGTTAGTGGCAAACAAATCATTAAATAGTTGTAGGCAAAATGTTAATGCTCCTTAACTTGTGCCCTTAGGGCACATGTTAAAATGACTATTAATCTGTTAATCCATTTACAAATCACATTGAAGCTTTCAATGTTGACTTGGAATGGCGCATAATATTATGGGATAGGGGCAACATTTTCTGTTTGGTAAGAATAATCTTATGTTTACCTTGGTAATTATGGAGTAGTTTTAGCTTTTTGACATTATGAGGAATCTGCTGGTTGAGCATCTGATGAGCTTTAAATTCTGCAATTACTCTTCAAGTTTATTATTTGTTAAGAGTTGCACCACAGCGTTTAAGGTCGCCTGCACTAAATATTATATCCTTTTAAACAGGACTTTTCTTTTCTATATCTTACTGAAATTAAAATCTAGCATAAGTTGAATGTTATTGTTTATATGCTTATTTTGTGTTTTTGCCTTTCCAAGGGAATGGCCCCAAAGCAGCCTAATACAGGCCTTTTTGTGGGCCTTAATAAGGGACACATTGTGACAAAGAAGGAGTTGGCTCCACGTCCTTCTAACAGAAAAGGGGTGAGTTGTTTCACTATGGAGCATATGCGTAATCGTATCACTTCGGTGTAAACTTTACTGTTGTTTTAATTTGTGGTGTTCAACTTTTTGTTTAGAGAACTAGCAAAAGAGTAAGTTTTGTTAGGAGCCTTATCAGGGAGGTGGCTGGTTTTGCTCCATATGAGAAGAGGATCTCTGAGCTTCTAAAGGTTGGAAAAGACAAGCGTGCACTCAAGGTGGCAAAAAGAAAGCTGGGTACTCATAAAAGGGCAAAGAAGAAGCGTGAGGAGATGTCTTCTGTTCTCCGGAAGATGAGGTTAGTTGGTGCCTTTTGTTCTGTTGAAATTTTACTGCATTGAGCTGCAGGTGGCTTTCAAAAGTTCTTTTGTCTTCCACATTTTTATTTAAGATCCTATTGAGCTAACGTGATATTGTTCTTTTTATTATGTTCAGAGCTGGTGGAGCTGCAGAGAAGAAGAAATAAGTACTTGGCTTTGTTGCCAATTGTGGGTTTTCAGTTCATCATTTTAGTGTTTTGCGCTGTCGGTTACTTTAAAATTTTGTTCAATTTTGTTTGTAATCTTAACCAAAATTTCTTTTTCAGCATTTGGTTTTAAATGTCAGTGTTGAATATTTACAGTCACATTTTAGTCAATGCTACTGAATTGTATGTTTCTGTTTCTCTTGCTTTTCCATATTTCTGTTTGCAGTGATGAAATCCTTGAATTTCTTGATTCAGGATGGATGCTCTTGAATCTGAGTACATTGGAATGCAAAGGATTTCTGAGCAAGATTTGCGCGTAAATAACATCTGTTTTTCTCGCTTTTTGATTGAAATAAGATTCAAGCTTTTTTGTTTTGCAGTTGGATCGTCTTGAAGCAATTTGGTCTTTAGTTCTTTACTTTTTACGTTTCATTTGATTTTAGTGGAGGCCTTTGAGCTCCCTATTTCTTAGCATTCATTTTTGTTTTAGCTGGAATTGTATTCACTCGTATTTGGCATATTAGTATTGGGTTAATTAAAGATTATTTGGATGTGTCTTTATTACATAGTTTTTCCCTCTTCTCCCGTCCTTAGCAGTCTCCATTTGTATATCCTCTAGCTTGTTAGCTTCATAGAGTTGAATGTTGATGTGTTTATATTCGGTTTTCATAACGCTTAAACCCAACATCGAGGCCCAATTTCTATGCTCTAAATGAAATTCCCCGTTTTAATTCATGTAGTATTTGCAATGTGTTAAATTTATTTATGGCAGTTTAGATCTTTCAAGCTATATTAATATTAGGCATAGTTTTGATTCTAACAAAAATGGAGAATAAAATAGAAAAATCGTAACTTATTACATATTAATACATTTTCGTATTATTTAGCAATTAGGCAATTAATTGAACAAAAAATTGCAAGTTGAAGAGCTCAATTAAACAATATCATAGAAGTTCATAATTTTAGTTGACGTTCGATTAATGTTCTTTTTTGCTTTCTTTTAAAAAAAAAAATCCTTTATAATAAAATTTTCTTAATATATTTTTAAGTTTAAAATCATATATCTTATTTTTCTACAAAGGGTATTTTTGACAAAAGAAAAAAAACGGTAAATTGAATTACTGGCCAATTTGGTCGGACGACTGCGCCCAAAATCAAATACGCCCTCAGCTTCCACATTGATTTTTTTTCTTTAATTTAATAATTCGGATCCGTATTAAACTGCAATTCACCGTTACGTAGTACGTACATTGAAAATCCTCAGCTGTCTTCTCTTGGTTCGTCTCTCTCTATAAATCAAAGCACTGATATACACAGGCAAGCCATGCACTTTTGGTCAGCTAAATAACATTAGCCCCATCCTTTTTTCTTTTCCTGCATTCAACATCACAATTGTTTTCATTTTCGTCATTCCACCGCTCTCCTATGGACACCGAGTCAGGTCAAAATATAGCATTTTCATCAATAACCTTTCTCTGATTTTCTGTTACTACGGAGAATATACGGTTGACCTTCTTTTGGGTATTTAATTTTGCAGTGATCGAGTTTCTGGGTGGCGTTCCTTTGCTACTGAGGCTTCCGGGCTCTTCTCTCAAGAAAATTGCTGAACTCGTTATTGTCAAACTTTATGGTAATTCATATCTTGTTTATTTTAGATAGAAAATTTCTAAATATGATTTATTTGTTTCAATTGCAGAGAAAGGGCAGTATGTTGTTCGGCAGGGAGAGGTTGCGGAAGGAGTCTATTTCATTTGGGATGGAGAGGTTCTTTCTTTCTTTCTTTTTTAATTTACGGTTTTTACTGGTAGTTTTCGTTTCCCCTTTCATCCTATGGTAGTTTGATTCGTAATTGGTAGGCTGAAGTATCTGGATCAATTCATGCTGAGGAGGACACCCGCCCAGAGTACATCTTGCAACGCTATGATTACTTTGGTGATGGTGAGAAGCGGGATTTGCCTGGAACTTCTTCTTTTTCTCTTTGTGCATTTGATGTTTTTTTTTTCTTTTCAACAGAACTCAATTTGTTTTGTAGTAGTTTGTAAATTCTTGAGCATGAATCAATTGGTTTGAAAGAAAGATTTGAACTATTTTTTGCAGGTGTTATTGCTACGATTCAGCAGGCAGATGTAATTGCTTTGACTAAGGTATTTTCAAATGGTCTTAATAATCTCAAATGGGATATAAGTGATCACTAATACTCCCTCCGTTTTTTTTTATCAGTCACTTTTGTTGTTTTCACTAGGATTAAGAAATAATAAATAAACTTAAATTTAGTATTAAATTGCGTGATTAAGACTAAATTATCAAATCTGATTGGTTCTGACTTTATTGGGAAAGAAGAATAAATTGAAAAAGTAAATTAAATTACATTAAAAGTCTAAAAGTGACAGATAAATAGAATTTAAAATTTACTCAAAAGTGACAGATAATAAAAAACGGAGGGAGTAGTAATTATCTTGTTTTTTATATGTTGAACAGCTAATATGCTTGGTACTGCCCCATGACCATTGCACTTTACTGCGGCCAAAATCAATGTGGAGTGCTGATAAATCTCCAGATTCATGCGCCCTTGTGGAAAGCATATTGCATTTGGAGCCAATTGAAGTATGTGGTTCTGTTCTTTTATTTTTCCAATACCTTTATGTCATAAATTTTGTGCTCTTTAGTTGAGAGTTTGTAGATGGACCGTGTTTACTTGATAGCAAAAATTATTTTGATGTTTATATTATCTGAATGTGCTCCATGTCACCTAGATGTTGTCCGTAAGAAATTTAAGTTTTACATTTCAGTATGTCTGAACATTATAATTCATTCTACTTCAAAAAGATTATGAAGGTATGAACTGTATTGATTTATTATATCAACGATTTCTGGATCACCGAGAAGATTTCTTTCTTCTTCTACTCTCTACAGCTATCTCCCAATAATTCTTGAAATGATTTCTTCAATAATCTGCATGTGTTGTTTATTCCTCCATTTTCTGCTACAGTCTTTAGTTTAACGCCTTTTGTTTCACATAGCTCAGATTCTTTTTTTTTTTTTTTTTGAAGGTGAATTTATTCCAGGGGATCACCTTGCCAGATGCACCAAAGTTTGGAAAGGTTTTTGGAGGACAGTTTGTTGGCCAGGTCTAAATAAGCTTGTCATTTTCCTTCCATAATATATTTAACCTTGTTGTATGGTGATGAGAGCTAATAAATTTTGGCATATTGGTGCTCCTTCTAGAGACAATGGTTTCATCTGGTCTAATCCCATCTAAATGTCCTGATGTATTTGTATTTTTAGAGCTATGTCTTCTGTTGTGTGCAGGCACTGGCTGCAGCATCAAAAACTGTTGATTGCCTTAAGATCATCCATAGCTTGCATGCTTATTTTCTTTTTGTTGGGGATTTCAACTGTGAGTACATACCATATGAGTAACCTTTTGCTTATCAAGCAGATCAGGATAATAATTTTTTTTTCCATGTTTCATTTTTGGTCACATGCACTCAAATTCAGCTAAATGTGTCTGTATTACATAATGCATTGTCTTATTATAGCCCTTGTTGGATGCCGGGTTCTACAAAGTTTCCTAAGACCAATGTTGGTTTAAAGGCACATAACTTAGCCTTATAACGTACTCAAAAAATCCTCTTAGCAATTTCTTCAATTGGGAAGCGAACCCATGGCCTTGACTCTGCTACTAGATGAAGAACCTTGGGTGCTACCAAATCTCATAAGCCAATTTGTGATGAGAAAGGCACATAACCTTGTCGTATAGTTTACTTGGAATAATCTGCCCCTAAACAATTGCTCTTCTTAGGAATCGAACCCCATATCCTCAACTTTGATTTAGTTGTGGGACCTTAGGCGCTACCAAATCTCCCAAACTAATTAGTTATAGGGAAGGTGCATGCGCAAGTCTCATAGTGTACTCAGAATGCACACAAGCACCCACAACATATGATTGTGGCTCGGCCCTATGTGGTTTTACAATTGCTTGCCCCACCTTGGTGAACATTTTCTTGTTCACCTTTGAACTTTGTGCTAGAAAAAGAGATAAAATTAGTGGTTTGGGTGGATCATTCTTCCTATGAAGTGTTAAAAGTATAGGTTGACCCACCTTGGCTCTTTCAAAGAAAGTATTACTATCTAAGAAATTTTCAAGTATCAGTGGCTTATTCTTGTGTTCTGTGTGTGTTTATGATTTCATGGCATCCTTCCGATTGGCATGATCTTATTAGATAATAGTGTTATGGCCATTGCATTCTTGCATGCTGAATGTCAGATTCTAAAATGTCCTTTTTGATTCGAGAAATTGCAAGTTAAATTGCTTACCTGGCCTTTCATAGTCTGCTCTGTGCTTAAGCATTTTTTGCTATTTGAAAAATTATAGTCCTCTTAGTTTGCATCTTTTGATATAATTTCTGGTATAAGTATTTCATGAAGAATAAAATTTTGGACTATTTAACGTGTATGAAAGTAATGTTATATGTGGCATGCATATGCAGTGCCAATTTTGTATCATGTTCACAGAGTACGTGAAGGAAAAAGCTTTGCCACCCGAACTGTAAATGCAATACAAAAAGGGAATGTCGTATTTACATTGACTGCTTCATTCCAGGTGATGCAGTTTTCCATTCTTTGCATATAATTAGAGCAAAGTTTTGTTCTTAATTTTACCTGGGGAATATAAATTCAACTTTCGAGAATCTTCATTTGTTTTTGAAATAATGGTAACCAGGCCTTTTGCCTACACCTGTGCAAATTTGATTTATATCTATTAATCTAAGGTTCGTCCAGATGCAATACTACGCTGTTTGTGGGCCATATATTGCACTCATACTTCCGAGATTTGTTTGTTCAATTTCCTCAACTTGTATAAAATTGTAATGGTCATCTTCATCTGTAGGATACAAATACTCTATCTGTTGTCTAATCATGACTCCAGGATGAGTTATAGCTAATTTAGTTGTCTTATTTGTTTTTTTGGGATAAATAAATCTAATATTCTGCTTTCTTCAAGTATGTGCTGGTATTGATACAGTTTATGATTTTTTGCAACATCTGAGGGATGTCGTTATTCTATGTTAATTCTACAGAAAGAGCAAGATGGGTTTGATCACCAAGAAGTAACAATGCCAAACGTTTCAGAACCACAGATGGTAAATGGAATGTGCTTACATTTCTTTGTGTATATAAAGCCCATTGCTATGATAGGTTTGTGACATGACCTTCTGCAGCTTCTATCAATGGAGGAGCTGCGAGAGAAACGTCTAACTGATCCCCGTCTTCCAAGGTATAATTCTTTGAAATATTTGTTACCTTCTCCCTGCTTTTGCTTTAAACTGTTGTTCATTGTATTAAGATGTATGATTCATGTTTCTCTTCATTGTATCAACATGGTTCAAGTCAAGTCATTATGCATGATATTTGTATTTAAATTAAAGTCAAAGCTGTATTGGCTGTTTCAGGACCTACCGAAACAAGGTGGCTTCGAAAGATTTTGTCCCTTGGCCCATAGAGATAAAATTTTGTGAGCCAAAAGCTAGCACTAATCAGACAAAATCCCCTGCAAGGTTGGACTACATTGCTATAATGCTTGTTCTTATCTTCAATAATTACCTGCGCATTGACACTAATGGAATAGAAATCTATGTTTACTTTTTTGGATGTCCGTTCTGTTATCACAGCTTGAGGTACTGGTTTAGAGCAAGAGGCAAACTTTCAGATGACCAGGCTTTGCATAGGCAAGTAACTTCTTCAAATTTTGACTTGATCTTGAGGCACTGGTAAGGTGCTTCACCCTTCTTTCGGTGTTTTTAAATTTTAAGCTTGGTCAATTGTTCTTTTCAGATGTGTAGCAGCATATGCGTCGGATCTTTTATTTCTTCAAGTGAGCCTGAACCCACACCGCACCAGGGGTCTTAAGGTATCTGCTGTTAGTCTGGACCACTTGTAAGTATTTTCATCCTGTTGAAAGTATGACTGATTCTGTACTTTGCCACAGTTGTACAACGAATGCATTAGTTGAGATATTTATTAATATCACCCAGACCTGGCCATCTAACTGGATACCCCTTTAGTGCCAAATAGAAATTGGACAGGTTCAGGTGAATCCACTTGCACCCACCAAATAATGTTTTTTGCCTTGATTTTGTGCGTAATTATTTTTGTAGCTAGATGAATGAACATGATATTTAAACTGTGGAAGTTTCTTTATTAAATAATTACTATAACGGCCATGAAAACATAAGTTGTTCCCCTGGTTTGATTTTAGAAATAATTTGAAAGTCAAATGACTAGCTGGTTTTTAGACAGAATTCCAGTCTGGTAGTTTCCAATTCGTGTGAAGCATAAAAGTAAGGTTGGCTGATATAGCATTCCTCATTATGTTTAAAATGAACTTTCTTTAGTTCACGTCATGTATTTAGATTATGGCCTTAATTGATTTGAACTGCTGTTGGTCGATGTCCCTTCAGATGAATGTTTACATTTATAACACACATGCATCTCTTCAACCTGATCAAGGAAACGTGATTGGTACTTGCTGTTATAATTATATTGTTGTTTATGGGGCTTTTCCCATTCTCTCAGGATGTGGTTCCACCGGCCCTTTAGAGCTGACGACTGGTTGTTATTTGATGTAAGTGCTCTTACTACTACATTTAACTCTTGAGTTTCCATCAGAATGTTCATGTTTTGATGTCTTGCAGATTACAAGCCCTGCAGCGTCCCAAGCACGAGGCTTTGTATTTGGCCGAATGTTTAACACAAAGGGAGAGGTATACAATATGATCAGAATTTTTTTTTTTTGTCAATCAGATATCTTAATTTGTCAATAGAGCACAGACTTATCATGAATGCAATTTGGAACTGAAATATTTACGTTTGTTGATGGACAGCATGTTGTAACATTGACTCAAGAAGGTCTTCTTAGGAATGCTTTCACACCAATTGCTGCTACTCCCTCCAAGCTGTGAATCTGTATAGTCCTGATGAAGCTTCTGTTATAAGATGAAGCCGAATAATATTTGTGCTTATTTTGTTTTTTGTCATGTTTGTAGCAATATATAATAATCTATCTCATTGCAGCTTAATAGTTCTTAGGATTGCCTCATTATTCGACGGGATTTATTTTCTTGAAAGCATTTTCTGCATACCAAGTTGACTCCCTTGCATGAATAGAAGGAAGCAAATGGATAGAAAGAAGAGACAAAAAGCTGTGTTTTATTATTATTTGTAATATCGAAATTGGACATTTTGTATTTACAATCGTATAAGTAAATAATTACCTATTTGTAGAACAATTTTATCACACGTCCCAAACCAAAGAATTTCTTAATGGTTGTCTTCTGAAATGATCGTCTCGAGCAATTGATAATTAATGTAAAAGAATATTTTCAAGAAAAAAAATGTTCATAAATTCATTTGAAACAATGGGATTTTAATTTGTTATTGGTATTCTGTAAGAGGAAGTTTTAGATGATTTATGAATAAAATCGTGAAAAGAAAAGAATTATGTCGTGGAAATGGACTGTTAAGAGATAAACCCTTGTTTTTTGGCTAATTTTTTGCCAACAAAACTCTTCCTGCTTCTGCTTTTGCTTTTTTTTGAAAGAGAATGGATCTTTTCATTAAAGCAATTACTGAATACAAAGGGGAAAAGAAGAAAATCTAACTCTCTGAGAAGTAACAGAGGTCCTAGCTAACAAATGAGTAAGGTTGTTTCCAGAACTTCTTACAAAAGAAAACAAACAACTTTGAAAAGAAAGACTTAAAGAAATACAATCATGAACTAAAAGTCCAAAGTGAGAATTATTCAAAACAGGAGAGGACAGTGCTTGATAGAGAATAAAACTATTAATTTCAATTTGCACTTGATCAAAACTTTCTTCCTTTAACCACTTTAGAGCTTCCTTGATTGACATTGCCTCCACAATGAGTGGATCAAGAGGGCAAGAAAAAGAACCATGTTGAGCAACAATAAAATTCTTGAAAGAATCCCTACAAATCCAACAATAGCCAACACGATTTTCAGATTGGAATAAGGCCGCATCAGTATTGCATTTAATGTATCCGGTAGGAGGGGGAGTCCAAGCTTCCAACAAAGGAAGAGAAAGAAAGTTGTTTAAATTAAAATCCTTATGATGCACTACTTCCCACTGATAAAGAGAACATCTAGCCATACGAAGGACCGCTCCAGTGCTCATTCTATGCTGCTTCCAAACAAATTTGTTTGTTTTAAACCAAATAGTCCACATCAAAAACAAAGCTTGATGAATCTCATCTAGATGCAAAGACCCAAACCAGCTACCAATGATACAGTCCACAGAAGCATTGATATCAAAACACAAACCTAGTGGACTTTCATGCCAAATCGCTTGAGAAGATGGACATGAAAATAACGCATGATGAACTATTTCAGTAGAAGGCGGAGAACAAAAAGGACACAAATAGGAATCTAATGCATGTCTTTGAAACAGATTATTTCTAGTAGGAAGAACATCAACAATACATTTCCAAATAAAGATACACACCTTGAGGGGTAAGGCTAGATTCCATAGTCTTTGCCAATTAAAATTACAATCCAACAAAGGTTGAACCATTTCATGTAATGCACGACATCCACTCTTCACTGTATACTGGCCCGTATTTTCCAAAGGCCAATACATAACATCTTGACAAGGCAAAGTGGCAAGAGGAATTTGAAGTATTCTTTCAATATCACTTCTGCAAAAGCTCTCTAGAATTAAAGGGACATTCCATAAAGAGTTACCATTTAATAAGGCAGAGACTGTGGAGTTAACAAGAGTCGGTATCGGATTAGAGTTGATTCTTGGATTCAAAGGATCAATCAGCCATGCATCTTTGTAGATCAGGATATGTTCACCAGACCCCACTCTCAACCTTAAATTATGGGTAACCAAATCTTTTGCCGCTAATATACTTCTCCAAGTGTAGCTGGGCCTTCTTCCCAACTGAGCTTGAAAAAGATTGTTGTTAGGGAAATATCTAGCTTTAAAGACTCGTGAAACAAGAGAGCTAGGATTGGTTAGGATTCTCCAAAATTGTTTTCCCAATAGCGCTATATTGAACTGTTTAACATTTCTAAAATCAAGCCCTCCCAGTTTTTTTGGAGCACATAAGAGATCCCATCTACACCAGTTGATGCTTCTTGAGCTAGAACCACTTGATTGCCACCAAAATTTATTAAACATCCGGTGAATAGAATCACAAATGTTATTAGGGATGAGAAATATACTCATGATATAAGATGGTATCGACTGTAGAACTGACTTGATAAGGATCTTCCTTCCGCCCCATGAAAGGAACTTATTCCTCCAATGACTAAGGCGTTTCCAGATTCTATCTTTAATAAAGGAAAACACTTGACTTTTGTTCTGTCCCACATACATTGGCATGCCAAGATAGTTCTTCAAATGCTGAGAAGTTGATATCCCCAAAAGATCACAAAAAAGCGACGCATAAATGGATCGACATTCTTACTGAATTTTAGGGATGATTTTTGAAGATTAACTGACTGACCTGAAGTAATTTCATAATTAGAAAGACAATTCTTAATCTCCATTGCCTCATCTAACATTGCTTTAAAGAAAAGATACAAGTCATCCGCGAAAAGGAGATGACTAATGGCTGGTGCAGTTCTGGTTACCTTGCAACCGTGAATCAAGCCCCTCTTTTCCAAATCATTTAAAGCATCAGAAAGACCTTAGGCACATAAAATGAACAAATATGGAGATAGTGGATCCCCTTATCTCAAATCCCTTTGAGGAAAGATTGGACCCATAGAGTGACCATTGGAGCACACCTAATAAGAGACAGAAGTGATACACATCATAATGATATTGATCCATTTACTATCAAACCCCAATTTCTCCAGGACTCCCTTCAAATAACGACAGTCCATCTTGTCATGTCTAACTTCATAGTGATAGTTCCAGTACTACCATGGGAACTATGATTAAGATAATGTCCAACTTCAAATGCAAGAAGAGCATTATCTGTTATCAACCTTTTCGGAATAAAGGCGCTCTGATTCTCCGAGATAATCACATTCAATAAAGCTTTCATGCGGTTAGCAACCATTTTTGAGAGAATTTTGTAAACTATATTACATAGTGCAATGGGTCTGAACTCAAAGATAAATTTTGGTTGCTTATTTTTTTGGGATAAGGACAATAATAGTTTCATTAAGTTCAAGAGGCATATTACCAGTATGAAGCATATTTAGGATGAAAGATGATATTGCTGGACCAACAATTTCCCATTGAGATTGAAAAAATTCCAGATTAAATCCATCAGGGCTCGAGGCCTTATCGGGATGCATTGAAAATAAAGCTTCCTTAACCTTTGCCTCTTGAAAAGGACGGAGAAGCTTCTCATTCTGAGCAATTGTAACACATGGTCTGATGTGAGAAATAAAGTTCAAATTGCATGCCGTTGAAGACTGGAACATATATTCAAAATAATCCAAGATATGCTGATGAAGACCCGAACTCCAATCTATTTGATTACCCGTCATATCTTAAAGCTGGTGAATCATGTTTTTCTTCTTTCTTGAGGAAGCAAACGCATGAAAAAATTTCGTATTTAAGTCACCTTCTTTAAGCCACTGTACTTTCGCCCTTTGCTTCCAGTAAATATGTTTCTGAAGTAATAAGCTAGCCATCTTTTCTTTTGCTTGTTTAAACTTTGCTATTGACTCGGCATCAGATCTTAGCCTCAAAGAATTAAGATCCTGTTTACATTGTGCTATTTCATCCTAAAAGCGTCTTCAAAAAGAATGACTCCAAGAGCAAATATTCCTTGCACAAGAATTAAGACATTGAATAAGTGGAAGATCATGATCATCTAACCAGCATTTATGAATTAAGTCTCGGCAATCTTGAGCCTGTAGCCAGATATTATTAAAGAGGAAACGAGAATTATGATTAGAGCTACCTGACATAGTAGATAGTAAGATAGCCATATGATCAGAATGCACCATGCCCACATGAGTAATGCAAGAATCAGGAAAAAGGTTAAACCAAGCATCATTGGCTAAACCTCTATCAAGACGTTCTCTGATCCAATTACAAGTGCCTCTAGACCGTTTTCAAGTAAACCGATAACCATAAAACCCCATATCAGAAAGCCCATAAGCTTGGACTGTATCTCTAAAAGCATTAATATTTGAGATAGGATGAGGGTTGCCACCTACCTTCTCAGAGCTTGACAGCAAATCGTTGAAATCACCCATAACTACCCAAGGCCAGTCATTAACTTCAGCAAGCCGAGAGAGCAACTGCCAAGAAAGATGTCTGAGGTTTCTTCTCGGATTACCATAGAAACTAGTAAAACAAACAAGTTGATGAGAAGAAGAAGAGATGAGGACATCAATATGGGACATAGAGAAAGAGCGAAGAGAGACTGAGAGATCATCCTTCCAAAGCGGAGCCAAACCACCACCAGAACTACTACCATGAACTGAAAATTTACTTTTGAATTTAATACAACGACAAACTTTATCTATCTGAGCTTGAGAAACTCTAACTTCCATCAGAAAAATAAGGGAGAGATGAAGAGAAGAGACCGTTTCCATCAACTTAAGAACTGTTTGTGGTTGGCCTAGACCACAACAGTTCCAAGCTAAGGCAATCATGGCTGAAGGCAGGCCTGAACATTAGGTCCTGCCTCTAGCATAAGCAAATCTCTAGCTCCTTGATCTTGCAAATTGCAAGAAGAAGAGGTTGATGTTGTGACCGAATCTGTTAAATCTGAACGATGCCGTTTGTTATCAGCCGCCAAGATACAAACATTATGTGGGTCCTCCAAATCTTCTTCTTCTTTTCCACGTGTAAGCCTCATATTCAACATATTATTAGCCTTCCCAATCACGTTGTTATTTCCATATTTAGAACCCGAATTCCTTCCATCACGCTGATTTCCTGCAATCAAGGGCATATTAATATTCTGTTGAGAGTCTGTTGTTACTAGGATGCTAGAGTCGTGATCCAACCTTACTTCTTGCCTAATATTGACGTAACCCGATTGGCCATGCATAACTCTGTGATTCTCGGAATCACTTGAACCTATTTTCTACATCGTCATGTTTGCCCTGAACCTTCGCTCCCCTGCGTAAGATATGGCCTTCCTCACCGGAGCTCTAATAAAAGGACCATACTCTGACACTTGATTGCTCGGATCTATCTTAAATATTCTTTCACAGAACTTTTCCTGATGTCCAATAACACCACATAGAAAATAGAAATGTGAAAGTCTCTCGTTTTTTAAGTTTATCACCACATATTCGCCTCCCTGCTTTTTGACTTTCATGGAGATCTTTAGAGATTTTCTTATATCCAGCATTACACGGATACACATGAAAGATTTTCAGTTTCCATCCAAACTTCTTGGATCTACTCTAATAAACGAATCCATATGGTTTCCTATATTCCTTCCTATACGTTCAGTCTAGAAACCGATAGGAAGATTATAACATTGCATCCAGAAAACTACCTCAAATAACTCAATGTTTTCAGGTTGTAAACCTATTTTCATTTTCCTCAGAATAAGTAATTTTTGTTCAAAAGACCAAGGACCATCATTTAAAACCATATTCATATCTATCGTATGAAAGAATTGAAAACTAAACAGTTTCGGAGCTAACTCCTGAATTTCAATACCCTTACCTGGTTACCAAACTTTTGCCATTGTTGCTTTGAATGCTGCAGTATTAAAGGATCGATTTGAAATAACTTTGCCAATGAGACAGAGAGAGATCCTTGTTTTCATCAATGAAATCTTCATCATTCAAGACAAAACTTTCATCTGAATTATCTTTCAACGATACTTGTCCACACCGCTTGGTTATTTCTTCCGTAACAGACGAAGAAGCCATAGCAAAAAGATTGAAAAAACATAGTACAAAATCTTACTATGCGAGTAAGAGAGAGAATTTGCTACATGAGCAAGAGTTACTGTTACTATTCCTTCCTCCTGCTTCTGCTTGATATGCGTGTTTTTTTATATATTTTGTATCTATAAATTGCAAAAAATAAATTAAAATATTTAATTTTTTTAATTATTTTTTAAAATATGCCAAAATTTCAAATAATTTTACAAATTTCAAATTATTGTCTTCCTATTTTACCCTTCACGGAAAGGATTAATTATCAGAAGCTGCCCATTAAATTTTTCAGAAATAAATGGCGAGACCTGTGAGTTGAGAGACGCATTTGTTTCGGCACCAAGCAAAGCAACCAAAACTTTTCTGCGACTTCGACCAAATTTTCGTCGGTGAGTTTTCCAATGATCTTCATGTGCATAATTACTGTTCTTATTTTCTCCCAGATTGCTAGATTGAAGTTTTTTTTTACTGCGGCATGAAATCCCTGATATCCTTGCAATTTAATTAGGATTTTATTCGTTTTTGCTGCTTCATTCTTTTTATTTGATCCCTGTTAGAAATTTCTCGGAATTCCCTTTGTTTTTCTTGTGGAATTCTACAAATGGGAAGAAAAGGCTAAATCCCTTGTGGTTTAGGTACAATGGCGATTTGTTTGTTCGTCGATTGGCTTTAATGATCGTAGGCTTTTGTTATCTTCACGAGAAAATGAGGAGATGTATAGTTATTGTATTATATCGAATCTGCATATCTATCAATCTATCTTTAGGATTAAACCAACTTGGAGCTTTGATCCAGTAATCTTGATTCCAAAATCTCGGCATATCGTTTATGCTTGCAGCTGACGTTTTTACAATGTTGGACTTCTTCAAGCTACGAACTTCTTATGTTTAATTTCGATTTCCTAGTAGTGGAGCATATGGAAGGTCCATCTGAGAGAATCAGCCAACTTGAGGAGAATGAGGCACCACTGCTATCTGGGCTTCCTGATGATATTGCTCTTTTTTGCTTAGCGAGAGTGCCAAGAAAGTACCATACGGTGCTGAAATGTGTTTGCAGGCGATGGAGAGATTTAGTCTGCAGTCAACTGTGGTATACTTATAGGGAAAAGCACAATTTGAGTGAGACTTGGATATATGCTTTATGTCGTGACAAATTTGATCAGATTTACTGTCATGTATTGGATCCCAATTCTTCAAGAAGGTATTGGAAGCTCATTCAGGGGTTTCCACCTCGTTGTTTGAAGAGAAAAGGTATGGGCTTTGAAGCCCTAGGGAAGAAGCTCTACCTATTAGGTGGCTGTGGTTGGTTGGAAGATGCTACTGATGAAGCCTACTGCTATGACATTTCAAGGAACTCATGGAGTGAGGCTGCTTCCTTGTCTACTGCAAGGTATGGATTATTTTATTTTTGGTCCTGTTTGTGGGTGTCTGGTTCAGTGATACAATAGCTTTTCAATGCATGCCAAGCAGGTACTTGTATGTGCTCTTCTTTGTTAAAGTGATCATTTTCTCATCAGTTATTGCTATTAATTCTGTGTTTCAGAAAATGGTTGCCTTTTAACTATATCAATTTTGTTTCCCTTTTAGTACATGTTGTACAAGATAAATATATGCTTTAGTACTTGTATGGAGTCTGCATCACCAAATTCATCTCTAACTGCAAGCGATATATGCGCACATAGGCCACTGAAGCAGAAGTTGTTTCATAATTTGTACTTATCTAGTGGAGAATTTTAACAGGTTTTTTGATAAGATTGAAACTTTATTCAGGTGCTACTTTGCTTGTCAAGTTTTGGAAGGGAAAATCTATGCCATTGGTGGTTTAGGTCCGGATTTATGTGATCCACATTCTTGGGACACTTTTGATCCTCACAAGAATAGTTGGGAGTTGCATTCTGATGCTAATGTTATTCCTGACGTTGAGGATTCGATAGTCTTGGATGGAAAGATTTATATCCGTTGTGGCACTTCTGTTGTGTCTTCTCATATATATGCTGTTCTTTATGAAGCTTCAAATGGCACATGGCAGCACGCAGATGCTGACATTGTATCAGGCTGGCGTGGTCCAGCAGTCGTTGTGGATGGCACCCTTTATGTATTGGACCAGAGTTCAGGAACTAGGTTGATGATGTGGCAGAAGAATGAAAGGAATTGGGTGGCAGTTGGTAGGCTATCACCGCTGCTTACAAGACCACCTTGCCAGCTTGTAGCAATTGGGAAGAGGATATTCATCATAGGAAAGGGGCTTAGCACTGTGGTTTTTGACGTAGAGAAGACTGCAAATATGGAGGGGGTAATGATCAGTTCTTCCATACCCAGATTAAATTCTGAGGATGTTGTAATTAGCTGTAAAGCTTTAGCATTATGAAGTATCCTCAATTTGATTCATCTATTATTTTGTCTAGTATCATTGTTGTGCGATATTTAGGTGTGCTAACCTTATATATGTACACTGCTCTGTACCCTCTAATGAGTCAAACTCGATATTTTACATGAAAGTGAAAAAAGAAAAGGTTATGAAAAAAAAGAAACCAATTTGTTTCCTTGGTGCCATAGTTTCAAAGTTCAAATCAATTTGGTTTTATTTTAGAAATTGACCACAGGTTTGAACTATGCTAGGCATTCTAACCTAATATTTGATAAACAGAATGACATTGATGCCTTTTTTATATAAAAAAATAATAATAAAATCATGTTTATCTTTTAAGATTTAAAAATAAACATTTTTAATTTGCAGCAAAATTTAATTTTGGGCAAAATCAATTTTATAGCCATATTGGATATCAAAGCGAATTTAGGCCCTGCTCAATCCAAATTTATTATCGAATTAAGGATATTAGTTTAGTTGTAGAAATTCATATTCAAAACCAGCATTAAAAATATTTTGGAGCTGTTCACTTACAGAAAATTGTTTCAATTTTTTTAAAAAATTTTTCATAAAAAACAGAAAATAGAAATCATATTTATTTTGATCAGTTTTTTAAAATAAATATTTTCTAAATTTTCTGAATAATCTTAATACACACACATATATATACACGCATATATACATATATACATAAGTATATGCATGTGTATGTATATGTAGTACATGTATGCATACGTACATATGGATATGTATATATATATGTATGTATGTACATACACATACACGTACACATATACATACATATGCATATGTATATGTATGTGTATATATGTGCATATATACACATACATATACATATGCATATACATATACATATATATGTATGCACATAAATATATACTTACATATGTATGTATGCATATACATATATACGTATGAACATTGTAACACCCTTATCACTCAGATCTAACAGAACAGTGTAAATTGGTCGAAAATTTTTTTTTTCACTTGTACCTAAATTCAAGTCTTCACTTATTTTCATTGAATTAACTTTTGTTTCCAATTCAATTCCATTATTATATCCTTAAATTATATTGCCATTGACCTATAACTATTCGAAGTTACTATTTATTTTGCAAAAATTCAGCAATATAACGGCCATAATTCTGATCAGCCTCCTGAAACACAAACAATTACACAGTCTCTTCAAGGCACAACAATTCAAATATAACTAATATTCTCAATCTAAAACTTCATATTTCATAATCTAACAAACTTATCCACATCCATCACATCACATCTTAGTAATCACATATTTAACTTTATGCATATCTATTACATGTCCTTGCTACAAATTCTATCATCTATACATACAGTTATATATACATGCCAAAATAAAATCAACTATCCTATAATAAATAACTCTTCTTCCGATATTTACATTAATGCTCCTGCTCTTCGATACCTGCACGCAGTAAAATTTACGTGTTAAGCATGAAATATGCCTAGTGGTGACTAATAATCATAATATTTTACTTCTCCAAATTTTTCTAATTATACAAAAATTAAGCTAATAAACTCTTAATATAATTTCAAATAAGCAAATTTTACTCATTTTCATTTGAAAGACAAATTTATTCTATTATTAACAATTCTTTTTACTTAATACCTAAACTTTAATTAAATTTTCAATTTAATCCCTAATATTTTATTTATTTCCAAAAATTACCCTTTTTAATCAATATTTACAAAATTGCCATTATATTCATTCATTCTTACCCTCTAACTTTACTCACAATTTACCAATTACTCCTTATTTTACCGTTTTCACGTAAAATTACACTTTTAGTCTTTATGTCATAAAAACTTTATTTTTACACTGTTGGGATGTCAAATTACCATTTTACCTCTTTATCGTTTTTTCTTAACTATATTTACTCATTGAATACCAGTTTTGGTAAAATTATCATTTTGCACCTAAACTTTTTATTTTCTTTTAATTAGGTCCCTTTTCATTTTAAACTTTATTTTTATCTTTCTATTCACACTTTTAATTCATTCTTAATATAATGCCACTAGTACAAATTCGACAGAAACTCTTAGACCAGATATACGAGACATGAATTTCATAGGGCCACAAACAGACTGAGAAATGATCCTGAAAAACCATTTCTTCACAGAACATATAACAGAACAAACAGATATTATGGAGATCAGAGATTCTACCATAATAAAGTAAGTTGTCATGACTTGCACCGCGGTACAGATATTCCTATGGCCAGTCAATTATATCCTGAGTTAGGTTTTGACTGGCTGACTAATACCAAGGGCAAAATTTACTTACTTTTCATTTTATTTCCAATTAATCTTAACAAACTTAATGACTTTCTAGTCCAAAAAATTCATCGATTGAATTTTCCTTTATTTTTACACAAAATACTATTTAATTTACATTAATTCACCATATTCCACTTATTTAGTGAATTATTTCTTAATAACTCAACATCTCCACTTAAACATAACCAAATTCTTCCCTCTAAAATATTTAAATAATTCATATAAATTTCACAAAAATTCATGAGCACATTATTTCACCATTATTGTCATTTTATGGCTTAATTTCATTTAAATGCACAAAATATACATTAATTCCTTTTAGGACCCTATTTGGCCAACAAAGGAAGTCTACCTTGCATAAGCATTTAAATTCATTTAAGCTTCCTAATATGCTTATTCAATGTCTAATTTCACTATTCTAAGGTCAATTTCAATTTTACACCTTTTTTCAATATTTTTCCTAAGTTACATAAAGGAAATTAATTCAAAATTAAGGAAAATGTTAGGATTTATTAGCCACTAACCTTCTTTCCTTGTTTTGGCTTTCCTAGACTTCCTTTCCTTTGCCTTTAGCCTTGGCAAGTTGGTCTTCCCCTTGTGAATCTACCATGGCCGAATTTATACCCATAAGAAACTCTAATTTTTTTTTATCTTATTTGCTTAATTTGACATCAAAAATGAATTCTAAGCATAAAAAACTAGCTAAAAATACTAAAGAGATAATTTTTCTCTTAAGAATTCAACTTACTCTTTAGACACTTAATGTTAAATCTTGAAATTTTTTTGCTTTCTTGGCTGAAATAAAGTGATGGAGGCTTAAGTACACATCAAAAGAGGTAGAATTAGAGTTGGGATGTTGGAATTTAGGAAAAGATTTAAGGGAATTAAGAAGAAATTTTTGAGAGAAATGGAGAGGGAGTGTAACGTCTCCGGATTCACCGCTAGTGAATATTATCCGTTTTGTCACCTGTCACGCCACATGTCTGCTTTGGAGACCATGCCGACGCTAGGTGACTCACGATTTTGCTTTTGGGGTACCCCTAAAACGTGTCCACTAGGGAGAGGTATCCACATCCTTATAAGGCATGCTTCGTTCTCCACTCCAACCGATGTGAGATCTCACAATCCACCTCCCTTAGGGCCCAGCGTCCTCGCTGGCACACCGATCCGGCACCGGCTCTGATATCAATTGTAACGTCCCCGGATCCACCGCTAGTGAATATTGTCCGCTTTGCCACCTGTCACGCCACATGTTTGCTTTGAAAATCATGCCGATGCTAGGTGACTCACGGTTTTGCTTTTGGGGTACCCCTAAAACGCGTCCACTAGGGAGAGGTATCTACATCCTTATAAGTCATGCTTCGTTCTCCACTTCAACCGATGTGAGATCTCACAATCCACCCCCCTTAGGGTCCAACGTTCTCGCTGGCACACCGATCCGGCACCGGCTCTGATACCAATTGTAACGTCCCCGAATTCGCCGCTAGTGAATATTGTCCGCTTTGCCACCTGTCACTCCACATGTCTGCTTTGGAGACCATGCCGACTCTAGGTGACTCACAATTTTGCTTTTGGGATACCCCCAAAATGCGTCCACTAGGGAGAGGTATCCACATCTTTATAAGGCATGCTTCGTTCTCCACTACAACCGATGTGGGATCTCACAATATTGTGGATACCTCTCCCTAGTGGACGCATTTTGGGAGTACCCCAAAAGTAAAACTGTGAGTCACCTAGTATCGGCATGGTCTCCAAAGTAGACATGTGACGTGACAGGTGGCAAAGCGGACAATATTCACTAGCGGTGGATCCGGGGACGTTACAGGGAGTGGTTCGGCCAAGAAAAGAAAGAAGAAGTGGCTGAAAAATGCTGGAATTTTACAAAATTTTCAGCCTTAAATACTCTTCTTAATGGACCAAAAATTGGGCTAAGCCTAATGGGCCTAACCCATTAATTTAAGCCCAATAACTAACTATTAAAAGTCCTAATTAAATTCTCTCACTTTTCAACTCCAATTCACTTCAATTTTGATTTCACCACTCTTAACACATTAAAAATAGATTGTACGCAAAATTTCGGCTTAATCGGAGTCCATTACCGGTCTGATTCAATCAAATCAGTTCGATTTGATAACTACCGACATCACCGAAAAATTTATTTTTATACCAAAATATTCTATATGAAATTTCATTAAGATCTGCAAAATCTGACAATTTTTGGAGTTTATTTGCTATTTTTTAAAATTCGATCAAAGTTGGTCAATCATTTATAGTAAAAAAATTGACTCGCTACTTTTTTCGTATTTTTAATTTTCAGAAGCCTATTTGACCTCTGTTTCATTTCAAATTTCAACTCCGGACTCACCATAACCAATACTTTCCGATGGTCAAATAAAATATTTTTCACTTTCGGGTACAATTTACAGCCCGATAATCCTATTCACTATCAAAATTTACTGTTCACGGTTAAGCTGGTATTGAGGTCATTACACACACATATATATATACATGTATTTATGCACATAAATGCATATACATATACATATACATATACATATACATATACATATACATATACATATACATATACATATACATATACATATACATATACATATACATATATATGTATGTGCATACATACATATGTACATGTATGTGTATGTGTATGTATGTACATACATATATATATACATATAGATATGTATATATATGTATACACACACATACATACATATGCATATATATGTGTGTGTATATACAGAAAATAAATATTCTATTTTTTTATTTGTTGATAAATAAACATATTTTCTAAATTTTTTATGGAAAATAAATACTTTAATTTTTTAAAAAAATAAAAAATTATTTTTTGTATGTAAACGCACCCTTTACATTGCAAATTTAATAACTGTATCATCAATATTCATATTGGTCTAACAGATTTGCCTACATTGATTGTAGCATTAAAGTTGACTAATGCCTGTTCGATTAACAATCTTCTTAGCAGGGCTGGTTATAGTTATGGAACTTTGTTAGAAATGAAATTTATGGAACATTGTTAGATTTACTCTCACATGATCCCATACAATTTTAGAAACAATTTCGTATGTATAAGAATATAGAATATGTTAATTCTATTCCTATGGCTAATTTAAGAGGTACGAAGATGCGGCTAAAAGTTCGAAGCTAAAACACTTGAGACTCAAAAGGTGAGCAGTCCACCAATTATTGCAATAAAACTGGGGTGAATTATATTAACGTGTGGAAAA
This sequence comes from Excoecaria agallocha, assembly GCA_037975025.1. NCBI lineage: Eukaryota > Viridiplantae > Streptophyta > Magnoliopsida > Malpighiales > Euphorbiaceae > Excoecaria > Excoecaria agallocha. The sequence continues at coordinate 66,271,969 of CM075806.1, read as the reverse complement.
GGATGTCGAAGCTTTGCCCACAAGTTCCAATCATCCGATATGTTTGCGGCAGCACAAAGTTAACCAAAGGCATGAAAGATGGAGCTAGAAATCAGTATGTCTTATGCAAACTCATCTTTGTTTATCACAAATTAATGACTATAATACATCACAACACGAGATTATGCTTTTGCGAGATTAGATACAACAATACCAAGATTTTATGTCGGCGAACCATGTGTGGCCTTTCAAATCCTTACTTTCAACAGCTGGATGAGTGGATCCAACGTACAAATCTACAACTGTCAATCATTTGAATTACCTATCATTCCCCTTCAAACTAACACCAAAAATAAAAAGTCAAGAAGGCTAAACTATACTTGGTCAACTAGTCTTTTTCTTTTTAAAAGCTGGATGTATGATTCCATCGAAAGAATCGATAGTGTCAATCTTAGAAATACACTCTTTCACCCTCTTTATTACAATGGGCATGGCAGAAATATTGCTGAATATTTTATCTCTCAGCAGTCGTACTTTCTCAGCATTGCTTTGGTCTCCTACTGCCAATGCAGATATACTGGATTTTCCATCCTCTCTAAGGCCTGTACAAGAACAAAGAAACAGAGTTAATGCTGCAATAACAATTTAGCGAGGTTGTACTGTGGAAGCATCAGAAGAAAAATCATCAAACAGAATCATGCCACTTGGTTTAAATTGAAAGTACTTCAAAAATTCCAGGAGCAAAAGCAGCGAGCAAATGAGCTTTTATCTCTTCATACAAATAGCATGATCATCTTCAATAGCTATCTAGTACACTTGACCAACACACGTGCATAACATTACTACTAATCCACTCAACAAATCAAGTCTTGTAACTAGAAGGAAAGTTTTTATAGTGTATAGAGCAATAGCTATCCAAAGACTACAGGTGCTTGGAAGCTACCTTGACCAACATGCATGTTCCTAGATTTATGCAGTTACTACAGCAATGGCACAGCCTTCTAAAGGGAGCAGAAAAGTAAGATATAAAAGAACTGCATTCGATTGCTATCAATTTTCAAGAGGAGCTTTCAGTCGAAGGATGAGTGAGAGGGGCGACAATGGTATGTCTCCGAACTGCGACGCTACCTCCAACTAGTCCAACAAGTGCGCCCCATACATACAACACAACTAGGCTCTTCCATTGCCACATTGTTGAAATCCATACCCAAAACTAGAAATGGGCACTCACCCGCAATCATTGTCACATACCATGACTCACTCAATCCACAAATCGCATGCATGACCAGAAGGCGTATCAAGATTATTCAATAATTATCAGAGGACAGCTCACAACCAAACAAGACTAACACCTTATAATGAAGTACACATTTGAAAATTTAAAAAGAAAAATCACAAAGTTTAAACCTTTACGAGGGAACAGACCCAAGCATTAATTTGTTAATCCACTTCGCTAAGTAGCATAGAAACCGCTAATGACGGAACAGAAAGAATTCTTTCACAGAGGCAGTTTTCAGGATGTTTTCTCCGTTTTCCATATAAACTGGCACCACTAATAAGTCTTAAATTTCGAAGTAATGAAAAAAAAAAGGTTACTCCTTTTTCTATCTAGCCTTGGCTAGCAACAGACAAAACCAAACTATGACCAAAATTCTAAATTTCGGAATTCAAAATTCGCACTTTCATCAATCTTGGCAAACAATATACGAAACCCTAACATTGAAGGGAAGAACAAACCTGCATTCGACTCTGTAGTGGGCCCGGGATCCGACCCGGAGTCGATATCTGGAAGAACGGGTCGGTTGGAAGAAAGAATAGAAGTTAAGGTAGTCTTAAGCTGATCTGGAAGAGTAGCTCTGTATTCAAGAACTTTGTTGGCCATTTCTTTGGCTTCTGTCTCCAGCTTCTCCAACTCTTCCTCTTCTACTTCTTCATCTTCCTCTTCTCCGGACACAGATTCGGCCTCTTGGGCGCTCCGAGTAGGATCAACTGCTTTTGTTAGGGTTTGTCTTGGTGGATTACTCAACGCCATGTTTGGATCTGTAAATTTAGAGAAGATGGAGAGTGGATAGTTGCTGGAGCACAGAGTGCTGTTTTTGTTCGGAGGGTATTTTGGGTTTTCGAATTTTAAAAACTTTCATCAAGCTCCTATGGCTGTGGTGGGTCCCTTCAAAGTTCAAACTCCTTTTTCTTTGTTCCGGTGAGGCTGTAATCATGACCATTGGATCTTTTTTTTGATCATCCAACGGATCGTAGTTGGAGAAGATGATACCCGCTAGTTTAATTATGGGATAAAAGGTAGTTTTTGTACCTGAATTTACGATATTAAAAGAGTACATTTTCATTATTTTTGGATCGCATTCTACTGTAAATTTAATCTAATAAGCTTCAATTATTAGATTACTGGAATTTAAATTATCAGAATTTATGATATGTCTCTTGTAATATCAGTATAATTTTCACTGTTAATTGTGAATTAAATAATTTATAATTAGTATAATTGAAATGGTCATATATATATATATATATATATAGAGCTAAGGTCCAAGCATAGTTGTCGTGAATGTAGCATTATCGATAAATCTAATGGTTAAATTATTTGTTGTCTTCTATAATTTTGGAATTTTCTAGCTAAGAATAATATATGAATATAATTATTTTTTTCTTGTTCAAAATCAATATTAGAATTACATCTAACTAACTACATTAGAATAATTTAATTTTATAAATTATAAATTCTCTAAACATTAAAACAAAATGATTTTTTTTTGAAACCACAAAGTGGAAATTATTACACATTTTTTAATACATTTTAAATGAAAAAATGTGTCAAAAATATACTTTAACGGGCTGGACCGGCCCATGTCCAAATCCACGATCACGGCTGATTTCAGCCTTTCCTGGAAACGTCGTCGTATTTCAGGAAAACCCCCGCCAGTTTTGGCGGGCGGAAACTCCAGGCAATTTGAAAGGAAAAGGAAAATGGAGAAAGGTGGAACGTGTTTGGTTTTTTCAGGATTTGAAATTCGTACTCCAATCTCTGTAGACGAAGAAAACCAAGTTATCCATATCTGTTGATGAAATCTCCTGAAGAGACACAGACAAAATCATACATTGTTTCCTCCGAATCGATGAGGATGCATTTTGATTTTTATTAAAATAATTAGTCATTACTTATGAAATTAACTGCAATCCTATATATTTGAGCTGGATAGCTTATGCTTCAAAGTTTCCTCAACTGAAACAACTATATACATATATTATTTTTTAATTTTTATTTAAATTGTTCTGGTCAGAGATTTCTTCCATTGATTTTCTCTGGTTCATGGAAGCTTGCAAGACTCCATGTCCTCGCCAGGTACTTAGTTTCTCTTATTCTTTAGTTAACTTGAAGAGGTGCCATCTGATGTAGCTTATGACCGTTTTACCAAATATCTGCATGATAGGCTGAAAAAATAGAAGTATTTGTTAGATTGAACTTTTTTTTTTCCCTGAAGAGGCTAAGATTGTGGAGTTTGCTAGGTCCATATTACTATTGAGTTAATGGTATCATTATTTTGCAATGAGATTGTCCTCAAAAGTTGGACCTATCTATTTTCTGTTATTTGAATTTAGATGTTTATGCGTTCAACATCCACCCAAATGACAAGCTAACATCTGTTAGTATCTGCCTTGTGGTTAGCTTGTATCCACACCCCCGTCCCCCCTTCTTATATATATATGTATATCGCACGCAAATTAATGAATTTTTTTTTTGGATATGTAGCAGAGGATGTTTCGACGAGCAAATGACTCAGAAGGGCCATATAGACTGCTTAACTGTTCAGGAAAGGGTGACAGACTTGGGGTGATACAGGAATTAGAAAAAGGTGTCGAGCCCAATTTTGCTGATTATGATAAGAGAACAGCTCTTCACTTAGCATCCTGTGAAGGCTGCACTGAAATTGTTGTCCTACTTCTTGAGAAAGGGGCTGATGTAAATTCTGTAGATCGCTGGGGTCGCACTGTGAGTTCATTGATTATTTAATTTTATCCATAACGCGTGCCATTGTGTTGTCTAGTAGATGAGCAAAGGCTGTTAACACTGTGCGATTCTATTTCATTATGCACTACATCTTCTATGCTGCTATTGTCACCTTCTATGGCATTCACCAGTTACCACCTACACACATGCAGGAAATTGAATATCATTTTCTTTTTTTAGTTTACTTGATTTGAATCAAAATGCTGAGAAAAGATTAAAAATCAGCTGCTTCACTAACCTAACTCTCGAACTGCTTTTACATTTAAGTATTTTTATTTTATGTAAATATGAGAATTGCTCAGTCATCTGTAACAAGAAGATTTTTTTTTACTTGGTTATCATATTTGTATTTGATCATTCATGTCATGCTTGTTAGCTTTTTTTAACTTCACATTAATTCACAAAAGGATATATTGATAAGATACAATTGATGCAAATGCATATTGATATTTGAAATTTTGCAGCCACTATCAGATGCTCGTAGCTTTGGCCATGAAGACATCTGCAAGATACTGGAAAGTCGAGGAGGAATAGATCCGGTAATGCACTTTCTTAATATTTAAGTGATTCTTAATACATGTCGATAACATTTGCTAACTATTTCCTCTAGAATATTATTTCATAGGTGGCTTGATTTTAAGAATTGGTTGCATAAAAGCAAAATCCATTTTGTGCTTGTTGAAAAGTGTGGCTTCTTTTTATATTAATGGTTTTCCTAAATGACATGACCCTGTGCTTAGCTATGAACCGTTTGCCTTGCCTCTATGCTGGCAATGACCAATGAGCCAAATACTGGCTTTTTCCAATGTGTCGAGTGACCATTTAGATCTCTGACATGAGGGTTCAATTCTTCAGTATGGAAATTCATAAAGTCTATGGAGTCTTTTACTTGTAAGTTAAGGTTAACCTAAGAATAGTATACATTCACATAGCCCATTTATGAGATGTATATTGCTATTTATTCTTTTTGTTCTGAATTTACTCTTTCTTCTTCTGTGGGTGAACTGATTCTTTTTGGTTGGGACAGGTAGGACTCGATTCCCAGACACCATGCTATGAGATTGATTACAATGAAGTGGTGGACATGGATGGTGCAACAATGATTGGAGAAGTAATTCTTAATCATTTCTATTTCAACAACCACCTTATGGCACTTAAAAATTCACATTATAGTATTTGAGCTGTTGGAGCTCCATTAGGATACTTAACCTTCTCTACTATATTTCCCTCACATAATTATGTTAGTTGTGATGATTCCCTGCACTTAACTTTTGAAGTCTTCCAGGGAGCATATGGTGAAGTTTATTTAGTGAAATGGCGGGGTACAGAAGTAGCAGCAAAGACTATTCGCTCCTCCATTGCATCAAATCCAAAAGTGAAGTGAGTCTCATTTTCCGGACTCTAGAATTGTATATCTAGCTCTCTCCTTCCTTACACAGACATGAATGTAGACACAAATGCACACATGGAAACAAATTTAGATTCAATAGCTATACCAATTGTCTAACTTAGAATTCAGCACCTTTTAACAAGCTTAATTTCTTAAGTGGAAACCATACTGGCTGAATTAAGCTGTTTGCCATACCAAGCCAGTACACTGTAAAACCATCCCGCCAAGAAATGGAAAAAGGAACAAGAACTATGAGAATGAGATACTAGAAACTCCTCTAGCTCTGTAACTAATAGAACATAATGGCCGGCGGCTGCTTTAACTATTTTGGCGTTCATGTTCTGTTTGTTATCATTTATTATTTCACAGGAATACCTTTTTGAAGGAACTGGGCTTGTGGCAAAGGTTGCGCCACCCGAATATAGTTCAGTTTCTTGGTGTTTTGAAGCACCCCGATCGCTTAATCTTCCTCACCGAATATCTTCGCAATGTAAGTTTTTTCCTACCGAATCATGGCTTATAATTTAACGAGAAATTCATTCTAATTTTTCCTACAATTTTTCCAGGGAAGTTTGTATGACATACTAAAAAGGAAGGGAAGACTTGATCCACAAACAGCAGTTTCCTATGCGTTAGATATTGCGAGGTAGAAATCTTATTCGCTTGAAGAATGCATAAAAGTACTAACTGTTTAACGTAAACTTACTTTTTGTTCTTCAAACGCTTAAAAGAAAAAGCTCCAGGGTGATGATGCCACTTTTTATTCTGCAGACTCTTCTTGTTGCAATATATTATGTAAATATCCAATACACAGAGTTAGAAACATCATGAGAACTAACACTTTGTAGCATTCAGTGATGGGTATGCCTTAAAATTTGCTTTCTGAAAACTTGAACTCAGGAGAAGAGCTCCAATATTTGGAATTTGGAATTCTTTCTATTTTAAATTTAGTAGATAATGGAGAATTTTATTCTCTTGTTTTGGACATGCCATAATGTTCTAAAATAATGAAACAAGCTCCATTTTTCCATTTGTAATAAAAAGCATTCTTCAACTAGTTAAAAGTCAGGCATAGTTGAATCAAGTTAAGCACGTTGGAACCACTCTGATAAAATTGTCGATTCTTGCCACTAAAGCTGATTTTTGGAATTTGCCTGCAGTATCAGTGCAGATAATTAAATGGACTTTCATTTACATAATTGATTACTGCTATAGTCCCAATCCTATTCAAACACTGCTATAATTTTATAACTCATTTGCTAAACCCCAATTATTCATCTTGCAACCTTGTAGAGGCATGAATTATCTACATCAACACAAACCACATGCTATAATACATCGGGATTTGACACCAAGGTATTGCATTCTGAATCTTTGCCTTGATGCTCATGTTGATTCCTTAGCATTGTAGATCAAATCAAAATAATTTTTCTGGCTACCTTTCAGTGAATACTGCTCTCTTTTCCTAACCCCTTGTGAGCAAGTGGCAAGTGATGAATGAAAAAAAGCAAAATGAAATCTCACTGTCCAAAATTCTTGTTAATACTTACAGGAATGTGCTTCAGGATGAGTCAGGACACCTTAAGGTTACAGATTTTGGCTTAAGCAAGATTACACAGGAGAAGGATTTTGGGTACAAGATGACTGGAGGCACGGGTTCATGTAAAGATCTTCTGAACTGATAAAAGTAAAGATCTCTCAAGTAAATGATCCTGCTTATTCTAAGAAACTCTAATGTCACTTTCAGATCGTTACATGGCACCTGAGGTTTATCGTCGAGAATCTTATGGGAAGAGTGTTGATGTATTCTCTTTTGCTCTTATAGTACATGAGGTAATTGAATAAAAACTTCTGCATCTGTCTAAAATGGATAACTTTTGGTTAATTCCTCTATGTTGTTGATTTGTGTGAGTTCATAGATGTTCCAAGGGGGACCATCAAATAGGACAGAACTAGCAGAGCAAGTAGCAGATAAGCGGGCTTACGAAGACTCCCGACCATCCCTATCCTCATTTGTGTACCCTGAGCCGATCAAGACGTGAGTTTCTATAAAATTGCCTTCTCTTGTGCCATTAGAGTTCATCAACAAGCACATAGAGATGTTTTAATTTTCAGGCATTCCTGTGAAAAGAGCTAAATTGTGAGAAAATATTATCATGCTATAAGGTTTCTTATGTTTGATAGGTTATTTCTGCAGTTAAATCCAACACCACGATATTAATCTTTCTAGTTTCTACCAGCAGCTATGACTTCTTGAGCTTGAGAAACGATATAAGTATGCATTCATGTCATTCTGAGCCAGTCTCTTCACTGGATTTCTCATGATTGTGCTATTTTTCTCACTTCATTAGGCTTCTTAGAGATTGCTGGCACAAGAATCCAGAATGTCGACCTACGTTTGAAGAAATAATTTCACAGCTAGAGGCAATTGGAGACAATTTTCGACGTAATAAACCAATGGATGGCTGCTGCCCCTGTACTATCTTATGAGTCTTTATTCAATAGGATACTCTCAGTACACAGGATCACTGTATTTTGGGTTAATTTGATGTAAGGTGACCGGAATTGGAGTAAAATTAGTATAATGCCATAAAAGAAATTTTTGTTCTCATGTCAAAAAAAAACAAAATCATTTGAAATTCTCGTCATATTCCATATAAATTTTTGTTAAAAAAATTATCACAAGTGATTGAATAATATCATGGATGGGTTATCTATATCATTTTAAAGTGACATGTCATTTTACAATAAAATATATTTTTTTTTTCAAAATATTATATATCGGGCCACGTCATTAATGAATCATATTAGAAGTAAAATATTTTTGGAAGCAAAATGACTTTTCTTGTAATATTATTTGACTTGAAGTTTTATACATCATGCGGTAGTCTTACTATCTTGATGGAATTAATCCATATATATATATATATATATATATATATATATTGTGTGTTTTCTTTTATTTTTATGTAATTGATCCAAATGACTTCTCTTCTTATTGCGTTACTTTCATATATGTGTTATGATAAATGAGGAAGTGGGTAAGGAGCTTCTTGAGAAGAAGGAAGTTGGCACTAGCAGTAAAGGAGACACACAGATGAGGAACAAAGAAGAGGATGGGCTGAAGAAGAAAAGCACCAATGGGCTTAAAGAGACTGAACCAGAGGATGGGCTGAAGAAGGAAAGCACCAATGGGCTTAAGGAGACTGAACCGGAAGATGGCCTTAAAGAGGAAGGCCCAGCAACCAACATCGTTTGAAAGATAATTTGATGCAGTTACTACTCGAGTTGTTAATTCTATTATTTCCTATTTACTCTGTTATTTTCCTTGTTATTTCATTCTGTTAGTTAAGAGGGAATCTACCTGAATTCTCGCTAAGTAGTTGAGGGAGAGAAGTAACGGATAGCTCTACTTAAATGGCTTGTATATCATTTTACAGGCATGCAAATTGAATGAATACAATTTCTCTCTAACTTTCTCAACTCTTTCTCTATCTGTTCTTCCTCTCCTCTCTTCCTCTCTTCTTTTCTTCTCTAATTCATAACAACTGGTATCAGAGCAGGTCGTTCCTAGGCCAACGCTTCAATACAAGTTGTATGAGTTCTATTGATTCTCAAGAACTCATTACAAATTATAAACTGGCGAAAAACAAGAAAAACACCATGGGAGAAACTTCTAGCGTTAAGGAAGTCGAAGCTCATCTTTAGAAGCTTAATTCCAGCATCATGGAGATGAATAAAGCCTAACACAGGAGAATGTCAGAACTGGAAAGCAAGTTCGAAAAGCTGATGGAGAGGATGGCTGACAATGCTCATATAGGTGGTAGAGGAAAGGATTCGGTCCACTATCCTGTAGCACCAGAGGTTATCTCAAGGTCGGAGAAGGGTATATTGCCCAATCCAAAGACCTCTGGTAAAGGAGAAACTAGTACAGATTATTGCAAGAATAAACCATTTCCCTTCAGAATGCCCAAGGTAGAGTTGCTGCCTTTTGATGGAGAGAATCCTCGTAATTTTGTGAGGAAGTGCCATAAATACTTCCAGTTCTACAACGTACCGAAAGAACAGAAGGTAGAGCTGGCGACATTGCAGTTTGGAGAACGAGCTGACAACTGGTTGCAAGGCTGGTTCATACATCAAGAATCGGTCTCATGGCCACAGTTTGCTGAAGATTTATGTGTTCGATTTGGGGAAAAGACGACTGCAGATATCATTGAGGCATTTAACAAATTACAACAAACCGGCACCGTATCTTCCTATCAAGAGAGATTCAAAGAACTAAAGGCCCTTATACAGAAGGCCAACCCTGGGCTAGGAGAACCTTATTTCATATCTAGCTTCATTAGTGGGCTTAATGATGAATTGAGGCCCATGATCAAGGTCTTTAAGCCCAAGACCCTTAACCAAGCCTTTGAACAGGCTAAACTACAGGAACAATCTTTCAAAGCCATTCTCAAGAAATAAAGGTTTATGCATCGCCAAAACACCACCCGACCAAGCTACAGTCTTACTTCTTTTTCTACCCCAAAAACCACTTCACCCAGTGCCTAAAACGACACAACCATCACGGAAACACACACCGAAACCAAACCCAAGATAAATCTATAAGAGCAAAGAAAGGTAGCAGGACTCTATTTCAGATGTGGTGAAAGGTTTAGTCCTGGTCATCAATGCAGGGGTCGACCGTTATTGGCTATGGAGGCAGACGAGCTTGAGGAGGAAGTGGAAGCAAATAAGGAAGAAGAAATATTAGATGGGGAGTTATCTATATCGGCATTGACTGGCCAACTTTCACCAAGCACATTGAAAATCAAAGGAAAAGTAAACAACACTTCCTTGGTGATCTTGCTGGATAGTGGAAGTACTCATAGCTTCATGGATTCGAAGGTAGCGAACAAGCTACCTTTAACTCTCACAGCAACTGCTCTATTGTCTGTATGCACTGCTACTGGACAACGTGTGGTGAGTAGGTATAAATGTGCTGGATTTCAATGGAAAATGCAAGGACACGAATTCAAAGCCGACCTCAGACTCTTGGAGTTGGGGGGCTATGATGTAGTTTTGGGAGTAAACTGGATGAAGCGGTATAACCCTGTGCTATTTGATTTTGATCAAATGCAACTGACCTTTCACAAAGAGGGTGTCCAAGTGGTACTTAAGGGAATTAGAGATGAGGGTACTCTGTATCTCTTGATTGGCAGAAGCATTAAGAAACTGATGACACCAGCTGACTCCCAGCTCTTTTCACTTCTAGTAGTCCCAGAGAAAGTGAATATCCAGCAACCGTAACTTGACCCTCCAGCCCATCTGCAGCAGCTTTTGGAAACATATGAGGATGTATTCCAGGCTCCGGATACCTTGTCACCCCCAAGAACACAGGACCATGCTATCAACCTATTACCAGATGCCACACCTATCAACGTTAGACCTTACAGGTACAATTACTACCAGAAAAATGAAATAGAAAAACAAGTCCAGGAGATGTTGAGGGCTGGGTTGATACAGCTGAGTCACAGCTCCTTCGCTTCCCCGGTTTTACTAGTTAAAAAGAAAGATGGCACCTGGAGGTTCTGTGTAGATTATAGACATCTTAACGATATCACAGTCAAAAACAAGTTCCCTATTCCCATTATAGATGACTTGTTGGATGAACTAAATGGGGCACAATTCTTTACTAAGATTGACTTGAAAGCTGGATACCATCAAATACGAGTCAAGGTCCAGGACGTTCACAAGACAGCATTCCGAACTCATCAAGGCCATTACAAGTTCAGAGTGATGCCTTTTGGCTTAACCAATGCTCCAACAACTTTTCAAGCTCTCATGAATCAAGTATTTGGCCCTTACGTAAATTCATACTGGTGTTTTTTGATGATATTTTAATTTACAACAAAACAGAGACTGAACATCTTCAGCATATGGCAAATGTGCTTCAGCTCCTGCGAGATCATAAGCTTTACGCTAAGTTCACTAAGTGTTCTTTTTGTCAACAACAAATAGAATACCTGGGTCATATTATTGATGAGCAAGGAGTCCACACTGATCTAGCAAAGATTGAAGCCATGGTGTCATGGCCATCACCGAATACTCTCAAAAGCTTACGTGGCTTCTTGGGATTAACGGGTTATTATCGCAAGTTCGTTGCCCAGTATGGCACCATTGCTCAACCATTAACAAACCTATTAAAAAAGGATTCGTTCCACTGGTCTGAGGAAGCACAGCAGGCCTTTAATGCTCTCAAGACCGCTATGTCAACAGCTCCAGTCTTGGCACTTCCCAACTTTAAAAAGCCTTTTGTGCTGGAGACAGATGCAAGTAATAAGGGGATAGGAGCAGTTTTAATGCAGGAACAATGACCACTAGCCTTCCTTAGTAAGCCGTTGAGTAAGAAAAACCAAGGGTTGTCAATTTATGAGAAGGAGCTGTTGGCAATCATTGTTGCTGTTTCAAAGTGGCGCCATTATTTAGAACAAGCTGAGTTCTTCATTAAAACAGATCAAGAGGCGATTAAACACTTATTGACACAAAGACTACACACCTACATACATCAAAAAGGCATTACCAAACTGCTGGGGCTCACCTATACTATTCTCTATAAAAAGGGGAGTGAAAATAAGGTTGCAGATGCCCTATCTCGAAGGGACGTTCCTAAAGCATAATTAAGCTACACAATCACAACAACGGTACCTTTATGGATCCAGGAGGTGCTAAACAGTTATGCATAAGATCCAATAGTCCAGCCAATGATCTCAGCCAAGATGGTACACCCAACGGCACACCTACATCTATCCTTACATGAAGGCCTCCTATTCCACAAGAACAAAATCTATGTGGGTAACAGTTCTAAACTCAAGGAAACCTTGTTGCAGGAAGCTCACAACTCAGCTATAGGTGGACACTCAAGAATATCGGGTACACAGAAGAGATTATCAACTCACTTCTTTTGGCCAAATATGTATGCTGATGTTAAGCAATGGGTTTCCAACTGTGCCGTTTGTCAGCAATGCAAAGGAGAACAAGTTTCCTACCCAGGCTTACTCCAACCATTGCCAATTTCCTCTTCTGCATGGACCCATATCTCCTTGGATTTCATTGAGCAGTTGCCTAAGTCCCACAAAAAAGATACGATTTTGGTAATTGTTGACAGGTTCACCAAATATGCCCACTTTGTGGCTTTGCAGCACCCATTCACTGCAACTTCAGTAGCTCAACTGTTTTTTGATAATGTCTTTAAACTGCATGGCCTGCCTCTTACCATTGTGTCGGATAGAGATAGGATCTTTACTAGCCTCTTCTGGCAAGAACTCTTCAAATTGTTGCATACTAAGTTGCACTTGTCCACGGCTTACCACCCACAAACTGATGGGCAAACCAAGAGAGTGAATCGGTGTTTAGAGAATTACTTACGTTGTATGTGTTTTCATAAGCCCATATCCTGGTATAAATGGTTGAGTTTGGCAGAATGGTGGTACAACAGTAACTACCACACAAGTCTGTAGATGTCTCCTTTCCAAGCTTTATATGACTATAAACATCCTTCTTTTCACTATCTGCCTGTGATAGAAACGTCAGTGGCAAGTGTGGAAGATTTCTTAAAAAACAGATAACAAATGGCTTCTTTTCTCCGAGACCAGCTTCAGTTTGCTTAGAATCGCATGAAGCAATTAACAGATAAGCATAGAACTGATAGAGTCTTTGAGGTAGGAGATTGGGTGTACTTAAAGCTTCAGCCATATAGGCAACAAATAGTGGCTGTCAGGAAGCACTTGAAGCTTTCAGCAAAATACTATGGACCATTCCAGGTAATTGCTAAAGTTGAACCCGTCGCCTATCAGCTACAGCTGCCAGAAACTAGTGCTATTCACAATGTATTTCACGTCTCACTACTAAAGCGGGCCTTGGGACATGGCACTCTCTCTTCAGATCTGCCTTCGTGTACTAAGGAGGGAGTCCCTAAAGTAGAACCATTGGCCATCTTACAACAACGAGTTATTACTCGGCAAGGGAAGCAAATGTAGCAGGTTCTTGTCCAATGGACAAACTTGCATTCAGATGAAAACACGTGGGAAGATCTGCCTTTCCTCACTTCTCAGTTTCCTCATCTCCACCTTGAGGACAAGGTGACTCAATCGGGAGGGGGTAATGTTATGACAAATGAGAAAGTGGGTAAGGAGCTTGTTGAGAAGAAGGAAGTTGGCACTGGCAGTAAAGGAGACACACAAATGAGGAACGAAGAAAAGGATGGGCTGAAGAAGAAAAGCACCAATGGGCTTAAGGAGATTGAACCAGAGGATGGGCTAAAGAAGGAAAGCACCAGTGGGCTTAAGGAGACTGAACCAGAAGATGGCCTTAAAGAGGAAGGTTCAGCAACCAACATCGTTTGAAAGATAATTTGCTGCAGTTACTACTCGAGTTGTTAATTCTGTTATTTCCTATTCACTCTGTTATTTTCCTTGTTATTTCATTCTGTTAGTTAAGAGGGAATCTACCTGAATTCTCGCTAAGTAGTTGAGGGAGATAAGTAATGGACTGCTCTACTTAAATGGCTTGTACATCATTTTACAGGCATGCAAATTGAATGAATACAATTTCTCTCTAACTTTCTCAACTCTTTCTCTATCTGTTCTTCCTCTCCTCTCTTCCTCTCTTCTCTTCTCTAATTCATAACAATATGTTTATGAGTGGCAACGATGAGTGCTGCATCTCTTGAAGTTTCATCTTTTAAAATTTGCAAATTTTATATTTCACTGACCACTGAAACTTTCATGCACATTGGGTCTGGGTGGTGTAGTTGGTTATCACGCTAGTCTCACACACTAGAGATCCCCGGTTCGAAATCGGGCTCAGACATATACTTCTTCGTTTTTTACCCTTTTTTTCACTCGACTCTAGACCCAAATTTCCCTGTTTTTTTTTTCTGCTCTACTAAATCTCTACTTGTTTGCTTTTAGCTATTACAATCTGCTAAGATCGCAAAATCCTAATCTTTCAGTCATCCAAAAAGATGCAAATTCAACAATTATCAGTTCCAAAAAACATCCTGGCACCACTCAATTTCCCACATTCGACTCATTTAAACTCATCTTTTTCCCCAGCGCAGCACCACTCTATTTCTCTTCGCAGATTCAACGCTAAATCTGGGTGTTGCAATTCAGCCAAAAGGGTTTCCAAATCACTTAATGGGTTGAGGAGATATGGTAGATTGGTTACGGTTAGTTGTGGAGCGATTGAAAAACAAAATAGTGATGAAGGTAAAGATGATAGCTTTTATATGAGGAGGTGTGTAGCGCTGGCGAAGAAGGCAATTGGGTGTACAAGTCCTAATCCTATGGTTGGCTGCGTCATTGTCAGGGATGGAAAGATTGTTGGTGAAGGTTTCCACCCTAAAGCTGGTCAGCCTCATGCAGAGGTGATCCCACATTTCCCTCTTTTTCTGTCTTCGCATTTCCTTGGCCATATTTCATGATTGATTTTTGGGTTTTGGTCTATTTAATTTAAGTTTATGCGTTCCTTGAGCAAAATATTAGATCAGTTTTTCTATGCTTAAATATGAAAATATAAAGGTAGTTAAAACTTTTGACAAGTATGTTTTGAGTGCATTTTATTAATGAATTCGTAACTTATGCATCCATCAAATTCCTTTCTCATTCTTCTAAATTATTTTGTCTATGTCTTCTTCTTTGCTTGATCAATTGTTCTCTGATAATTTGATTCAGGTATTTGCTTTGAGAGATGCTGGAGACTTGGCTGAAAATGCAACAGCTTATGTCAGCTTAGAGCCATGTAATCACTATGGGAGAACTCCACCTTGCACTGAGGCTCTCATTAAAGCCAAAGTTAAGAGGTTGGTGGTTGGAATGGTCGATCCCAATCCAATTGTAGCATCAAGTGGGTTGGATAGACTCAGAGATGCAGGAATCAGTGTCACTGTCCGCATAGAGGAAGAATTGTGCAAGAGGCTCAATGAGGCCTACATCCATCAAATGCTGACAGGCAAGCCTTTTGTTACGCTTAGGTAAGGATAGAAGTTTGCACATACATTTTAATCATAGTAAGTCATGGATGCTAATGAGAACATTCTTGGTTTGGTAATTCCGAAGTAGATAATCTACTTTTGACTATATTTCTTTGAGAATCTGCTTTGATATTGACTTTGCGCTTGGCTAATATAATTGCTGAAGCATTTTTAACTTGAGGCATCTGCCTAACTTGTAGATACACCCTCTCTGTCAATGGCCATGTTTTAAACCAAATCGGGGAAGGAGTTGCTGAGTGTGGTGGATACTACTCAAAATTGCTACAAGAATATGATGCAATTATAACTTTGACCTCCGAATTTGACAAGTTATCTCTTCCTAAGTCACAAGAGCCCGGTGCCAACCAACCCTTGCATGTCATAATAGCACAATCTCCTTCTTCTTCAATCAGACTTCCCTCACTGGCTGAAGATGCCGCTTCTAAGATGATAATATTCACAGACAAAGAGACAACTGTTGAACCAGAAACGGCTCAAAAAGGAATTGAAACTGTAGTTTTGGATCAGATAAGTTTGAATGAAATATTGGAATATTGCAAGCGCCAAGGACTGTGCAGCATTTTACTGGATTTAAGGGGATGTTTTGATTTTGAGCTTCTCAGTGATACTATTGAGCAAAATATGTTACAAAAAATTTTGGTGGAAGTGTTGCCATTGTGGGCTGAAAGCAGCAGCACGAGTTCTCTTGTAGGTTTGAAGAGTATTGAAAGAAGACTGAAGCTGAAAAATCTGCGGCCCATGATTTCAGATCAGAGCATTATACTGGAGGGTTATCTTTAGTTTTAGTTGTTATAACTCAATGAAGCATTACTGCATGATTCCTCGAGCAGGATTCATTTCAGGAAACACCATTTACGAGGACAAGCCTCTGGAACTGGATGGAATTGTCTTTTGATGTTTATTCATTTGCTTAGAAGGATAAAGGGTAGTAGTATAGTAGCATGAAGGTCCTGAGCTAACCTTTCTATGGTTCATTGTACTGCTTTTCATCGCTGGTAACTATTCAGAAACTTTAAGACATTTGGGACATCGAATGTAGATTGTTGTATTCTTTTCTTTTTTAAAAAAATAAATAAATTCTTCAGCCGCATGCGCCTGACGTGGAGCAGAGGGGCCCCTTGGCCGCCCAAACATATTACAATTCTATACCCAGTTGGAAATTTTGCTTCTTTTAGTCCTTTATACCATGTTAAGAACTCGGTTAGTTGTTATATGTAGCTGGTGGCAATATATTCTTATATATCATCAATAGCTTTGTCCAATTCACCACAGCCCTATACTTTTGACATCCAAATTATTCAGAAAAGAAATTCAGATGTTTGTTATACATGCACCCCGCATATTTACAGTAAAGTTGCACCATATATACAAATTTATACATCGACTACAAGTTTTCTGAGGGAAGGCAGCTTGTCATCTATATTTAAAGCTCCAGCTCAACTATGATCGGTGGGTTAAACGGAGGATCAGAAAGCTACAAGCTCCGCAAGATATCAAAAATTATACAAGCAAGTTGTTCAAGAATCAGATTTTCAGGCTTAGCCCCGTCTGCTATGATTTGGGGCGACCATTTGTTGTATGTTTGCAGGTATCACTCTTTCTCTTAGCAATGAGTTGATCGTGAATGGCTTTCTCCGTTGCAATTGCTTCCTGAACGTTGCTCTGTACTAGCTTGCAAAGTTCATCAAGGGCTAACATTGAAAACGGTTCCTCGATCAGAACACCTACCTAGAATAAGTGACAAAAACTAAGCAAACTAAATTGAACCGGGGAAAAAAGAGAATCACAAGGAAAAATATGAGATATATATATTGGCAAGTTACAAACACATAGTTACCCAGGAATTGCAGCAACAAGAAACTCACTTCTTCTATGCAGAACAAGGAAGCAGCACTGATGAAAGTAGCAGGGACTACAATCCAGTGGCAATCTTCCCAAAGGATAATAGGAAGAGTTAGATGCCAAAGGACAAGAAATCTTGATGTCAAGCGAGTGTATGAGAGTGGAATTGGTAGTCCCATGAGTTGTTCACAAACACCGATTCCTTCGTGCAAGCATGAGATCTTTGAATCCTGCACATTCGTGAAGAGGTTGATGAAAGATCAATTATTGGAACATTAACTAGCTTCCATTGCTAAAACTTTATTTGGGTCTACTCATGCTCCATTCAAGATAAAAGCTTCCTAACTGAAAATAATTGAGTATCTGATAATTAATTTTAAAATTTCAAATTATCTAATTGCAGGATCCAAAACTTGAAATGATTAATAACATAAAGGTAACGCTGAGAAAACTATGGGATCAAGAAAAACTGAAATGCTTGGAACAGTTGATTAATCTTAAGAAAATACCAGCTGATTTCTCTTTGATTCGTCTAAGTTGAGCAATTGAACGCTTTGAGAAATAAACTCAATAATGCAGCGAGGCCGATGCCTAGAATTGAGTACCACTGCTAGATCATCTACTTCAAGCAGATTCCTAAGATCCTGGCCAATATCTGAACCATATACCACATGGCACTGCCAAAAAGAGAAAAATTTGCAAAAATATTACCTCAATCAAATTCTGGCACCAACTTCTCCCAATCACAAGATCATTTTTTTTCTTCAGCAAAATAGATAGGCTCCAGCTTTTTGAGGAATTAGTAAGCAGTGATATACGGGAAAAAGAAACCAACCTTAAGTGCCACCGGGAAGGCCATAATGTATTGCAAAAGAGCATTTTTAAGGACCCCATCGCTAGAACTCTCAACAGTCGCAATCACCTGCCTTGCAAAATCATTAGTGCCCGAAATCACCTTGGTCCAGACTTTTTTTCCTTCTTCAAACCTCGAATAAGACGCCTCCGTCCTGAACACCAGCAACAACGCCAATGCCGGAGCCGTTAACTGATAGGGTAAAGAAGAAGCCCTCAAAACTGGGAAAAAACCCGGCAAGAAATGAAGCTCCACAGCAGAATTATAGCTGGCAATGATCACAGCCACTGAAGTAAAGGCAATAACTGGAGGTATTAAAGACAGAATCACCCGCGATTGTAGACTGGAAAGAAAGTGGCGGACATGGCGAAGAGAACTTCTGTGTTCCACCCATTTCTTGTGATTGTATAGAGCGCGTTTCTGTTGCATTCCTCGCTCTTTCACGCTGTCGGCCCAGTCAGGAATTGCTCGGAGAATGGACTTTAGGGTTAGGGTTTTAGAGAGCTGTGGTGGAATTGAAGGACGAGAGCAGAAGGGTCCGATTCTGAAAGAGTGTTTTGCCTTCCGGGATTTGGAGGGAGAAGGGCCTAAATGTAGTTTGATAAGAACTTTGGGGACAAAATCGGAAGAAAGTAAAATTTTGAGGCATGGAGAATCTACAGGGCTCGTGGGGGTTGACATTGAAGGTGTGTATTAGGGTAAAGGTTGGAACTTTGAGGGAGAGAAGGTAAGGAGAAATGGAGATGCACATGGTCAGTAAGAAAAGTGAAGAAAAGGGGATGGATGAGTTAGTTAAGAAATGGTTGTTTGTGAAGGAGATTTTTACACATGTTCAAAGTTTCTTTTATTGGTGATATATATATATATATATATATCTTTATTTTCATTATTAAAATAAAAACTTGGAATTCAATCAAATTATTTAATCGATCGAATTCCTTTCTTTTCACACATAAAAATACAATTATTAAAAAAAAATTCTTTCTAAGAAGAAAAAAAATTTTGAAAAAATATAATTGATATTATTTTATAACCATCCTTGAGCTCAACTTATATTTCAACTATTATTCGTTCCGGTTATATATATATATATTTCAACCATCAAAACTTCTAACCTTTGGACTATTTCATAGTTCCATTCAAAAATATAAAATCAAAAGAATTAATTGAAATAACTCTTTCATGTCAAAACAATATTCAAAAGAAAAAATCTTATTTTCTTCTGCTGAAAATATGAATTTAACAATCTAACAAGAAAAGAACCAACAAGGCGAAGAGAATAGCACGATAAATATTCATGTTCTTGAACCATCAACCAAAAACTGGTGTCATTCGATAACCAGACAAAGCTTATATGTTCTCTACTTAATTTTGTCAAAACACTAAAAGTGTCTTGTATAATCTCTCTCTGGCCAAAAAAAATATGTACAAAGATTCTGCTCCTGTTAAGCACGTTTCAAGCACAAGCTTCAAAAACTTGCTCTGTTGGAGCTCAGCTTCCCCATTTGATTGCCTTATGATTCTCTCTTTGATCCAAAGATGAACTCTTTCACAGAACCCTCTGCTGATATTATTGCCTTTTTAATCTGCCATTGTGAAGAAATGTCAATATTAATGTGGCCGAGAAAATAAAGTGATGATCAAATATCCTTGAAATTAATCATTACTCAACCATTAAAAAACAAAAAAACTTAAAAGAGTTGCACAACAGATACATGATCGATGATCATAATTAACTCATCTAAGCAATTGTTTGGATCCACCATCATATATTTTAGTCAATATTAAAAAATGCAAACTTTTTCTTCTTATCCAATGGTATTTCACTTTCACAAAATGAAACAGAGTACAATGCAAAAATATCATCTTCCAAAAAAAATTGTCTCACAAGGTGTACAAGTTCATGCCTAAACTATGTAAAAATCTTTGAAAAGGAAGGGTTAATATAGGGTAATATAGGGTAAAAGCTGAAGAAACAAAGAAATAGTTCAGGATAAAGGAAAAGTATGAGTGCATACCAACATGAACCTATCAAATCCAGAATTTAACAATCATGGAAATCAATGAAAACAACTTCAGCTGAAAATATAAACTCATTACGACTGGGTATCTGATGAATCTTAATAAACCACATAAAAGACTTTCCTGCACAATCTTAATATTCGATGAATCTTACAGTCCGTGAAGTTACTCACTTTCAGAGCAACA
Organism: Excoecaria agallocha; assembly: GCA_037975025.1. NCBI lineage: Eukaryota > Viridiplantae > Streptophyta > Magnoliopsida > Malpighiales > Euphorbiaceae > Excoecaria > Excoecaria agallocha. The sequence goes on along the minus strand of CM075806.1, from coordinate 66,251,637 downwards.
CCCTTTTCTCAAACTTTCGTGCAAATTTATTTCTCATAAACATATAATGCTGACCAATAAATGCTTGCAGTCAATCCTTTCCAACCATTTGACTAGTACTTGTCAATATAATAGACAAGTTTAGGTCATTTGGCATGCTTATCCCATGACCACATTGAAGCACTGGTCAATTTCTAGACAGTTTTAATTTTATCAAATACTATCTGCTACAAATAAAAGTAACTGCATAGAAGTAAAGCTTATCTCTTGCAATGAACAGAAAAATTTCTTAAAACACATAAACTAAGCCAACTTAAAGTAAAGCAAACAACTTTCACAAGAAAAGCCTAAATCTTTAACGGTTCTTCAACATGATCTATCCCCAGTCAGTTCACAACAACATTTGATAACCCCATAAAATCCTTCATTAATTTGCTGTGAAATGAAAATTAATTTGAACTAAAAAAAATGTTTAAAGCTATATTGTGTTTGCAAGTCTCTCGGAAAATTAAGCCATAATAAAGGAACTCAACACAGCCCGTAAGTGAATTCCAAAATCTACAATCTACTGTTTGGTTTCCGAGAAATCACAGAGATGAGAGAAGTAAGCGATAAAAAGGGACTTACAGGGTCGAAAGCATTGGGTTCGGGTCCATAGTCAGCAGTTAAGAGGAAATAGGAGGCAACAGCAGTAGCCACCATGGTTGTTCTCTTCACTATTTTGTCTGTCTTAGGATTCATCTTTCTTTCTCTTTGATTATATGGATTTAAGCGACAGAGATGGGAAGAAAGAAAGGGGTTTGTGAATTAGAAATCAAGAACCAGTAGAGTGATTTAGGAGGATTTGGAAATTGGATTGGTAACCAAATAGCGTTCTGTTATCCAAACAGGGACGAATTTAATTCTTGTTCAGGAGTCAAGTAGTCCCCATTCCAGTTTAAAACAACATCCGCAACCAAACAGCTCCCTTTCTCTTCACCGAAGGGCAAAGGCCGTCCTAAATAAAAGCTTACATTTCTTAATTTCGGTGCTCAAATTTTCTCCGAGTTGCAATTTTCATTAACATGGAAGAATCAAATCCAACCCAAAAACCGAATCCAACTCCCCTCCGGAAGCAGCCCCAGCTCCCCCTTCAGAACAACCGCCTCCGCCGCCACCTTCTGCGTACGAGGTAGCACAACCCCCATCGGAATCTCCGTCTCCGACAACAGCAAAGGCATCACCGCAGCCCACATCCTCAGCGGCAGCAATGCCGCCCGCCGCCACCCCCACCTGCCCCGACAACAATGCCGCCGCCTCCACCCCCACCTGCAGCGGCGGCAGGACCACCACCAGCCCCCACATCAGCGGTCGTTCCTCCTCCTAAAAGCAAGAAAAGGCCTCTTGACGGTAACGTCCAAATCCAAGATTGCAGCTGACTTCAAAATGCGGGCTGTTCTCAAGGACATGCGTCCTATTTTGCTCGAGGTGCAATATAGAACCTTTTCTAATTCTTTTGCTATTTGATTAGCTTTGTAGTAGAAGCGAGATGTTTTCATTTCTGCAATTTAATGTATAATTCATCCGTTACCGTGGGAAATTTGGTTCGAAGTACGTGAGATTATCTTCAATTTCAGAATTTTATGGTGTTTGTGATAATCTTTGATTTTTTATTTCAGAGCTGGCGATCGTTATATGGGGTCCTAAAGTTTTGATCTTGAGTGTACTAGATAGGAATGGCAATTACTTGTTGAATATAACCATGAAAACTTGTTGGCAATTTCCTTAATAATCTTGCACAATTTTAATTCTTCTAGATTGTGTCAGCATTTGAGACGAAGAGTGTAAATGCGTTAACAGACAACAGATTAAAAAAAATTGCTTTTCATAATTTGGGAACTTGTAGTGATTCTCAGTAAGAATGCCCCTTTCCAACTTTTACTTGAAGTATTTCAGAATCTCTGGTTTATTTGCATAAAGTCTGAAAGGCCTAAATTAGCTTGTTGTGTTCCTGAAGGTGGTTCAAACCGTGGACTTCCGGAACTGCAAGGCAGCTGATGAGCTTCAAGAAAGTAAGCTCATTAATATGCAGATTATTTTCATCTAATTTATGAATCTAAGGTGACAAAATCTCAATTTTTAGCACTTGTACAATCTTTGCCAAATGCTGTGTATCGCTTCAATTTTGTTGTCTTAGTTTCTAGTTAAGACTAGGTTGCATACTCGGAGTGGTCCAAGTTAGCTCTGCAGAAACGAAACTTGAAATTCTGTATCTCTTAGCATTGTGATAGGTGAGGTTTAAGATCTGTCTGTTTAATTATCAGAAAACTCGGGGCTTAACATAAGGAAGCATCTGTTATTCTAGAAGCAATTTTAGCCTAATTGTTGGACATCATCTTGTCTTCTCATTACATACAAGGACCATTCATCTTTACAATCAATTTCACCTTTGTTTTCTTTGTGAAAATTTGTATCTAATGGGACATCTTTTTGATCATGCAACCTGTGCATTGCAGGGTTGAAGCTACTTATGCAGCTGTACAAACAGTTGACTGCTGAAGCAGTTACCAACAAAAAGTCTAAGATTTCACACGGACAGAAATTGTCAAATGAAAATGGAGCTGGGCAAAAACCCCAGGAGCAGCTTTAAGATGTTAAGCCTACAGATCAACCTCCTAGGGACTCTACTTTTGCAAAGCCCTCTGAGCAGTCGTATTACGTTGGAGGATCTGCTTTTGGGTGGAATTTTATCACCTACTTGGGCACCAAACCGGTCTATTATGGGAGAACGAAGGAATCATTCCGAGCTGCTCAAGCAGCTTCATAGGGATCAATTCTCTCTCTTTTGACTTTAGTTGAAGGGAAAGAATGATCTTCGTCTGACTGATTGTATCATTTCGTTGGAGCTTATTGGTTTTTAGCTGTTGCCGGGAAATTCTCTGTAGGAATGGTTCTGCAAAATGCAAAGATTCGGAAGAAAAATGCTGATAAAATCTCCTAATTCGTATAAATATTTTCGTTACGCTTTCTATCAATTTATATTCTTGCAGAAGATTATTTGAATTGGTGAAAACATGTCCAGGATAAACCCTTGAGCAGAGAAAAATAGTAGCAATATTCCCAAGTCCGCTAGATTACCTTATCCCCTAAATGCAAATGAATCAAAGTCCAATATAATAAGAAAAATAATTTATAATTTAGGAAATTTTGTACAAAAAAGTATAGGCATTATCTCCTGTCAAATTTCCCTTTCACTTGCAAACGAATAACAATAAATAAAACAAGTCTCCTATTTTATAATGGAATGGCCAGAAAGATATTAGTACTCTTTTAAGTGTTCAATTCATCAAACCTCACTAGAACTAGCGAGCTTCCACGCTTTACATTGTTCGTTCAAACAATCCAACACCAAGACAACACCATTGAAACTCATTAGTGGAAAAAGAATTGCTCTCTTTGACTAAATTACAGAAATGAATGTAAGCTACAATTGCCATCCATGAAAGTGAAAACCCCTTCATAAATGGAGAGCATCACATGGAGTCAGAAAGATTCACAGATCATCTCATGAACATTATACATTATCACTTTGCTCAGAAGTTGCATTCTTTTCGGCTCCGAGATTTGTACCCTCCTTAAGTGCAACCTGTGCTTCATTCTCCATTCCTAATGTAGTAAGAGCAACAGCCTGAAGATAAGATGCAACATGCCATACAGGGGAAATGACTTGGGCTTGCATTGCATCATTTAAGGCTTCTTGAGGCATGTCATTCATAAGAAAGCATAGGCTCCTCCGTGCGAAAAGGGTCGGAGAAACCATGGTTCCAGCATCAATAAACTACAAGTTAAACAAGAAACTCTCTCTCTCTCAAATCAAATAGAAACTTACTGCTGGCTTAACTTGATAACCGAACGAGAAATGCATATCATATAAAAGAGGGCAAACCTGCGTATAACAATCAACTGCATCTCTGAAATCCTTCTGCTTGAAAGCTAAATCACCCTTTTTCTTGAAAGTTAATGTTTCCTTCATTTCATCTGTCCACATTTGGAATGAAAGCTGCAGTGTAAAGCACAAAAGTAAAATATTTCGGCTTGGTCTGGAAAATTATTAAGACGGCTATTATTATTATTCAAAGCAAATAGAGAAAGAACCTCATTTATTACTCCATCATCATCTTTGTAGCCAATCTTCTCCAAGATTTCATGTATAGCTGTCAGGTCCTTTCTTGAGCAAGCCTCACCAAATGGAGACAAAGAAGAGAGCAAAGCATTGTGTGGAATACCCATTAATAGATGGGAAGGTACCTGTGTCGCAAAAGAAACGGATACATTCTCCACATTCAAATTCAATAGAACAAGAACAGGGAGATCATATCACTCCGAGAGAAGGAAATGAACTTACTTCAGTTTCCTTCTGAAGAGGAGTCAGAGCAGCTACTAATGATTTGGAACTCGGTCTTTCCCTGAGTTCATATTGTAAACAACGAGAAGCTAAGCGTACTAACTCAGTCCCATCATCATTTGAGAATTGCCCTTCCAGACAAGAATCTGTCAACATTTGAAGATTTCTGTCTCGTATTAAGTCGAGTGCCTGTAATCATACACACTTAAACATCAACACTAATCCTTTATAAAAATTGCCAGATCACACTAATCCTTTATAAAAATAATGCTTACATGGCTGGGAGGGATATGCTTTCCACTCAGAAGGTCAACCAAAAGGGTGCCAAAGCTATATATTACACTTTCTGGAGTTACTCTCCCTACATAATCAAGAATCCCAAAGTCCTTAATTAGCTTTTAATTAGTGAAATTTGACATTGAAATCAACTAAGAAGCAGACAGGACAGACCAGTCCTCAAATACTCGGGAGGGGTAAATGCTAGATTAGTACTGTAACTCTTTCCATCTCTACTGTTTTTCATCAGACCAAGGCTTGATAGCCTTGGATTAGCATCCTGCAGAATTCTAATATATAAATAATGCAATGCATATATAATAAAATCAGATGAATAGTTCCAATAAATGGGCCAAGAAATGTAAGTACCTCATCAAATAAAATTCTGTAAGCATTAAGGTCATGATAAAGGGCTCGTCCTTTGCTTGTGCAGTATTCTAGAGCTTCTGCAAGATGTAGAGCAACCCTTAATCGCATAGACCATTTCATAGGTTGTGTCTCCCCTGATTCAAAGCCAAGTTTTCCGAATCATTACGTACTTATAAGGAACTAAAAAGAAATTCTTGAACATGAAGTTTGGATAGCGAAGGCTTACAATGAAAAAGGTGCTTAGCAAGAGTTTCATTGGGCAAATACTCAGCCACAAGTAGTCTCTCATCATCTTCACAACAACAACCAAGCAAGTTTGCCAATCTACAACTGCGTAGCTGACCAACAGACTTTGCTTCCTCCTAATATTGTACAAGAAAATGCTCCTTTGAGCTATTATTGTTCTAAAACTAGATTAAAACCAATGTCAGTTTGTATTTAACTCAAGAAAAGTTATTAAGACCAATTTCAATTGATGCCATTAACTGCATTGGAGTACAAGATTAAGAACCAAACAACAACTTCATTTCATCAATCTAATACAAAAAAAGAAAAATCAAACCCAATTGCTCCATTCTGAAAATTAATAGTGATAAAAGAAGTTGGCTACCAAGAATTGGCGAGCATCTGGCCAAGCCATTCTATTAAAGCGTTTAACAGCAATTCTCCTCTGGTTTTCAAGCTTGCCTTTATAAACAACATTTGGAGCTTTTTCTCCATGTTCAGACACCATGTTCTCTACTGCAAATCCTGATGTTGCATTCTTCAGCTGCTCGAATGTGAACTCACGAAAAGCAGGCAAGTAAGTAATCTCACCCTTCCCTTCATTTCCTGCAGAAAATCAGAACAAATATAACGAGATTAGATAATAACTGTGATCAAACCATAAGTTGAAAACTAGGATCAACCCACCACTAGTTTCAGGAGCTTCAACAACTGCTGCTGCCTTGAACTGTGAATCCCAACAACAAGGAGTAAGCTTACAGCACTGACTCCCCATCTCCAAATATCATAAAAAATCCAATCCTTAAAATCAAAAATTGGTCAAACTAATCCAATAATCAAAACCCAGAATTTCAATTGAACGAGAGATCTGGTGAAGCAAAGAAAGCTTGATTCTTGAAACAGAGATCAGATCAGAAAGCAGAAACAGAACAAGTCACATGCGGATTAAAATTACATGTAATGTACTTATAAATGCAACAGACATAATGCATCTCTGAAGATTGTATTAGTTAACAAAAAAAGGAATAAGACCCAATTATTAATCCCGACAGGGACATCCAATCCCCACGAAACTTTTAAATTCGTAGTTGTAGGATCTGTGCATTATTTAAACGATCTTGTTTGTTTCCTTTTCAAGTAGACTAGTGATGGACGTGATTATTTTAGAAAAGGCCACAGTAATAATTAATAATAGTTGTGTTATTTTATTTTATTTTTATATAAATTTTGCACCGCTGGGTGAGTTTGGATTGACATGGATGATTGGACAAGGAGAGGCGTTTGTTCAGAGAATAGAATAAGAGGGTCCAAAACCCAAAAGATTGCTGAAAAGGACTGCAAATTATAAACCTTTTTTTCATTTTCATCATTCTTCATGCTCCCGCCGTAATCATTTTAATTAGCCCACCTTTAATCATCATTAGTGCTTTTCGCAGTCGTTAGATAAGCGGCGCCGTTTTTATTATTCATCCGGGCCGGGTCCTTAAATAAATCGGTTCCCGATTCCATTTGCCGCCACATCACCCGACAGTGCTTCAGTGGCCAGATGTAAGGGGCAAAAAGGGAATAGAAAACATTTCGGGCAATATTATATAAAATATAAACTTTTGGGGTCAAACTGAAAATGAAAAATTTGGCTCAAATTAAGTTCTCTAGGGTTAGGGTTTAATAAGTCCCCAAAAAACAGGACCAGAGTCGATTCTTGATAACAATTCACAGATCAATCGGAATGTCGAAGAAGAACAATTTAGCTCGGAGAAAGCGACTGCACGAATTTGAGCTTCAAAGTAATGCTTTTTTTTTTTAATTTTTAAACGCAATTTTGCCTATTCTGTTCGTATCTGTTACAGCTTAGCTTGTTGGTATTTACAATTTTCATTGTCGCTTCCTGGTTATTGCAGAAGAGAAGGAACAGGAAGAAAAGAAAGAGAAGAAACTCCAAGCAAAGAAGAATAAAATGAAAGTTAGTGCCTTTCTTTTTAAATTGCTGATCTATTGCTTGTACTGTTTCAAATTTGATTTTGGTTTTTGAAATTGTCAAGCGGAGAAGTGTTTTAAGCTTTTATTAGATTGGTGGTTAATATTGAGAAGTGTTTTAAGCTTTAGTTGAGTTTATACACTTATAAAAGCTTTTATTTGATGTACTTAATTGCTGTTGTTTGGATAATTGTATACCAAAGGATCAGTCAAATTGTATTCATAGGTAACTATTTTTGTAATTGAGTTGAAGTTTTTTCTGTAATTTGATGTTAGGTTGACAGTGGTAAGAAAATAAAGAAGAAGGGTGGAAGTGGGTTTTCAATGGGGAAGAAGAAGGTAAAGACCAAATTGAGTTCCTTAACAAAAGCTAAAGCTGCACAGGCAATGGAGGTTGACAAATGATGAATGAGGTCTGATTTGGATGACTTTTAGGTTTTTGTTTATATGCAATGAGTTGAAGAATTTGATTGTTACTGAACTCATAGCTTTTCTGTAAAATTCACCTAATAACAGAGACAAGTTTATCGCTATTATTAAGTTATATTTTTGCTGGAAGATTTTAAAACTCTTTGTTTCTTTAATGTTATCGTAGTTGTAGAAGTAGGGCAATTAGACTCTGTTTGATGTGGAAATGGGATTTATCTTTATATGTACATTAATCGGGTATGGGATGAGAAAGGGATAAGATTTTAGTGTCTATGGCCCTTCACAACAGGGACAGAAGATGTGATTTTAGCAAACTAAGTACTATAAAATAACTGCAACACAGGCAGTCTAGTTACTAAATTCGCTCTAACTTAGGTCTTTACTCAATGCAAAAGCTGTTGAACACAAATCTCAAGCCTTTGCTATCTGTGAGGAACATATATGCCTCAAATCTACCTGGGATTTGGGCTGGAATCGCAGCCTTCTCGAAAGGGTTGTGCTTAGCCTGGGAAGGACACAGAAAAATTACCCCGAGCTAGCGTGTGTGTGTGTGTGTGTGTGAGCTTGTGTGTGTGTATTATCAGATATGAAAATTTGTTGTGGACTTGAATTTCATTGGGCCAGAAGCTGAATATGATACGACTGAGGTAGTGGCTTTATGTAGATATTATGAGTAAGGTAGTGGCTCTGTGTATGAAAAATACTGATCAAATTATTGCTTTCTAAGCTGTATAGTACACTAAACTCTATCAAGAGATCTTTCGATTTTGGAGGCAGTGGCTAAAGAAACTTCATATTGCTAGAACTTTACGGTAGGGCTCACCATTTCTGCACCGTTCGATGTTAGATTTACGTACAGTCAATCCAACAGTCCATGTATCTTACTATGTCTTGTTATTTTTACAAAATAAAAGTGGATCCAAGGCATGTGAGTCGGTTCTATCAGAATACCATGATAACCACTGAACTTTATACAAACGGGCTGTAATGGGCCCAGAAAATCACAAGTGGGCGAAGGCCCATGAAGGTAACATTTCCCATCTTTTTCCAGTTTGTCACTTTCATCCACTTGATGACAACGTTACACGGCTGTGGTGTACATTTATGATCTAATCCAATTTACCAGATTTTATTGCTGGGGACCATTCCTGTATCCATAGGAACCCAATTATCCATATCTGATTTTATTTTTTATTTTCAATATTAAACTTTCTGTAAAAAAAAAAAAAAACATATTTTTCCAAGTTCCCTTCCCCGACCCCATTGTTTCAATTTTTCATTTAATTGTAAATAATACATAGGCAATTTGTTCAAGTGTATCAATTAATGAGCATGACATTTGGTAGTTGGTCTGAATGGTAAAAAATTGAAATTTTTTAAAATTTTAATTATTATTTTATGTATAAATTATACTTCATTGAAAATGTTGCTTTCAATTATGAGTACTTAAGTATTTAACTCGAAATTAATGGATCTAGTAAAATTAAAGAAATCGGATTAAATATAAGGGGGTTAGACCAAAAAAGAACATCATTAAGTTAGAATGAGTTTCCTAATTAATTCAAATATATAATGATTTGCTTATGTTTAAAACTGTGACTTAACAGCTTAATTAAGGCACAGATAGATTTCCAAACAAAGAAACAAGTGGAGTTTCTTAGTCAAAGAAACACTTGTTTTTATTCTTACAATCACAGTTACTACTCAACTAAATATAGGTTGAGGGTTGTTCCACCAACTAACATCATTTTTTCTTTTCAACGTTTATGTTTTTTTTTAATTTATTTATTTACATTTTTTTTCCTGAAATGTGAATGTGAAAGCAATTAATTATTTTCAACCCAATTATTAGATTTTTGTTACCCTAATGAGACCTTAGTTTTGGTTTCCATCTGTTTGCCATTTTTGTCTGCGTTTCCATTAGGTTTGAATGAATTCTCGTTTATGTCATGTTTCAACGTTGGTAGTTCAACCGCTCATGTTTTTAGTTTTTACTCACATCCCATTCACCTCTTTATCCATGAATGAATAAGTTAATATATATTATATAAGAGAATTTTTAAAATTATTTATTTATTATGTGATAATTATTGATATGAATTAGTAATAAATAAAATAAAATTATAAATAGGATATAGACAAATAAAATCCAAATTCAGCTTGTTGTTCATTTTTAGTGGGATCCATGCATGCATCCCAGTTATTTGCAGGCCTGGTCATCGTACTTCAATTTTCAATACTTTATTTTAAATAAATACTGTGAATTATTGGTTAAAGAAATTGCAATGGGGTAGTGTTTGTTTGCTAAGGATGTGGACTTTTCGGCAAAAATTTACATGTGGAATTCACTTTGTTCCTAACTATAAATACCTATTGGTTTGGTTTTATAAAATATATTTTGTGAACCCCTATTCATTTATTATTATTATTTGTTTTAACAGCCAGTAAAATCTGTCTAATAATATTAGAAATTATTTCTTAAATGCAATTTTTTTAGTTTATATTGCTGATCAAGTAATTAAATACTCAATGTCATGATGGAAATTAATTTTGGTAATCATGAATTGCATGTACTTGTGTTTTGCTGGGGACCAATATTCACCCAAACGTGTATTCCAATTTAAGTATATTATGCAATCTTATCTCAATCAAGTACCTTCATTGAGTTATGTTTGGATTTGAAATATATTACTTCCTCTATTTTTTTTATAGTCATTTTTATTATTTTTATTAAAATTAAAAAATAATAAATAAATTTAAATTTAATATTAAATTATATTATTAAAATTAAATTATTAAATCTATTTAGTTATAACTTTATTAAAAAATAAAAATAAATTAAAAAATAAATTAAATTATATTGAAAATATAAAAATAACATATAAATAAAATTTAAATTTTATTCAAAAGTGAAAAATAAAAAAACGGAGAGAGTATATATTTAGTTCACCCTAAAAGAATTCTACAATTCTCAATTTTTTTTATTTTTTATTTTTTATTAAATTTATATAATAATTCATCCACCAAATTAATAGTAACGACGTACAATATAAAAATTATACAATTTTTTTATGGGACAGTTTGCATTAATTTGGTCCATAAACTAAATGGTTAAGTATTATATATGGCTCAGTTGTAATACTTTTTAAAAACATTTGTGCAATTTTCATTTCATTAACTAATTTTTAAAATTGAGTTAGTCTTAAATCTATTTTTTTCACAAGTAATTCAAGCCACCAATTTACGATATTAGATCGCCCTAAAATATACAGATCTACAAATTTCACGATTGTTTTTGTTGTATTTTACATTTTCAACATGTATTTGGCTCTAAATATAAGGAATATGCATTAAATATTTCAAATCAGCTAATTATAAAAATATATAATAATTATTATAAAGTTTCTGATAATCACTGTTTCATAAACTATTTTTAAAATTAAATTAGGTTTAAGTTTATTTTTCACACAAAAATTGAATTCATCAGATTATTCAAATACCAAACTGACGGTAAGTTGTCGCTTAAAATAAAACAAAGTAAACAATATATAAATATTTTATTTTTAATTTTTTTATATAGCGATTTATTATTGGTTTGATGTATAAAAAATCCAAAGAATTTAGTTAACATTTTGATTAAGCCGGTGAGCACCGAGAAAATTTGTATTTTTTTTTTCTACAAAATGAAATGTTTTTATTCAATTTAACACTGATTTTTCAGTGTTTTAAGAGTAAAAAAATTATCTCTAACATATTTTCCAATTTCATTTTGATAAAAAAATTTGAAGGCAATTGGGCGGTGGGTAATAATAATTGTTGTCAGAGTCCATTTCATGTATGGTCAGCATCAGCGCAAGACATGTTCTTTGATGTTTAAAAAACATTGCATTATAAGCACAACCTTATTGACTTCTTGTCCTGTTTTTGCCTCCGCGAATCAATTATGCATGCGGATGCTACCACATTCCTACAATCATACTATATAATTTTTAATTTAATTCCTCATTTATTCAAAATTCTCAATTTGCATGTCTTCATGTATATTAATTATGGCTTAAAAAGTTTACTCTAAATTGCTTTTTCCTTTTGGTTGGAAATTAAAAAAATAAAAATTAGAGAAAAATAAATAAAAAAATAGGGTACAGATATTGAAAATGACGTTTCGTGTGGTGTGTGAAATAAAATCTTAAATCCAGACCAAGATTTTTGCATATGGCTTTGTTGCAAAAGTGTCACAAGAAACATGGACAAGAATAATAAATTAAATACACAAATTCAATTAGGGAGATTTGGAGTTTGGTTAAAATTAAAAAATAAAATAAAAAATAAAAAATTCCAATCTTTTGGAGTTGAGGATCCAATGCCTGGTCCCTTCCTAATAAAATTCCAAAATCTTTATACCTATATCTATTAATTTAATACAGCTCCTATTCCTATGTCATAAAATACTTCACAAAATCAGCTTTCTTATTATATTATTTATTTATTTCCCACTCCAACATTCAACATTGTTAATTTCTACCTTCTTTAATCAAAGTCAACCTCCACCCAAATAAAAATCCAAGTCAATCTTGACCCATCTTTCTTTTTAAAAAATATTTTATTTTTTTTTTATTACAATCGAACTTATCAAATTAAACTCACATAATCAAATAGAAAATAAATAAAAGTAAAATCCCTGATTATTTTTATTGGTTTCAATTTCAAGAACTAAATTAATTAAATTTTGATTATGAGTTATGAAAAAGCTTTTATTAATAAGAATACAGGATAAAAAAAAGAGAGAATAATTAATGAATAGCAGCACAAATATTAAATATAAATAAAATAAAGTGAAGGGTCAAAAAAAATAAATGTGGTACAGAGGAGTGTGAAATGGAGGGTAAGAATAGAAGGGCACTTCATAGATATTTTAGGTGGGTGGGGTACGACAGGGCAGAGTTTAGTGGTAACAGAGAAATGTCACATGCAAACAAAGTTTACCCTCTTGGCTATGGGCCCCTTTCCTCCTTTCCATGATCTCATCCTTCCCACGCTTTTCACTGGCGCGTGCCTTTTCCCATTTTCCGTTTTAAGCAATTGCTATTATTAATCTCTCTTTATTTTTTAACTAACAAGTTATTTCCTTCTGTTTTTTACGTATTACTTTTAAATATAATACAAATTTTATTTATTTATTATATTTATATTTTTAATATAATATAATTTATTTTTTTAATAAAATTAAAATTAATTAAATTTTATAATTTAAATTTAATGAAATAATTTAATATTAAATTTATTTTTATTATTATTTTTTAATTATAGTGAAATAATAAAAATGATAAATAAAAAAATGAAATAAATATTTATTAATTATTAAGTATGCTAATAGTCTCTGAAATCACCTTTAGTTGAATTCTCACACACACACATGTATGTATGTATTAAGAAGCACACTAATAGTTTTCAATTCATATTGTTAAAAATGAGTATGATTCGATTTTTAATTATAAGTGAATTGAATTAATATAATAAAAATTTAAAATTTAGTAAAATTTATAAATCGAAACCAAACTAAATTTTAGTACTATTCATATCAATAATAGAAGTTCTTTAATATCATTTACTGTAACTAAATATATTAATGATTTTAAAAACTTTATTAAAAAATATATCATTTTAAAAATTTCAAAATTTTAGATTTTTTAATTATTGATCAAATCAACAATAGAAATTCTACATGTAGCACTTCGGTAGCAGGAGCTCATTAGACTGCAATCTTGTTTTTTTTTTTCCCTTCCGTGTCTTTCTCTTTTACAAGACATACTCAAATACAAGTCACTAGGGATGAACAATTGGTCCATTAGCAAAAAAAATTAACTAGTGCATTAATATTGATTTTTTAAAATAATTAATCATTAACTAATCCTGTAATGGCCTAAACAGCGGGTCAGTCGTAAATAGTACTTTTCGGTAGTGAATAGTGTTTTCCGGACTCGAAAGAACACCCGAAAGTCGAAAATATTTTATTGGACTATTTGAAAAGAATAGTCATGGTGAGTCCGTGGGTGAAATTTAAAGTGAATTCGAGGTTAAATAGGCCTCCGAAAGTCAAAAATACGAAAAAGATAGCGAGTCAATTTTTCCGGTAGGGAAGGGGACTTGATTTTACTTAAATAATTAAAAATAGCAAACGATCTCCGAATATTGCCAAATTTTGCGTGCCTAAATGAATTTTCATGTAGAATATTTTGGTGATGAGAATAAAATTTTCGGTGACACCGGCATTTATTGAATCGGACCGATAAGTTTGAATCGGACCGATAACGGACTCCAATTGAGCCGAAAATTTACGTCCTACCTATTTTTGATGTTTTAAGAATGATGGAATCAAAATTGAAGTGATTTGAAGTGAGGAAGAGAGAAAAATTTAATTGAACTTTAGAAAGGCCTAAATGGGCCTTAAGAACAAAATGGGTTAAGCCCATTAATTTGGCCCCATTTTTGGCCCATAAAGAAGGTATAAATAGAGCCAAATATCTGGAGAATTACTCCAGAAAACTCCAGCATTTTCTCCTCCTTAGGTGGCCGAACCACCTCTTCTCCTCCTCTCCCTAGGATTTCTTCTTTTTCTACCCCAAATCTTTCATAAACCCCAACATATGAAATGGAGTTCCAGCTCTCTAGATCACCCTAGTGATCTTAAGCAAGAGATTTGAGCAAGGAAAGGCAAGAAATCAAGTGAAGAGAGAAAAAGAGGTAAGATGGAACTTGAAAATTCAAGTAGTTTTAATTGAGTTTTTGGTGTGTTCTTATAGTTTTTGAGGTGTTTAAGCTAATTATGAGATTAGATTTTTCATTTGAGGACAAAAATTTGATGTTAGGAAGGCTTGAAATTTCAGCCAAAGAAATATTTGTGAAGGGATGGAGTTTTTCTTGGTGTCAAGTGAAGAAATGTGAAGCTTAAGGAAGCTAAAGCATGGAAGAAAGGTAAGTGACTACCAAATCCTTTAATTTTCCTATTAATATGAATTTTCCTTAATTATGTAATTAAGGTAAAAATATGAAAAATTGTTAATTAATGCAATTATGTTAGGATAAATGAAATTCACCATGAGAGGAAATGAAATGAAGGCATTAATGGAAGAAAGAAAATTTTTAAGGTAGAAAATAGTTGATGGGCGAATTACTAGAGTGAAGAAAATGATGAGAAAAATGCATGAAATTAATGTATGTTAGCTTAAAATAATAATAGACTTGATAATTGATGTCTATTAATTTTTAGGAAATATTTAAAATTTATTTGGGAATTTTTAAGATTTTATATAGTGTATGTATTGAATGAAAATTGTGATTTATTGTGAATTAAATGATTAATTTGATGAAAAATGACAATAACCAATAAATAATGCATAAATAAATTTTGTTGGAATTTATTGAATTTATTGAGATTTTATTGGAATTTTTATATGAATATGTACAATGAAAACAATTGAAGTTTTAATGTATAATTGTATAAAAATGACAAAAATGAGGAATTAATGTGAAATTTAATTAATGTCAATGACTAGAAATAAAAAGTCAACCGACGAATTTTTCGAAATAATTATTGGGTCATGAAAATAATAAGAATCATGAATTATTGGTAAATAATTCATAAATAATCGGAAATGATGAAAATAAATTAATACGTAAATAAAAGAAAGATAAAATGAGTTTTGAATAGAAAAATGATTTAAATGAAGGTAAATGAAAGTTGTAGGGGCAAAATGGTAATTTTTTCAAAGTAAGTGATTAACGCGTAAAAATAAGTAAGAATTACTTAGTAAGGGTAAAATAGTAATTTCGGAGGCATAACGGTTTCGAAAGATATAATTTTTGTGGTTTAAGGACTAAAATATAATTTTACCCGAAAATGGTGAAATTAAAGAATAAAAAATGAAATTATATAATAAAAATGAAAATAAATAATTATAATGGCAAAATTGTAATTACGCATTTGAAATGAATAAATCGATAGAAAAAGTCAAATTATGCTTGTTCGAGGCATAAGATAATAGTTGATATACTTAAAGCTCCTAAATGCCTAAAAGTAGAAAAATAAAGACGTGACTGATTTATCAAAATAAATTAGTCGACAAAAAGTATTAAAAGAATTAATGATTATAAAAATGTTTTGCCGACGAAATACAGTTGGCATACCGAATGATTAAAAAGTCTGAACAATAAAAGAAAAAGAAGTCAACTATTAAATGATTAGAGAATAATTCACAAAGAATTATATGAAAAAAAAATAATAAAAAGGAAATGCGTGAATTATAATGCTATAATTCATAATTTATGATCTGTACAAAAGATTGAAAAGATTAAGTATCTGAGTGAATTATCGAAGGATAATTCACAAAAGTGACCAGAAAAGAAAAAGTGAATAAAAAGTTATTAAATAGTCAAAGGCACGAAATAGTGCATTTGATCAGAATAACGTATAGTAATAAACAAAAGAAAGAAATTAAAAGTTTTAAATGTTCAAAAATGTTGGCAATGAGATTGATTATGTTTGCCCTTAGCGATAGACAGGTAGTATGATTCTTGTTTTGGATATAATTGGCTAGTCATAGGGACACCTCTGTACCGCAGTGCAAGTCATGACGACTTGCTTAGCTATGGTTGGGATCTTTGATCTGCATAGCTTCTGTGAAAGTGTATCTGTATCTGTATCTGTTATGTAAGACTTGATCTTTCGAGATCATTTTTCTATCTGCTACGTGGGACCTTTGGGTCCAGTCCCGTATATTCGTTGTGGGAAACCTGTTATATTACATTAGGGGCACATTGAAATGAATAAATAAGTATTGTTTAATTGAATTGAATATATGAAAAATTATAACGAAAAACGATTCGTTTGAAAGAAAATGAGATAAATCCGTAAAGATTTCTGTAAAGTGTAACTAGTAAGGAAAAAGAAAAGAAAGGTTTTATAAGAATTCAGAATGTATTGTGTTTTTCGTGAAAAGGATGAAATTAATTAATTGATATTCTCGTACCAATTACTATTGTGAAAAGTGACAAATTTGAAAAAACAATATTAATTTCCTGTTTAAAGTTAAAAGTAATGATTTTGACATGAAGTGAACTTAATGATCATGAAATGTCTTTCGGGAAGAAATGTTATTTAAAAAGTAAAACAATAAAAAAACATATGATTGACCGATGAGGAAAAAAAAAGTAAAAGACTTATGTCGTAATTAATATTTGAACGAAAGTAATATATATATGAGTGAAGAAAAGAAAATACTGCAAAGTGTCCCGAAATACTTATATCACTTTGCAATAAAGCTCAAAAGCTATTAATTAGTAATGTATTTATTGGTAAAGAGTCGAAACAAAAATAAAAGAATAAATAGCAAGAAGTACAATTAGAGTTCAAACTGAATAATTGAACATTAAAACAAGAATTTAAATAATTTATTTTGGTACTAGTAAAGACACGAGTACCAATACATATTGTTAACTGGAATGATAGTTAAATCGATGTGACTAAAGGATAAAACGAAGGTAGTGATAAAAGTAAAAGTAAAAGAGTAAATCCAATATTGATTTACCTAAAAAATATACTGCAAAGTAAAGTTAATAGTTCAGAAACAAAGACCAATGGTTATCAGAATACGAACTTAATAACGAGATTAGTCATAACTGAAATAAAAGGAAATATTTAATGAAATAAGAATACTAGTAGCATAAAGTATGTAAGTATGCTTATGTTTGGGAAATCCTTGGATTAGTAGTCACCACTGGACATATTTAATGCTTAGCACGTAGTGTTTACTGCGTGCAGGTTCTGAAGAGTTGCGGGAGTACGATACATGGAAAGATCATATCGGAAGAGAAGATTTTTGTATTAGTGAGTGTAAACTTTTGGCATGTATATACTTAGACCATTAAGGTAAAGGTTTGAATGATATTTTGGTTATATGTTTATTTGCCCCGAATGTATGGATTATAATAAGTCTTGATTTTGTGATTAATGATTGTTCATAAGACTGTTATTCGATTATGTAATTACTGTATAAGTTTTCCGAGTGAATTAAAGTGTTCAGGAAAAAAAAAACTTATCGATTTCTGTTAAGTTCTTATCGGAAAAGACTGTTTCGAGAAGGGTGTGACAAATGCGTTATATTCAGTTAACCAATTTATTGATTTCGATTTGATTAACCAATATTTTTCAGTTAACCATTAAAATTTATAACATAAAATTATTAAAAAAATTAGATAAAGTTCAATTCAATTTCAAATGTGTAAAGTAATTTAATATAAAAATTACGAACAAACATAATTTACTAGTAAAAATTCACTTTATATAGATTAATAGATGATATTATAAAATAAATTTGATATTTATTGAAAATTATAATATGTTTGATTTTAAGTTAAATAAAATTTTGAATAATATTAAAAGTTATAACATAAACTATAAAATATAAGAAAATATAATTACATGCTATTAAGTAAAATATGAATACTAATATATGATAAAAAATATATATATAAAAATTAATCGGATACTATATATAAATATTACTATATAATTAAAAAAATAATATAATATAAATTTAGTTTAATATAAAAAAATAATATATATAAAAGTTAATCGTATACTATATATAAATATTACTATATAATTAAAAAGAATGATATAATATAAATTAAGACATAAAAATAAAAATATAATTTAAATATATTTTAAAATATTATTTTATGTAAATTTTAGAAAAAAATAGAAAAAATTGAAGATATAAAAATTATATATATATATATATATGAATCGGTTAATCGATATTTAAAAATTTAAACTGTAATTATTAATAAAAAATATAAAAATTAAAAATCGTAATTGAGTTTATCGAATCGATTAATTATAAAAATTAATTTAATTTTAAATTAATTTTATAGTTAATTATATTTTTGTTTTTTTTTGTTAATTCCTAGCAGTCACATGTCGTAAAAAAAATAACCTAGGATTAAATAAAACTAAGAATATAATGTAAAAAATAGTTTTATTTATTTTTTTATTACTTTGGCTTGTAACTTTATATATAGAATAACCGTAAGGGAAGGCATATATCACGCGCTGTAGCGTGTGGCGAGACAGAATATGCTGGCAAAACCCATCCGAGTGATGATACAGATACAGAGTCGGCCGTATTTCATTTACTTTGAAAAAGAAAAAACAAAAAAATAAAAATAAAATAAAGAAAGGAAATTCAGTATTATCCAAGAAGCAGCACTTTTTTCTGTTCAAGTTTTTGTTTGCTTCTACTCTCTCTCTCTCTTAAAATTAAAAAACCCAGGAAAGCAAATCATCATCACTCACCATAGCAGAGAGAGATAGATAATAAAGATTTCAACTTTTTTTTTTTTTTTTCTGTGTATTGTATATGGCGTTAGAGAGAGAGAGAGAGAGAGAAAGTGTTATACAGAGAGAAAATATAGATAATAATAATAATAAAAGAAAGAGAAAGGTCTACCTTAGAAATATGCATTCCGATAAGGACTTGTGTCGAAGAGCTTCTTTTTTGAACTGAGTAATTACTTCGTCTTCTTCTCTCTCTCTCTCTCATTCCCTTCTCGGTTTATGCCTTAAATTCCATCACAAAACTGTACGACCTTTGTTCTTCCTCTTCTTCTTTCTTCCCTTATCATTCCAAAGTTCAAACTTGTCCACAATTCTTGAGAGAGTGTTTTGAAAAGCGTTGGTCTTTTAGCCCAACCTTCCATTACTGTGAGGTATTATTTTTACCTTTTCTTGCGCTCAAACTTGTTGGTTTGAGTCAGAAAGTTGGTTGCTTTTTGGGACTTTGAGCTCCTTTGGTGTGTTTTAAGAACTGGGTTTTGAGTTTTCTGTTGGCATTGACTTGAATTTAGGTTGGTCTTCAAGAGTTGGCGTTGGCTTAGAAGATGCTTGGTGTTTAAGGTTTTATGAGTAACGGGTTGGTGAGACTGTCGACCTGTTTATGTTCTTTTTTATCTTCAACATGAAGCCTTTCCTCTTGTTTCTTCTGATTTCTGTTTGGTAAGCTGTAAAAATAGCTTGCATTTTTTTTTTGTCTTTTCTTTTAAGTTCCTAGCTTTTTAGATTTTCACTATTTTTTACTCTCTTGTTTCCTGAAGATTCATCAGATTTTTTGTTTAAATTTTGCTGTATCTGTTTATCTCATTTCTATAATCTACCTGGTTTTGGTGTTTCACTAGCACTGTTTTGTTTAACTCTGGAAGAATTTTTTTCTCTTTTGCATATTCAGATTTGAAGATCCTCCTATGCGAGCGTTATGTGCTTTAGTGGGTCTTTTTGTGCTCCATTTTTGCAAAAATTCTTCTTTTTTTGAGCTTTTACGAGCTCCATTTGAAGCACATTTTTCATGCTAGAATGTGACTCCATTTTGAAGTCTTCACGAGTACTTTTCGGTATTTGTTTTAGATTCTGAGACATATACCTTGTAGCTTGACATCGTCTTAAGTTCGTGCATTTGGGTGGAGTTTGTTACTGGAATTAACTGCAGAGAAGATAGGAGACACTTATATATTGCAATTAATTAGAAGTTGGGTTTGAATTTGTTTGAGATAGACTGTTGAGAGCATAGTAAATGCATGGATCGAAGGGATGCTATGGCGATGTCTGGCTCTGCTTCATTCTATATGCAAAGAGGGATGACTGGGTCCGGGTCTGGAACACAGTCTGGTTTAAATGTATCGTCAGGCATCAATCCTTTAGGTAGTAACACTTTATCATTTCAATCTAATGTTGCGGCCAATGCAATGGGATCTACCTTACCTATGGAAACTTCAACAACGCTGCCACCTCATGGTGTCAATGTTGGTGCACCATCAGTGATGCCGCCGCCCGGTGAGCCTGTGAAAAGGAAAAGGGGAAGGCCTAGGAAATATGGACCGGATGGTACTGTGTCATTGGCATTATCTCCATCACTTTCTACTCATCCGGGTACAATAACCCCAACCCAGAAACGGGGCAGAGGGAGGCCACCTGGTACTGGTAGAAAGCAACAATTAGCTTCCCTTGGTAAGATTTCTTTGCAAAGGAATTCTTTCTTTTTGTTACATTTAGATGGATTGTTGTGGATTGGTGAATAATAGCTATCAGGTTGAACTAGTCATATGTTGAGGGAAATATCACAGCATTGTGCAAGAGATTTTTTACTAACGCTTAGATTTCTAATAGAGGTTTCTTGATCGTGCGCTGCATCTCTTCTTTCATCAACTGATCTGCCTTCAAATCTTAACTTGATGACCAATTTAGTTGTTAATTCTTTCAGTATCTCCAGGATATGCAAAAACTTTTCAAGAACTTGGCGGAAAGTCCTTGAATTGAACAGAACTTGGTGGAAACTTTTCAAAAATCTGCTGAAATAGTTGAACAGATAATTCAATACAGACTAAATGGCTTGATGCTGATTTGGAACAGTTTTAGAAATGGAACCTTCTATCAACATTACTTATGTTTAATTAGATGCTAACATAGTCAAGTCCATTGATCCATTAGTTGGATGAAACTCTAAGAGAAAGCAATTATGAACAACCATACACATCCATCAAGATCTTTTGCTGTATTTAATTATTTGCATGTTTTGGTGATGCAAATGAAGATTTTGTGTTCTCAAATATATCTTCATGGATGAAGAGGGATTGTGCTTAACTTATGCCCACATTGTAATGGTTTAAGAGCTGACTCTACCTTGTGAAACTAAGAGTAAATGGTGTTAGATTTATTGTGTATCTGTAACTTATCTAGAAAATTTTCATTCTATGCCTTTTACTTGACTGCATTTGATTTTCATTCTGCACTTGACGGCATTTAATTGATGCAAAATGCTATTGTGTTGCCAGGTGAATGGCTATCTGGTTCCGCTGGTATGGGTTTTACTCCTCATATCATCACCATTGCAGTAGGAGAAGTAAGAATATATTTCCTTAGTTTGCTAAAGTTTGTGACCTGTAAACTAAATGCAGCACATGTGCCCACACACACAAAGTGATCCATTTTTCAATTCATTAAACTGGATAACATAATCAGGCTGAGGTCAGCGGGTGTAGTATATTCTTTGGCTGTGTACAGTAACTATTCAAATTATTCGGATGTGCTAGATTTTGTAATATGGCTGTAGTTTAGAGCTCAGGGTTTGTGGCAAGTTTGAAGAATAGATATTCCAATTTATACAACCTTTTGCTGTAAAATTCATTGTGCTTGAATACACTGGACAAATTATGGACCTGCCACTTTGTAATCATCTGAAACCACTTTGGGAGGTTTGATCTTCAAGTTAGTTGAATTCTCTGTGTAAAATTTTAAATGAGAAGGTTCAAGAAAAAAAAAATTGGAGAAACTAATAGGCTCTTAATTAGGATATTGTTATAATTCGATTTCTTTAAATGCTACTTGCAAAATTGATTAGAAGTAATCTCCAAGAGAATAATGTGATAACATCATTCCCAAAAAAAAAAAAGAGAGGTTTCAAAGGGGGAAAACACAGCACTTGGTTTTCAGCGGTTGCACTAGATATCTTATGCTTCTTGGTGTTCCTTTATCTGCCAGGACCATAAATTCATGTTGCCTCTTGGTTCTCTGGTAATATGTTTCTTTTTTTTAATTGAGAATGCTTAACATCTCATGCAGGACATTGCTACAAAAATAATGTCATTCTCACAACAAGGACCAAGAGCTATTTGCGTCTTATCGGCAAATGGTGCTGTGTCTACTGTGACTCTTCGCCAGCCATCAACTTCTGGAGGCACTGTCACATATGAGGTCAAGCCCTTGATCTTTTTCTGATTTCTTTTATATTCAGAGTATTTGACAGTTATCAATGTATCTTATATTTTTTTTATGCTTTAAACATCATGTTTTCTCTGATATTATTTTTTATTGAAAGTAATATGATATTTTGAAAAATGTCATGTGTAATCTTATGCCTCGAGGCTGAGCTCTACTGCTCAAATCCTCATAAAATTAAGCTGTTAACCTAATCAACATTGATCTTCTGTTTGAGTGACCCAATTCTTTTTTTTTTTTTCCCATCTTCCCTCTCTCTAAAATGGCTGGGTATTGAATCCCTCTGAAAGAAATAAAGCACGAAGGCCCACAAATGCTTTGCCTGCATGGCTTTTCTGCTTACATCTCTTCAATCGAATTTTTGAATTTTGGATCCTGGGATTAAGGCTGGTCTTCTGGCTTTTATTTTCTAACTTTGCCTATATTTTGTTTTGTAGGGGCGGTTCGAGATTTTGTGTTTGTCGGGCTCCTACCTGGTTACTAGCAATGGTGGTGCTCGAAATCGAACTGGTGGGTTGAGTGTGTCTCTTGCTAGCCCAGATGGTCGTGTTATTGGTGGAGGCGTAGGAGGGATGCTTATTGCAGCTAGTCCTGTCCAGGTAACATTCTTTTACCTTCCCCTGGAGTGGCATAAGGGGGGGGGGGTTTACAATGTTTTATTCTAAATATTTAACTATTTCGCCTGTGTTTGCTTGTTGCTTATTTAGTTTCAAATACTTCACCATTTGGTTTCAATTGTCTTATATTATGATTTACTGATGGTGCATCATTTCAGGTGATTGTGGGAAGTTTCTTATGGGGTGGTTCGAAGACAAAGAACAAAAAAAGAGGTGTGGAAGGTGCAGGAGACTTGGATCATCAGGCAATAGAGAATGCGGTAACTCCGACAGGTGTTCAACCAAGTCAGAATCTTACTTCAACCCCATCTGTTGGTTTGTGGCCAGGTTCACAGCCCATGGACATGCGCAATACGCACGTTGACATTGATTTGATGCGAGGATGATTAATTTTATCGATTGTTTCATGGGCAATGTATATATGTCTGCTGTTTCAGCATCAACTTGAATCTCATCTTCTGAAGTCCCAATGATGACGATTGAAGTCAGCTGATAGTTGGCGTTGCATTTCTCACTTCTTTTAACCTTGACAGACAATGGATTGAACTCATTTTGCAGCTTAATGACAATTAGTTCGGAATTTCGGTGCTCCTAATTTATTTCTTATCAAATTTTTAGGAAGAAGCTCAATGTCAAATTTAGATAATTTGTATTGTGGTTAATGAAAAGGAGATTCAGCAATGGGAGCCATTGTCTCTGTTGCATTTCTGTGGTGGTTTTTTACCTCTAATTTTGCCACAAGGCTTGCAAGGTTTAGATCGAACCACCAAAAGTATATGCAACTTTAAGTAACCGATAGAATTACAGAATCCTAAGGTGAAATTCCTCATTCTTCCTATGCCACTCTTCTCCTCCACTCTCAAGGGGTTTCCGCAAGTGCAACGCCATTCCAAAATGGACCTATGTTACCGTGTGCTTTGAAATTTAACGATGGTCAGATGTTACCATGTAATGGTTTCTTTTTACTTTAATTGGCTCACCGAGTTGTTCAATTTTCATATTCGAATTTGAAGCTATATGTAAAAATTATAATTTCTGTAATGATGGTTTGTGTATATGCAAAGCTAACACCTTTCTCTAATACATACACAAATTTTGCAAAAAGTTTCAATAGTAGTCTAGTAAACTGGTTTGAGGAAATGGGTATGTTTACGAGAAAAGATACACAAATTTTGTCATAATAGTGTTGTGATTCATAGAATCACTCCAGTTGAGAAGGTGAAGAGGAAACAGAGAGGAAAGCGGGAAAGAAGCAAGAGAGAAGAAAGACGTGACTAATTGGAACTCGATACCCTGTTTCTGCGGTGGCCTATATACTCCTACTCTATAATCACAAAATTTTCCATGTAATGGCTAATTCCTCTGCCAACTACTCAATCCCCGCCTCTCCCATGTCTTGAACCGTTGATGTTCTGCTGTACTCACTCTATATAAACCCCAATTCATCTCCCTCACGACAAACCATCCTGAAAATAAAGAGAGAGACAATGAAGAAGCAACTTAGCTCTCTCTTTTTTATCATTCTCTTTCTCTTTCTTGTCTCAAATGGAGCTGAGTCTCGAAATTGTTGGCCAGGACGCAACATACAGGCAAAAACCATCCACAAGGTCAATGCAACGAAGAAAACGACTCAGAGTGCTGCAAACAAGGCAAGCGTTACCCCAACTACAGTTGTTCACCGCCGGTGACTATCCGCACAAAAGCAATACTAACGCGCAACAGCTTCGAAGCCGGTGGAGTCGGCCGAGCTCCCTCTTCTTGTGATGGCCAGTTCCATAACAATGGTATGCGAGGGGTGGCACTTTCTACAGGATGGTGTGATAACAGGAGTATCTCACAATTTAATCAGAGCTCAGGATTGCAAAACACTGAATTTCTACTATTAACTTTAATTTACCAGTATGTATACATTTCTATCAATTTCCAGTGAAAACACAGAAAAGGCCTTCACAACCATCACCAGAAAAAAAAGAAAAAAAAAAGAGTCAAAATCTGCCACACTGGTTGGAAAGATTTTGCCACAAAGGATCTACAACATGCTATCTGTCCTGGCTGGCAGACGACGGAAGAAATTGGCGGGTGCAGATGGTGTCCCGTGCCGGAACCTGGGATGCCTCATAAAATAGAACCCGGCAACGAGAGCAAGTACCTGAAAAGGTGTTCCATACAATACAATGGCAGCCACTAGACAGAATATCACAAATATAGAGGTGGCGCGAGGATCCCTCCAGCTCAGTAGCGATTGAAGCCTCTCTCCTTGCGTAGCCAAATCACCCACCACCGTCTGTATCCTCCCAGCCACACTCCTCAGCCGATCATACCTCATTCGGACTATCTCAGGGCTCCTTGTCGTAGGAAATGTATCAAATTCCTCGTCAAGTTCGTCAGGATGCACAGCATCTGCACAAGAAAGTTTAGTATTCATATGTGGAGGGTATCTTGGCCGGAATCGATAGTTCCATAGCCCTATCAGGAACATGTATAGAAAAACAGTCGGCAGAATCAGCTCTGGAAAACAGACAAGCATCACAAAGAGGAGGTGAAAAAGCACTGTAGTGATAGGATTCTTCCACATACAGACTTCACCAAACCATTTTCCAACAGAAAATAGTCCTGAGAAAACAGACATCAATCTGAAGAAGTTCGCCTTGCTGCGCCTCATGCTCCAGAGATGCGAGTCTGCATCAGACATGTACTCAACAACTTCTTTCCGAAGAGGAGGTTCTGCCCGACTAAGCCTAGCTGCCACTATGTTCACAGCTTGGTGCCGCAGCATGTCCTGCTGCATAACACTCAGTGGCCTTATATAATGCATCTTCGGTAGAAGAGGCCGTGTGTAGAGAAACATCATGTTTGAAAATGATGTGTATGAAAATCTTATCGCCAGATGCAATTCGCCCATCTTTTTGACACCAGAAGGATGTAGAACAAGCAGTGGATATGAATGTGTATAAACACGGCCAGTTTCAAGAGTAGAGAGTCTAATCCGAACTTTACCAATTTTTGCATCTCTATTACCACTTGAGCCACCAATCTGACTGTTATCAAAAACTCCCACTGTAAGGACTGTTGCAGTATCAAAAACCTCCCAAGTGTACTGTTCATTGTATTTCGGGCTAAGACTGTCGATGATGGTTCGAGTTCTAACCCATTTGTGACCGTACTTTGCTACACAGTATGTATCTGATGTACCCTTGGAATCCCTTGTTTTCATTGGATGGAGGCCATCAGCATTAAGAATGCCAAGCTCCAACACACCTATTGATGGCTTCCACAGCTGCTTTGCCGACGGTTGAAGATCACTACTATAGTGAGTTGACTCATCCAGTACATGGTATCCTCCATCAAGTGCAACACGAAGGTGAAGTCTACTAGAGAACTTATCTTTCTTGGCCTCTTTCTCATCCATGGCTGCTGAGACAGACTTTTCAAGGTTGAACCACCGGTTATGAACAATTCGATCATCAGCACGCTTCTGAACAATGTTCAATGGTATAACAACCTTGCCGATACTCTCATCTTTGTTGGGCCCGACACGATCTTCAACTGAAAGGATCAGATGATCTTCAAAGGGCTCGGCAGCAACAAACAACATATCCTCATTCCATACCGGATTCATTGTCCGAGTTTGGACCATCTTCGTCTTTAAGATCTGGTTGCCAAGCTGCACCTTAACATAAGCATCTGGGAACCGATTCTTTTCAGAAACAACAAGGTCTTGAGCCTCGATCACATTAACCCGAAGGTACCATAATCTTGGAGAATGGTAAACTTTTGCGCGAATCTGTGCAGAGGTGACAGAGGAACCATCGGTAGGAGTAACAGCATCAGAGTGCCAAGCATCAGGGAATGCCTCATCAGCTTGAGTACCATACCAGACAGCAAGCATAAGCTCCCCTTTAATTTTTTCGCCTTTCTTGTCTTCAAGTCGATACCATTGTGGAGCCAATGGACTGTCCGGTGGAACCCGTGATGGAATCTCATTCATGTCAAATCTTACAAGGCCAGCAAAGTCATCCTTCCCAAGATCTTTATCCTTGACAACAACTTCCAGCACAGATGACTGAATTCTGTCCCTTGCAAAGGCAAACACTTCATTCCACTCGGGACTTTGATTCTTCTGAAAATGTTTTGTAACTCCTTTATAATTCCCAACTCTCACTTCAACATACGGGTCAAGGCTACCTGTCACATCCTTGGAGGGAAGATCACGAGCTTTTACAACTCGTACATAAAGGTACCTCATTTGTTCAACAAGATCATAAGTGCTGGAAAGCCTCTCCCCACGTATGACTCGCCCTCCAACAATTTGTCCCCCTCCAAGGTAAGGACTGGTCTCTTTGATAGTATAATCAGGACGTTGTAATGATGAATCAGAGTACATACGGCCAACTATAGGAACCTGAGGTTCAGATCTCATCTCCTGACTCCCAAAATTCATTGATTGGACTGCAGCAGGGAAATTTTGCTGTTGCTGTGGCTGGCTGGAATTTGGAAGGTGATGGAATGTACGCCTGGTCTCTTTCTTGTCCTCAGAGAATAGCTTTGGTATTGAGTTTTGAATCTGTTGCTCTACTGCTTGAGCTTGGGCTGAACGAGAATCTGCATACACAGAGGAATCCATTGCAGGAAGTGGGTTTGAGGATCTTATTGCAGGGTTATCAGTAACAAACACTTTCAAACCGAGCTCTCCTTTGACACGAGAAAGAAGGCCTCTTTTCTCCAGAGGATAATGCAAAACAACAGCATCAGGCTGAGCGACAAATGATGTCCCGGTGAGGCGAACCTTGCCAAGGTAAGATTTGGAGTTGTTCTCTTTACCATGGTGGTATACATAGGCTTCAAGAGCGAGGTTGTGAAGGTTGTTTGGATTGGAAATGTTGAAGTAGAAGCTCTCGTTCCAAACAGGATTGAGATCTTTGTCTTTAGTAGTAGTACGGAATCTTTGATTATCAAAATGAAGCTCCACAAAAGCACTAGCTGAGCCCTGCCCATCTTTGGGCATCAGATCATGGGCACTCACAACTTCCACTCCTAGCTTTAGATTACTCATTTCAACTTCTTACCGAATAAACTGAAGAATTCTGAATAAGAATGACAGCCGCTGCTTCCAAGGAACCACCTGAAATGGAAAAATTCAACCCCTTAACAACAACGCTTTCACATACTCATGAATCTTCAGGTTACAAATATACAGGGGAAAGGCAAAAGGAAAAGATTTTGAAACTTTAACATCAGGAAGCACCAAGCACAATCAATCAATTAGAGAAAATGATTTAGCAGATGAACTTAGCTATGCCAACTGGAACAACATGAATTAGCAGAAACAACCTCTATCTTAAGTCCAAAAAAAAGGGGAGAAAATCATCAATTATAAAACATCTACCATTCAAAAGAAACTACCTTTTCCGAATACTAAGGTGCAATAAATAGGCAGATAAAAATTCAAAGCTATAATAAAACAGCAGATGCTAAACATTTTAAAGAGAACCTTGAAAAATTGCATAACAAAAATGCTTCCTTTTTCGTCCAAATTGCGAATATTCATCTAAAAGTATAATCTAATTGATCACTGCCATAATCTTGATTATAACAGAAGCAATCTTAGAGTTTGAAAAGAAAATAAGGAAAAGGAAATTTCCCAGGAACAAAGATTCATTATTTTTAAAATAAAAAGAAAAGAAAGAGATGGATTCCCATGGAAAAGACTTCAGCTTCTTACTATCCAATCTATGAATCAGCGATAAAAGGCAAGCAAAAGGCTTGACGTTCTTTGGTCCTACAGATTCCACCGTTTACTTTGTGTTTCTACACAGTCAATAACCAAAAAGGGCAAGAATATTATGGGATCATACCATCAATTGAAAAAATTTTGTAACCACCAAACAGATTATGGAGCTGGATTTTCACAATTCCCACATGCTTTTTATATTACTTTTAAGCCAAGTTCCCAGAAACGCAAAATGTCAAATTTTACCCGATAAAATTAAATAAACTTCATTAATGGTGGAAACCAAACTTCATCTTAAATTGACTCAAAACTTTATGCTGCGTTCTTTTTCCACAGAAAAAAGAATGAAAGAAACAGAAAAACTTTAACTTTTCTTTCCAATCAACCAGAAATTTCGTTTCAGAAGAGGGCATAATCATAAAGACTTCACCTTTATCAATAAAAAAACCAAAATTTCTCAAATATCTCATATCCCAGAAGAGAAAAATAAGAAAAAAAAGTCATCTATAAAACACGAACAACTCTATTAGAGGTGACCAACCGATCATCGATCCCAACAAGCACCTCAATAGCTTAACAACAAATACACAGAATAAAGAAGAAGAAGAAGAAGAAGCTCACCTGTGCCTTAGCTTGAAGGACTGAGTTGAGAAGATGAAGAAGAACAAAGTACAAGGTTAGATGAGAAGCTTAAAAAAAAAACAGAGAGATAGATATAATGAAAGGTTAGTAGAGATTGAAGGATAGCTTCTGAGATGTTTCGCCAATAAGAGAAAAGGACAGAGACTCAGAGAAAGTCGTCAAAAACGAGTTAAAATAACAAAATGTTATTCAATTGACGAAGAAAATGAAATTAAAAGAAAGAATGTCAAATACTACAAGGCAATGGTATACTATATAACATAATATAATTCACAAAGGTTTTTCTTTTTTCTTAATTATTTTTGTTCATGTTTTCCTGGAAACACGGTGTGCTCGTGTCCATTGGTCCTCAAGACTGCTCGCTGTTACGCTTCCGACAGGTGTCATGTTGTCTCCGGTCATGTTCTTGTCTTGAGTGTTTGATTTTTTTTTTTTTAAATCCTTCTTAGTTTTCAATTTTCTAACGGTAAATAAATATTGAAGCGTTTAGAAATGATAAAATTAGAAGCTTTGCTGTCAAGCAGTTCTGAACTATTCAAATCTCATTAACCAGAAAAGTAAGTAGTCTCCCAATTATTTGACAAAAAAAAAAGTCTTCTATAAATATGCTTAATAGGAAAGTGATGGATTGCAAGGAAAAAAAAAAGATTTCAATAAAAGTGCCCAAAATAAATTGAAAATTAAAACAAAATATTTTGCTCTCTCAAGGCTTGAATTGAAAAATGTTTGGCCAGAGGCAGAGGGTTAAATCCATACGTTAATATACAAAATTTAATTGATGAGCATTTACGTCCAACAAAAGATTCCACCCACGTAGTATGACTTTTTATTTAATATTGTATTTCAACCGCTACCTGTAAAACGCAAAATAACGAGCCATAAAATTATTTTTACTGAGAAATTATATCAAGAAATTCAGTTGTTCTAATTTATCTTTTTATAAACCATCCCATATTTCAAATTTATTTTAAATTCATGCCATATAAATTTATAAAATCAGTAAATCTTTGTATATTTAAAATTTGAAACCAGTCGAAAAAAAACTTGAACCGGCCAAGTAAGTTTAATTCTTTTTTTTTTTTTTCTTGAAGAAAAAATGAGTAAAACTTATAAGAGAAACAAACTAACACACATAAAAGGTATTCATATATCATGATATGACAAAATTCTAGTATCAGCAAGGGCAGTCTGAAAAAAAAAAAAAGAAAATCAAAAGAATACTGGTATGTCAGCTTTAAAAAAAAAAATCAGCTGAAAATTTTATTTCACGCTTTGTCAAATCCAGCAATATTATCTTCAATATTGCGAATAACAGCAAAATAATCAGCATTAAAACTAGATCTGCCAAAAATTATATCAATTATAATTTTATTATCACATTCTGGAGACAAATGTTTATAATCCATTTGATTAGCTAATGCCATGAAAAACACCCCACATTTCCGCTTTAACACCCGAGCAAACTCCCACACTGGCTAATTCTTCTTTTTTTTGGCTATATCAAAAACTGAAAAAGGAATTCACTGTATAGTCCAATCAGAGAGAAGCATGAGGACAAAAAGTCGTCACTTGGTGGGTACCGAGCCACGTAGATATTCGATCTCCTGCCCAACCTCTAATCTCTTTGACCAACCACGACCCTACCATAAAATAAAATTAACATTTTTAAAAATAAAAAAACATATACAATATCTGCTAATAATAATATTAATAATGATTTCTCAACATAATAATCATAATTAGGAAAGAGGAATGTGTTGCTAAGGGTCAGCACGCATGCATATGCCCATCCAATCGTATAAAAAATAAAATAAAATTTTATATCAATTCAAATTAACTTTCATAATAACATTAACTTTTTTATTTTTTAACGAACGTAAACTTTTCATTTAATTTATTCGAGTGCAAGAATGAAAAGATTGGAGCTAAAATTGTTACTCTGTGTTTATTGATTACCCGTAGGATATAAATATACACACCTTCAAGAATTTGAACACAACTGAGAATATATCTCATATAACAAACTGATCAATCTATCTTAACAAACCCAACTAACATATATACAGCTAGCTAATTTCAAACTAAGCCAAACTCTACAGCCAATAACCAATACAGTGAAGCAAAGTACACTCATGTCTCGAATACCTTCCCTCAAGTTGGAGCATGAGGATTACGAACACCCAACTTGCGAAATAAAAATGTGAACTGCTCTCGACCCAAAGCCTTGGTTAGAATATCTGCTAATTGAACACTGCTGCAAACATGGACAGTATCAATGACACCTTTCTATATTTCATCACGCACGAAGTGACAATGCACTTCTATATGTTTTGTACGTTCGTGAAAGACGAGGTTGGCAGCGATATGCAGTGCTGCTTGATTGTCACAAAACACCTTTGCCGATCCATGATGAGTAAGTCCTACTGACAACAACAATCCCTTAAGCCATTTGAGTTCATAAACCGTGGCGGCTATGGAATGATACTTTGCCTCTGCCGAAGAACGAGATACCGTGGGCTGTTTCTTTGTCTTCCAGGAAATAAGAGAGCTTCCGAGAAAGATAAAATAGCCAGTAAGAGATCGTTTAGTTAGTGGACAACCACTCCAATCTGAATCACAATAAGCATTGGGCAGAAGATTGCAACTTGCTTGAAGAAAAATACCTTGCCCAGGGCTCCCTTTTAAATAGTGTACAATGCGTAAAGCAGCTGCCCAATGCTTCTTCCGTGGCTGTTGCATAAACTGTGCCAAGATATGAACAACATATGACAATTCAAGACAAGTTAAACTCAAATAAATTAAACGTCCCACTAGCCGTCGATATTGTTCAGGATCTTCCATGAAATCACTCTTAGCAAGCGCAAGGTGATGATTTTGCTCCGTGGGAAAGTTTGGTGGGCGAGCACCCAACAAGTCCACTTTATTGATTATGTCTAATGCATATTTTCGTTGGCATAGAAAAATCCAGTCGGCATTTCTTGCTACTTCAACGCCCAAAAAATATTTCAAAGCACCTAAATCTTTCATATGGAAGCATTGGCTCAAATATGATTTAAATGCATTGATTAAATCTCTCTTTTTTCCAACAATGATAAGATCATCTACATATACCAAAACAACCAATTGCATATCACCTTAAATCAAAGTAAACAAGGAATAATCGGAATGTGATTGTATAAATCCATACCGTTTCAATGCCTCAGCCAATTTTGCAAACCAACAACGTGGTGCTTGTCTCGATTCATAAAGAGACTTTCTTAAGCGGCACACTTTTCCAGGTTGGTGAAAATGAAAATTGGGTGCCAGCTTCATATAAACTTCCTCTGCCAAATCTCCATGAAGGAAGGCATTGTGAACATCCATTTGGTGAAGTTCCCATCCTTTAGCTGCTACTACCGAGAGGAATGTACGCACTGTAACCATCTTTGCTACTAGCGCAAATATTTCATTGTAGTCAATTCCTTCAACCTGATTGTTGCCAAGAATCACCAAACGTGCCTTATATCGCTCAACTGTTACATCTGAGTGATATTTAATTTTATATACCCACTTACACCTGAAAGTACGAATGTAGTTATAAATAGGAGGCTTACCATACAATACTTCATAAGGTGATTTTCCTCCTAGAAGTTGAGAGGGAGTTCGATTGATTAAATACCCAGTAGTCAATACATATTCCCCCCAAAACTAGATTGGTAAGTTGGCCTAAAATTTCAAAGCTCTTGCCACGTTGAGTATGTGACGATGCTTCCTTTCCACTCGCCCATTCTGTTGTGAAGTTTTCACACATGATGTTTGATGAATTATCCCATTTTTAAAAAAATATTAAGAGAGCGACGACGTGACAAGGAGCAAATTGGAGACGTTTGCTGCGTGTTAGTAGATTGACGAGACTGGGGATTCCATCAATTTGATTAGACTGATCCAGTTAGCATTTCAGCGCTTATCTGTTGCGCGCCAGGCATATTAGAAGACAAAGTCTCTGAATTTTGGACCGAAACTTTGCTTGGACCTAAAGATAATACGGTGTTATCACCTTAATTCACCAAACCATTTTATGCTTCACAAATTAGGTTTTCTATCCCATCACATCTGAAAAAAAAAATCATAATTTCCAATAACATCTACCCCATTAATTAATACGTGGTTAGTTTGAAAATTATTGAAAGTTTGATAATATTTTTATTTAAAAGGCAGAATTTTGCTCTCGCCCTAATACGTAATTATGAAAAAAATAGAGGATAAGTTTATGGAATAAAATTTAATTTAATTGCGCTCATCACATCATTTTTTTTTTGTTGGATTGAAATGCAACCTTTAATTTGAAACGAATGAATTAGCTAATTTTACCTTTTAATTTCTGTCTTTACTTTTACCTTGACTTTGAATGAATGTTAGATTCATTGTAAAATAGCACATAAAAATTATGGTAATAAGCAAGGTTTTTTTTTTTTTTAAGAAAAATATTATTTTTGAAAATAAATAGAAATAATTTGGTGGAAAACTAAAAGTCTGAGTCCCGATTAAATTCAAAATTTAATTTTTAAATGGCTTAATAATCAAACTATAGGCAAAATACTTAACACGGAAGTTACAGGTCGATATAGACTGATTTAAGAGATGATATATATATATATATATATATATATATATATATATATATATATATATGGATTAGGCTCCAAAGGTAACTATTAATTAAAAATTCACATAATATAATTTAAAATCCAGCCTGTGTAGAATGAGGTGTGCTTTAATTTATTATTACATTTACACTAATTTCTTGTCAAGGTGACACCAAAGAGGACATTAGCATAAGGTTAATCAGTTATTATATAAAAACAAATGCAAATCATCTAAAGGCCAATTAGAATCCACTAATTAATTTTATATATGCAATGATAGAGCTAATTGCTAACATCATCCAAAACTAATTTTATATTTATTTGGATGTAAGGTTTCCATTAATTGCACCTGGCAGGCAGGGATGAATATATTTTTGTTATTGAGATAATATAATATAATATAATTATCACATAACTTTAAAACCATAGTGTAATCTTTAATACTTACCTAATTTTAAGAGAAAATAACGAATTGAAAGTATATCTCATATATTTTTACAAAATATACATTAATATTTATCTTATAATAAATTATTAAACCTCAGTTGCAACTGAAACATCAAACATACATCTAACCTTATTAGTTATTACATCATGGTCAAGAAACCTTAATTAAATTAAATTTGGTTATACAATATTCTAAAATATATATATATATATATATGTATGCAATAGCTAACACAAATGGAATTTATTAGGTAGATTTATACCTAATAGAAGAGAATTTGGGCCAACTAATAAAGCATCGTGGCAGCCCAAAGAAGAAATAACCAACTATCGAAGCATAAGGAGGACTGAGGATTTTAGAGATCCTAAATTGGGAAAAATAAAATAAAATATTAATCCAAAACCAAAATTAATTTCAACAGCTTAAAAAATAACTAGCAACCCACAAAAATCTCTATTTCTTTCTTTTTATTATTATTATTGTTATTATTTTATTTGATTTTCCAGTTCCTATATATCAAAATCTGGGATCTCTTATCTCTAGTTTCTTTCTTTCACATTTCTTCTTTTGTCACTTCAATAGCCAGTTTATCATCAAATTGGGGGAAATAACATGGTATGCGTCTCATCTTTTCTCTTTGAATTTATTCATTTTCCAATTTCCAGAGTATTTTTCTCGCAAATTTACTCATCATTGAAGGGAAAAACAAAGCATATGAACATGAAAGAATTCAACATGTTAAGACTGTCTGTCTCTACCATTAAGCAGGATTATAGTAATGCAAATGTGCACACTGGTTTCGTTTACATGCTTTGTTTTTGGAATTAACCTATCAATTGCCACCTAATTAGATCTAAATATATTATCAGGTGGTAGGATAATTATTAACAGATATCGTAATTTGGAATTTAGATATGAACTATAAATAATAATTAAAAAAAAAGAAGCCTTGTTTTGTTTGATTAAATTCAATATGTTCTTCATTCATGATGATTCTCAAAATGTCAGAATGAAGAATCACTCAATTATGTTCCAAGTATTTTTGAGATGAACATTCGAAAACTTGGTTTAGAAATATGAGAGTGTGCAGAGAGAGATTAAAAAAATGTTTATTTTTGGAGGGCATGAGACCCTTGTATAGATCCCCATGCTTTATTGTTCATGGAGTCATGGGAGAATGGTAGATAAGAGACGTCTATGACGAGTAAGGGGATACGCAGCTTGGCAGCGTAACGATGAGTGATAGGCAACAACTAAAAAGAGACCTATTCAAAATCAGATCTATGAGCCTTGAACTTTTTTCCTAGGTCGAAAATACACTGTGATGTTACTGTTACTATTAGCTTGTGGCATTTCTTTAAGTTATATTAGAGAATGAAAATGGGGAAAGAAATAAAAAGAAATCGTGGTGGTGGTGGTGGTGGTACGTAGGCAAATTCGGCATCAGGAATGGCAGTGCATGATGAGTGCAAGCTGAAGTTTTTGGAACTAAAATCAAAGAGGAACTATCGGTTCATAGTGTTCAAAATCGACGAGCAAATCCAACAGGTTGCAGTTGAAAAGCTTGGAAGCCCTGAAGAAACCTACGAGGATTTCAACTCTTCTTTGCCTGCCGATGAGTGCCGTTACGCTGTCTATGACTTCGATTTTACTACTGATGAGAACTGCCAGAAAAGCAAGATTGTCTTCATTGCTTGGTAACTGCATGCTTTAAGTTTCTTTCTCGCAAGCCTAATTTCTCATTCATTTCTATTGAATTCTGTATGTATAATTGTGGGAAAATGCAGGGCACCTGACACATCAAAGGTGAGAAGCAAGATGCTATATGCGAGTTCAAAGGACAGGTTCAAGAGAGAACTGGACGGGATCCAAGTGGAATTGCAAGCGACTGATCCCAGTGAGATGAGCTTGGATATTGTTAAAGCTCTCGGGCTTTCTAATTTTTCAATTTAATTCCATAATTCTCTTAATTTCCACAATTTCCTCACTACTGTTTATTAATAATTGTGCCAATTTCAGTTTTAATTATTAATGGGACTTATATATTTCTTGTAATATTTATGACTACCTTTATAGGGTATTGTTGCTTATTACTCCATTGACCTCATTTAAATGCTTTATTTAGTAATTAGTATATATGCAAAACTATTTTAGGAGACAGGTTCGGTAAGCACTTGACCTTAATTATTGAATCAAGACAATTGATAATTTGATAGCTGCGTAGAACAATAGTGACTAGAAAAGGACTAATACTAGCTTATGAATGGTCAAATCATAAGAAAAATGCTCAGGTCAGTATTTTGAGGGAGGAGATAAGAAAAATGGCTTATGAATTTTAAGTTTAAAGAACTAAATGAGTATTTTTTTTTATATTATTTAGACGAATTAAATTGAATGATATAAGATGTTAATGCTAAATAATAACTTATAACTTATAATGGTTGACCATGACCATGATATTTCTCACGGCAATTAATAAATTTTAATTCTTATCACAAAAATACGATAAAATATTGTAATTTTATAAAAGAAAATGTGGTGGCAAATTACTAGCTAAATTCATAAAAAAGAAAAAATATATGGACAAAATTTAAGTAAGAACTCTTTCAGGCATGTTTAATCCGTCCAATATTGATCGGACCAAGTTTCTACCTTCCTGTGATTGGTGTGTTTTGTCTTAAGAATTGCTTGAAGGGCATTAGAAGTATAAGGGGGAGGCAGTGTACATGGAAGTTGTGTTGAAGAACTGACCATAGATTCCACCATGAATTTCCTCCACAATCCATCCTTTGATAATGTCATTGTTTCTGGTAATATCTCTTCTGCTCCTAAGGGTATTCTTGGCTTGAAT
Source organism: Excoecaria agallocha (assembly GCA_037975025.1). Classification (NCBI taxonomy): domain Eukaryota; kingdom Viridiplantae; phylum Streptophyta; class Magnoliopsida; order Malpighiales; family Euphorbiaceae; genus Excoecaria; species Excoecaria agallocha. The sequence continues at coordinate 66,214,260 of CM075806.1, read as the reverse complement.
TTCAACAGTTTTGCATATTCATTAAGCACATGTAGCATATAATCATACACATATTCCATTTTCATATTTTCTTCCACGAATTTACTTCCAGCTTTCCCTATAGCCTGTGCCTGCAAATCATTTGAATCACCATCACCACAAGAAAGTTCTAAGGAGAAATTCATGTTTATACAACAATTTTTTTTGCTCCTTTCTTTTTACCTTATGAGTGTGATTGTTGCCCCAGTCTACTGCAAATTTAATATCTCTGCACATATTCTCACTTTTACGCCTAATGTGCCAGTAGTGCTGCATTGGCACCAAGCCTCTTGTGAAGAAACCAAAGAACTTGGGCTCCACAAACAATACCATCGAATCGCAAGCCATTATGTATTTTTCACTCACCGACCATCCCCATCCTTCTATGTAAATTTTGTATCTTCAGGTGTATAAAATTTGAAGCAACTTAGTTAGTGAAAGACAAAGAAATGGCATAGAGATGTTACGAATCGTACCTATAGGTGCATTGATCTTCTAATTTTGAACGCTTATATCCTTCCTTAGCTTCTTTATCCCATTCCTATACATTCTCAAATAAAACTTCATTATATTAAAATAAGATAAAAAGAGGAATTAAAATTAAAGTTAAGAAAGCAAAGAAATTACTTGGTTAAAAATTCTGGCATTCCAGTCATAATTGTGAGAGACATTGCACTCCAGAAGTATGGGCCTCAGGTAATTCACGTAAGGGTTCCCTCTCCAGTAGGCGTATGCCTCTCTATCCTTCCAGTTTGTCTTCTCCTTCCCGTCTAATATCTTCTTTAACATAACTTTCCATGGTTTTACATTCACTTCAGCCCTGCTTTCGCAAAAATTCAACAACAATAATCATAAATTATCAATTATTTACTAGGAGAGGATTTAAATATGGGAATGTGAAAACATTACCAACCCCAGAAGGTCCAATCAGGGAAAAGAACGCCCACTTCACCTTCACTCTTAGAGTATTGAAATAATAGTGGAGGCAATGAGGGATTATAGGGTTGGGTGATGTTGGGTCTGTCAGCGCAATTGAACATGAGCTCTAAGTCTGGTACCCTGCCAGGGTACAACCTAACAAGCTGTAAAATGCCCCATATTGTAAACAAGTCCCTTGTTTGATATGCTTTCCTGTATTTCTCCACATAAACCTTTCCCTTCACAATCACCAATTTAAAATCTGCATATTCTTTTGTTCCTTCTAACACTTCTCTCGATATTCCTGAGCTCTTCCATGGCCGTAGATCTTCGTGGATCCACCGGAAGTACTCTGGACATCTACCACTTTCTGTAACAAGTGTCGTCGAATGATTGGTTATCGTTTTCTCCTTGAGCTTTTTCGGTGGAAAGTTTGTCACCGCATTCATAGACTAATCAAAAAAATTAAATTGAATAAACATTACAATAATTTGCAATTGAAAATTTTAAAAGAAAATAAATAGACGGTTGACTAAGGAGAGAGAGAAGAGAAACTTACAGAGTAAAATAAACAAAGGGAAATGAAGAAGACGATGAGCAGTAACAGTAAACTTTTGGAGGACACATATTTCTTAGTAATATTGGATTGTTTTGCCATAATAGAAGTTGTAAGGTTAGGGTTTAGGTTCCTTTAGGAACAATATATACTGAAAAATTCTTAAAACGAATCTGCCTATGTTTTCATTATTAATTAACCTTTTCCATATACCAAAGAAGGAGAGTTTACGATATTTGTCAATTATTTTCTTTACTTGGTAGCTGAATCTTCAAGTCATAATTCCTGGAATGCCTTTCCTTTTTAGTCCCTCATTTGTCAACACCACATTCAAATTTTTTCCTAATTAATAACAATTATTTTATTTATTTATGTATTTTTGCTGCCATATAAGGCTATTCAAGCACAATTAATGTGTTAATTTCCTCTTTCACACATAAAATTGGTGGATTTTTATTTGGAATATAATATATTTTAGATAAACATGTTCTTATTTCATTCATGGATAAATGCAGAATAGCTAAATCTCATTCTACAAATATTGTAATCATGGCAAAGAATATATTTCTAGGAAATAAATATAACAATCTAAGTCCGAACAAAAATTTGATGAGACGTGTTTAAACTGTCCCAATATTGATCACCCCAAGTTTGTAGTATCCTATAATCGATATGTTTTGTCTTAAGAATGGCATGAAGCCTATGAGAAGCACAAGTTGTGTTGTTGAAGAATTGACTATTTGATTCCTCCATGAGCCATCCTTTGAGAGTGCCATTCTTTCTGTATATATTTCTTCTGCGTATTCTTGACTTGAATTTCAATAGTTCTCCACATAAACCTTCCCATTCACAATCGCCAATTTCAAATCTGTAAATTATTTTGTTCTGTCCATCACTTCTCTCTCAATTCCTGAGCTCTTCCATGGCCGTAGATCTTTCGGTGGTCCATCGGAAGTACTCAGGACATGCACCACTCGATAGATTTTCCGTGACAGTGTCATCCAATAATCAGTGTGCGTCATTTGCGACTTTTTAGCTGTAAATTTTGTCTCCTAGATCACTGACTGAAAAGTTTACAGGAGAGAATTAAATTGCACAAAATTCACATAAATTTTATTACACAAATTAACATTTAGCTCAGTCATATGTAATTAAATGTCTTTTTTTCCCAATACAGCATGACCAACATCTATGGCTGAAGGTGTAAATTGGTATTATATATATATATATATATATGAGAGAGTGACTTACAAAACAAAACAACCGGAAATAAAAGGAAGCGAAGAAGATTTGGTAAGGAACAACGGTTAAACCAATGGATGAGACGTATTCATTAGAATAATTGGATTGATGGGTATGAAATTCATGAGCTTGTTTTGCATTTTTAATCATAAATAATAATATTCAAATATTCAATTTATGATTCTTGTAATCAATTAATTTCTTAGGTGTAAAGTAGAAATTAGATTTTCTTTACATAGCACGTAAATCTTAAATCGGATTTTCTTTCCTTTCCAGCTCTAGGTCATTTGCCTTTTTTTTTTTTAATAAATTTGCTTTTAAGCAGGTGTAATTTTAAAAAATTAAGATGAATTATTTTTATTTTGTTTTGCAGCCAGATATGGAAAATATTAATTATTTCCTATATATAATGGATTCACAGTATTAGTAAGTAGCTAGATTTTGTAAATAAACTATTTTGTACATTTTTTATGATTTGTTTAGTAAGAATTCAAATATCTGAATAATTTATGCAGCAATGCCGACATTGCTTTTCAAAGAAAATTAAGAATTTGCATATTATTTACACTTTAATACAAAAGATATTTAATAATATCCAAATTATCATTATAAAGGCTGACTCAACAGAGATGAAACTTAAAAGACTCACTAGCTGGACAGGCCCAGTTTTTTTGAGGCCTGACATATAAATAAACAAACGTACATGGAAATCAAGGCGGTAAAATCATCCGATTGACTGACATGGCACAACCTTTCATGCAAGGTCTACTGACACATGTCCGCATTCCATTGATCACTTACATCGTGTCACATCGCTGAATACCTACTATTGACACATAAGTAGACCACTCAAGTGGCTTTTATCGCCTCCTATTAATACCGAGTCATTCACACATGCACGGCAAGTCATACAAAAGATACTTGACAATATCCAAATTATCATTATAAACGTTGACCCAGTAGTGACGAAACCCAAAGGACTCACCTGCCGGACAGGCCCAACAAAGCTTGGGCCCAATTTTCTTGAGGCCTATCATATAAGTAAACAAACACACACGAGAATCAAGTGATAAAATCATCCAATCGGACTGATATGGCACAACCTTTCATGGTCCACTGACACAAGTCTTCATTCCATCAATCACTTGCCTTGTGTCATAACGACGAACACCTACTACTAACGCCCAAATAAATCACTCAAGTGACTCTTATCGTCTCCTATAAATATTAGGTTATTCACGCATACACAACAAGTTAAATTCTCAGTTTCTCTCTTTATATGCTTATCTGATTTAAATCCCTCATTAACTTAAATTTTAGAGTATTAATACCCAGTCTATCCCGACTAGGCTTCTTGCAGGACTGAACTTAGCAATGTCTGATCGGTCTTTGTAGGCATTCTTTTCTTAGCATTGCATCCATCCGATTCCCTCCCAATGGCCTATTTTTCTTATTAAATTTCAGGATTTATCAATATTCATTCAAATTTTCTATATTGCACAAGAAAGTGTTAAAAAAAATAAACAAGGGCAAATTATTAACCTAAGTCAGCTCCATATCTCCACTCATGTATATCTGTACTAATAATGGATTGTCATGTAAGAAAATTTACTTTTATTTTACAAACATGAAATCAATTGCAAAAGTTTTATTAATTTATTTTTTTCACGACGTGATTGCATGGTTTATGAGTAGATGTAATTTGGTTTATGAATAGATGTAAGTTTAAAAAAAGTAAAAATTGATTAACCGTATAATCAATTGCAAAGTTCAAATTGTGCAACTAAAGAAATTTCAGTTTCAGGATCTTGAATTGGTCGCATTATAATGCACACAAAGAGTTAGATCGAAAATTCAAAGCAGCTTCATTATTCTACGTACCAACTTCTGAATGACTTTTCCTCCCACTAATCGAAGGGACCTACATTATTAATTTCCAACCCAAGTTGTCACTCACAAACATTAATTTCTAAATTCTTCATTACGCAAACGGATCTTTACGTCAACGCCAAACTTTATTGGACTGTAGCTTTTTTCTGCATAAGTGCACGAATAACATTTTCCTAACATTCCTTTAAAAAAAATGCTAATATATATAATTAATGTATGTAAAAACGTACTTTTATATTATACAAGATTTGTGACTAAAATTATAAATGTAAAATAATATTATATATGTTCATCAATTGGCACCATTTCAATGTGAAATAAATTATTGTTATTATTATGCAAATCTATAAGGTGCCATAATCTTAATCTCCAACAGTGATCTTCTCATTCTCTTTTGTAGGATCAAATTTTCCATTCAATTTCACAATTCTAAATCTATAGCAACTGCAAGAATATAAATTTTCATCTCATATATAGACATTAATACAAAAGATATTCATTTAAAATTAATTTACGAGAAAGTGAAAACAAAACAGGCAAATTATTAACCTAATAAAATTTCTATGTTGCACATGGAAATCAATGGTGAAAGTTATTATTATTATTATTATTATTTTTCTAGTAGACAACATGTGATTGCTTGGTTTATAACGAAATTTGACAAGTAAAATATATAAAGAAAAAGCACAAGACAATATACAAGTGATTTTGCATTTTACTAGCTAATTAATGTTTCTTGTTAATATTTTCCCAGCATTTCTTCTCTAACATCATCACTTGTCTTGTGATATTTTCTTTGTTTTGTGAAAAGGATTTGAGGGCAGAAGGATCATAAGGAGGCATGTGACATGAAAGTTTAGCACTAGGTGAAACTACAATTGAGTCCTCCATGAACTTTTTTGTAATGCCATTTTCAGAGGATAGCATTGATTCTGGACGAACCTGTGTGGCTCCTTGAGGAATTTTAGGCTTAAATTTCAGGAGTTTTGCATACTCGTTCAACAAGTGAAACATATAAGCATACACAAACTCCATTTTCAGATTTTCCCTAACGAATTTGCTTCCTCCCTTGCCTATTGCTTCAGCCTGGTTTTCAAAACATTACTAATTTTCAATATGCATCATTAAAAAATTTCTTTTAACTGATAATTTTATCAGTTATACGTATATGCATACAGATAAAAAGTATGAATAAAAATAATAAATAGGTAAACGTCAGTTTTATATTAAAGCAATGTATTATTCACTCAATCAGCCCATGAGAGCATGCATAGATTTATATCCAAGCAAAAAGAATTTTCTATGATGGACTATACCTTAAGAGCGATAGAAAAGATATAAAAGAGGTTCTTGCCGGTATATACCTTAAGAGGGTGTTCGTTGCCCCAGTCGACGGCAAATTTGATATCTTTGCAAGTATTTTTGTTTGTAATGGGCCAGTAATGCTGCATTGGCACCATACTTCTCATGAAGAAATCATGGTATTCTGGCTCCATGAGCAAAGTCATGGAATCACATGCTATTATATACTTTCCACTCACTGACCATGCTCTTCCTTCTACATAAATTTTGTATCTTTCAAATCACAGATTCAAAATTGCCATTAGCAAGATAATAATAATAATGATAACAATAATAATTTAAACGGGGGCTTGGTGTATACCTATGTTTGCATTGGTCTTCTAAATTTGAATTTTTAAATCCTTGCTGTGTTTCTTTGACCCAATCCTGGAGATGGACAACAAAAATCTTTAAATTTAATTATTACCAATATTTTTTGATATCAGATCAGATGCCAATCGATTAAAAACTGAATTCTGAATATGTTTTTTAAAATCACCATATAGAAAAAATCTATGATTTCATTTCAACATTAATTATTTGTAATTTTTTTTTTGGCATAAATTATTTGGTATCAAAAGGCTACCAGCACAACTAATTTGAATTCCTGAGATGCATGCAGACATACTAAGAAACACAAAGCATTGCATTTGGAATATTTAAAAGTGACTGCAATTAAGAAAGAGAGAACTAGCCTGCGAATAGAGGCGAGCATTCCAGTCATGTTTGCGAGAGACATTGCACTTCATCATTTGCATCCTCTTTGCACTTACGTAAGGGTTTCCTTTCCAGTAGGCATAGGGTGCCCTCTTCTTCCACTCCATCCTTTTACTCCCGTTTATTATTCCTTCGACCACTCTTTCCCATGGTTTTATATTCACCTCAGGCCTACCACACCAATGCTAAACAACTTATTACTCCATTTATCCAATACAACGCGGTTTAGAAAAATACAAAATTCTTATTAACAAATCTAAATAATGTTCAATGAATGTAAATAATTATCCAAATAAAGACTTGATATTGATCACCCCAATAAAATCTTCTTTAAGAATGCTACTTATCCGGTGAGGAGGAGTTTCCATAAGATGCAAATCCAAATTATGCGAGTTAATTTCATATATGTTCGTTGAATTTATGTCTAATAGCGTAAAAATAACTAAATAAATTTTCATATCGAAATTGTCATTGAATTCTTAACACTATTAGTCAACCACGTAAATTTTGTGTCTATTTTTCTTTAATCCCTATACTTTAGCTCTTTCTTCATTTTGTGTTGCCATTAAAAATTACTGTCAAAATAGCCCTTCAATCTCCCTTCTTTCCACGAAATTCTCAACAAATAAAACTTTATTTCTCTTACTCCACAAACTCCATCAGATTACCCCGAAAATAATTGCGCAGTTAACTGTTCCATGACTGAAGATGTGTTTTGCAGGAAATCTTTAATTTACATACTAATGTAGAAAAATGCGAAAATTCGATATAAGTCGAAGATGTATTTTGCAAAGAAAAGAAAAAGATTGAAAAGAGAAAAATAAGGCATTACCAACCCCAAAAGGACCAATCAGGGAATATGAGGGCAAGCGCAGAGTGGTGTGCAGAATATTGAAATACAGGTGACGGCATGGCATTGGGTCCTTCAAAGTCACGTTTTGAGATCAAAGACTCGTCACCGCATCCAAACATGAGCTCTAAGTCCGGCACTCTGCCAGGATAAAACTTTAGAAGCTGCAAAATGCCCCATATTGTGAACAAATCCCTTGTCTGAAATGCTCCCCTATATTTCTCAATATAAGCTTGCCCATTCAAAATCACCAATCTAAAATTTACAAGTTCTCTTGCTTTTTCTAGCGTATTCCTCGAGATTCCTGAACTCTTCCAGGGCCGTAGATCTTCATGGATCCACTGAAAGTAGTGTGGACAAACTCCATCTGATAATGCCAAACTATAATTGACTTTGACCTGGGTGGTTTCATTGATGCACTCGGCTGGGAACTTGTTTGGAAACCAGACTCTTGCTTCACTTGTAACAAATTTATTTCTCATTTCACTCTGAAATTCAACAATAATAATAAAAAATATATAAAAAACTTCTTACTTAATCTGAAATTTGACAAAAAAGAAAACTTACGATATCAATGGTGAAAATGAAGAATGCAACAAGGAGTATAATGAAGAAAAGGACGACAGAAGCCGAAGCCCGTCTCTTTGCTGTAGAAAAGTGTGAAAGTATTTGAAAACTACGAGTACTAGAATCAAGTTCTTCGGCCATTATTGGAGATTGTAATAGAGGAAGCAGCACTATTATCTTCAATGCTCAGATATATACATGGAGTTTTGTTTTATTTATTTATTTATAATATGGCCATTGGCCATAGTTACCCCTTTTTTTTTCTTAGTATTCTTACATATACATGGCCATTAATTATTGTTAGTTTGTGGAGAATCACGACTCAGAGAGAATCGGTAGATATTTGTTATGTCGGAAGATGGTTATCTCTAATTCGTTTTTATGTAGCTATCTCTAATTTTAAATTAATTGATTTTATAAATTTAAAAAAAAATCGACTAAATATTGAAATATCATAGGATAAGTACTTACTAACTTTTGTTACTTCTATTTTAATTAGTCACTTTCACTTTAATACAAAATTAAAAAATTATTAAAAAGGTTTTTAAAGGATTTCAAGTAAATCGTTTAAGTAATTGTTACATTACTAAAACTAAATTTATCGCCCTATTAAATAAAATGGTAGATAATAAATATATACATTTTTTTTCTCAAATTTTTAAAGGACAGTATAGTAAAATAAAGAAAGTTGCATCCTGATGAAACCAATAATTGATTTCAGGACCATGAATTGGCTTGCATAATGCATACAAAGAATTAGATCGAAAATTCAAAGCAGTTTCATTAGTCTACCTAAATTGTCAATGACTTTTAGTCCCACCAATCGAAAGGACCTACGGTATTAATTTCCAACCCAAATTCTCACTCACAAAACTAACTGCTGAATTCTTACTGCGCCAAACTTTAAACTTTATTTCGACGTAGCTTTTTTCTTCATATCTGCATGAATAAAATTTTCCTAACATATGATTAGTCTAAGTAAAAATATATATATTTTTATATTATATAAGATTTGTGAAAGCACTAAAATTATAAATATAGTATTATACACGTTCACAAAAACACGCCACTTCAATGCAAAATAAATTAATGGTAGTATTAATTAAATTTATAAAGTGCTATAATTTTAATAATCTTGACAATATTGATTGCTCGTTCATGAATAGATATTAAAAACAGAGTTTAGCGAGTAAAATATGAAAGTATAAGACAATTTACGAATGATTTTGCATCTAGCTAATGTATTTTTTTAATCCTTCCCCCACATTATCACTTGCCTTGTGATATTTTCTTTATTTTGAACAAAGGATTTAAGGACAAAAGGATCATAAGAAGGCATATTACATGGAAACTTAGCACCAGGAGAAAATACAGTTGAGTCCTCCATGAACTTTCCTCTAATGCCATTTTCAGAGCATAGCATTGATTCTGGACAGACCTCTGCGGCTCCTTGAGAAATTTTAGGCTTAAATTTCAGGAGTTTGCATACTCATTCAACAAATGAAACGTATATGCATATACATATTCCGTTTTCAGATTTTCCTTAACGAATTTGCTTCCGCCTGATTTTCAAGACATTGCTACTTTTCAGTACACATATTATATACATGCAGATGAAAAGATGAATAAATTAATATAATCACAGTTTATGCAGGATATTTTTCATAGATGAAGTCTAGAAAATTTCTTATTTTTATTAAGGAATGAGACAAAACTTCTTGCCATGGAAGAAATATTTTTTACAATCAGTTTCATATTATAAAATTCCATTATTGAGTATACCGCAATATATGTAAATTGAATAATATGAAGTATTTATTAAATTTTGGAAGAACATTTATTTATAAAAAAGATGTAAAAGAGATAGTTGGCAGTATACCTCAAGAAGGTGTTTATTGCCCCAGTCGATAGCAAATTTGATGTCTTTGCGTGTATTTTTCTTACTAATAGGCCAATAATGCTGCATTGGAACCATACTTCTCATGAAGAAATCGTAGAATTCTGGCTCTATGAGCAAAGTCATGTAATCACATGCTAATATATACTTTCCACTCACTGACCATGCTCTTCCTTCTACATAAATTTTGTATCTTTCAAATCACAAATTCAAAATTTCTATTAGCAAGATAACAATAATAATAAGAAAAGAAGAAGAAGAAGAAAATTTAAACGTGGGCTTGGTATATACCTATGTTTGCATTGGTCTTCCGAATCGGAATTTTTATACCCTTGTTTTATTTCTTTGCGCCAGTCCTGGAGATAGACAAGAAATTTATTACCAATATTTTTGACATAGGATCAGATACCAAACCGAATTGATGAATGAGTCACTGTTGGATCGATTAAAAGCTGGATTCTCAACCTAATTTTTTAAATCATCATATATATAAATTTCTAACTTGGAAACGATTTCAACAGTAGTTAATTAGACCTTTTTCTTGTGTAAATCATTTGGTATGGATAATTTGAATTCTTGCCTAACATACATAGTGTAAAAAGAGAGAGAACTAGCCTGTAAATAGAGGTGAGCATTCCAGTCTTGGTTGTGAGAGACATTGCACTTTATAAAATGTATCCTACTTAGACTTACGTTAGCGTTTCCTTTCCAATAGGCGTAAGGTGCCCTTTTCTTCCACTTCATCCTCTTGCTCCCTTTTCTTTTTCCTTCCAACATTCTTTCCCATGGTTTTATATTTAGCTCAGGTCTACCACATCTATGCTAAACAACATATTACTATTTTAATTTATTCCTCTATTCATCTACTATAACTTTGTTTGGAAAATAAAAATTTATAAATTATAAAATTTTTCTTAATAAATATCTCTTGCAATCTAAAAAATTAGAAGTTCGAGAATTGGAAGATGTGTTTTGCTTAAAAAAAAATAGGAAAGAGGGTGAAATGAGAAATATAAGTCATTACCAACCCCAGAAGGTCCAATCAGGGAATATGATGGTCATTGCGGAACTCTTCCAAGGCCGTAGATCTTCATGGATCCACCGAAAGTAGTGTGGACAAACTTCATCCAATAACTCACTAGGTTCAAATGTGACAGGATAATTGCCCTTGCATGTTTTAGCTATGGTTTCATTGGAGAACTTTACTGGGAAGTGGGAACTCATTTGGAAATTTGAGTACTCTTCATTCACTCATAAAAAATTTATTTCTGATATCAGTCTGAAATCCAACAACAATTAAACAAAATTATATCACGCTGTTTTTAATATGAAATCAAATCTGACCACAAGAAAAAGAGAAAGAAGACTTAAAATATCAATGGTGAAAATGGAGGATGCAACAAGGAGTGTAATGAAGATGAGGAAGACAGAAGCCAAAGCCCATCTATTTGCTGTAGAAAAGTGTGAAAGTATTTGAACATTATGAGAATTAAAATCAAGTTTACCTGCCATTATTGGAGATTTTGAAATCAGAAACAATGTACAAACCATATAATTTATATCATTTAATTCATGGATATTTAACACTATAATATGGTATTATATTAAATACAGAGATATATGGAGTTTTATTTTATTTATAGTATGGCCAAAGTTGTTCGTTTGTGGAGAATCACAACTCTGACGGAAACATAATAGATATTCATTCTTTAAATATTTGGTTAGTATATGCAAGGAAAGTTGTTTACACACCTGTGACATGACCAAACCAATCATTGTAAAAAGTAATTTCTATTGCTATTCTTTTATTTATAAAATAAAAATTATTTTTTTACATACAATATATTATTTGCTCAATCTATAAAATAATGTGGTAAAATTTTTTGATTCTATCATATATAAATTATCATTGTAAAAAATTAAGTTATATCTTGCTTCAAAATTTTTCTCAGGTTGAAGAAGTTTATAAATAAATTTATGAATTAAATCAAATTCAATGATAAATTGCTTTGAATTGGTTCATGAATTTATTTATACTCTTGGTTTGTATAATTAATTATTGTTATTTGTGGTATGATGTATATAAGGACATCCAAGACCTTTCTATGTACTGTTCCCTTCCATATCAAGAACAATCGAATTATACCCTCCGAAGAAATATTTAATTTCCTTCTATATATTCTATTCCTAGTAAAATAAATTCATTCACTGAATAAAAATCATTACCTAGGCTATTTCTTTTTTTTTTTCTTTTTTTGGGATTTTCTAGAAAGACCGTTTCTTAAAAAGTAAATACTGAATTACTAATTGAGTAACAGCCAGCTAGCATAATGAATATCGTTGGCATGATGAAAAAGGATTTCTATTTAAGTATATTTAATCCTTTCTAAATTCTAATATTCATTTAGAAAATTAATAATAAATATTTATAAATATAACAAAAGATCATTTGAAAAAAATAAAAGTACATTTATTCATTTAAAATATTTACAATATAAAGTTTTGATCATACAAACTACTGGTTGAAAAATAATTTGTTTATAGATAAATTATCTAAGATAATGGTCTTCTAATTAATAATATCAGAAAAGACTTCACATAATGTATGACCTTAGTTACGCCATTAATAAACTTTGATTAATGAATTTAGTAAGAGGCATGCATGTTGTGTGCTATACCTGCTCGACCAGAAATCGATGATCTCAAAAGCTTACTTACCTGGACTTTTTTCTTTTTTTGTAATCTTATTTATATAACATTTGATTTTTTTTTAAGAAATATATCATTTGATTACTGGCTTAGTTTATGGATGATTTCAATATTAATATGCCCTTTTTCTTTTCTCAGGTACTTAAATTTTTTTTTTCTTGACGAAAGTTTTAATCTCAACTCTCACAATTAATCTAGCACACTTAATTTTTTGATAAAATATCATCAAGTCAATCTAGGTTCGTTGTATACCTTTTCAAGATTTGGATGAGATGTGCGAGATTTTCTTCAGAGTATTTTCTTTATTTATTTTGCAATTTGGTTTGATATTTGAAGTGAAAAATTAAAAACTCTAGAAATATATGAAAAGAAAAATATGTTAGGTAAGTACCCACTCAGGTTTGAAAAGGTTGTTTTACCTATTTTGTTTTATCCCACTTTAAATGTTGTTTTCAAAATTTCAAAAATAGATTTATATCTATGCTTTTATTTATTATACACCTTATTAAATATTTTTCTTTTTTATCGCTCTCTATTTTTAGCTAAAATTAAATAAAATTCTTGAAAATATAAAAAGGTATTTTTGTCAATGATTATATTTTTTTTATGAAATTAAGATATTTTAATCATTTCCTTAATTTTCGTAAAAAACAGAAAACTATCTTTTAACATGAGACTTAAAATGAGATGGGAGTAATATTTAAGGAAACCGCGCACCTAGACCAGGTCCATGAGAGAAATAGTGGACCAAGCCCATTATATTTTTAAAGAATATGTAGTTACATTAGAAATAGAATAATGCTGAGACTAACCTTCAAATTTCACCACCATAGGAAAATTGAATGCTTGAGAACAAGAGTTATTCCTTCAACAAACAAGTTGTTTATGGATAGACAGTTATTTTGTAAGACCATAACAAGTAAGTTTATCAACATAGTGAGCTAAGCCTTCAAACTAAAAGTCTAATGGTTAAGTTGTATTGGAAGTAGCAAAGGTTGAATATCACATACCTCTCTACCTCAACATGGAGAATGCCTCCAAGTCCAACAGCTTTAATGGCCAATTGTTAAAAGGTGGTCTTCCTTTAAAAGTTTTTGACGTTAAACTGTATGCCTCGGCATTATTCTGCAGAGAAATTTAACAAATTATGTTAGTAAGAAAGCAAACTTTACATGCCCTCACAATTAGTACAGGTCATTGGTGCAGAATTAGTACTAGATAAGATGGCCATCCATTCACACCTTGGTTTTCTCATCAGATTAATTGAAGTTTCCAAAAATATTCAATAAGTAACAACATCATATAACCTTGAGTTCTCGACAAGTAATCTCCTTAGTTGAACCTTCTTGCTGCAAATTCATCCTCAGCATCACAAAAATGTCCATTAATCGCCTTCTGAAACCAAAAGGATAGGTTAAGAGTAGATTATCTTTTTTCCCTAAAAAAGAAACAATAATTATCGAACAACAAAATCATATGGACATCAATTTATTTCACATGCCACATGTAAAATTTTTTGCAGCATATTGCTCAACTTACTTGCAAAGAGATGACTCGGTAGATGGAGAAACTGCTCCTTTAGTAGAGGAAGCCCTGTTTTCTCCCCGTGGTGCCATGAACAACTTCATGCAAGCCAGACTTATTCCAACATATAGAACATCTGTCAATAAAAGAATGGAGAATGCTGCAATAAACAAACAGTACTAATATAATTTATGCAACTGGAATTGGACAACTTGCTTTACCCGCAAGTTAAAGTGGCTAGAGCAGTATCAGCATGCTGAAATTCCTTGGGTGGCAGGTGGCACGGGTGCTGCAAAAAAAAGCAGCTGCAAGTGACAGGGAAAAGAAGAAGAAGAAGAAGAAGCAGAATTAGAACCCTGCTCATTTTCCATAGCTTTGAAGATTCTAAGTACGTTAAAAAACCTTGATTACTTGAAAGGGGACAATCAATTCATTTGATGGTAGTGAGATTCGATCATACAAAGATTGTTGTAAGTGGGTCGCCAAAGGAAAATGTTCAAAACTAATACTAGGTGATTGTCCAACAGTAATTGATGAAAGATAAACCGGTTCCAGGAAGTATGAAAGCAGTGCTCGTGAAATAAGAGGGATAAATTCATATTAATTTACAGAGATATTCGACAAAGTCAGGAAGACAGTTGAAATGCTATGTGATAATCTATGTTGTCACAGATGGATGTCTATGGAAGCTTTGCATGAGTAACGGATGATAGAGGGTGCACACATAATGATGGACTAATACACAAAAATCAAAATAGGCATGATTACTTCAATTTCAGCAACTTAACAATGCCATTTGATAAAAAAAGATGATATTAAATTACATTCAGTAACTTCACTACTTAGCATAACTGTCATCAAGTAGCAATTTAAGCATAACTGGGTAAATATTGATAGCAAATATTAAACCTTGAACTCCAAGAACATTCCATCGAGTGATCTTGTCGGAGCAGCTAACTGACAAAGTTGTATCACCACGACCTGGCTTCCTCTGAACCATGCCTCGTTGTTGTAAACCATTAGCTGAAATTACACCCATTAATAGTGAAAATTTAAAGATTTTCTTGATGTCAACACCAATAAGGATTCTTTGTAAATAATTACAAAGAGTAACATGAGAAAGTTAAAAAGCAGGAAGCAGGATAGAGAGAGACAGGGAGGTCTGGAACGGAAAAGACCTTGAAAGAGCTTGCATTTTAGGCTTAATATTCAACATAGAAGAAAAAATTGTTATTTAAGAAGTAGTGGTCTAGAGGCATTGAAAATGTTGGGTGAGAATAAGTTGATGACTAAATTCATATGAGAATTTCGGTCTGGATGGCAATTAGGGAACAAAGTCCAAGCCTATCCGACGAATGTGAGAAAATGAAAATAACACAGAAAGCAAGAATCGAATAGGGAAATCAAATGAACTAACCATAAGCTATTGAAGAAGGAATACTATTCAGGTGGATGGTAGGAAGGAGGTGAAATCCATTTAATATCCTTTTGTACCATTTTTCTCTTTTGCAGCCTCCAAAAGCTCGTTTGTGGAAGCATTACACTTTTCCAAGGCCAGAGTTGAATCCCCTTCTGTTAGAAAGGCGTATATCATAGACAATAATAGTGAACTGGCAGAAGCATCCCCACCTAACAAAGCCAATTAGAAGATAATAATATAGAATCACTATCATTCCCATAGAGCATAACAAAAGTAAATTCTAAACTGATGCAGAAATCAAACAATACTCATTTAATTATAATAAAATCTTCAAGAATTACATGGAAACTGTGATATGTACAGATGCAAATGCCAACCCTCTCTTAGTTTGAACTTCCAACGACTAGTGCCACCTTCTTCCAACTGAAAAAGGCACTGTTTGGCATCCTCATTATCTGTAAAGCGTTGAACCTCTGTATAGAAAAAACCTAGTTTGATTTCAAAACTATTTAAGCAATGCAATCAAGGCTACCATTAAAATAAACATCATATAGCACTATAAAACACTGACCTTAATAAAGCTCTTCGTGCGATAATTTCAGCGTGCATTTATTCCGGGTAGATTAATCGTTTGTTATTTGGAATTAATATTAAAGTGTTTTAAAGTGCACTAATCTTTCCTAATACTGTAATTTTTGATTGTGAATTATGTAAATTGTAAAAGTAAGAGTAATTAAAGTGTATGATTTAACATCAGGAATTTGTTTTTCACCTAAACAGCATAAAAATTGAGGAAATAGAAATTCATGCATGCCAGCTGAGGGAATAACTTTTTCTCAACTCCTTAAATGATTTTCGATTTTTATTTTCCAGTAAGATATCATTACAGCTACAAATAAGAAAGAAGTAATAATAAAAATGTAAGGAAGAATCAAATCATTAACGTTCTTACATCTACGAGCGCTCTTTAGTCCTTACACAAAGATAAAGTATTTTCTTCATTTTCAAATCAAACAAATAAATTAAAGGAACAATTTTAATTTTTATTATTTTTCAGGTAACGTTTAAAGGCACAATCAATCATGGTTAATCAATCAAGTTTTATTTCAAAATTTGGTCCTCTTGGTTGTCTTGGATAGAATTCTGGTATAACTCCACCTATTATGTTTCCATTGACGCCACTTCTTTCAAGGTGGTGTATGACCACAAGCTAGGCACTTACTGTGTTTCAATTTTGTTCATGGTGAAATTCAAGTGGCAGCTATGAGTCGGGAGCTGATGGATCGAGATGAAGCTTTGAGACAATTGAAGTCCCATGTAGCTCATGTCCGGTCCAAGATGAAAAATTTTTGCAAATCAGCACCGATGCCTCGTGGAATTCAGTGGGGGTGATTTGGTTTTTGTCAAGTTGCGCCCTTATCGCCAGCACTCGGTAACATCAAGAATTACTCCCCAGTTGGTTTCATGATTTTATGGCCTTTTCCCTGTCATCCGGCGCATTGGACTTGTTGCCCACTAGCTGGACTTAACTCTTAGAGCTAGGAACCATCCGTTTTTTCATAAATAATAATATTCAAATATTCAATTTATGATTCTTGTAATCAATTAATTTCTTAGGTGTAAAGTAGAAATTAGATTTTCTTTACAAAGCACGTAAATCTTAAATCAGATTTTCTTTCCTTTCCAGCTTTCGGTCATTTGCTTTTAAATATGAGCAGGTGTAATTTTAACTAATTAAGATGAATTTTTTTTTTTTTTTGCAGCGAGATATGGAAAATATTAATTATTTCCTATATATAACAGATTCACAGTATTAATAAGTAGCTAGACTTTGTAAAGAAAAAATTTGCATATTATTTACACTTTAATACAAAAGATACTTGACAATATCCAAATTATCATTATAAAAGTTGACCCAGTAGTGACGAAACCCAAAGGACTCACCTGCCGGATAGGCCCAACAAAGCTTGGGCCCAATTTTCTTGAGGCCTAACACATAAGTAAACAAACACACACGAGAATCAAGTGATAAATGTTAGTTAATGGTGATTCCATGGTGACTAATTCATTAGTAATTAATGGTGATCCCACTTTCACCATTAACTACTAATGGTGATCCCACTTTCACCATTAACTACTAATTGTGATCCCACTTTCACCACTTAATGGATAATGGTGATCCCACTTTCACCATTAACTACTAATTGTGATCCCACTTTCACCACTTAATGGATAATGGTGATTCCACTTTCACCACTTAATGGCAACTTTCTACCATTATAAATAGATTTGACACCCTTGATGGAAGGTGGTGACTTAAGACTTATAATGGAGAATTAATGGTCTAAACCAAGCATTCACTAAAGGAAAAATACACCATCAAATTGTGAGTGAATTGGTTAGTATTTTGTTGCCTTGAGTTCTAAGAGGTTGAAGAAAATTCTAGTTTCAACAAACTCAACAATGGCTGGAGGTTAGTTTGATTTATTTCCGCATTCGATTCTATTTTATGCTATTTTGTTTAAAAGCATGTTAGGAATCGTGTTTAAGTGTTTTCATGTTTAAAAACCTAACATTTGGTATCAGAGCCTCAACATGCCTCTGCCTTATTGATTTTACGATTTGGTTTTCATGAAATATGAAAAACTTTTATAGTTTTTATGTGTGTGTTTGCTATGAATATGGTGTTATTAATGAGATATTTGATCTTATAACATGAAATAATCATGAAAAATTAGACTGGATGTGGTGGGAAAACTGAGTTATGCATGAATTTTTGAGAACTTGAAATTCTGTTTAAGACCCATATGAACAGTCTGTACTATTTTAAGGATATCTTGAGTTATAGTGATTGGAATTGAGAAATTCCAGTTGGAGATGAAACTAGACTCGTAGATATTTATTTCATATGAAGAACACAAAATCTCAATCAATTAGTATGATAGGTAAAAATAAGCTTGAATCCGGGTCATGACTGCTGCCACTGTCATTGGGAGCAGTTTTCGGTTTTTAATGAATAACTTGAGATTTAGAGCTCTGATTGGGTTGTTTTTTGATGTTTTGGAAACTAGACATATAGATCTAAAACTTTGTAGAAGACAACTTTGTCAGAAAAAGTCATTTGGTATGCCTAAATTGAGGTACAAGTTGATATTCTTAACCAGTCTACAGGATTTTGTAAGTTTACGCATAAAAATAATAATGTTTGTGCATTATTAATAAAATTGTATGTATATTATATTTGATGCATGCAACTTTAGCTATTATGCATAAATAAATAAATAAAAGTCTAGTGATCCATATATATTTTAATTGATTAGAGATTAGCCACAGCATTGATAATTGATTAAAATATATATTAAGAGTTTTAGGATCACATAAAGAAAAGGACTTTAAATGTGAAGCATATTGTGATTCACAAGTGTTGGATACTTAACTATTGCTATTGGAAAATTTATGTCTAAGAATTTACCAACATTGTAATTAATCACATTAACATAATAAAATTTATCCCACAGGAATTTTTATTATATTAATATGATTAATTAGGATGAAATAACAAATTGTTTTTCTTAATTTACCCACAGGGATTAAGAAAAAGGGAATACAATTTGATAGTCTCATCATAAATTGATTATGAATCTATTTAAATTAGAAACTTCGCCCACAGGCAGTTTTTACATGTTATTTGATTCATATTTTATGACATGATTTACATTGGTAAAGCATGATATATAATTAATTTGCCTCAAATTTATGACATAAACATGTATTTGTCATTATGGAGTTTCTCAACCTATAAAATTTTCTGATTATAAAATTGATGTTCCCGAGCTAAATGGTGAGAACTATAAAGTCTAGAAGGAATCAATCCTTCTTCAGTTAGGGTGCATGGACATTGACTATGCTATAAGGAAAAACGAACCATCGGCTCATACGGACACTAGCACTGCAGCTGAGATTGCTCTTTATGAACAATGGGAGCGGTCTAACCGTCTTAGTGTGATGTTCATAAGGAGTAAAATTTCTGCTAGTATTCGTAATTCAGTTAGTCAGCATAACAATGTTAAGGTATTGTTGAATGCCATTGATGCTCAGTTTGAGACTTCTGAAAAGGCGCATGCCATGACCTTAATTATGAAGTTCTCATCTTTAAAGCTTACCAGTGTCCGAGGTGTACGTGAACACATCATGAGGATGAGGGATATAGTGGCTCAGCTTAAGAATCTTGAGGTTGACATATCTGAGTCTTTTCTTGTGTACTACATTCTGAACACTCTCCCACAGCAGTACGCTCCTTTCAAAATCTCGTATAACACACATAACCATAAGTGGTCAATTAATGAACTGATGACCATGTGTGCTCAAGAGGAGGAAAGGCTGCTTATGGAAACAAGAGAGAGTGCTCATTTGGCAACACGATGGAAGAATAAAGGTCAAGGGCAAGGCAATCAGAAGGGTAAGGTTAAGATACCTCCCCAAGCTGATATAAAGAAAGAATCCAAGTGTTTCTTCTGTAAAAAGAAGGGGCATATAAAGAAGGATTGCCAAAAATTTAAGGCCTGGCTCGAGAAGAAAGGTATTTCAATCTCTTATGTCTGTTATGAATCTAATATGGTAGATGTGAGTCATAACACTTGGTGGATTGATTCTGGATCTACAATCCATATTTCAAATTCCTTACAGGGTTTTCAAAACCACAGGAAGCCAGTACAAAGTGAGCAGTGCATCTATTCGGGAAATAAGATGCATTCGCATGTGAAAGCTATTGGGACATGCAGATTAGTTCTTAATAGTGGTTTTGTTTTGAATTTGGAGAAGACCTTTTATGTTCCTAGTTTCTCTAGGAATTTGATTTCAATTTCAAGATTATTGCCTTTGGGTTATTCCTGTAATTTTTCAGATTTAAACTTCAGTTTATTTTATAAATCTGATCTTGTTGGAAATGGCATTTTGTCTGATGGTCTTTTTCGAATTAATTTACAAGACAATTCTTTTCATAATGCAATGCATGTTCAAGATAATGCTGGTAGAAAACGATGTGTTATGAATGAGGATTCCTCTATGTTATGGCATCGGAGATTGGGACATATCTCCATACAGAGAATTAAACGATTAGTAAATGATGGAGTACTTAGTGCTTTGGATTTTACTGATTATGATACTTGTTTGAACTGCATAAAGGGAAAGCAGACAAACAAGACAAAGAAAGGTGCCACGAGGAGTTCAGAAATATTAGAAATCATACATAAGGATATTTGTAGTCCGGATATGGACTCATATGGTCAGAAATACTTCATCTCTTTCATAGATGATTACTCACGTTTCATGTATCTCTACTTACTTCAGAATAAACACGAAGCATTAGATGCGTTTAAGGTGTTTAAAACCGAAGTAGAGAAACAATGCGATAAGCAAATTAAGATTGTGAGATCAGATAGAGGTGGGGAATTCTATGGTAGATACACTGAAGATGGACAAGCACCTGGTCCATTTGCAAGGTTTCTTCAAGAGCATGGGATAGTGGCCCAATACACCATGCCTGGTTCTCCAGACCAAAATGGTGTAGCAGAAAGAAGAAACCAAACTTTGATGGACATGGTTAGGAGCATGCGTAGTAAAACCAAACTTCCTGAATTCTTGTGGACTGAAGCTCTAAAGACGGCAGTGTATATATTAAATAGAGTTCCAACCAAGGCTGTCCCAAAGACGCCTTTTGAGTTATTCAAAGGTTGGAAACCGAGTTTGCGACATATGCGCGTTTGGGGATGCCCGTCTGAAGTAAGAGTGTATAATCCACAGGAAAAGAAGTTGGACCCAAGGACTATTAGTGGGTATTTCGTTGGATATGCCGAAAGGTCTAAAGGGTACAAGTTTTATTGTCCATCTCATACGACTAAGATTGTGGAATCAAGAAACGCTAAGTTTCTTGAGAATGACTTGATCAGTGGGAGCGATCAATCTCGAAGCTTTGTTTCTGAGAAAGATCATTCAGATACTCAACCTTCCACCTCAAGTGTTAGATTGGTTGTTATTCACAACGCCCCTTCAATTCAACCGACTATTGAACAATCAATCACTGAAGCTCCACAACCTGCTGACATTGATCTAGTAGATCCAAATGTTCAACTATTACCAGAAACTGTTGAGCAACCAGTTGAACAACATGTTTCTCAAGAAAATGTTGACACAACATTAAGGAGATCTACCAGAATGAAGAGATCAGCAATTCCTAGTGATTACATTGTGTATCTGCAAGAAGCTGACTATAATGTTAGAGCTGAGAATGATCCTGAAACATTTTCACAAGCCATGAGTTGTAATCTAAATTGTGGAACAATGCTATGAAGGAGGAGATGAATTCTATGGCATCTAACAAAGTCTGGGATTTGGTTGAGTTGCCCAATGTTGCAAAGGCTATTGGTTGTAAATGGGTCTTTAAAATAAAGAAGGACTCATTGGGCAACATTGAGAGATATAAAGCTAGACTCGTTGCCAAAGGATTCACTCAAAAGGAGGGAATTGATTACACGGAGACCTTTTCTCCTGTATCTAAGAAAGATTCTCTCCGCATAATTTTGGCATTGGTCGCCCATTTTGACATGGAATTGCATCAAATGGATGTGAAAACAGCATTCCTCAATGGGGATCTAGAGGAGGAGGTTTATATGAAACAGCCAGAAGGATTCTCCTCTAGTAATGGTGAGCATTTGGTATGCAAGCTTAAGAAATCTATATATGGATTGAAACAAGCATCTAGACAATGGTATTTAAAATTCCATGATGTCATCTCTTCATTTGGTTTTGAAGAGAACGTCATGGATCAATGTATATACCATAAGGTTAGTGGGAGCAAAATTTGTTTTCTTGTCCTATATGTGGATGATATTTTACTTGCAACCAACGATAAGGGGTTGCTACATGAGGTGAAACAATTTCTCTCTAAGAGTTTTGACATGAAAGATATGGGTGAGGCATCTTATGTCATTGGCATCAAGATCCATAGAGATAGATCTCGAGGCATTTTAGGACTATCTCAAGAAACCTATATCAATAAAGTCTTAGAAAGATTTAGGATGAAAGATTGTTCACCAAGTGTGGCACCTATTGTAAAGAATGACAGGTTCAATTTGAACCAGTGCCCAAAGAACGATCTAGAAAGGGAACAAATGAAAAACATTCCATATGCTTCTGCTGTCGGAAGCTTGATGTATGTTCAGGTTTGCACTAGACCTGACATTGCCTTTGTTGTGGGAATGTTGGGTAGATATCAGAGTAATCCAGGAATAGACCACTGGAGAGCTACAAAGAAGGTGATGAGACGGACTGACAATTTGGAGGTAGTTGGTTATTCGGATTCGGATTTCGCTGGCTGTGTTGATTCTCGAAAATCAACATCTGGTTATGTTTTCATGTTCGCTAGCGGAGCCGTGTCTTGGAGGAGTGCAAAGCAGACTTTGACTGCTACTTCCACTATGGAAGCTGAGTTCGTTTCTTGTTTTGAGGCTACATCGTATGGTGTATGGTTGAAGAGTTTCATATCTGGGCTTAGAGTTGTGGATTCAATTTCTAGACCTTTGAGGATGTTTTGTGATAATTCAGCTGCAGTTTTTATGGCTAAAAACAATAAGAGTGGTAGTCGAAGTAAACATATCGACATTAAGTATTTAGCCATAAGAGAATGTGTTAAAGAGAACAAAGTGGTCATAGAACACATTAGCACTGAATTGATGATTGCTGATCCTTTAACTAAAGGCATGCCACCTATGAATTATAAGGATCATGTAGCTAGGATGGGAATTGGTTCCATCATGTGATTTTTCGTTATATGAACGATTTTATAAAACTTTATTCATTTGTGATATTATTCTCAAATTTGGTGTACACATTTATTGATTTCTGAGAATAATATCCATTTTGGACCTAGAATAAACATAAGGTTTATTCATTAAAGTATGTTGCCACATATAGGCTGACATTAAGGGGATAAACTGCATTGTAATACACGGAAGATACTACTCGTTCATAGAGGACATATCGCCATGATTCATGCATTTTGTTTCTTTACTGTAAGCATAAAGTTTTCATGAATTTGTGTGGATAATACTTGTTGGGATCAAGTGGGAGAATGTTAGTTAATGGTGATTCCATGGTGACTAATCTATTAGTAATTAATGGTGATCCCACTTTCACCATTAACTACTAATGGTGATCCCACTTTCACCATTAACTACTAATTGTGATCCCACTTTCACCACTTAATGGATAATGGTGATTCCACTTTCACCACTTAATGGCTAATGGTGATTCCACTTTCACCACTTAATGGATAATGGTGATTCCACTTTCACCACTTAATGGCAACTTTCTACCATTATAAATAGATTTGACACCCTTGATGGAAGGTGGTGACTTAAGACTTATAATGGAGAATTAATGGTCTAAACCAAGCATTCACTAAAGGAAAAATACACCATCAAATTGTGAGTGAATTGGTTAGTATTTTGTTGCCTTGAGTTCTAAGAGGTTGAAGAAAATTCTAGTTTCAACAAACTCAACAATGGCTGGAGGTTAGTTTGATTTATTTCCGCATTCGATTCTATTTTATGCTATTTTGTTTAAAAGCATGTTAGGAATCGTGTTTAAGTGTTTTCATGTTTAAAAAACCTAACAATTCTTCCTTTGTGATACCTTCACCAGCTGAGGATCAGAGGGTTTTGGAAATGAGACGTTGTACTCAAGGTTCCATTCCTTTGTTGGGTTTTAGTTTAATTCTTTTTTATGATTTTAACTTTATCACCGAGCAATCTGATTTCTTCAGAGAGTACCCATTTTCCCTTTTGTGTTAAAGTTTTGATTTTTTTTTTCTTTTGAATGGAATTCTGCAGAAGGTGTTCGTGCTGGAGCTAAGGCAGCTGTTATTGCTGCTGTTGCTAGTTCAGTTCCTACTGTATGTTTTATTTGTCTGAGATTTCTTTGATTTTTTTTTTCTTTGAATTAATTGTATGAAGGGGTTTTCGTAAGGAAAAGAGTGATCATATTCTGTGACTGGAATATTTCATTTCTATGAAATAGATCAATTGCCAACTGAACAGAGAAGATTTTGGTTGTGAATGCCTCATTGCCAAGCTTAATCAAGAGCCATTGGACCACTAGGCTCTAGAATTTATGGCTTTTATTAATTTTCCATTCGTTAGTTCATCCTTTTTTAGAAGTAATACCAACTTGTTCAAATGGCAAATAGGCAATAGGGAATTATATAGTTTGATTTGAGCTCCAAATCCTTTTCTTTTTTTTTTTAATCTTATTGACTTGAGTCTCTCTTCATCATTACCAGTATATCAGTGGGCTGATACTCTAGAAACTGTTAAATGCCATCGATTAGAGCTTATTACCGCAAGGGCATGGAAGAGGTATATGATTGTTTTGTTCTTCCTTTTGCATTGTCAGTTGCTGGCTGTTCGAATGATACCTTGGGCAAAAGCGAATCTCAATTACACTGCTCAAGCACTTATCATCTCTTCTGGTATGATCCAAGTTTATGTCCTTCCATATGTGTTCTGCATTTGACACATGACTAATTAGGTTCCAAGGATATGTAATAATTGCATGGAACTGAAATATTAGTGTCCAGAAATTTGTGTATTAGGAGTTCTGTTGATTTATGGAACAGGATCAGATATCATTATTTTAAATTCAATTCAACTTAAGCATGCCATAGACTTGCACAAGCTTACCATCTATCTCTTCGGGGAAGAGTTGATGTGCGTTTTTTTCCCCATGTTCAACAGTATCAATTGCATCATACTTCATCACTGCCGACAAAACTATCTTGGAATGTGCAAGAAGAAATGCCCAATATCAATCTGAGAAAGAAACTTGAGATGCAGAATGCTATGCTATGTAGTTTTATATTGTAACATAAAGTGCAAGACCTCGAATTGTTGCGTGGTTAAATATGTTATCTCTGATGTAACATTTACTGCTGGGTGCAGTGGTTTCCTATTTCTATGCAAGTTTGGGAGAATAAAATGTATCAGTCAAGATAAAATGAGTCAGTCGAGCTTTTGTTCGAATTGCTCTTGCAGAAAGGTAAGTCTTAAGTTGAAAAGATTAAACTTTTATGTTCAGATTGTTTTTCTTTACTTAAAGCATAGATGTTTCAGTAGTGCTTCATTAAGCTGGCAAATAACTATGCAATTTCAGCATGTTCATATAAAACGATTGGATCTTCAATGTTTTCTTGGATGTGCTGCTTGAAATTATCAACTTGATTACTGAGTACAATGACTTGAAACTGTGCATCAGATTTGGAATCAGTACACATCTTGATTTTGCTGCTGCTGTATGTGCAATCTGGTTTTGTGAAGGATTTAATGATCTTCTCTATCAAATCTTAGCTTGTTAATGTTGGTTCATTGTTGTTCTTTCTTCTTGTAACCTATTCGCAGACTGTCAAATTAGGGCCTTTGCCACTTTATATCTTAGGACCAAAAATGGGGCAACTTGGTTTTCTGTTGAGAACATCTGCTGTCCTACTATATTTTTATTGTATTTTACACTTTGTTTGGAAGCAGAGACAAGGAGGGGTAGGAAAGGGATACAAATTTTTCAACAAATAGTTTAATAGAGATGGAAAAGAAATTAGTTGAATAGATTAATGAGAAGTCTTTGAATGGAGCTGTAGACCTTGTGGTTAAAATTTCCCTACAGGAAAGTTATTCTGCGCTAAAATCTTTTGTTTTGTTATTTTATTTTTTTTTTTCTCAAAATTGAGATTTGAGAACAAGGACATTTAGAGCGTCTAATCAGATATATGCATACTATTTAACATCTAAATGTGCGTACATTACATGTATGGAGCATTATATTTTGATATTAATTGTTAAATATTTTTTTAGCACGATTATTTTAATTTCACTAATTAATTTTTTAGGTCATTCTTAAAGCTTAAGAACACGAACAATTGGTTAATTTCTCTTTTTTTTATTTTCGAAAATCATAATTGTTTTTGTCCTCTCAAAAATTTCATGACAAAGTAAAAAATTTTGCTATGAATTAAAATAATAGTAAACTGTCAGGTATTTTTTATTCAAAGTAAATAATTTTTTTATGAATCCTATATGAATAAAGGTTTTTTTTTTTAAGAGGCAGAGGGCTTAGATAAAAAAAAAAAAATTGGCCTAAACTAAAAGTAAAATGAAATATTAGTTAGGAAAAAAAAAAAACCTCCTTGTAGAAAAATAACTGCATTGACAAGGAAAAAATAATTTACTGAAAAAGAAAGAGAAAGAGAGAGGCATAATTTGCCATCCAAATTCCAATTGTACCCTTGAAACTGGCAACAGCAGGGAATTCTCAAAGCACAACCGGCTCCAGACTGCTTTACCCAGTTGCTTATATATATAGCCAGAAGAAGGGTACAAAAGAACCATCGCTTTTCTCTCTCCTTATCTGTCTCTCGAAATCAAGAACAAAACCGACCTTCCTTCATATACCTCATCTCTTTCTCCTACTCTCTCCCTCTTTATATCGTCCTCTTCAATCAAAACCTATAAAAGAAACTTCTTTTCGAATTTTTCCCTCACTCTACTCCCCCAATTTACCTCTAATTTCACCCCTTCTGTTGATTTTTCTCTATTTTTTCCGCTTTTGATTGCTGTAACGAACCCTAGATTCTATAATCGGTCAAAGATCGAACTTTTTTTTGGTATAGATCTGAGTCCTGATAGATCCGTTCAGCTAAAACAAAACCTGTATCGTAGAATCATAAATAGATTAATTTTGGTCTCAAATTAGGGTGAGATCTTTAAGAAAAAGGATTTTCGTTTCGGGGATTATTGGGGTGGTGAGGAACAAAAGAGGTAATGGCAGAGCAAGGAGGCTTGGAAGGTAGCCAGCCTGTGGATCTTTCCAGGCACCCTTCTGGCATTGTTCCCACTCTTCAGTAAGTTCTTTCAGCTATTGCGTCTTATAATCCCAAAATCCCTTGTGCTTTTACGTATCTTTGTGTTCCTGTGTAATTGACTTATGGGATCTGGTTGATGAAGATTTTATGGGATCTGGTTTTGATGGAGACGAGGGTTCATGGTTTTTATATTATCAAAGGGTTTGATTGTTGGGGCTGGGTTTGCGCGATATTGAGTTATTGGTGCAGCAGCTGGATGGCGGTGATGTTGGGAAAACTAGAAAAATATAATTAGAGGTGTTTATGTGTGTTTTATGATGTCTTGAAGCTGTTCCTGCTGGATGTGAAAGTGTCAAAATTGAGCATTTTTTTAATCTATGTAAAACAGCTTGATTATACTTTTTTTTTTTTTACTGTATGGAGCGTTAAAACATTTGTAAATAAAGTAATCTGTTTCTTAACGATGAAAAACGTAATTGTATTAAAACTTCTTGGGTATTTGGAATCTGATTTTTATTGGTAAACCAAACGTGTTTCTATATACGCCGCATCTTCTGTTATCCAGGATTTTGTGGTAACATACCAATAGGCTTGTCGCATGTAAAAGTTTTAATGAATAGGCAAACTAGTTTAGCCGAATGTCAAAATTTGTGTGCCCTGGCATGAATAAAGTTTGGATTGTGTTGCAAACGTCTTTGGAAAATTAGGCAGTTTGATTTAATATAAGTTTCTATGCGTCGTAAGTGGCTTGACATAATTAAAGCAGTTAGGCTTTGTCCTTCTGTGGACCAGAGTTTGAGATTTTCTGTTAACAGAACTTTATGCTGCACGCCTAGGCTCTTGTGCTCGTATAATTTTTTTTTTCCAGCTGGCAAATGTAGTTGTCTTGTATTGTTTTTCAATGTCATGATGAAATGCTTTGTAGCATTTAGTCATTTAGCATAGATGATTTCAAGGAAAACCCTGGTCTTGAATTAAAAAAGTATTTGGGCCATCAGGATACATGAATCCTGCGGGCATGGTGTCCCATGATATGAGGAAATGTGCATTGGCTTTTATAGTCACAAATAAGATGGTTGTTGTGTTAGTGGCCAAGAAACGGCTAGACAGACTTTTAGAATGATTATATGTTTTCTTCATATTAAAGTTTGGCATTCTAATGCTCTGGTTGCAAAATATCAGGAAGTACATTTGACATTGAATTTTCTGTGCTAAATTGTGATGTCAATGTTTTTGTGTTATTTTTATTTTTATTATTATTATTTTTTTCTAATTTGCGCTGTATGCTTCCAGGAACATTGTATCAACTGTGAACTTAGATTGTAAGCTGGATCTTAAGCAAATTGCTCTACAAGCTCGAAATGCTGAATATAATCCCAAGGTAGGGTTATCAGAGAGGTTGATTATTGCCAAGTGCACCATTTCAGGCCTTGTTGGGAAATTTGATTATTAACCTTTTACCCATGTCCATACAGCGTTTTGCTGCCGTCATTATGAGAATTAGGGAACCGAAAACAACTGCTCTGATTTTTGCCTCTGGGAAGATGGTAAGTCCTTCTGCACCCTATGGATTGGTACATGTTGATAGCTACAATTTAGTTGTTACTTCCAGAGCTATTGTCTGGGTTGCCAATTGGGTTTATTTTTGTTCATTCATTTGATGTGTGTATGGACTGGTTCACTGCTAGTAATATTTTTTGTTTTGGTACTTTATGTACTGAATTTGCAAATCATTTGAGCTCTTCTATTTTAATATAATTCATTAGTTTGATTTTGCCTTGAACATATTTGAGTCAAAAGTGTGGGAGTTAAGATTAAGGTTGATTTGAATTAATTTGTTAGTTTGATTGATTGGGATGTGAAGACTTGGAAATCATGCTGTATGGTGAAGTTTAATTTGTGTACATGCTCCTGATTTTCCTTATCCGTAACTTCTTCCATGTTGCTTCAGGTGTGCACTGGTGCAAAAAGTGAACAGCAGTCAAAATTAGCCGCTAGAAAGGTACATCTTGCTCCTTGAACTGTTTTACTCTGATCTGATTATGGTGTTGTTCCATCTGACTTGAGAACTTTTTTTTCCAGTATGCTCGAATTATCCAGAAGCTTGGGTTCCCAGCCAAGTTTAAGGTATATCCACACTCGTCCTTCCCTGCATCTGATGCCTATCCCTTTTGACATCCACGCATCTTGGGTGGTTCCATGTGCAAACACATACTTATTTTTTCTGTTTAAACTTGAACTGCCCTGTCCTTTTGATATTTTCTCTTTATTCACATTATGCTCCCTGCAATTGCCAGGATTTCAAGATTCAGAATATCGTTGGTTCCTGTGATGTCAAGTTCCCCATTAGACTTGAAGGTCTGGCATATTCTCATGGTGCTTTCTCAAGCGTAAGTCAAAAGTGTCAGCTTGTGAGCTTAATCAGCTACGTAGCATTATGAGGCTGCTCAGCGTAGTTCTTGCATACTCATCAATATTCTTTCCATTTGTGCAGTATGAACCTGAGCTCTTTCCAGGCCTAATTTATCGCATGAAACAACCAAAAATTGTGCTTCTTATTTTTGTCTCGGGAAAAATTGTGATTACAGGAGCCAAGGTGAATCCAGTAGCCCTTGAGGCTATGACATGAGTGCTGCTTGCTAATCTAGTTTGGTAATTGACAATATATGTTTTGTTGTGACATATTTAGGTAAGAGATGAGACCTACACGGCCTTTGAGAATATATACCCTGTGCTCACTGAGTTCAGGAAGGTCCAACAATGGTATGTGCCTCTCTGATACCCAATGATTTGTTTCAGCTAGAATTCAAGTGAAACTGAAATTTCATTCCCTATGGCAGATACACATTTGAATTGGGGGATGAGTGGTGTTGTGGATGGAGGTGGTTTCAAGTGTGCATACGGTGGCGGGTACGAGGCTTTGGATCTGTTGTTGTGTTGCACCTTGTCCATAAAACTTGGTGTCTTCTCCCGTTGTGGATACACAAGACAGGGTTAATTATGCTCTGTACTCTCTGTAATTACTGTGTCTGGTAGGGGAGTGGTTAGGGGAGGAGAAGAATAACCATAAAGAGGGAAAAAAAAAGTTGTTTTAATTTGATGTTGGAATTCTTGGACAATTTTAATATTCCAAATTTGGCTGGGAATTTGTGTTGGTATTTTTGTCTTCAGGCTTTCTTCCTTTAGCTTAGCTTTGTACATGTAAAGATCTTGGAAGATAAATTCACTAAGAATTTTAAATTATTTTCTGACTGACTTGCTTTTACTTCTCATACTGATTCTATCAAAAATTATATAACAAAATGTAATGACATTTTCCTCGATTTAGATTATTCTCTCAATTAAAGTCAACTATATAGTGAAATTGAAAGATTAAGACGCAATGACTGTTAACTAATTGGTACTGATTCTGAATGTGAAAAATATCCAAAATCATTGAAAAATCTACAGAAATGGCAACTTGGTAATTTTACAAGCTGAAAGAAGAAAAGATATTCCAAGCGGAAGAAAAAGCATATTGGATCAACCGATCAAACATGTGGCAACGGTTTTTTCCGTGAGGGTTTTTGCTCTGATTTTCTTTTGCTTCCAAGAAACAACCCCCTCCCTCTCTTTCAAAATGTGAAAGATGCTACTAATCAACTGAAAAACTTTGCATAAACCCAAATCAAACATTGATACCAGACCCAAGAACTGCAAAAGCACCTTACTTTACCTCTCTGTGTTTCTTCCAAGATTTGATGGCTCAGTTTACAGCACAAGGGCGCTTGAAACTGCTGTTTAATAGTAATGGGGTTCAGTGTAAGCTTTTTGACAATGGTTTAGTTGGCGGGTCAAGATCATTTGAGCTTAAGAAGAGAAAACTAAGGTATATTGGTTCTAGATTATATGCTTCTTCTTCAAGAAAAAATTCAATATATCTGAATGCGGAGGCTTGTGTCGGTCGTAACGAAGAGAGCGACAGTGATCAGAAATTAGATTATGACAGTGAGTTTGAGTCTGACGATTTGGCTTGTTTTAGAGGTCTCGTCCTGGATATCTCTTACAGGTTATTTCTCTCACTTCCCTTCATCTTTGCATTGCTTTTCCTTCTGCATTTTGATTGTTTGTTATTATTTATGTGATAGTTTATTAATTGCGATTGATCTCCTTATTTAGAGGATGGGTTTCTGCTATCATTCCTAAGGTGTTGTTATTAACGTGATTATTGTTTTAATTTATGCTGTTCAATATATTACCTGCTTGGTTAGGCTTTTGTGGAGAAATTTGACTATTTACCCATGATGGTTTAGAGTTCTCTAATTTGAATTAGGGCTTCAGTCCAAGCTTTGAAATTCATGTTCTTTGGGGGAAAGTTTCTTCTTCTTCTTTTCTAATATTTTCAAATTAATTCTTTGTGTTATGGGCTTTACCTTTGAGTTATGGGCTTTACCTTTGCATTCCGTTTACTTGTTCACTTTCCTTTTTTTCATCACTGTATGCAAAATGATAGGAAGCTAATTTTATGGTGTTTGTTTTCTGGGTTTCATATTTTTGGCATTAGAGAATTAATTTTTCTTTAGTGGGTATAGTGCTTGTTCCAAACCTCGCTTTTCCTTTTATTTTCTATGTGGAAAGACTTGCCTAGGTGTTTGTATTTGGATCTGATTGTTGTTGTCCTGCACCAGGCCAGTGAATGTTGTCTGCTGGAAGCGTGCTATATGTTTGGAATTCATGGAAAAGGTGGGATCTACACAACTCACTATTCCATTTTAGATGTTCAAACGGTTGTGATGTAAAGTTTTTAGGTCTGTTTATTGCCAGCTTACTCAGTTATTCACTTTCTCATGGCAGTTATATTTCTCTCATGATGTACTTGGACTAAAAAAATTACACGTTAAATGTAGAAAAGGATGACCCTGTGCGCATGACATTAGAGCTTTCATGATTTTAGCTGAGTTCTTGTCCTTCTCTATTGCCAGGCTGATGTACTAGAATACTATGATCAGACTGTAGATTCCCCTAGTGGATCCTTCTACATACCTGCTGTATTAAGGGTATGCAATAGAGGAGCTCTCTGATTTATTATTTTTCTTTCTGTTGATTATAGTATGTCTTTTTTTTTATTTTACTTTATTCTATTTTGTGGTTGCTTGAAGTTTAATTACATCTCCGTCTGAAATTTCTAATCTAGACTCAAGTCCATGTCTGTCTGAACTTACTTCCCCTTTTCTTTTCAGGTTCCACATCTCCTGCAAGTTGTTAAGAGAAGAAGAATCAGAAGTACTCTTAGTCGTAAGAACATACTGTTCCGGGACAAGTATACTTGTCAGTAAGTAGTCTGTGGCTATCTTCAAGTGTGGCCTGTTGGTTTTGAAAGTGATCGCTTATATATTGTATTAGAGGACACCTAATTTTTTTTCATCAGCTTAAAAAGATGGTCTTCTAATGTGAGTAGGTTACAGCTCATGATGATTTAATTTCAGCAAAGAAAGTCATGCTAGGTTGTTAAGTCATAACAATTTCTAGCCATTGGTAAATGACTGTTTTGTTTTGTTAATACACTCGTAGCTGTTATAAATTCTGCAATTCAGTTCTGGACAGAAATCCCTGTGGAATGAATAACTTGAATAGTCTTGTCTTCCTCAGGCTTGTTAAAGTTCTATTTAAGGCTTTTGATTTCAAGATATCAGGTCTTGGTTCTCATGGGCAGTCCATTTGTTGTGTTGCACCCATTCTTCACTTCTACGCACTTTTATTCTTTCCTGCTTATGAACTTAGGTTTAATATCTGTTGTGGCATTTAATTGCTTGCTCAGTATTCCATAAACTCTACTGGGCATTGAGAAAATAGACCTAAGAGATCAGATTCCTTCTAGAGCTACTCTTTTGGATCACTACCTAAACAATTTCCAGGCCAACATCATTACCCCATTAATTTAACAGAAGTTACTATCTGTGTTAAAGTTCCCGCTGGCTCATCTACCATGGACTAGGATATACAAGGATGGGAAATTTTAGTAGCTAGTCTCTGCGCCTATATCCGTTTCCACCTCGTTCCACCAAGTTTTCTTTCCCTTGAGGAAGAGAGCAGCAGCAAAATTTGTGTCTGCTTCACTAGACAAGGGGCTTTTACTTCTTGATAGAAGATTTAATGCCACTCAAAGGATATCTGAAGTCCCTTGCTTAGTATAGAAAAGATGTTCAAGGTCATGCCGAGATTCTGGTTTTAGACTTGAATCTTAATTTCAGAGGTTGGAGGTGTGTTTCTTCCTTGAGGATTCCCAGCGACGTTATGAAATAAGGTTGGAGATTGAGTGGTAAGCTCTTCATGGCATGATTAGGTGGATGCGTAAAAGTTCAAGGGTGGATGTGGAGATATTATGCAAATTTTGGTCTTCTTACTCCCCATTTCTCGTGCTTCAGTCTACAATTTTTGGTGTTCTCATTAAGTTGGAGCATGAAAGGAAATTTCATGATGCATGTCACATGATAGGATATTCATTTGATTTCCGTTTATTGTTGCAATTTCCCTAAAGCTCTGGTCACCAGCAAGACTAACATGTATGATAATAATTTTTTTGTTTTTCCTTTTCAATAGGTATTGTTTTTCACATGAGAACTTGACCATTGACCATGTTGTACCGACTGCAAAAGGTGGACAATGGACATGGGAAAATCTGGTAAATGTCCAGTATTCTCTTTCATCACAGATTCATTAGTGTGTGGTGCGCAGAAACCAGTTAAGTAATGGACTGAAACAAAAAAGGATTAAGAAAGAAGGATGCTGATGAAGAAATGAGCCAAGAGTTCTGTACAGAATAATTTTTAAACAACTCGGTGTCATGCAATGTCTAATACTTCTTTCATGCTATATCAATATATCATAAAAATTAAATTTAGAAAGATATTGTCTAAGTTCGAGACACAAAGGCAAGCCAGGTCTAAAAAGTAGGAGGGTTTCTGGTAGACTGATTCTAGTTACATAAACTTTCCAAATCTTCGTGGTTTATATGTTGTGTTGCTCTTCATAACAGGTAACCGCTTGTGCTAAATGCAACTCAAAGAAAGGTCAAAAAACTGTTGAAGAAGCAAATATGAAGCTTATTAAGGTTCCCAAGGTATTTTTTTGCTCCCATTTGGATCCTGAAAAAAGAGAACTGTAAACCAAAAATTATTTCATTAATAATTGAGATAATGATTGTTAAGTACAAGTGGCAAGAATGCTATTATCCCTTTTAATGCATGGATGACGAACTAGAATTGCTTATTGAGATTATTATCAATGTTAAAAGTTATTCAATACATCAAGTTGCACCAACCATAACATTGCAGAGTAAGATTTTATCTTTGACCTTGCAGGCCCCAAAAGAATATGACATACTTGCCATACCACTGACAAATGCAGCAATAAGGATGCTTAGGACGAGAAAAGGGATGCCTGAAGAGTGGCGACAATATTTGTCAAATTCATCCTTTGAGCCTTGATACTCCTTCATAGAAGTTGTACATTCCACTCCCTTGTATAATTTCTCCTCCCTAGTTGCCTAATTCTTCTAGATCACCCTAAAATGAATGTATTCAAGATGCAATATGACTTTGTACATTTCAACTAATGTGTACAAAACATTTGGCTAATATAGTATCATTTTATAGTATTAGGTTCTTCTTTATCATGTTTCAAGGTTCTTTTTCAGTGCTTAATGCACTAATTCATGATTCTGTTGCCCACATTTGTTTTGTTTTGTTTTTCCAATAACATCCTCGCCTTCTGCAGAATGAAGAGGAATTCAATTTCATAAGCTATATTCTGTACCCTCCAGTAGTCACAGGTTAAAAGAAATAAGATATTGGCATTCTCAGCATGTAAGTTTATCAGACAAGCAATGGCTGCTGCTTATTGGCTATGTAGCTGGGCTGGAATTTTGGTCGATCAGTTCATTGCATGTGATATCCAGAAGAAAAAGGATGATTTTTATTCCAGAGGTATTTATAAAGCTTTCAACTTTTGATCTTCTGGTTTGTGTTTGAAAATTGAAATTGCTTAGTGAACTCCGAATCAAGAAAATTAGGCAGGGTATGGAAGAGGAACCTTTTCCTAAGCTGCAGATATTCTGCTGCTTTCATGTTTCATGTACTAGAGCTAAAGATGGAGTAGAGATGGGATTGGTTTGTCATGCTTGTGGACAGAATCATATCCGGAGCAATATTTTTATTTTCTTTTATTTACAACCTCATTATTGTTGGTATTGCTCATAATTCTTGCCACTCTTACAATAATTGCTTGCTTGCTTGCTTCGTACACTAGTTCAAGGCAGGTGGGCTGAGCTTGTCCCTTTCCCATAATTCTTATAGGAATTCACTTAAGCATTCTAACAAGAGAATTTAAATTAAGTTAATTCCAATTATTTCTCCTTAGCCCTACAATCTATCCCTTTCTTTACATAAATGCATAAGGGGAGGCAAAACACTTTGGATCATATACTTGGATTTCTTAATTATCTCTTTTTTCCTTTTATTGTGAACACAATAGCATGCTAAAGTCGTAAGTACATTCCTATAATTTTAAGACTGTCATGTGCAAATAAAAATCAGCAGTACAATTTGAATCGGTATCCGTAAATTTCATGTCCAAATAAAAATTAACAGTGCAATTTGAATCTGTATCCATAAATTCCATGTCGATCTATGCCAAATAAAGTAATTGGGGCTGAGGTTGAGTTGGAAAGGGGGAGGAGCATGTGAGGTGTTTGAGGAGAGAATGGTAATTAAGTAGGGTAGGGTCGATTTCACTGATGATGGGAGTGTATGTATATTAACAGGATGGATGGAGATATGGTCCAGGCCATTGAAAAATTCTACCGATGTGGGGTCAATTTCATGTACGGTCGTGATCGATGATGCATGCAGATATCACAGGTGTTGTACTCATACTTTTTCTTATACCTCGCTCCATAAAAGTAATGGAAACCAATTTTTCAAAAAGAAAATAATATACTATTCAATTATTGAATTGGAAATTATTATTATTATTATATTATTATTCTTTTTCATATTCGACATAAATGCTCGTCTAACGGTTGCCCCACCCGAATTATTGAGTACTTTTTACAATTTATCTAACGTCGGCACGCATGGCATTTCCCACCGATCTTCTTAATTTCAAAATTCAAGCAAAATTAAATTATCTAATCAGCCGGTCGCACAATCATACTTTTAATTGAATATCGATCATCTGATTAAAGTTTGATAATTAAATTTATAATATTTAAATATAAGTATTTCTTTTCCTAGGGATATTATTGGGTTAAATAAATTTGAATAAAACAAAAAAAATAGTATTTTATTCTTTACCTTACAAGTTGTAGGCTTTTTTTAATAAAATTTAAAATTTATTTATCTGTTAATTTTTTATATTCTTAATATAACTTAATTTTTTTATTTTTTATTTATTTGAAAATAATTAAATTTGATAATTTAATTAAAATTATGTAATTTAATATTAAATTTAGGTCTAATTAATATTTTTTTATTTTTATAAAAATAATAGATAAAAAAATAGAGGAGGTAATATATATATATATATATATATATATATATATATATATATATATATATATATATATATATATATATATATATATATATATATATATATATATATATATATATATATAAGCAAATTTTGTGAACCAAAATAGTTAATACCACAGTTAATAATGATAATTGGGTAGTTATCATTTTCAATGTTTAGCCTTTAATTATGGCTTAGCCCACTAAGAAGTTCAATTGCCCAATTTGATGGATAAGCACAACTAATTGAGGGCAGGATTGGAAGAGAGATTCTAATCAAGGCTGTTTTACAATCTATCTCCACTTACATCATGAATTTGTTCTTTTTGTCTATGAATTTTTGTGAGTCTCTTCACAGGTTGATTAACAGGTTTTGGTGGAAAGCAGATGGGGATAAAATGGAAGGAATTATTTGAATGAGTTGGGAGAGGCTTTGTTCACCGAAGAGTATGGGAGGTATGGACTTTAGAAATATCCACGAGTTCAACATCGCTTTACTGGGAAAACAAATTTGACGTCTTCTTAATAGACCTGATTCTCTTGTATGTAGAGTTCTCAAAGCTAGATATTTTGCACATGACAGCCTTGAGAGAGCTCATCTGGGAAGAAGACCTAGCTTTATCTGGAGAAGTATTTTAGCAGCGAGAGACATGGTCTGTAACAATGTTAAATGGCGAGTAGGAAATGGGGATTATATAAGTATCTATGAAGATGCTTGGCTGGTTGACCCTATTAATCCCAAAATTTCCTCATCTCCGGTACCTTCTCTCTTTAACAAAAGGGTATCTGCACTGATTAATGAAGATAACAGCTGGAATGTCCCTCTTATTCAAGCTTGTTTTAGTGAGGTTGATGCTGCTAGAATTACTCAAGTCCCTCTCCCCTATAATAGATGTTCGGATTCGGTCTATTGGCCATCAGAATCTTCGGGATCTTATTCTGTGATGAGTGCATACAGAATAATCCATGGTTAGGCTAATCCTCTGATGGCTTTTGATTTTTCTTGGAGCTTCTTATGGAACTTAACGGTTCCTCTTAAACTGCATATTTTTCTATGGAGATGCTTGGTTAATGTGCTTCCAACAAGAAGTAATCTTTTCAAAAGACACGCTGTTGAGATTAATGTGTGCCCCTTTTGCTCCCCTCTTATCGAGAAAACGGTACACCATGCATTGTTCTCGTGCTCTTTTGCTCAATCGATTTGGAGGGCAAGCTCACTTGGATTGTGTTTTGATACTAATAATTCAACTGATGTAATTATTGACAACTGATTTTCTTCTTTTCATAGAGATGAAGTTCATCAGGCTATGTTTTTGACCTAGGCTATTTGGAATAGAAGAAATAAATATGTATGGGATCATCACCTCATGAGTAAGCAGTGGTGCGAATGGCTAAGGTTGCGCTCAATCAATGGGAGGTGGTCAGACACAAGGATTTTGTTCTTAATGGTTCATCTGCTAGTGTCATGTTAGATTTATGGGCCCCTCCTCCTACTGATGTTATCAAATGTAATACAGATGCAGCTCTCTTTTGGACTGATAATAGAGTGGGGTGTGGATGGATCTGTAGAGACTCTAATGGAAAGTTTGTGTCAGCATATCATAGGCCTTTAAATTGTTCCCTCGATCCTTTTCTGGCAGAGGCCATGACTGTCAAAGAAGCACTCAAATGGCTGAAGTCTG
Organism: Excoecaria agallocha; assembly: GCA_037975025.1. Lineage (NCBI taxonomy): Eukaryota > Viridiplantae > Streptophyta > Magnoliopsida > Malpighiales > Euphorbiaceae > Excoecaria > Excoecaria agallocha. Next base: position 66,175,470 of record CM075806.1, on the reverse strand, counting down.
AAGGTTTTGCCAATATTCAAGTTGAAACGGATTGTGTTGTGCTCTACCAAGCTTTGAATTGCCCTTCGCTAATAGCTGCTCCTTTAGGCTTTATTATTCAGGAATGTTTTGTTTTAAGCTATTTGTTTCAAAGTTGCTCCTTTTCTCTAGTTAGAAGATCTGGTAATGATCTAGCTCATGTTTTAGCTAGAACCTCTGTTGCATTCCAGGGAGTCAGATTTAATTCTCCTCCCCGTTGTATTCAACAGTTGTTTTAATGAAATGGTCCATTTTCTTTCAAAAAAAATTGAGGGCAGGATTTTTGTTACAGCTAATTGTCGTTAATCTCTAATTTCGAGATGTCAAAGATTCTAAATAGACTACAACACGCACTCATTTTTTCCATTTATAATTCACTTGTGCAAATCCATTTTCAAAAATTTAGTAAAAAGTGTAATTTAGAGATTAAATTTTTATTTGATATAATGTCATTCATAAATTTTGAAAATCGAAGCAATTTAATCTCTAAAATGATACGTATTTAATTTTTAAATGATACGTGTCAAATTTTTAAACGTCAGCTATCATTTTAAGATTAAATTGCTTCAATTTTAAAATATTATAGGTGATGTTGTACCAAATAAAATTTTAGGATATAAATTATATTTTTTGTCAAATTTTAAGAATCGATTTGCACTTTTAGTCTTCACTCAGTTATATTCATACTTAATCATTTTAGTGACTTTCAAAAATATTTTTCTTTGTTTTCAAATATTCAGAGCTCCATCTCCCATTTTCCACCATTTTCGAATTCTTCAATTATCATGTTAAATTACTTACGAAAAGTGTTATAAAAATTAAACCAAGGAATTAATTCTTATATGATAATCCGGCCTAACTCATAGATCGGCCAAAACTTACGACAAAGCTGAGAGTTCGTTATCTATTGTTTAAATCTTGCTGGACTCACGGTTCGAATAATCCAGCTAGCAAAGCAGATTGACTATATATCCTAGAGAGCCCATGGACGCTCATGGAGCTCGACACTGAACTCTCGACGAATTCTACTATTTCTAGCAGTAACCGTTTCTCTCCTTCACATCTTTCTAAAAATAAAAGAAGTGGGAAAAAGACTAACAGTAGTAAGAATTCACCCACTATCCACGAAGGAGATCAAGAAAAATATAAGAAAGAAATCAGGTATATTTTTAAATTATCTTACACATTAAAAAAAAATAATTTTATTTTTAAATTATAATACTCTCTGACTTAATTATCGAAAGCTCTTACGTTATTACATAGTTTTTTCGTGTTTCTTGCAAGTCTAGCTGACTGTCATAACTTTACCTTCACTACGATAAAAATTAAGAAGGTTATAAATGAAAATAAAATAAGATTTTAATTAAAAATTGCTGTAATTATTGCTCAATCAACAGCAGCCAATGAATCTCAATATGAAATTCCGAATAAAAAAAAGGAAAAAAGAAAGATCGGTGTCCCCTAGCAACCTACTGCCCTATATAAATCCCTTTGATTGGCAAATCTCCAATAGCAATTTAGATTTAATTTCATGATCCTGATTTGATATAATTTCCATGTCGTTTAGGAGATTCTACCTCACATTTCTTGGAGTTTTATGCTGCTAAGCGCTTGAAATACCAATATACCTTCTTTATTATTATTATTATTTTTTTTTTTTTTCGTCCAAAGAAAATTATTAATTCAGTATGTTAAATTAAAAAAAATACTTTCACCATCTCATTTTAAAAATATATATTTTTAATTTATTTTACAATAATTTAAATATATTTTTTGAAATTTAAGAAATAAATTTAAATGTATATCCCTATTTATTATATACTTTATTAAATATTTCTCCTTTTTATCACTATTTACTTTTAATTAAAATTAAATTAAATTTTTGAAAATATAAAAAAATATTTTTATCAATAATTATACTTTTTTTTATGAAATGGAGGCATTTTAATTATTTTTTATTTCTGTCAAAAATAAAAAAATATTTTTTAAAATGCAATGAAAGGATTATTATTATTTTTATTTTGTAATTAATATTCATATTTGTTATATTCAATAAACATACAAATTTATCTCCCTCCTTTCAAAATTCAAAATCCTTTTTGTTTTAACTTCATGTAATTGTTTATTATTATTATTTTTTTTGTGAAGCACACTGAATTTGAAATTTCATCACATTCATATACCATTTGAATTTGAATTTGAACCTACTGAATGCTTAAAAAAAGATTTTAGTGTTATTCGACTAACACCATGTCTTTAATGCACAAAACTTTAACCAATCAATTTTTGTCTTCTTTTCTTGCAACAACAACGACAGTTTTTCCTAATAAATCGATAATTAATAAAAAAATAAATATATTTTTTTAAATAGTAAGGAAATTGGTACGAAATTAATAATTGATTTAATTATTTAGTTTTATTAATAAGTTTATAAATTTTGTTATCAAGAAAGAAAAATAAAGACTCAAATTTAAAACTTACCGTTCATTTAACATTTAAATCAATTTTACTTGGAGAATGTTTTTAAAGAAAGTGTGCATTTTCAATAAATTATATTTTCTATAAAATTACATAACCAATAAAGGTTAGATAAATAAATAATAATAAAAAAAACCAAATATTAAAAAAAAAAAAAAGTAGTACTGTATATAAAATGAGAGGTGTGGTAAACATAGAGAGTTAGGACTTTAAGGAAGAAGAAGAAGAGAGAGACAGAGAGAGAGAGAATTTGGAAAAAAAAAAAAAAAAGATAGAGAAATGAGCTTTTGTTTCTGGTGATTGTGTATCAACTTTGATTGTTTCTTTAGCTTTATCTGCCGACAGATAAACCGGCCCTTCTATCACGGCATATTTTCTTTTTCCTCACGGTCTCTCCGCCCATGGATTTCTACCGGAATGTGGCAGATTCCGGTGAATTTCACCACCCAGACCAAGTTTTAGCTTCTCCTTCTTCTTCTAAGCTTTCCTCTCTTGATGACCTTTTCTCTGCTCAGAATACGGTTGGTTTTTGCCTCTTTTTTTTTGTACTTATTAAGCAGAGTTCTAGTTTATGTTTTTGTTTAAGAAATTTCCTCTTCTTGTTTGTTAGTGCTGTTATTTTATGTTTTAAAATTTCAAGTTAAAGAAAGAGTCTTTTTTGTGGTTTTGTTGCATAAAGGAGGAATCTTTACTACTGGGGTTCCCAGAAACTTAAAAAAGATTATATTTTTGTAACTGGGTTCTAGCTGTTTTTTATTTTTCATACTCAGTTCTTGTTGGGTTTTTGCTAATTAATCTGTTTTATTTTTTGTACACTCAGGAAGTGGATGTTAGCATGGAATGGCTTTCAATATTTGTAGAAGATTGTTTATCCAGCACAGGAAATTGTCTCCCACCAGTACCAATTAGTGCTAATCCTGAAATCCCAAATACAACAAAAAAACCCTCAGAAACGTTACAGCAAAAACCCCAACAAAAACCATCAAATTCCTTGGAGAAATTTGCAGTACCAGGAAAAGCAAGAAGCAAGAGGAAAAGAGTAACGAGTGTAAAAACCAGAAACCCCTTATCAAGTTGGTCTTGTAAAACCCAACAAACACTCAATCTCCCCCCTTCAGACCCTCCATTGCTCCACCACCAAGCCTACTGGTTAGCTGACAGTGAACTTATCATGCCTAAAAAAGAACCCACAAAAGATAGTGAAATCCAAGAACACGAGGAGGAAGAAGAAGAAGAAGAAGAAAAAGCAACTGCAGTGAGAAATAATAGTCATAAGAGTTCAGGGACTTTGGAAAATGGGAGCATTGGGCAGCCAAGAAGATGCAGCCATTGCCTAGCACAGAGGACCCCACAATGGAGAGCAGGGCCTTTGGGGCCAAAAACACTGTGCAATGCATGTGGTGTAAGGTATAAATCAGGAAGGTTATTACCCGAGTACAGGCCAGCCAAGAGCCCTACTTTTGTTAGCTATCTCCATTCCAATTCTCACAAGAAAGTCCTTGAAATGAGAATGGCTACTACTACTACTCTTACTACTAAGGCCTCTCCTACTGCAATTTTCAATTCCTAGGGTTGTATATTATCAAAAAACAAATGTTAGTTCAGTTTATTTATTATTAGTCTTCTTCTCATTGATGATTTTGAAATTTGTCAGAATTTGAGGGTTGATTTTATTAGCTTTAACTATTATTTATTGTTATTGTGGTTAAGTTCTTGGCATTTTCAGTCCTGATTTCAGTTTATTAATCACATATACTATTTACAGGAGCATTGTTTTTTCAATGGCTGGCTAATTAATTCCTTTATCCAAACTAAATTCCAAGCAACCAAAGCTCAAAACTTTTTACGTTTTTCACCATTAATTTTAAGCAACCATTAATTTTAAGCAATTTGTCAGTTTTAAAATTAATTATGAAAATTAGAGCTTTTGGATAATTTGATTTGTGTAATTAAGCATCACTTGAGTTTTCGTCCTTTTTAGACAAGTATTCTCTATATTCTTGTCATGATTTTGTCTTTACTTTTTTTTTAAAAAAATTAAATAATTTTTAATTTTCGTAATTTTAAAAGATATAGAAGATAAGATAATAAAGATAATGGAAGTGCAGCATTCACGTGACTTTTTTCAATGTTCCTTTTTTTTTTTGTAAAATAAAACTGTTGATTGATTGATTGTCATGAACATTACAAACAAATTGAAGAGATTCTTGTCCTTTTCCTTTCAGAACTCTTCTTTTTCTCTGTTCCCTTCCCACCCTTTTCCCTTCAAAATTTTCCCTCCCACTTTACCCCAAATCCTAATTATCAATTCGTTTTCTAAAATTTGATAGAAAAAATAATTAATTTTTTAATATTTATTTTGGTATAATATTTTTCCTAAAACTTATAAATTGAGACTATATCATTATAAAACTAACGAATTTATTATTTTGACTATTTGGATGTAGTATCGAAATTATGTCAAAAATAGTATCACATGGCAAGATTGAACTTGCCAAAAAGCCTCTAAAATATTCCCAAAAAAGTATTTTACTTCATAAAATTTGTAAATTGGGGCAATTTAACCCAATTAATGTGCCACACTTATGACACGTCAGCAGTTAATTGATAAAAAATAGTTAAAATAATAGATCCATTAATTTTGAAATTATATTATTCAATTTTATAAATTTTAAAGGAAAATTATACCAAAATAAACTTTAAGAAGTTAATTATTTTTTTAATCAAATTTTAGGAGATGGAATGCACTTTCACTCATGTTATATTATCCTTTTGTTGTTGTGTTATGCTTCACATGATTTTTATACACTACGTCTTTGTAAAAGGATAATATAACATTTTGAATAAATTTAAAAAATAATCTCACACAAATAACTTGCGGAGGAATTTATATATTATTTTTAAAAATGAATTCTTATTGATGCATGTAAAATCGAATGTAAAGATTGTAAGTTAGGAGGAAAATTTGGGAACCTTTGGAAATTAATGATATAAATTATTCTTTTTATTCTTTTTTATCCGTTACTTTTAAATAAAATTTAAATTTTATTTATTTATCAATTTTAAATTTTTAATATAATTTAATTTATTTTTCTAATTTATTTATTTTTTTAATAAAATTATAACTAATTAGATTTGATAATTTAGTTTCAATCACACGATTTAATATTAAATTTAAATATATTTATTATTTTTTAATTTCAATAAAAATAATAAAAGTAATAAATAAAAAATAAGGGGAGGAGTACAATGCAAATGAATTGTAACGAAATTATAATTAAATATATATGAAGTGTTAGTAAAATTATTTAGGTAGTGTTGTTAGATATAACACAAATCACGGAATCAAAGGGGCCAATGTCAGAAAAGACTGAAAGGTGGCATTGAATGTTTATATATGACTGAACTTAGCTTTTAAAATATATGATTTATCCACCAAGAAGGTCTCAATTAAAATTAAAGTCCAACTAAAATTGACATCAGACTGAGAATTCAACCTCTTATTATAGGCTATAGCTTTTGATTTATCATGGTTTAACTTTTTCCCATAATGACATTTTTGCCCTAGTTCTAAAATATCTTCCTGAGGTATTTAGGAAAATAGTGCCTTTACAGTGGGGTTACTCCTGGAAGATGAACCTCAAAAAGAAAATTTCCTTTTCATTTTGACAAATAATGGAATAGAAGGCATACACAATAAGAAATCACATTGTAAGTTTAGACTTTTAAGGCACTGTGGAGACAGATGGAGGAAAATATTATCTTTCAAATTCCCTGTATTTTGGAATTTTCCCAATTTATTTTTAATATATTATCTTTGCAATTTAAAAAAAATAAAAAATACTGAAAAATCATAAAAGAGGAGAGGATGATGACGTGACATCTAATTTCGGTTGGTAGTTTTAGTTGGTGGTTGTTGGTTTATGATACCAAGTGTTAATAATAAAATTAAAATTAAATCTCACATTGAGAACTGCAAGTAACCAATTTTCATATTTTCAATCTTTTAAAACTACAAGTAACTCTCCAATTTTCTTCGAGAAAAATTAAAAAATAATTTAATATCAGAAATTGATATAGTAATCAGCAGTTATTTAAAAATAATGTAATAGATTTGAGAAATAAATTGTAATTGACCAAAACATGCAATAGGCTAATGCAAGACTTACGTAAGGGGGAGCATGGGTTTCAAATCTCAAGAATTTAAAAAAAATCCCTTTTATTTTCTTTTTTTCAAAAAAAAGAATCACTTTGAAATTTTCAACCATCCAAATTCCAATGGCTCCAAGCTCATCATTATTACTTCTTATGAAATAATTTAATTTGTGGTGTCAATAATATCCCTACCATTTGCTAGCAAGTTGACCACATTTGTATATATGGCTATATGCATACCACCTTCAAAGAGAAAAGTTGTAGCCTTGAGAATTTAAAGCCCAAAGGTTCTTACTTTTCTAGAGAAAGTATTATTTTACATCTATTTACATGGATGTATTATATAACCCTATTTATGTATTTATATTATACTTTGTACATTACACCAATTTTCCATTTTTAAAAAAATAATTTTATTAAATTGTTAATTTATAAAATTCAGAATATAATTTATTGTATATATTCAAATTTTGTCCTTATCATTGGTAAGACAAAATTCGAGATAAAATTTATTACATAATTTCAAATTAAAGGTTATGTTAAAATCTGGTGAGAAGTGAAAATATATCCATGAATTTATTATTATTATTTTGTAAAAGTTGTTTTATTAAGTGTGATAATACTATTCATTATTAAGATAATCTAAAATTAGTACTTTTTGTGTTATTTTAAAAAATAACTTTTTTTCATAAAAATTAAGGGAATAATTAGAAAATCTAAATTTTATAAAAAAATATAGCAATTGACAAAAATACATTTTTATATTTTCAAATACTACATTTAATTCTAGTTAAAAATAAACAGTGATAACATAGTGAAATATTTAATAAAATACATAATAAATAGAGGTATATAAATAAAATTTTTCCTCAAATTTCGAAAATAATGTTTAAAGTGGAACAAATAAAAATGAAAAAGTGACATTTTAAAGTAGAAGGGAGTGAATAGTAAGATTGAAAAATAAAATATTTTAATTTAATAAGCACTCTTTTATTATTATGATATTCTAAAGTGAGAGAACGAAACATTTCAGTTTCTTGGATGTAACTTTTTATAATAAATAAAATTAATGATTATCATATTATTGATAAAATGGATAAGAACTAATAAATTGGTGAAAAAGAGGGAGTACGTAATTCAATTCAACAATTTCATGTTCATACTTATTCATATATGCTACTACGTAGTACTTACCATTATAGCATAATTTAAGCTTTCCATTCTTCAACGTTAAAATGCAAGAGATTTTTGTATTTTTACAGGAGATATATATGAGAAAGGGATGGAAAGTCTTGAATCTTGAGTTCCTTTTAACGCCTTCTTTAGATTTTATAGTTGGAGATAGTATGTTATAATATTGTACTGGTCAAGTAAGCTAATCTGCAGAAAATTTAGCTTCTCCGTGGCGATGTGTAAAAGCTGATGGAAGTGACGAAAGAGCCAAGCTTCTCCATGGCAACACATGGAGTTGAGAACACAAATGGTTAAGAGAAAGATAGACTCCCTGTGGGTATATCCTCCACTATGTTCAAAACTTGGTAGAGCATAGAATCCATATTGGAGTGATTGGAATTAAACTAGCATCTGTCTGTGACCAGCCCTTGGGTCCATCTTCGCCATTACTGGTCACTGGAGCTTCATTTTTTCAGTCGCCAGATCCTCCTGCGTAGGCGGAGGGCCGGTGTTTTCAGAGTACTTGTCTAGAGAGAGATAGTTCCATTAGTTTCTATATGCAGAAATTCATGAGATAGAATGAAATCATTCCTTCTTATCTTACACTAATTTATTCTAATTTAAATTAACCGGACTAATAAATTTCGAATATTATCTCATACAAAAAGAGTTTATTAATCAAAGTAAATTTTTTTCTTAATTACATTGGTTTTTATTGCTACATGTTACATTTAAGTGTGCATAAATTCTACGAGAAAAAAATAAGAAATAATGATGAAAAATGTTTTTATATATAAATGGGAATCGGGATTAAAAGAAAATTGCCGCAAAATGAACTTTGTATTTTTAACAAGCATAAAATTTAATTTTTGAAGCAAAATAGTTAATAGAAAAAAAATAAAAAATAAAATTGATAATATATTTGGAAAATGATATATATAAGTATGCATTTGAGAATTAACTAAAGAAACATAACAAGTGCAAATAATTAAAGATTGTCGCCGCTAAAATTTTGAACCATATCTTGGTCTAAATGATTAATGTGAATAAGAACTTTTTATTAGTTCCCACTAATTGGGATTTGAATTTGATTTAAAGCCTAAAAGTAGTTTCATACACTAATACACCATACATTGAAAGCCATGACTTCGGTTTGGATTGAATTCGGGTTGAATCTAATTGGAATTGACACTTTTACTTGTCGTTATTCAAGCTCACATAAGTGAAATGCGGGTCTGGCATAAGCTTAGGTCAGGTTGAGCTCAAGCAAGATATTTAAATAAAAAAATTAATTGGAATTTACAAATTGTTATACTACATTACATGAAATTATGAAAGTATATTATAAAAAGATATAATATGTTAATAAATATATAAATTTTGATATTTATCAAGAAATGTTACTTTTTATGTTTATTTTTACATTTTTAAATTATACAATTAATGAAAAATCTAAAAGTATAAATATAATATATAGTCAGATCGGACTGAGCTAAGCATGCAGTTTATATGCAAAGCTAAGGTCTGGCCCTAAACAGAACCGAGTTAAGTACAAAAATAGTGGTCCAAATCTAAAAATTTTAGAGACCGAACGGATATTCGAACCTATGATTAAGTCTGGTCAAACCCTTAAATTTTTTTTTTTAAATAGAAGAATACGGACCTTCATGAGAATTAAAAAAAATAAAAAAAAAAAATGTTGTGTTGTTAGGTGTTTGATATATAGTGCATTAATTGAGAGGTTGTATCAAATAATTTTGAACTTTATGAAATGGGCATTTGCAATTTCTTTTGTATTATTTTTGCTATCTTTATCCCAACAAAATGAAGCCCATTAGATGTTAGAATGAAAAATCACATGATATGCTATTGACGTATTGAGTTGAGTACAATGTATGTTTGCCTTGATAAGACAATTTCACATGGTTGGTGGTTGCTTACTACACCTACTAATCTCATACTATTTTTTTTTTTTTCCAATCTTAGACTATTGAAAAGAGATAATAAATCATCAATGCATTAAGCTTACTATGCATGCATATTGAAAAGAGATATTTAAATAAGTCATATTTATAGAGAGACTAATTTTATTGCGTTATTTTCTTGTTGGGTTATTTTCTTTAAAAGAATATATAAGTAATAACCAGCAAGTGGGACTTGAAACTTATTAATCTTAGACTATGTTATCCTTTCAAACTTATTCATTACGAAATATTTATATCTCCAAATTAATTGTTTTACTGAAAGAATATGTTATAAATATAAATATTCTTACAACTTACACATTACATGATGCCTATTCTTATATGATAGAAAATATATAATACATATATAATATAATATAATATAATGAACTATTCATCTCACACCCTATTTAAATTTGGTCACGAAATTCCAACATGAAAATGGACATTATCATAATGATTGGATTTTCTTTACAAATTACAATAAACTGTGGTGTGTCCACATCAAACCAATTTGAAATTAACCAATGGTGTTACAAATGATTATCAACACACTTGATAATCCAAGTAAATTACCCAGTTTTCAGGGTTTAAATTTCTGTCAGCATTGAGGAGTCATCAACTAAGAAGTGGTACTTTATAAATAATTATTCGCGTCACTTGTCATTATCTACCATTAATATTGTAATTACTGAATACAGTATGGTCATGTATTAAATAATGGCTCTTAGCTTTACCCAATAAGTTCTCTAAACTCATTGTATAGAATTTTTTTTATATTATTCTTAATATACTAACTTATTTCTTTACCAAAAACCCTTAAAAGTTTGTTTTACCAAGTGATTGAGAGTTATCAAACAGTCTGCAATACTTAAATAATAACAAGAACACTAATAGCAAAAATGTAGGGAGACTCAATGTAGTGGCACAGCCAGGTAAGCGGCATCCGTCAATCAGTGGCCACAATGTTTCACGAGGGAAAAATAACAGACAAGAAAGTTTACTTGGAGATCCAGAATGATATTGTAAATAGACAATATGGAAATAAGAACAGAAAACTCAGAAAATTACTACTCCCAAATTGGATGGCACCTGAAAAAGCATTCTGGCAAATAGCATATAAACTAACAATCTGGGAAATCAATAAAATTCTCTCCAATTTTATTGAATGAACTGATATAATAAACTGAATTCATAAACCAAGCTTAAATATTGTATGCAAATAAATAGTACACCAAGCTTATCTACAAAAATAAACCTATAGCAACAAAAATGTCAATACTGTCACAAATGCTAGACACAGCAATGAGGGGTGGAGAAGAGAGGAATGTGAAGCTATTTGAATGATAAAATTGCAGGTCCCTGTTGAAAGATTCTGTGCAGTAACCATGGCCAAACCCTGAAAATTACAGGCCAGGTCATCCTGTTTCTGTACCTGGTAATACATGTTGAATGCATATGAAGCATTTCCATTAGCATCCAAAGTATTACAAGATGAGCCGTATCCGAGTGCTGTGCAATCTGCATAAGTGCAAGCAAAATCTATGTTATCTGCAAGCTTGCTAAGGTCCTTGGCATTTGGATTAAACATACACCATTTGGCCGGTAGATATTGCACATTCTGTGCACCTATAAGAAGCTTGTTCTGGCCTTGACCTGAAAGATCCAATGCAAATTTAGGCTGGCCATCATACCGGAAGATTCCCCAGTGGCGCTCAAAATCTCCAGGAGCTATGCTCTTTGCATCCTCATCAAGAAGACCGAACAAATAGACTTCTATATATCCAGGCCGAAGTGGGGTGCCTCTATTGCTTGCAAGTCGTGGCAGCAGCCCATTGTAAAATCTGTAAGCATAATCTATTCTGGCATTCTTATCCCCATCAGTCGGCCAGCCTACCTCCCCAACTATAATTGGCATATCCCCTAAGCCAACTGCTTTGAGGGATGAGACCAAGGTGTCGAAATTCGCATCAAAAACATTTGTGTATTGAATCCCTGTCCCTCTATCTACAACGGGCTGTGGTGCACCGTCGAAGAAAGCATAGTCAAAAGGGAAGTCATCATTTCCATACAGACTCAGGAAAGGGTAGATGTTCACAGTGAAGGGTGCATTGTTCTTATTCAAAAACTGAACAATCTGGGTCATGAGATCATTGATATCAGTGCGGAATCTTCCAGTTGATGGATAAGGCTGATCATCGGGTGAGTTGTAGACATCAGCATTTAAAGGCACCGTGGCCTTTATAGTGTCTCCGACTCCAGCCTCATTGAGGGCATTTTGAATGTTCTGAAGCGCCGGGAAGGTGGTGTTGAGAAATGATCCGTTGTAGCTAGTTAGAAAAGGCTCGTTTCCAACTGCAACATATCTGTGCAGATACAGTAGAACACAAGGCTTAACTGTGATACTAAAACCTAAACAATGACTAAGTAGAATAGTTTAGAAGCAAAGATTATATAAAATGATCCAGCAGCTTGCTTAAGCACAAGAACAACTGATTGCAGAAGTAACAATATTTCTGTCTATTCCTTACCACGCTGCATCAAGTCAAAATAAGAAGAAAACTGGCCCATATAAATATTGGAACCTTTCGGAGATTAAATCCTATCCTATCAACTGCTTGCCCCTCTCCAATTTCAACAGTCACATTGATGCCAAAAATATTTTCATCCAAAACAGAAAATGTTTAGTTTTTTACATGATTTTTTCTTATCAACGAGCCACTCCAAAAGAACTGTGTTGGCTGTCAGTAAAGCAGAACTAAGATCACATGGCCAATTTATTCAATTTTCGCAAGGTGGATTTCCTCATCCAAGTCCAACAAAATGCACAAATTTCGTATGCATAAGAAACTCTGGCTTCAGTGGTTTTCCAATCCCAAATAAGAAATAAAAGCATTATGGATGTGCTCCCATATTTATCACAGAATATTAAGGAACATAAATGACATTCTAGAATCTGTTTCTCAAATTCCTTGGAGCAGAAGATTAACTTATTTTCACAATTGATACTGAAATTGCAATTTTCTATTGGAATATATCGGCAATTTTCACCAGTTGCCAATCCTTTCCTCCTTTTTGAAGCGAAATCCTCTGGAGGGTGAAAAAGAAAAGGATACCACAGAAAAGAATCTAATACTGTCACTGGTTACTGAGCCCATAAGAAAAGGAAAATAAAGTTACACGGCCAAGTTGGAGTCCCTGCAAAGATTCTAAAGTACCTTTTTCTTTTTCAGAGATCTTCTCAGCATGTGCTATAAGTGAATATAGCAGAGATCAAAAATCAAGACTTAAATTTGAGAAAGATTAACATTAAAAAAATAAACTAAAGATTGGACAATAAATCCCACATGCATTGCATTAATGAAATTAAAGTTGCTAGAATCGATTATTAACTTCTCGAATTAACAAATCCCAAGACCTCATCGCAGATTCTAACCATAACAGCCACAAAAATAACAGGAATGGCTGAATGGCTACATTTCTGAACGAGAATTTAAATAATGAGAAGATGCAGAACAAAAACTATTAGATTTTCCAAAACAAGTAGAACTATTTGTAACTTTATATATTCAGAGAAAAGAGTTAAACATATTTCCAATTTTATCAATCAAAACCAGATGACTCCACAATTTCAAATTTATGAACATCATATAAATGAGAAAAAGAATCATCTTCATATAAACTAATCAACAACATCAATTTTTTCTCAAACGGATTCACGAGATGAGAAGCCAGAAACTTCAAGTGTATGAAGGAAAAGAAACAAACTTTAGCAACATAATCATGATTCAGACTGAAATTCAGCAACAAACATACTCAGATTTTGCTCCATGACGAATCTCAATCTAAAATTTAATAAATAAATAAAACAAGAATTCCAAAACTAGCATCAAAGCAATTGCTGAAAAACTTATACAGCAGATCAACAATACAACTAAAGCCAAATGATCCCGCATCTTAAATACGTTGAAAAATTGAAACATTAATGTTTTATTGGAGTAATACAAATCTGATCCGCAAATTGAGACAAATAACCAGAAAGATTTAAGCTTTTAACTTACTTGATATTAACTCCTCCATTAAAGTTGTAAACAGTAATATTCCTCTTGACCCAATCTTTGGCACGATCATAATCATTCATGACAGCAAGCTGGTCATTAGGTATAGCCACCATGACCTCAATGCCAGTTCCAGCGAGTGCGCTCATGGTGTTCCTGTCTGCATCAAAAAGCTTCACTTTTGTTATTCCATTATCCTTCAACATTTGAACAACTATTTTTGGTGGTAGTTTTTGAATAGCCTGGGTTCCCCAGTTTACCCCCAGATCACAAACGCAACTTCTCAGAAGGCCTAAAGCCAAAACCAATCTGAAAAACCAGCTATATCCCATTTTAGAGGAAGCCTATAAGAAATTGATTCAGGGGAAAAATAAAGAAGACGGGGTTTAAAGGAATAAGGACAAGCAGTGCAAAAAATGGTTTCTTTCTTGTTGCAACTTAAGCCTTAAACTAATTGTTTATTTTGTCAAAAGGGGTTTATAAGAAAGAGAGGGAAAACAACGGCTTTTGGCAGGTGGGTACGCTAAAATAGCGAAAAATTAGCGATTCAATGCCACGGAATTGAGATCGTGATGACAGAGAGGGTTTAACAGTAAAAGAATCCCATGAAGAAAATAAATTTATAAGAAAAAAACAGAGAAGAGAGAAAAATTGAATTGAATACAAATAAGAATCAAAAGTAGAGAATAATGAAGAGTTGTTTTCAAGCAACCCAGAAAGAGCCTTTAACACAGAGAAACAGAGTAATCAAGAGAGAAACAACGACGGGGGAGATCAAGACAACACAAAAGGAATAGAATGATGATGTTTTTGACAAAATCCAAATCTAAAGACCGTGACTTTGATATATTTTGGGAAAATTATCAATCAAGAAGATGAAGTGGCACGAATTTGAAATAACAGGTGATTTTAATGCGCAGAATTAATAGGAGAAGAAGAGAAGAAAACAGAGGAATGCTCAATAGGAAGGCCCACAAAGATGACAAACCGTGTGGCGTTTATAAAAAGAGAAGTTTTTCTAATTATTTAGGGAGAAGGAAAAAGAACAAAAAAATTCAAACCAATAACTGATTGAATCGCAAACAAATACAAAAAGACGAATAAAGAGAAAATTTTTGAGAGGTGAAAAAGGTGAAAACGGGAGCAGAGAACGGAACGCAATGAGGAAGCGACAATGGAACCACGGGAATTGGTTCAAAAAAGAGAATCAAAGATGGGCTTTTGTGGTGATGGGATATTTAAGAGAGCTATTAACGGCTAGAATTTGAAAAATAACTTGAAAGGGGTTTAGCTTTGAAAGAAGAGAAGTTTAGACAGCGTTTCCTTATAAAAAATATTTTTATTTTTTTAAAAAATTAAAATATTTATTTTTTATAAAAAAATTTAAAAAATATATTTATTTATCAATAAATAAAAAATTGAAATATTTATTTTTTTATATATATACACATATATATATATATATACACATACACATATATATACATATTATATGTATATGTATGCATATATATATATATATATATATATTATGCGAATATATGTACATACATACACATGTATTTTTAAATACAAACATATGTGTGTATATATATATATATATATATATATATATATATATATATATATATATATATATATATATATATATATATATATATATGCACATACAATCATATATAGATATATGTATATGAATATGTATGTGTGTGTATGTACATATGTAAATATGTATATATATATATGTATATGCATAAATACATATTTATATGTATATGCATGTATATAGATACATACA